>OW388297.1:46824129-47511629 GCA_936450465.1 Gibbula magus
GTGTGGCACGAACGTTTGAAACAGTTTGAAAAGTTTTTAAGAAGACTGAGTTGTTTATTGGTCCTGCAAAGATAGGACCAAGGGATTGCATTTGAGAACGGCTAACATTTAGAGTGTTTGTGTTTGTACTTTGCTTCAAATTTGAAACACTTGCTTGATTTGGACCAATGTCAACAACAGCTGCATCTCCCGTGACCCCGCATCAGCTGGACGGTTTGTTGATTGTCAGAGATGTGAGAATAATTGTTTATACTCTGTAAGTTCTTGTGATCACTAATTTGTATAATTATTTATTATTTAGATATCAATGCTGCGATAGTCATTTAAAAGGATATTGTAAAAGTAAAAATTCTGAAATAATGCTACTTCGAGATATTGTGGTTGACAGCTGACATTGTTTTGGTCACGTTACTTTGCACATGTGACCAAGTGCAAGTAGTTCCGGCAGCACGCGATGTTATTACACTAAGTGTTATAACACGGTAGATTTATTACACTGCGATATCTTCAACGGGTGATTAATAAATGGCAATATTAAACTAGTGTAATACAGCCGCACATAGGACGTCACAATAGTTTGTGGTTATGACGTCACAATGAGAGTAACGTCGTCCCAATGGTATCTAACTTGTGGGAATCATAGTTTTAGAGCCATGTCGACTTTTATGCTGGATTATAGGTCAGCGAGTAATAAACAGAATACTAAACTTCCTTCTATTGATTACCATTTTTATTAAACTCGTGAATGATTTTGGTATCAAACTCGCTTACGCTCGTTTTATACAAAATCATTAACTCGTGATAAATCGTTAAATAGAAAGTCGTTAAGTAACCCATATACATTTGGTTATGATGCATATTAACCTATTATTTCATAAGAACTATTAAATCTTCAACCTTACATATAAAAGATAATTATTCATGCAAATTTAAGCCTGATGAGCTATATTGCCATAGTTTGGGTCTTGTATTTTGTGTTTAAACATACCTACCAAGGTAATATCAAATGTTCAAAAACTAATAATAACTTGACGAAAAATATTACAAAAACTTGTTTAGAATATTTTTTATTGCAGATGGTGGTGATACCTATTATAATATTGATGTTGAAGAGAATCAAGAGAATTTGTTTACATTCAACTTCACCCGCAAGTCGTAACTGATGTCAGTCTCCATCACTGGCTAATTGAAGTCTTGCTCCATTTATTTAACTTTTCTGTACATCAACATGCTGCTATGTTAGCAAAGAAACCAAATGATGGAGACTGGCGTGAGTTATGATTTGTTGGGAAAGTTGGTTATTACAAGGAGAAACCATGATACAGAGGATATGGTAAGGTTGTGGACCCTGATAGGAAGGAAAAACCCGAGGATGCTCAGAATACGACGTTTTTTCCTGATTTGTGGGGAAAGTAGGTTACACCAGTATATCAAATATCATCTTCCCACGGCAAGGTGAAAATGTATCAAGATCTCTCAATATCAAATATAGACATAAATAATTGATAACTATATACATATATTAAAAATGTATGAAAATATGAAACATTAACATTCTTAAAAAGTGAAACTGACTCCATATGATTTATATCTGTTTCAATATATTAAGTAAAACATGTTAATCATGTGTAAAGAAGACTCATCATAAGATGACATATCCCACCGGTCATACATAATTTATAGAACACATCTTTGATAGAAATTTACAGTGGCACTTCAGTAGGTGGGTAATACACATGCATAGTTTCAGAAAGATACATGATGGGTTTCTGGGTAACGGCTCCAGAAAAAAATCAAATTCAAATTCAAGTTGCACAAGAGGTTTGTTCTATATACCAAGTTTCTTCAGTTTATAGTCTGGCTCTAGAGCAAAACTTCATATGATGACTGTTTAAGTGTTCCATATAGCAAGTTTTGTTGAGCTATTAGGCCTTGCGGTTTTTAAATTCTGCTCTTGAAACTATTCAGGTCATACGGAAAAAAGTTTGGACTGAGGCCACTTTAATATTCCCAGCCAACTTAGTTGAGCAGGGGATAAAAAATATTAAGAACATCACATCTGGGTTCTGTTCCATAACAGCAAGCGCTTATAATTGCTTATTGATTGCTCAATGTAGCGCTCAAGTAGCACTCATTCTCTGTTGAACGACACAGTGTAAATTCCACGAAGTTTGCTCGCCTTGCTATGTAGCGCTACATTGAGCAATCGCGTTCAAGAAAGGTTTAAAAGTAATCGCTACTTGAGCGATTACTTTGAAACCTCTCTTGAACACGGCCCTTGATATGAAAATCTAGTCTGATGCTTTCCAGAGTACTTCTACAGCAAGACCTTCAGTAAGTCTATGTACCGGAGTACCTCTAATACAACCCCGGGGTTCTATTTCATTCAGCAACCCCCTTACCCCCCTGGTTCTTTTAGAGGCCTGGGTTGTATTGGAGGCTGGGTAATATTTTGTCAGACATGAATTGATGTTAATAATCTTCTTGGGGTGACTTATTGGACTAGTAAAATTAGTGATCTAGTACTACATATCTCGTGACATTTCTGCTGAAATTCATTTGAAAAAAACAGTGTTTACAGATGGACGGGGATTTATCCCACATTCTTATTGTATTGGAGGGACGGGTTGTATAAGAGGAAATACGATATGTTGTTTTTGTTTCTTGTTGGATTACGACAAGTTTTGGAGCACAAATGTTTCCTTTTTATTGACGCGGAGGCGGGTCATCTTCCCTGAGTATTATGACTTGGAGAAAACAAACAGTCAAACAAAGATTTAGTTAAATATGAGTAGGTGATTGAGGTTTGGAATTGAAATGCATAAAAAGGATTACAAAGTAAAACAAGTATGCTAAATAGAATTTAAACTAAATATCACAGTCAACAGGATTGTCAGACAACACAAGACTAGTTATGAATATGAATTTATAAATATCTTGATTGAAATTGCATATTTGATTGCTAATTTTGCTGTTAGCTGTCCTTGATAGTAAGCTTAGCAATATTCAGGGTTATACAGTTAACAAACAATGTTATTCGGACTCAGATCTGATATCATTTTGTTGTTTTGAAGATAGAGGGCACCCTATTTAAGATACATCATTCACAGAGCATTGGAACTGATGTATCTTTCATAATCATGTTGATTTCTTCTTTGGTGTGGCCGGCTGGTATTGGAATGTCAAAGACAATGGGCATCTGTTCCGGATGATATCGCAGTGTACACATTGACGCATTGATGAAAGTGGTTGTGCCATCTGTGGTGGCCCCATAATCTGTAATTAAAAGGAGAATCATACTCTACAATGTAATTACAAAGAGAGGTCATGTAACCATCTCATTGATCATTGAAGACCAATGTAATCATCAAATGTATTATCAGTTCATCAAATGTACAATAATGCCAAGAGCTCCTTTCATAAAACAACCTTTACTGATTAACTCTTTAATCTTCACATTTCACTAAGGTTAACTTAAGACTTAAAAGTCCTTTTTGAAAAGATCCCCTGTAGATGGACTTATGTATGACAAGACGTATGGTCATCCATCTGTCAATAAACGTTTTGAATTTTCAACTTCCATATGCTCTAGAGAACTGAAATCCTGTGTGAAGGTTGGTTGACCAATGGGGATTGTATGCTGTAGATTCGGTGACTCCAAGACCCTGTATTACGGCCGCAGGAGCCTACCCTAAAATCATATTTTGGACTTCTTTTCAAGAGCTTAGTGTCCTTAAAGAGCCATCACGGATGTTAGTGTTTCAAATTTTTGGAAAATATACTTATAACGTCATTCGCCAGAGAATTTTTTTATCTACAACATGGCATATGTTAAATAATTTTCATATCACGACAATGTATTGCAATTTGGTTTCAAAGAGAAGTATCACTTCGACTAGCGCGCGCTACGGGTATCTGACGTATATAAACAGAGTCCCCTTTTTTGCGTAATACGTACTACACAAACAGCAAGCGCTTCCGAAGCGTTGAAGGCTCGTCTCTAGCGCAAGTCGCCATAACAACCCATATGCTGCACGTGCTTCACGCGTCGCATTTGCAAAGTACCCTTGTCACACATTACTGAATGTGACGATTGCTTTACAAACTATGTTTCTAAATGTCCTGAGAATATACAAATTATGTCCTGTTTAATGTTCTTTTTATTGAGATAAGACCAGCAAATTATGACAAATTTTTACTCTCATTAATTATAAAATTCAAGCAAAATACCTAGTTGGGTAAAATAATTATTCCAATATCTGTAGCAAATACATAATTAAATGAAATGGTAAATAAATAACCATCAAAAAAATATATATTCGATTTCTTTCATTGCTCATATTTTTGTTAATTCTTTCATGTCTTTGTTTACTGTGTGTGAGCTAGACCATAATGCTTTGCGCTTGAAAATAATAGACTGGATCTATATTTAGACTGGAAAACACCTTTACTAATTAATGCAATTTCTCGGCTTATTTTAAGTTGGAAAAATTAGGGACAAATTAAGTGTATTTATTTCACGGAGATAGATTTTTGGAGAAATTTTGATATTTTCATCAACATCCGTGATGGCTCTTTAACAACTGAATTCTTTCAGTGGTGTTTACCGGGTATTAATTGTACACAATTTGTACCATGTACATATCAACCGTTAACCTTAAAGCGCAACTCCCGGATAAAATGGACCAAAATTCGTTTGACTAAACCAAGCTAAATTGTACACTAATGTGCATCTGTATGCATAGTATCTAGCTAAATATGATTTTTCGTTAGGTCATAAATTTTTTAAAACAATAGATTATTTTATTATTTGCGATTATAAAAAATAGCGTCATTTACTTGCCGCGATCGTTTTGTTCCGGTGATGTAACCGGATGTGACGTCAACTGGGGCAAACAAACGTGACGTAACAGCCACGTGACAATGTAAACAACACAGCGCTTCACTTCGGTGATCGCGTTTTGACGATTTTGGTCACAAATAAAGTTAGACTGAGAGTGAAATTCGAATATCTGCTGTATGAAAGTATAATGGCAACGAGGAATTAGCTAAATATTTGTTTTGGTACATAATTATGAGAAGAATTCATGATCCGAAAGGACAAGTCAAATTCTGTAGCCTAGTGAAGCAGTCGTTGTCCTCTGTCGACACGGAATGATTTCGGTAAGTGGGTCTTTGATGTCTTTCTTCTAACGATGCATAATTTGTTATGTGAATGGACATGTTCTTTCGAAAATATAAATATTACTTGAATTTTCAATTTGAGTCGAGGAAAACAACATTATCAGTCTGTCAAATCGTGGCTCTCGTCGAGTGTGTTTTGCAGATCCATTTTTCGATACGCGCTCACAATCTTCCAAAGTGATTTTTTTAAAGAAATTTGTCTGGCCCACAGGGATGGCAGTATCCAAATTTTGATAACCATAGTAATTTTTACTAGCCTCGGTCTGAATGACTGGTGTTAATTTTAGCCCAGAGATTCATTAACATGTCAATTATGAGAACTTATACTTGTAATTAATTTGCACCATTTGCCTTTTTAAAAAACGTTTATAATTGATTTGTCATCAACTTCAGGAAATTATTTTTTAAATATCGACATTTGCTTTAAATTAAATATATTAGACAGATATCAAATTCAAATCCATATAACAATGTAGTAGAAATTACTACTGGTATTTAAAAATTACAAATTAGAAGCCATCTGAGTTAGTGATCTTGGTTTAAACATATTTGTATTTCATAAAATGTAATAAGGATTGGTGAACAAGCCACAAGGCTTATTTGAACACCGTTCCTTTTTAGCGATCATGAATGTATATGCATATTTAAATTTTCAAAGAAATGGCTTTCCATAAAAGATTTCAATAATTTGTTTGATAACTATTCATTTGTTTGTGATGAAATTAGACTGAGGCTGTAGATGTTTAGAATTATTTCACTTGTCTGACATAAAAATATCAAAGGTCCTATACCAAATACCAAAACAAAAACATGTTATGAATTAATCATGTGTAAACATATGCAGCATCAAGAAAGATTTATTATTGTTGTTACAGGTGATGGGAGTCCCTAATACAAGAGAACACATCAACAACAAAAACCCATTAGGAATGGACTGTATGTGCAGTAAAATATTGGTGCTGAAGGTCTTTGATATCAGGAAATGATATATATAAACATTGTCATAAGAAGTGATATATGCTGATTGTGTGAACTGATATCCAAATCATTATCTTCTCTTGGATATGAGAATGTGCCAATGTTTTAGAAATATTGTATTCAACTTTGCAGCAAACTTGAGGAAGACTTCACAAAATAGTGTAATAGTAAATCAAATTAAAATTCAATTTAATTATGAGAGTAAATAAAATCAAATATTTCCCAAATTATTTAAAAATAAATTTTATGATAAAAATTAATTTCATGTGCACTGTTCCTTTGTAATTCCTAAAATGCAAACACTTAAACAAAATAATGTACACAAAATAATGTTCAATACATGTATACTTAGTTGAATAAATTTGGCTCTTATATTTGTTGTTTTATTCATGATAAAAAAGTGGAAATGCAATATTGCATCTAAAGTGACTTTAATGTCACAATAAAAATAGAAAACTTGAACATAATTTCTTTTCAGAATTCTTAGGTCTGTTTCAAGGTAAGTTTATTTGATATGCAGGTAGGTGTAGGCAAATGTAAAAACACAAGTCATGCTTACATAGGTATTTACACACTGTTACAAATCTATGTTATATAAATACATATCTTTGTCCCTTTGGATTATGCTATTTACAAAACTAATCATATGCATTGTGATGAAGTATATTTTTTATTTTTTATATATATCTGTAACTGAAAATACAGGTTAGTTAAAATTGCAGATTATATCAATAAATGTCTGAATTTTCCATTTGATCAGATAATATATAGTTGACAAATAAACTCATAAAATATTATGTAAACTTTGAAATGAATAATGATTATCTTATCATTTAAATGAGATATCAATCACCAAAAATTCCATTATTCTTATTTATTTTATCCACTAAAATACAGATCAGTTAGATAAAATATTTTCATTCTTTCTTTCAATGTCTTTCAAAATTTATGAAACAATATCACTGCAATTAAATTATTTCTATTGCAATACACTATTCATCCTAAAACAAAATTGGGTACGAGTTCAGCGAAACGTGTGGATACCCCTACAAAAAAAATATCCTGAAAATATGTTTAGGCAATATATCCACAGTAGCACCACAGCATCTTTTCAGGTAGTTAGAGCAAAATTTTACCATTGCCGCTAGCGGATCAGATCCGGACGTGGTGTGGATGGGTCATGTGGATGGGTTTCAACGATGTATCCGTTGGCTGTAAGAACCTCAAACTTTTCTGGATATGTTACGGTAACATATCCACTGACGAGTCCGGGTTATCCACAGTATAGCCAAGAAAGAGGACAAGATAGCTGCCTTTGTGGATTGGTTTCAACGATGTATCCATTGGCTGTTTGACCCTCAAACGTATCTGAATATGTTACGGTAACATATCCACTACCGAGTCCCTGTTGTCCACAGCATAGCCACAAATGAACACAAGATAACTGGCTTTTTGGGAATGCTACGGATGGGCATCGATGTGAAGTTGGCTGCTTATAGATTGTAATTATATGAAGTCTCTGTGGTAAATTCAAGGGAAAAGTCCTCTGTTAAAAGTATTGGTAAAAAATCGTTGGTAAAAAAGCCAAACAAGTCCTGTTATTGTGAAAACAGATTGAATTGATGTTAGCACTTAAGATATGATAAAGAAAGCTTATGATTTGAGTTTAGACTATAAAAAAAACTTTGTTGATCACCATCATCCTTCTGGTTTAAACAATATTTATTTTTAAAATTTAATGGATTGGTAAAGATGCATTACGCCTATGTAAATACGTCTTCGGTACAAAATTATACTTAACAAAATATTCATTCATGCAATACTGAGAAAAGCACAACATACAAAAATATGTTTATAACAGTATGAATGGGCAAGGAAATAAGGTTTAAACATTTAGTTTTGATAAGAACTATGTTTTTTCTAAAGGTGTGTCAAATATGATTGCAAAATAATTATTCATCTCTCAAATTATTGTTATTTCAAATCGTGTTAAATGACTGTGGTGTTACTTGTATTACTTTAAACAGAGAGAGAGCAGGTTCCAATGTAAATATATATATCAGAGACCATAATTTGATAGCTTACACAATAAATATTACATTCGTACATTTTACTTACTATCTTCAAATAAACAATTTAATACATTTGGTGTAAGATTCAACATTAAAATAACTAAACGTCAGGTTAATTTTCATTAATTTAATTAACAGTTTTATGTTATTTGAATATGTGAGTCTTATGTCAACAAAGTTTTGGCATATCTTCACATGACTGAAAATCCAGAGCTTAGTGTTTGTAAATATAAAAAAATAGCCCATTTTTATCTTTTAAAGAATTTGGGTTGTGATTTAGAAATATGCCTATTCTATGTAACTATCACACTCATTAATTCAATTGGTATTTGGAAATATATTAATTTTACACAATTGAGATATAAACATTCATCCCATGTCAATATATGTGATTGAAATAATCATCCATATTTTTTATTAAAGATAAAAATTGAATTGTCAATTTGGGTTGTGATGTAGAAATATCACTATTCTATTTAATTATCAAACTCATTAATTCAATTGGTATTTCAAAATATATTAATTTTACACAATTGAGATATAAACATTCATCCCATGTCAATATATGCGATTGAAATAATCATCCATATTTTTTATTAAAGATAAAAATTGAATTGTCAATTTGGGTTGTGATGTAGAAATATCACTATTCTATTTAATTATCAAACTCATTAATTCAATTGGTATTTCAAAATATATTAATTTTACACAATTGAGATATAAACATTCATCCCATGTCAATATATGCGATTGAAATAATCATCCATATTTTTTATTAAAGATAAAAATTGCATGAAATATATATTTATTGTATGTATGCATTACAAAACCTACATTAAAATTGTTGAAGTTAAAAATATTCTTTAATAAATAATTTTACACTTCGCCAAAGTGAAGATATCAGAAAGAAATAAAAATAAAAATAATTTAAGTTTAATTTTAATTTTCTCTGACCTTAAATTACAATCAATTGAAATACTTGACAAAGTTGTATAAAACAAGTGCAGTCTTTACATATTTACAATCACTAAAATGTGTATACCTCTGAGAAATTGCAACAACAAACAAGTGCAAAACTATTGGTCATCAGACTTGAAATGGGTGGAGCTTAATTAATTGATAACTGTCCAATGGTCAGATTACAGGAATGACACCAAATATACATTTTAAAAACACCTAATGGATTGCTTAACAAGTAGCTTAATTACTGTATACATTTCATTAGATTAACCAATTTGAATGTTTAAGAACTGAGCAGTGATGTGGAGGGGCGCTGTGTATTTGATTGAATGTTGTTTCAAGTTGTAAACTGGCTGTGAAGGTATATCTAATTAATAACCTAAGTATATATCACAGTTTATCACAATGGATTATTGATACCAAATGAAAAATACATTTTACTCACATATTAGCTCTGAGATGTTCTAAAACAAATCATTTGGTCAAAATGTTTATTTATGTTTGTATTATTATGTATTTCATGTAAATTTGCTGGCTTGTACTTCACAGTCAAGACTTTGATATCTAGTTTACATTTATTCTTTCATTGATTTAATCAACAATTGACACAGTTGGCACAAATTTCATGTAATGAAGGAAATAAAATACCAAATTAAACTTCATGAGTCCTTTTCATTTTTTAGTTTAATAAATTGATAGAAACAAACCTTTTCATAATATTTCATGATCAAATCCCTTAAATATCACAAACTGTCATATTTAACCAAATAATTGCCACTATTATCAGATAAATAAATTTTAGCCAATCAGAAGCATTCTCAGTATTTAGTGCTTTTCATTTGCTTGTGTTTTACAATTGATAGATAAAACAAATATTCTTCATAGTCAATTCAAATCCTTTATATATTACAAACTGTCACAACCAATATATAAAGAAGTATTTTGCCATTATGATCAGATCAATCAATTTTAGCCAATCAGAAGCCTCCTTAGTCTTGCTGCAGTAAAGTTTTCTCCATAGTGGCTATTCTTAACAAGAAGAAGGAAGCTCCCCAACCTTTACAGTTCACAAGACCAAGAAGTACAAGATTTCTCAGTTGATTAATCCAAGGCAAGTACTTATTTTCACTGCATTCCAAATGTATCAATCTAATTTCATTCACCCATTTCCATGAACAGACTGAGTAACATTTTCTGACATAAGATTGGCTTCATTTGTAAAAAGGCACTCATGTCTCATGGCATGTGTACAAAGGTATCTGTGATATTTATATGCAATATATTGCTTTAATTTGTATCAGATTATGATTTGAATTAGGAATATATGTTAAATTTATTTTAAAAACCAGTCTATATAAACATGTCACTTTTCTTAACACAGGTGATTGTGCACTCAGCCATGACAGACAGGTGGTCTGGGGAAAGACAGGAAATGATGTAACCTACTCTCAGACAGGAAATGATGTAACCTCTCAAGGTAAGACTTGAGATGCTTGCATATTGTTGTTTAAACAAACAAATTGTTAAATAACAATTAATCAAGACATTTGTTTTCCTTAATTGATGTTCTCGAAATATATCTAGACTGGCTGATTGCTAATATAACATTTTACAGATAAATTTGCTGTGAGTCATTAATAGTCAAAAATGCATTTGTGTTTTAAAGGTTTTTTAATCCATATTTATTTTACCAATTTAATCAATTATATTTGTTTGACTTACAAATCTTAATTTTGTTGTTTTATAAAGAATTCCAAACAATTGTTTGTTGGTTAAAATACCCTGTATTCTTATTTTTATCATAAACACATTTATTGTCATTATACTCTTCAAAAGTATTTACATGTTAAATATTAATTATATAATATTAAATATTAAATTGATTTTGATTATTTGTAATCTGTTTATTAAGGGATATTTGATGTTTATGATTATCAAGAATAATATTTCACTAGTTACTCAACTTATAAAGATATTATTATTCATGACTATTTTTGTTCAGTATATGTTTATCAGTTAATAAGATTTATTTTGGATTATACTTTTCAAAATCTTTTTATTTTCATCAAATAGTTTGTATCTTATTCATTAAAATGTCAATATTGATTTCAGTGTCGACTGAACCGGACAGAAAATACACTAACCTTGTGGACACAACTCTCAGACGATGTTTATTCAAGGTCTGTTGAAGGTGGGTTTGGCATTGAAATTTACAATTAGCTTCTTTAATTGATAATCTTCTTTCTGAATATGCACCCAATCAAGCTGATTGATTACTTTAATGGACACTAACGGTCATGGTTAGTTAATTAATTGCAGATTACAAATTACAACCTTAATATGCATCCAGTCAGACTGATTATATTTTACATACAACTTTTGCTATCAGTCATTAATCATGAAAATAAAATTTGTTTTTTCACATTTTGTAATAATTCATTATTTTACTAATTTATTTGATTATATTATAAATATTCGTTATAGTTTGAACCAGAACTTACAAATGTTTATGTTGGTTTAGATACTCAAGTCAAGTCAAGTTCTAAGGTTCAAGACGGCAGCACAGTGAAAACTGTGCTTCAAGCCATTGAAGGTGCGAATTTAACATGATGTATATTGTCATTTCATATTAAGCATTTAAATTAAACATTTAAATTTAAAGGAACAGTTACACTACTCCAAGCTGAGTTCATTTGTTTTCTATCTATATATATATATATTGTCATATCATATGAATTTGAATAACAATTTGAAGAGTTTGAAAACATTAAAATCATTTTACTATATGCAATCATGACTAATTTATTGAAATACTAATACTGTTCTTTGTTTCCAGTGTTTGCCGTCCGGGTGTTGCACCTGTTATTCACAGTACACCGACCACCTGTCCAAGAAGATATGCAGCCTGAGGAAGGCATTCCGGAAATTAGGTATTTCCAAAGATATAATATCTCTTTTGCTTTCTTTATATTTTGCAAGAGTCCTGTGGGTATGAATGTCCTTTATGTAATGGGACATGAATGTGCCAATGGTTATGGTCTATATATATCAAAAAGTCTTTTCATATCATGTGATTTGTAACTTGCCTGTTTGTACCATGGTATCTATATTCTTACTATTCTACTTTTCAGGAGCTCAGCGCGCTCACCGTGATCCCCATGGCCCTCGAAAGTGACCTGGAGATTCCAAGATCATGAAGAAGTTGCTGAATCTCAAAACGAAGTGTTCCTGAACACAGTTGAATGTTGAATTCCTTTCAAGGATATTTATATGTATATATTTGTAGAGCACGCAAGATCTCAAGATGAACATTAATATTATAGTATTTATTTTGTACTATTAAAAATCGTGAAGTGTACTATGTTTTTTGTTTTTTGTTTTGATGTATATATATTGTATATCTAAAGCATTAAATTACCGGAGTGCCTGTGGACGGTTTTATGCAAATATATGCAAATGCGGGTCTGGACTACTTGTGGATGGTTTTATGGCTCTATTGGATAGGGTGGGGATCGCATATGGACAACCTGTGGATGGTTTTATGGCTGTATTGGATAGGGTGGGGATCCCTATGGATATATTACCACACCATATCCGCAGCTCCATTCTGGGCTAGTTGTGGATGGTTTTATGGCTTTATTGGATAGGGTGGGGATCCCTATGGATATATTACTACACCATATCCGCAGCTCCATTCTGGGCTAGTTGTGGATGGTTTTATGGCTTTATTGGATAGGGTGGGGATCGCATATGGACAACCTGTGGATGGTTTTATGGCTTTATTGGATAGGGTGGGGATCCCTATGGATATATTACCACACCATATCTGCAGCTCCATTCTGGGCTAGTTGTGGATGGTTTTATGGCTTTATTGGATAGGGTGGGGATCGCATATGGACAACCTGTGGATGGTTTTATGGCTGAATTGGATAGGGTGGGGATCCCTATGGATATATTACCACACCATATCCGCAGCTCCATTCTGGGCTAGTTGTGGATGGTTTTATGGCTTTATTGGATAGGGTGGGGATCCTTTTGGATATATTACCAAACCATATCCGCATATGGACTACCTGTTGATGGTTTATGGCTTTATTGGATAGGGTGGGGATCCCTTTGGATATATTACCAAACCATATCCGCAACTCATTTTTTAATTTATGCGGATGGGTTGTGGCGATGGTAAAATTTTCCTTGTGGCAATGGTGCAGTAATATGTTTTCAAGGGATTTTTTTTTGTAGGGGTATGCATTGGAGTTCACTGCATCCGGAGAAGATATCACGTGACCATGCAGGTACGGTAAAGTTATTTCGCCAAAAATGAAATAACCTTTATATTATAGCCACCAAATTACAAAATATTTAACTACATTCATACACTATTAATGATGTATCTAAAATACGTAAGTTTGCCAGATATATCAGCACTGAAACACGTATGATATCAGCTGTTCGGTTAATTATTTGGGAATTTACTTCCGGGTTTAGTAAGAACCATTTTTAAAACTTTATCGCTGATATTGAGTATATTCCTTTTCTGATTCTCTTCAAGTTGTCATATGCAAATATATGGCAAGTTTTTACATTCAATGGTCGACTGGTTTGATTCCTATTGCCCGCGCAGTTTACTAGTCTGATAGTGTTAATGCTACGGGGGCCGCCATTTGCATTGGTTTGTGTTCTCCAGTTGACGTCATACATTCCTTCGGAGAAAATCGAGATTTTTCCGGTGTTCTCCGTAAAACAAGATGGCCGACACGTCAAAAAGCGACGTAAACAGACAGTTTTCTGACTTCTTTTACGATTTGCTAAAGTCACACATGATTTCAATGGTAATGGGATGCGAGAATTTGTTGTTTATAAACCGATTCACATAATTTCCATGTCTTTGCAATGTGCATGTAAACCATAGGCAGTTACTTGAAAGAAATTGGAGCAAAATCATCCGGGAGTTGCTCTTTAACTCTCATTCTTCAAAGTTAACCTTAGTGACTTATAATCATTTTAGTGCCTTGTGACAAGAGGCCAATGGTGAGGACTCAACTTCTAAAGATCACAGAGGCCATGCCAAAAACCCTATATATGACTCCTTCTCTAGAACTATATATAAGCCCTTGAAAGATGAAACATGGAATACAGATTTCTTGACAAATTGGTATTATAAATTTTATGACCCTCTTACCCCTAGGGACCTTTGGATAAATTATATTATTTTAAATAATCTCATATTATCTTAAGCCTTGGCTAGAGTGCCACTTGATCCCACTTTCATAAAACATAATAGGACAAGTGCGATATACAAAATATCACCAAGCCAATTCAGACACACAGGCGAAGAGCATTATACTTAGGAAAATCTTTTTTTTTCACAATTGTTATTCAGAAATCTAGCTTTTCAGAATTGCGACTTCTTGAGCAACTTACCTTCATGTATATGTCCGAAGATGTGGTATTTAGGTTTGACCCTCTTCTGTACTGTGTAGAGCAGATCCAGACAACCCGCCCTGTTACCATATACACACAGGTCGCCATGACCTGTAGAAGTTTAATCAGAAACGTCAGAGGACTAATATTGGTATTCTATGGGTAATGTTCTACAAAGAAGTAGGCCTAAACTCCCACAGATTCATATCACACTTCATAAGCCTCAACTTAAAGCTATTTCTTTAGTTGAATGTCATTCTATAAAGAAGATACGATATAAGCCTCCATGTCTTAATCTCTTGCGACACGGGAGCTTAATTGATGTTTTTTTTCTGAAAGAGAGCAAAATTTAGTCATATTAGTGTCATAAACATTGTATTATATGGTCACAAACGTTCTATTCATTTCACCATTTACACCAACTGCACAGCAGTAGAATGTAATGTCATAAAAGAAATGTGATGTCATGGTCCAAGGCTGATAGATGGACAATGGACCAAAGGCTAAACCCTGTATTATTCCCTTCTGGGTAAATGGTTAATTTAAACAATTAAGACATAATCATCCAAATATTCCAGAAAATCTCACACAGAAAGGTTTGTAGTAATGCATTTCCTTAAGGAAAATGATTGTAAGTTCATCATGGAAATCAGTCGGATGTTGTGGAGAAATGTATAGTTGATAGGTACGTGCGTTCATTTGTGGATGTCGCCTATTCTTAGCGTAAATATTGATCTAATGTTGAATGGACCCTCAGATCGGCAATATGGCTGCCCTTGCTCCTTTACTCTATGTTAAATACGGTGTAGGTTTTTTTACCTATGTTTTACCTACGTTCTTATTACGATATCAAGTTCCTGTGGACTAGTGGTAGAGCCTTGGGCTTCAAATCGAAGGGTTGTGGGTTCAAATCCCGCATTGTCGGTTATGAAAATTTTAACTTGGCAATTTTGTGGATTACTAAATGGGACTTAAAATTTCATGGGTACAAAGAAGAATTGTACTTGGAGGGCGTTATACTGGACAATACCCTCATGGAAGGCTATTATTCTGTTCAAGGCCCTCCCAGCGGGGTATTATCCAGTATAAGGCCTTCTCAATAGAAATTGTAAGGCCCTAGTTCCTTTCGTAGGGAAGTTCTCCCGGAAAAACAACTGAATTCAAAGAGTGTTAAATGGGCACTGAGGTATAAAAATTCAGTGTAAAACTAACCTAGCGGAGGTCCGTGGCTCATGAGGATGTCAGTGTCCGATGGAATAAGATTCCATTTCTCCATTATGTCCGCACCTCGAGCAACGTTGAAACCCATTTGACAGAAGAAGGGAACCCTGAAATACCTCAGTGTTAGGTTTTGTTCATTTACAAGTATTGGTGATTATATTCTTTTTTCTTTTTATGTTGTTTTCACATTTAGTTTCATATTATAAAAAATCAATTGATTTATAAATTTAATTTGAGTTTTTCATACCCGGTAGTAATAAATAACAACAGGGACATTAATTGTTAAAACAAAGGACAATCGCCAATCAACTAGTTTGCGCATTATCTTCAATTACACAGCTTTCTCGTACCTTGTTTTAAAAAATATGTGTCCCTGTGTTTCAGAACCTATGGCATTACATCAGTGCTTGGGAAAAAGATTTTACAATGTCAAGTTTGTGTAACTTATTTCCGTTCACAAGGTGACCAAAAATATGTGACCATTGGTAATGTGACTTCCTCAAGCCAACCAGCTGAGCAAATATATTGCAAACACAATGTAATAATCCAGGAGACCTACCAGGGTGTTCCGTAGATCTTCACACCGCAGACATCAATACTCTCATCTTCTAGCAAAATACAGTTATTGAGAAGTTGTTTGCTTGATTCTAGATTCTTTCCTTTGAGGTAATCTTCAAACTTGGCTTCTGTTATGTTGAAATTGTCCTTAAGAAATTTTCTTCGATTTACAACCGAATTTCTGTCCAGTGTCATGTCATGATTTCCAGCAATGACCACTTTCACTTTGTGAGGTAAAATTCCTGTGAATATCATTAAAATACTTACATTATTCTTTCACAAAAAAGCCAAGATGAAATGATGAGACTTTATCTTATTTTCTATGTGTTACTATTCTGGATAAGTCACTGGTCTGAGGCATCTTTAACAAGATTTTCACTGGGGATTTATAACCAGGCAAATACAAAATGACAATCAATTACAATGACGATTAAGGTTTTAAATACTGTTGATGGTTGTTGATTTACTTTGAAATCACAATAAAAACTCATTAATTATTATGACAAGTTTTTCAAAAAAAATTTCACCAAATACCATACATAGCATATAATACATTGTACTTATATTAGCCATTTGGCAAAATGACGTTCTCAACATTTCAGTTGACAAATCACTTATGGATAGAATGTCAATACTGGTATGACACTACTGATGCTAAAAATCACACAAAATGTTCATAGTAAACACCATAAAGAAACAAGTAACACATACCAAGGAAAGTGTTGAAATTGTCTATTTCAGATGGCAGCCCGATCATTGTAAAGTCACCACTGTGTAAGAGAATATCTCCAGGGGGAATCAATGTTGGCATAATCTCTATTCTGTTGTGAGTGTCTGATATACATACAACCCTTAAACAGTCATCTGTTATCGGTGTTCTAGGATGCAAAGGAATAACTTTATCCTTTTTCTGCTTCACACTGAGCTTTTCCCACGCATAATCTGGATTTTCAGACATTTTCTTCTCTTCTGCAATCTTTCTATCTATTTTTGGTTCCATGTTTTCCTTTGTCTGTAATTAAAGATTAATATTAATCAGTAAATCTTTTAAAAGTGTGATCAGCTCATAACAGTATGCTTAAGAAATTCAATTTTCTTTTTGATATTATAGAAGATCCAAATGATTCAAAATATATATTTACATACCTGTTTAAAATTACTGATTTTACTTTACTTTAAATTGTGACAACAACACTTCAAAAACAATATTTCAATTCAAGAAATTAATATCAGTTTGAACAATTCAACAATAATGTATTACAATTAGTTTATCATTTGAACATGTCCTTTAGTGATGCAATGGGTATGAAATATAATCAATCACAGTAAAAGATTATATTTCATATCAACAAATAATGGTATATATAAATAATTATTATCACATCATTCAAAGTTAATTGACTGGTTATTACTGAAAATATCATACAAAGCATTTGTTTCTATTGACAACAATGTTTTACTTTGTTTATGTTATATTTTACAAGCCCATAACAATGTTTAACATTGATTAAAACATTTTGTATCTGTAAGCAACAATGTAAAACACTGTTTAAAATTGTTTCTTATTTACAACAATGTTGTTATCATTTCATCACACAGCTCACCTTATCGGAAGGTACACGCAGTATTAATATTATAAACTGTCCCTTTCTATTGTACCGTATTCAATATACCAGAAAGATCTTATATTGTTTCGTCAGCTCAAGACTCAAGTGTCGGGAACAAATGACAAAAGTCTAAAAATAGTATATCAATACATTCTGAAAATAGTCACGTTGGTTTAGCAATATTAGTATTGTTAACCTTCTTATCATCGTCAGATTTGCCAAATCCTAAACGTTTTAGGAATGACATAGTTTGACTAAAACCAGATTGATCTCTAATAAAACTAATTATTTCGTCACGGTCCAACTCAAGTTCAACTGAATTCGTTTTTTTCAATTATTACATTTCTAAATTGCTAATAATCATCATCGTTCATGAAATGTTTTCTATCAAAGCTGCCCGCCCCCTAAACCAATTCCCTTCTGTTTTGTTACTTATGTCTGAAACTAGTATTAGTATCAAATAATCAACCAGGAAATGTTTACAATGCAAGCAGACGAGCGATTTGGAAGCAAAGGGACGCAACTCATTAAATATGGATCCTAGCTGACCTGTAATAAATGTTATTCACAGAGTGTAGTAGCCTACTTCAAGGATTTAGATATATTTCTATAGTCTTACACTTAGACTCTGAACAAAGTATTTACTCTGAAAATATCACCATTTTATAAAACAATTGAAAAGGAGACTATGAGAAATGGGATTTTCAGAAAAAAAGAGGCCGCCTTTCAAAATGTTTTCACTATATTTTGTTCAGAGTCTAATAGACTATTAATTCAACTTCCAAAGTCATAATCGCGCGAGTTTCCATCACTACGTTCAAACAGAAAAGTAATTAAGGCTTTAATTAGCCAGTGATTGAAACTGGTGCGAGTTATGACTTGCGTGAAATTTAAAAGTTGTGCTTTACATACAAGTTACCTACTGATACGTATATATGTTTATGGAGACAAATAATTAAATTTCAAAATTATCTTATGGTCTCTGTTACAGTGTACTATTGGATGCCATTTTAGAAGTTGGAATTAGAAGTGCAAATACAGTACACGATGTTATGATTATTTAACTGCTTTATTATAAATATAATATACGTGTTTGTCTCGAAATCTATCATTGTATATCCTAGACCAATTTGTTTACAGTGGTCATTGCAACGAACATGAATGAAGCAAGGTAACAAATAACATCGAACTGAATACCAAGAAACAAGGTTTAAGTACCGTCAGTTTTATGTTTATTATTTTACAAATTTGATCTGTCTCCTTTTGATTTCTGTATATATAATTTCCAATGGCCTGAAAAAACGCCTCAATAAGCGAGATTCTGTATAGTATATGTTAGTTTGCCGCCATAACTGTTTGGTTCCATAGTGTTACTTACCTTCTGAATATGTCCCCAACATTTATATCGTTGAGAAATTATTCAAACTATTAGCATTAATATTTGAATTGTAAATCGTTTGTTCATTAGAACTATATGTTGATATGTGAAATTTAAAACGCTTGTTCGCGAGACCTTTAAGGTGATATCGTCTCAGGCATCCATGCATATCAAGGGTCGGTGATTACGCCATCTTATATGTTCGGTTTACCCCAAAACCATGTCAGACGGCCCAAAAACCGGATAAGATTATTCTTTATTGCCCGTTATGGAATTTGTTTCACGTCTGAATGAGCATAAATACAAAATAATACACATTCATTTTATAATAAGTGCATGGAAACAAGATGATATATAACATGTACAAAAAGTGCAGCTTATATGATGATGGACACATTAACGCTTAATCAATAGATAAATTGAAAATACTCATTCGAATCAGTCAGATGTAACTGTGGTTACAACCTAGTGTTACCCATTGATATAATGGACCTATCCCATAGACTAACGAGATAGATGCATTGAGCACGTGATAATAAGCAATATGTCTATAAGATATATCAGTCCTTTAGTCCGTTTCACACAATCAGAGTCCATATTTTCGAAGCTCTCTTAGCGCTAAGATAGTCGTAAGTCTAAAAGAGCTTCGAAAATATGGGTCGTGGACATTAAGTAGTCTTACAGATTAAACTAGCCTGACAGAACAGAACTGAACTTTATTCAAGAACTCAGGCTGCAAACAGCAGCATAAGAAGTACATAAAACATATATACATTGATATACAATATAATAGGTATGTACAGCTGGTGTTTTCAGTAAAGGTACATATGATTATAAAAACTATTTCTTGAACAAAGACATAATGATTTTACAAAAAAATTAGAGTTTTCTTTAAGTTCCTAGCTTATTAGAATTAAATAAAATATTCATTTTGTACATATTTGGCCTATTGTAATAATATCTGTGAATATAGTTTTCTCTTTCTGTTTGTAATATAGGACAAACAAATAAATAATGAAATTCGTTCCCAAGATCGTTTAAATTACAAAGAGTACATGTTCTTTCATGAACTGGGATATTTTTCCATCTACCGTTCTCGATTGGCAGAAAGTGATTAGCTTTTCGAAATCTCAACAAGTTATTGTAATTTAAAAAATGTAGGTATTGTTCAAACTGGAGAGATGGATTTTTGAAGATATTGTATATAGTTGCTTTGGAAGAATTTTCAATTGTTGATAACCAATTTTGCTGGAAAATATCTTTTAATTTGCTTTTAACTACAGATTTTAGCCAATTGGTACTACATCTTACTACTGTTAAATCGAAAGAATCATCATGTAGAATAACGTTAATTGGAATAGGTGCCGTAAAAATACTAGAAGAAGAGAAGGAATACCTAGATGTTGTAAGCTTTGTGAAGATAATGTAATTGAAGATGAACTGCACTTTTTTATTATTAATTTGTCCAATGTTTAAGAAATTAAGACGGAAATATATCCCACATTTACCTGATCATGTTGATATATATATTACCTGCAACATGTTTTACAACGTCAAAACTTCGACATTATTTTATCCTATTCATGTTTCATAAGAGATGCGCACTTGTCTTACGCTCTAAGGTTTTACAATCACATTAACTCGCGATGTAAACTTCTCTTCTCTGATGTTTGTCTGTTTTTGTATAAAGTTTTTTTTGTATGTGGGCCCAATGCCTTTTACTGAAATAAACGCACTGAATTGAAAATATATGTTCTACAAATTATGGGTGATCAGTGGGATATGTCATCTTTTGATGTGTCTTTTTTCTGTTAAAATAATTTACCTTTTTACTTATTAAATTCGTTACTGACACATTAATATATAATAATAACTATTTGATTGATATCGATTTCTATACGGGAAATTAAAACAAAGCAATGATACATATTCAGTATAATTAAACAAATTAATTAAATTAATGCCGATATTGATTGTTTAACTCAATTTAAGTTTCATATAGAAAATCACTGCTGTCGTCGGTCTAAATAAATTATAACTGACATATTATTTTTTCAAACATGATACTATTTCAAAATTGGATTGGTTTGTTATAATAGTGCATGGAGTTTTGTCGATCAGAATCCACATGATAAAAGTGTTCCCTTTATCATGAGAAATCTCAATCGCGACGCTAGGATTCGCTTTCCGTATCTCTGAACGACAATAGCTATGCTCAGAGTTCGTAAGTAAACGGGAACTACAAAACTGGAAATATGTCAGTTGTTAGCAGAGATCACAACGATTTCTTTGCTAATACCGCTCTACCAGAAAGATTTGAAGAGAAGAAGAAATTAATACAAGAGTTTGTAGAATTCCACAAAGCATCGAAAAACAAAGTAGTACTTGTATCGGTAAGTTTAATAAGAATTCGTCATATATAACTCGAGGGAACAGCACACTTACTTCCTATTTGAGGAAACGAAATGGGATTAGAAATATGATTTTAATAGACTTCAATAATTACTCATCACTGTCATATAAGTTACAATTAATTCTGTTTCATTTGTGTTGACTGAAATAAAGCCATTGGTTTCTCATTCAATTAATTTGAATTTCTTTAATTACTTTAATTACTTTAATTTACATTTGGATTTTAGGTAATTATTTAGTATAAAAAACTAAATTAATTACTTGAAATTCATGATTCATTGCAAGAAATAATGTTAATTTTGAAGTAAGAAATATCATAATTACTGGTATTTACTATATATTCAGATATTCCTTACTTCTTCAAAGCTTCAATTGAATTTTATCAATATATATAAAATTTTGGTACCTGTATGTACCTAAATGTAAAATATGATAAATTTTAATAATTGTATATTTACATGTATTTCAGTCAGGAGGAACAACAGTACCCCTGGAAAGTCGAACAGTGAGATACATTGACAACTTTAGTGTCGGCACAAGGGGATCAGCATCTGCAGAGTATCCTAAAACTAATTTAAACTTAGGCCTATAGTGGACATCTTTTATACTCAGAATACTGTTACCCTATTTGGTAGGCCTCAGCATTTTGAAAGATGGAATGACAACGTTACATATGGAAACATGTCATTTATCCAATATTGTTTCCTTACAATCCAGCTTATGAGGGGGAACACATATTACATGTACTCCGAAAACATTCATTGTGTATCATTAACAAATTTGTTTACCCAGAAGAATCTTGCTTTTCGTAAGTTGTTATCCATATTATTTTCTTAAAAGGAGGGTTCTATCGGGGTATTTATGTGGAAACGAAATTCGAGAGGATATCTCCATTTACACAAATAT
The DNA here is from genome assembly GCA_936450465.1 of Gibbula magus. NCBI lineage: Eukaryota > Metazoa > Mollusca > Gastropoda > Trochida > Trochidae > Gibbula > Gibbula magus. The sequence goes on from OW388297.1 coordinate 46,846,830, forward strand.
GCTACTAATAAATTATTAAAACACAGTCAAGTTAAAAAAATTAATAAAGGTAATATTTTGATGAATTTATGTTTCACAACTTAATAAAGACAAGCGTACATTTGTTGAAAAATAAAAAACAATGAGAACTGCAGCCATTCATCGGCGCTGCGAGTGGAGAAAGTTTTCTTTGGCATAACAGCAAATTGTTTATTAGTTTTATGACACGCTATCTATGTGTTACTATGTGAACTTTCTATCAGTGTATATCTTTTATCATTAAAATGTTGTAAAATAAGGTAAAATATAGCGTGTTTTCATTTCACGTAATGCACAAAATCCAATATGGCGGATTTTGCAGACAGAATTGCCCCTTTAATTACAATACTGTATGTTAGTTTTATACATTATAAACTGGATATATTGTAATTGATAATTTTATAGAATTTTCCTTAACAGTTATAAGATATTTCTTAAAACATGGATATGCAGTGTTATTTTTGCACAGACTGAGGTCATTGGAACCCTTCTCTCGGCAGCTTGGACCACGATCCATATTGCCCATGCTTCAGATGACAGATGATTCAATAACAGGTGACTATTATGTAGCTGCAAATTCTATTGTTAAAAGAATTGATGGCATGTTCAGGGCAGATTATAACTGTCTTTCTCCTGGCCCACACATGAACATGAATGAACCTTGTGTCACATTTGGAGATGTTAGTGCAAATAGTCTGACCCAGCATTGGTTATCAAGTGGAGGATGATCGACGGAAAGCTCACTGTACATGGAAGAAGGATTAAACCAGGGGAATGATGTGAGAAACTCACTGAGCTTGAATTCAGTATGCATAAGCGTGTCATGTGTATCCTCATCATTACTGTCATTTAAAGGTGAAACTGCTCTTGCAGTCATACTCGAACACAACCCCCGTTGAGATCTATATTGATGGAGTTTAATTCTGGGTGGATCAACAAGTTTAAATAGATCCAGCCAGTTAAAGGTTAATGTCAGATTCAGCAAAACAGGCCAGTCATCCCACCTGGCTTCCTGGAGTAATCAACTACACTCTGCAGGGCCTGTCAGAAAGCCCCGGGAACTAAAGACTAAAAGCATCCCTTACACTGGGCATTCTGCACCCTCAGGGTATTCTAATCTGTTAAACTACTTACTTAATACCAAGAGTGTACTATGGAAAATGTTTGTAAACTAAAGCTTACCAGCTGGTTGCGCATCGCTTTTTGTAGAATCTATATCGTTAGCAAATAAATGTCGTTTGAAAGTTGATGAGTCCTTGTCAATCTTCTCATTCGGGGACTGCAGATATTGCTCGATTATAAGTCATTTCATTGGCTGGTTATTTTAAGCTGTTGCAAATATTTTACCCATTATATAGAATATTAAGCAGTATAACAGATAAAACACCTTGGTGTGGATAAGTGTGCCACATAAAAATCTTAATTCTCGAAACCTGATCTTGATTTTGCAGTTAAGCCGGAGCATGACCCATCCCTCCGATCTATTCTGACACAGTACAAGTCGGCCATGGACAGGAAGCTACTTCTCCTTGTAGACTTCACGTCACTCGGCGAGTACCTCCATCTACTACGGGCCAGCGCTCAGACCCTCCACTCGCTCCACAACAACGCGATGTTGTATCTTGCTGCTGCTGTATCTGACTTCTACATTCCTAAAGATGAGATGGTAATACCCTTATAATATTGTTCCGCTCATTAGGGCCCGTTACACTAAGCTCTAAGGTAACCCGCTAAGATAGCTGGAATACTCTTGAAAATGGCGTTAAATCCCAACTCACCTTACCTCACCTTGTGCATAGAGTCAAAAAGATTTCCATGAAACTCAAACACATGCTTGATCACTATTAAATTGCAAAGGATTTGTCCAGTAATTTTACAAACTATTTAAAAAAATATCTCAAGATAGAAATCTGATTAATTGATTTTCTTACTGCTATAATTGCTAAGTGAAGTAGCACCTTTATTGATAACTACCAAAGTAAAGATGTCTTCCTAGTTGTTGTTTGAATGTTCCATTTTTTCCAGCCTGAACATAAAATCCAGTCCTCAACGGACAAACCCCTCCAGCTGTCGTTGCAGCTGGTACCCAAGATGTTGGAGCCCCTGGTCAAGGAGTGGGTCCCTCAGGCCTATGTTGTGTCGTTTAAGGTGGGAATCTTGTGCTTACTGAAGGTCAATTCTCATTTTTAGCTCATCTGACGTCTATCAGTCCGTAAAAAGTTTCGACTTCTTCTCCAGAACGACTTGGTCTAGGGAGCTGAAATTTGTGTACAGACTCCTTGGCCAATGGGGATTCTAAATTGTAAATTTGGTGACCCTGTGACCCCAATGTATAAGCTGAGATTGCTTAGAACTTCAACCTTTGATAATAAATCCAGATGAGCTACAGAGCCATGATAAATGTAGTTTATACATGCTCAGCAACAATGGTTGGTACTACAAGTCTTAAGATTCATCACATCATATGTTAGTCTAAGAATATTTAAAGAACAGTCTTTTAATGGCACTGGACAATCTCAATTGCCAGCAAACAAGGGCCTAGACGGTTTTCCGTGGAATAAAAATTGCAAAATAGTGCATCTACTGGGATACAAACTCATATCAGTCGTAGGTTCCATGCCAAACTGTCTGATAACAGGCGTAGACGCGCGTGTTCAAGCGCAATTCAGTTAGCCAATCAAAAGATGCCCAACAAATGCTTTCGGTGCGAGAAGCTAGGGGCAGATAACTCCAAACAGCTATCCTTTTGTCTGTTCCGAATGCTTTCTAAACAGTGACTGTTTAAATACTATGATGTGATTGGACAGCTATTTGACTGGGCTTTGGTTGCGCAAACCTGGTTTGGAACACACGCCTATACTGGATGTTTTCAGACCTTGTCGCGAGGAATCTACAGAACCTGTTCGTATCCCGGTTGATATATTATTTTGCAAATTTTATTCCTCAGAAAAAGGTCGATTTTAATCAGACTGGATGCTGGATGTGTCTTCCCTTGTTTACATCTTATGTACGGTAAATAAGTTTATAAAATATCCTAACAAGTGGTTATATGACAAATCTGTTTAAAAGTGAAAAGTCATATTTGGAAAAACATATATTTATATCCACATTGTTCCCCCTGCATGTTTACTATATTGCATTGTGAGCTAAATTATGCACTGTTATTGCAGCTGGAGACTGACAGTCACCTATTGGTCAGCAAGGCTCGGTCAGCTCTGGAGAAATACCAACACCAGGTGAGTGTGTGGTTTAATTGTGAATGTAGGCCTGAAAATATTTTGATTAAATATAAATTTGTGACTCATTTCTCATCACATACACTTATGATCTTAGCAATAGCCACAGAGCCTGTGGTGAGCCCAGTGCAGTGGCATAGGGGAGGGGGGGAGGGGGGGGGGGGAGTTCACTCATTGAAAAGGGGGGCGGGGTTCACTCATTGGAGTGGGGGGGTTCACTCATTGAAACTGGGGGCGTTCACCAATCAAATTTGCATGCAAAATTTGCAAAAGGGGTTGGTTCTAACCCCCTCTGGGTCCATCACTGCAGTGGAACAATCTTAATGTCTTACAAGCCCCAAAACGGAGCTGTCAAGTGTAACATTTTTCACAATAGTTTATAATATTTTAATTTCAACACCTATCGCAAATATAGGAATTACGAATTATCTGTCCCTCATGAATTATTAAGTCAAACTCCCTAAAACTCAGAGTTTATCACAATAATTAACTCGGGACATATATTCCTTAATTCCTTGCAACTCATTGATTATTCTTGTAGTAATCTATGCATGATGGAATTTGTATTTTCTTTTACAAAACACGTTGTATCCATATCATTTACTACACTATTACATGGCAGGGGTTGAAATGAACCTTCCAAAGCACAAGCCATTCAGACTAGTTCACTTCCTACAGTACCAGCACAAAGCCCATTTCAACTGGCCATGTCCACTGACAGGATCATATCATCTGTATATTCAAGCTAGCCTTTTGAACTACCAGTCAGGACATTATACTAGCCCAGCAAACTTTTCACAAGCCATGGGTTACTAGCCTTGTACTTAAGCTATTGTTTTCCTCAAACTTTCAACAATTTGTGATTTTGTTCAAATGGTAATGTTATAGAATCATAATTGTATTTCTTTTTCCTGATGTTAGTATAGAAATGCCATTTTCAATTTCAGCTTGTGGTCGCTAACCTACTAGATACAAGGAAGTATGAGGTTACCATGGTGACACAAGATACAGAACAGCCAATCAAGTTGTCTGCTGATGAATTGTCCGCTGGTAAAGAGATTGAAGAGATCATAGTAAAGGAGCTCACACAGAGACACACAGCTTTCTGTTCCTGTTGATGTCAGATACAAATGGGTCACCATCTCCTGCCGTGTGTTTAGCTTGAAGTGGGGGATTTAGTATTTGGCTGCGTACAGCCTTATGTACAGCCTTATGTACAGCCTTATGTACGTACGAAATGGAATAACTTAAGTTCTGTTAACTGGATTCTTTTCATATTTTGCATATGGGTTCATCATAGGGAGAGTAATGTTCCTCCTAGTAACAGTTTTGTGACCTTGACCTTCCTTTCAAGGTCACAACACTTTTGTCAGGATATCTCTGGAATATCTCTGGAATTTCATCATATCTTACACATAGCTTCTCTTAGGGAAGACAAAGGGCTGATTAGATTTGGGAGACATTGACATTTTCTCAAGGTCACAGATGAATTCAAACCAGGGACCAATAATCTGCAGAGCTGTGGTCAAACTACTTGAAGCAAGCTGACTGGTTTCATCGTTAGGTTATGATACGCAACATTCATAGACTGGGTATTCCATTTGCATGTAAATTCCTGTGCTACACTTTTCTAACTTGTTATTAATCATTAGCAATTTAATGTCAGGTGAACTCAGTCCAGTCCAACACTTACAATTGGTAGTATTACAACCACTTGTAACCTATGTTAATGAATATGGGCTACAATTGTAACTCATTCGCTTTGTGGAACCAAACCCAACCATAATAATAAATGTTCACTGTTCGGTGCCACAGCACTGTGAGGAGTTTGTGATTGGTGTCGGATGTCAAATTGATATGATATTGATGTCCAAACTTAGATCTTTTTTGGCAATTTATTTTCATAAAACTTACATTAATTTTCATGAATGATGCATCTGTTGTACAAGACTTGGGCAATATATTTTTCTATTTGTTATGGTATGAAGTGTTGTGTAAAGTGTCTGTGAAAATGTGTGAGACTATAATTTTGTACATCCACAATTATCACGCCAAGAGTCACATTCAAACATTCTTATTTATTGACATATGTGATAATGTCCATCCATTTGTTACCATTTTATACCAAAATGTCAGGATCATCTGTCAAGAAGTGGTAATAAATATTACCGAATATGTACCACATTTAGACAAAATATTTTCATACATGACAGGTTATATGATTATTAAAGGGATTTATAAAACTGTTTTCAGTATTATTTCCAAGATGCATTTCTGACGAAATTTAACATTTCCCCCAAAAAACAATTGATTCTGTAACTCATTAGAATTTGCATGATTCAGTCCGATGAAAATGGACCATTTTCCGAGGAATAAATGTTTCAAAATAGTAGGCCTACTGGGATATGAACTCTGTGTGGAGGTTTCCTTGCCCAACTGATGGATGGCCTGTATGTTCTGACGCAATTCAGTTAACCAATCACAAGACAAACTAAAGCTTTTGATGCGAGATGCTAGGGGTAGGCAAGTCCAAACCAAACAGGAATATTCTAGCGATTGATTCCAAATGCTTTCAAAACAGTGACCATTTGACTGGGACCTTGTAGCAAGGAATCTTGAGAACCAGTTTGTACCCCGTAATGAACTAGTTTGCTGATTAAATTCCTCGGAATAAGGTCATTTTTAATCAGACTGTTGCATGATTAATTTAAACAAGATGTTTTTGTTAAACACAGAGGCCTTATAAAAGATAAGTGAGGTGAGTTGGGGTTTAATGCCGCTTTCAAGAGTATTCCACTTATATTGCGGCTGCTAGTATTATGGCAGGGAAAAAGCCCGCAACGCCATGTGGCTATGCATTGCGGTGAAACCTGTGAGCATCGGCTGAAACAGTGTAGCATTGCACCTAAACCTTACTGCGTGTAGAACAGTTTTCCACTGCAGACAAAGTTGCCGGGTTTAGGCAGGGGACAATCAGGGATTATTGTATCAATGCATCATCGCTACTTTACTGAAGTCAGACAGCATTTTGAACATGTAATGGAAACAACATTCAATGAAGACAGATCTTTTATTGCAAAAAAATAGACAAATATAGACATTAAAGTGAATAGGGTTGGTAGTGTTAAAAAGGTGGTTACTAGTATACATGCACGTGTGACATGTAATTCTGGCGTGCAAGGTCCTTCAGGCGAGATGAGCAAAAACAAACATATAATGTAACGGGCTCTTTCTGGAGCTGGTTCAATGATACCTTAAAGGCGCTGTAGCACATTTTTCTAACTGAAATAAAGTCATCTCACGAAAAGGTAAATAAGTTTAGCCAATGGCTGAATAAGAGTCCTGAATCAATAAAGAGAGTTCTAAAACAAATGTACATTGTTTTGTTAAGCCATACAAGTCCATTTCCCTTAAGAGTGACCATTTTAATGTGTTCACATAAAAATCGCCGCTCGAAGGTAGTTCAAGTGATACCTAAACACTCAAAGAGTTTTTTATATGGTACCATGATGGAATGGTCAATTATCTTGTATAAACTTTAATGATAAATAGCAAATTTGAGACAACAAATATGCAAAAAATGTACTACAGCATCTTTAAAATAACATAATTAGATCCCATAACACATCATACAAAATATGTCATTATTTGATAAATACCATGTTTATTTCTTATGAGGTATAAAAGTTTTATACTATCATCTCTCGTGAAAACAGAAAACTTAGTAAGACACTCTACGAAATAAACATGGTATTTGTCAAACAAAATCCTGTAAATACTTACCTGTAAATAATAAAAAGAACTTTTGAAAGTTTGCATTGACGACGAAAGCCAGACAATGACAATATATGCCCCTTTCCTGTCATAAAGTTTGCAGCTCAATTGCTAAACTCGCCTAAACCCATATTTGAGAGGGTGTCAAGACCAAATAATACACACAATTTGTTATTCTGTCAATTTGAATTTCCTATGTCTAAAAGGCCTGATGAGCTAAATATGCTTCAGAGAAATGCCATCCGTCTTGGAAATAAAGGCTACTGAACAAACCAAAATGGCCACTACATACAGATGACCTTTTTATAGAAGTACATGTATGACAATACAGGAATATAGTGTGAATACAAACTGAAAATAGACAACAAATTAAAACATTCAGTGATAAAATAAATGTAGAAATCAGTTTTAAACATCCAAGGGTAAAATAATAATAACAATTTCATTGTTTTGTTTGCCATTCCCCCTTTTCTCAATTATATCAAACTTCTGATAAGTATTTAACGCAGCTAGTTTATTTATACAAGCAGGCTCCCTCCAACAATCGAATACTAAGTAGGTGGACATTGTAATAAAGGACTCACAGGGCAGCATATGGATTGGCTGCAACGATCAGGTGGGAGACAAGTTCGACTAATGATTGTACAAAGGTAAGAATGGACAGACAATGCAAGCACTATATGCCTATATTGTATTGTACTCTGGAATAATAAAAGATGAATCAGTAAATGAGTTATTGTATATGCTACTTGGGCAATACAGAAGACTGACAGATGAAATGTCCAACTTGTGAAACTTGACATAATCACTACTATGGATTAAACTGCTGCTCTAGTTCATTTCCTAATATCATAAAATAAATGGAATTGCCTGAAAGCTGATTCAACAGCTCCATATAACCACAAGGACAAGCACTATTGTGAGACTGAACTCAGGATATCTACTTTGGAAACTTCTTGCCAGACGGACGAGAAAAGTGTTTTTCTGCTGCGGCCTCGCAGACGGCTAGATCACTGGGCCTGGGCAAAGATCCCTTGGTGAGGAAAACAAACTTCCCTGATTTACCATGATTCTTTTTCACAATGTCCAAAATGTTTGACGCTTGGTGCCGCATGCTGATAGTAACATATTTCAATTCTTTGACCATAGTGACGACACTGACAAGATCATTTTCACTTGCCAACACGCGAACTTGTTCAAAGAATACCCCGGGCTGTCCTGGACCAAATACAAGATCATCGACAGTGACCTTGGTTGCAAACTCTTTGATAATGCTCTCGGTGGCTTTGAGCACCCACTTGCTGATCTTGGCTGTGATCGTTATCCATTTATTATCATTTCCGTCTTCATCAATCTCCATAGCCTCTGGTGTTTGTTTATCATGACGATTGATCTCTTTGTATGTCACCTCAACTTCATCATCCTCGGTGGCCCCACTTTCCTTCATCAACTCCTTTGCCTTGGCTTGCATGGTCTCAAATGAGATTGCACCTTTTCCAACATTGCTTTCCATTATCTGAAACATGATCAGCAATAAATTTACAAATATGACATGCAGAGTCCAGGGACTCGCTACCACAAACTATTGTGAGTCCCAGGAGATATAAATGAGTCCCTCAATAAGTAAGCAAATATTTGATAAAAAAAACAAACTGGAGTCCTGGGGACTCTGAGCTTTAAATTTTATAAGTCCTCTCCAAATTTTATGACCATTTGATGCAGGACTCGAGGGTAAATTTATCACTGCATAATGCTCAAAGGGAAGAGAAATTTTACCAATCAAATCAATAACTGCCAATTAATAATCAACATAATAAATGATTCTCCCCCTTCCACTACCTACCCTGATGGTTGGTTGAGTCTGGTATTGCTGGAAGAGAAACGCTGCACATGCTCGCTGTCTGGCCACAGCTTTGTTTGGAGCTAGACTTTCAGCCACAAGATCGTACTGAAGAAACAACCTGCATCTGGAACAATCATAGATAATATCCTTTACTTTATGTATTAATTAATTGATTTATTATTTGGTAATGTGATGAAAACTGTTAAATATGGAACTGAAAAATTGCCCTGGTATTTTCATGAAGAGTAAGGGAGAACATTTTGAAATTCAATTTTTGAAATTATTTTATCTGATACTTTAGGTAAATCTTGTTGATCTTTCTGTGACTGTTTGTCCTTATACCTAACAACTGACATTATGCTTGACCATATATTGGAGAATTTACTAAATATACATTGCTTGTCACATGTTGCATGAAAATGTGAAGCCCTACAGGTTTTTAATATTTGACAATTTTTGTGCTAAAGTATTAGTATAGTTTGAGATGTCTAATCCTCAGACAGTGGCCTACTTTTCCCAAGTTTTAAATTCTGTATTTGTCAATTGCCCATGAAAGTTACAGCAGTGTAATATTCATTATCATAAATTTTATACTGCTGCAAATATGAGGTCACAATAGTGTGAAGTTGTGATGTCACACATCGTACTGTCATCACAATGGTACAGGACTCGTGGAAATCTTAGTATCAGTGTACTGTCAGCCATTTTGTTTGATAATTCGGGCAAGTAATAAACAGTATACTAAAATTTCTCCCATATACAATTTTTATTACACTCGTAGTGATTTGGTATCAACCTCGCTTTGGTTCATTTAATACAAAATCATTAACTTGTTTAATAAAAATGGTATAAATGGAAGCAAATACTATCCTCTGTATATTTGTCACTCATGATTTACACAATTAAAGACAATTTACTGATTTTTTATATTATCACAGAATTATTACAGTGTCCTTACCTGACATTGACTCTCTTCAAGACAAACTCAAAGTGGAGGGCCATCATATTCATCTTGGCGGACAACTGTAAAATTTCATAGGCTTTGTCGTACCGCTTTGTTGTCCAGGCATTCTCCTCCATTATAACAAAGTCGTCTCGGTCCTTTCCAGCATACATAGCTAGGACTTCATCAGTTTCCACAGTGCCTTGAAGAAGTGTCATATAAGCTTTGATCCTGCCGAAGTTGTTGTTATACTCAGTCTTCGTCTGGACATTGTGTGACATCTCAGAGGCGTCGATCAATTCATCTGTATCATCTTCCGAGAGCCTATTGAAGTCATTGTAAATGACCTCTGCTGTAGTGTTTGAGCACACCGTCAACAACTCCTGAAACAGCTGTCCCTCTGCAAACAGCTTGTTGCGTCCTTCACCAGAAGCCATGTAAATGTTGTCCAGGAACAGGTCACAGCTCACAATAGCCCTGCCCTTGATTGATCCTTTGTGTGTAAGGACAATGACAGTCAGGCCTGAAGCTTTAGCTTGTTCTTTGAACATGGGGAAAGTTTCCTTGCCTTTATTCTTGGCCACTGCGTTGAGAAACTGCTGTATGTTCTTCTCACTTGAAGGACCTGGTTTATCAACCTGTTCAGTAACAACTGTAACAAGCGGCATCAGTTTGGTCTGGTCAAACGTTACCCCCTCAAAGATTACAAACAAAGACTTCTTCTTGAGAAACTTCACTGCTTGCTCGTAAGTGCTCTTCTTGGCAGACTCTCTGGTTATTCCAGATGATGCAGCTATAATAGTGTCTTGTAGTTTGAGACTGCCAACGAACCATGGCATCTTCTTGTACGTCAGTTCTTTGTCTTCATAACTCTGGTTGAGTTTGCATTTCGATTCTTGCAGGGCTGACAGAAACGAATCCACAACGGTCTTTCTGGTTGGTTTTATTTTGATTAGATGTGTAATAAGAAGCTTCAACTTTTCTTGACATGTCTTCAACTTGATACTTTTATCTATGGTGTCTTCCTCCATTGCCTCTTCTTTCTTACTTTCTGTCCCACTTTCCTCAGTCCCTTCTTCCTCCAGTTTTGCCTGTTCTTCTTCATATTTCTTCTGCATCTCCTTAGACACCTTGTCAGTGCCTGGGTCTCTCTGTTTTAAAAGTGCCTCTGGAGATTTGTTCAGGAGAGCTTCAACAGCCATCTCATAACACTCTGCTTTGACATCCTTTTTAGTTGTACCATAGCTTCTTGCCAGAAACACATAATCCAAACTTAAACAATAAGTAACCATTGTTCTTTTTCCAATTTTTGCAAAGATTTCAGTGGTGAGGTTCTTTTTCACTCCAAGTTTGCATCTGTCAAAGGCACAATCAAGTAGATTGACCTTATTTTTGTGAAGTTTTTCTGTTTTGAGGAAAGCAATGAATGCTCGGACTTTCTCTACCATGGACAGTTTTCTTGCTGGAACTGGTCTTGGTGGCCTTACATTGGCAAGGAAAGTCCTTGATTGATCTCCTGCAAAACAAATTAAAAATATTTTCAAATACTAACACTTTTTTCAACACTTTATTGGATGAATTTTCACTCAAGCTGAAGAGCCTCATATCACATGTATTATCCTTAAACTTAATATCAGACTAAAAAGTTGAAGGTTAAAACAGAACAGTGTCAAAAGACGCATTCACAAATCACAATGACTGAAAAATATTTCAACAAAAATTACCCTGTACAAAATTAATTAGATGCTATATCGGATTGTATATATTACTTTGTGCACAAGTTACAGGCTTGTAAATAGCAATCCAGCAAAAAATATAAGAAAGCTAACAAATATCTGTTCTCTGGCTATCTTCACCAGTATTAAGTGTCAAAATTTATTCAGATATTTCGGCAATACTTCTTACCTTGTACAGGCAATGGTCTTTGTTGTGGTCTTGAGTCCCTGTCAACTCTGGCATGCGGTGCACCAGACCCCCATGGGATTTCTCTCCCTTCATTGGGCCGCCCTCTGCTGCTTGGAAGCCTTTCTTCGCTTCTAGGGGCTGCTCTCACATCCCTGGGCCTACCTCCCATATCCATTTGTCGTCCTCTCATATCCATCTGCCTACCACCCATATCCATTTGCCGCTCTCTAATATCCATCTGCCTACCACCCCTATCCATTTGCCGCCCTCTCATATCCATCTGCCTACCACCCCTATCCATTTGCTGCCCTCTCATATCCATCTGCCTATCGCTCATATCCATAAGCCGACCTCCTGGGACCACCTGCCTACCATCTCTACCCATCTGCCTTCCACCAATATCCATCGGCCTGCTAATTTCCATCCGCCTACCTCCTGGGACTCTCTGCCTACCACCCAAATCCTGTCCACTACCCATGTCCATATCCCAATCACTCATGTCCATACTCCTGCCTCCTCTAGGTGCAAGACCAATGTCTCTGCCTGTGCTTCTCGGCCGTCTACTTGGATCTGGCCTTCCTCCTAAATCTACAGATCTTCTTTCTAAACTTCTTTGACTTCTGCCTACATCATTTGGATTTCTTGTCAAACTTCTCGACAAGCCTATTGGTTTTGATGTGAGTCGTCTGGACATCACTGGATCCATTCCAAATGCAGGATCATCTACAGGCGAGGTAAAGTCAGGCCTCACTTTACCATACCTTGCTTCCTGCTGCATCATATCCAGTTCTGGATTGCCCATCATGTCCAATCCAGAGTATCTGGTCTCCTCTCCCCACTGATCTAAGCGGTCAGCTCGCCTTCTGCTTTGCCCTGATCCAGCTCGACCCTGTTGGCCATCCATTTCTTCCATCTTATCAACAATATCCATAACCTTCAGGATTTTGTTGACATCAACTTTCTTTCTGGTCCTCTTTTGAACCTCGGCTGCTACCATATTCAACTCAGACTGGTTCTGTGATGGCATTGGACGTTTCCTACTCCCACCAAGGCCAACAGACGTGCCCATTTGAGAGATTCTTCCCTGACGAACTGGCATGGAGGAACTTATTTTGTATCCAGAGTTGCCCATGAAATCGCTAGACATTAACCCAGACCTTGTGGTGAGGCCATCATCGTTTGACATAAGTCCATAAGAACCATAGTCAACATTGCCGGACATCAGTCCATCATTAGCGTCAAAGCCAATGCTGCTGGACATCAGTCCATCATTTGAGCTGAAGCCAGCATCGCTTGACATCAGCCCAGTATTTGAGTTGAAACCATAATCTAATCCTGCTTGCATACTGCTGCTACTAAAGTCAAAGCCAGGAGCAGAATCAAGCAAGGATTTTCTTTGAGCAAACTGTGTGAAACCTGGCCTGCTCATAAGTGAGCCAATGTCACTGCTTCTTCCTGATGAGAATCCACCGCCAGATGATCCTGGAGTTATCGTTCTCAATTTCTTTCTTCCAGAAGCTCCACTTCCGTCGTACCATGAGTCGTCCATGTAGTAATCCATTTTTCTTCTGTTGGGGGAAAAATGGATGTATATTAAGATTATGTCCTCAGGACTTAAGTTTGTAACATGCTTATCCAGTGTTGTGTTGAGATTGGGGTCATATGGTCATCCTGTGAATTCACTAAAATCCATATTTGGCCTGAGATAAATTACAGCATTATGGCCTCCATCCAGGCCTTAATGACCTTACTGCAATACTAGCACTTCTAGTCATCGACAGGATATGGTCTGATCATATCAAAAACATGTGACCTTACCTTTTCCATGTCAATCAAGCAATATTTTGGGATACGTTAACTGTTTGGCTGTAAATGCACACAGTGTTGTTCCTGGAAGGGGTCCTAGGGACATTTGCCCACCTTTTTGGCATGATGTCCCTAAAAATTTGGAGGAGTAGGATACTTTTACCATTGCAAAGGGTCCCACTTGTTCATAAATGCCCAAAATGACCCCTCAGCAGATCACCTAGGAACAACACTGTTATTCAGGGAGACTATTATCAGCCTCTAGCAGTGTTTGAAAAAGAGTCTTTTTCGACACCAACTGAAAAACAAATAGGGTGAAACGGTACACTTGAGTTTTAGTTCGGTACAAATTGTGGTACAGAACCATCAGTTCAGTACAGTACCAAGACTGCAACATTCAAAGTCACAATAAAACCATTTTCTCTTAAAAATAAAGTCTTATGAAATGAACTTTAAACTGGGAAAGAACCTCCAAAAAAATAAATGAAGTTTATTAAATAAATGAAACATGGTAAACTGTATAAACCGTAAATACAGTTTGATACACACTACACCAAATATCTACAGCTGTTAATTAATGTAGCTGTGAACCGTTTCATCCCTTTAAAGGTTCAGCGAAGACAATTTTTGTGAACACAAGGGTGGGTTTGAGAAATTAACAATTTCTTGATGGACTGGCGTCTGGCCAATTCCACATTATTTCTATTGTGGCGGGGTATTAATTCCTCAACTCATAGAAAGACTGGCAGTCTTTGTTTGAGCATGTAAAGGGTTAAGTTTGTGCCCCATGCCTAAACTTTTGCATTACCCTGAGTTCTTAGTGTTACGAGTAGGAATAAGGTTCCATCCAAATTGCCAGTTAAGTACAGTTTGGATGAATAATTTACCATGTAGTATAGATGACCAACATGACCCCTTCAACTTGTCCAAGAAACACTGGTAGCATGTTGCAACTTGTTTCAAATACATTAGACAAGACAATGTGATAATTCATAGGTAATTATTCAAGGCATAAAAATATGCAAGAAAATGCATATTACTGCCAAAATCATTTTACAGGGTTGATTGTGACAAAGTCAATTTGAGACTATGTCTAACCACATCCTGTAATCAAGAACTTTATTCAGTTTGCCTCAAATGTTTTAATGGAGTTTTTTTGACTCATTTAAAAAAAATGTTTTTCAAAACAAAATTTTACAGTATTTATTTTCAATTTTGCTGCATATTCAACAATGATATATGCAAATAGAATGTTTTCAATCACATAAACACAAAAAGATTTTAGGTTTCAAGGGATGACCAATTTGATCAAACCTATGTCTATAAATTGATAAGTTATAACAGAACAGTTCGGTTTTCAACGGTTCTGTTGGATGTCCGTTATTTGCAAATATTTTTCAACATACATATTGAAAAAAATCCTCTTTATAGTTACAAGCCAATAGATAAGTAAAATGAGCAGTTAAGTCATAAAAGATTCAAGTTTTTTTGGTATGAATTTTCCAAAAATGTTATTTTAGGCAACCACATTAATTTCTGCTTACAATCAATAATGGCTAAATTTACAGTTTCAATATATTCAAAACTGCTGCCTGAAAACCAATCAATTAGTGTCAGGTTGAGTCAGTGGCAAAAGATCCAAGTTCTGCCCATACTTGACACACTGGAGGGCTTTACAATTACTGAGAAAGGCTGGTTGCTTTTTCAAACCTGAAGCCCCTAAAGGTGTAACAATACATTGTGGTATCGCGATATTAACATCGTGACCCTGGCAATATTAAGTATTGATACACAAATATTCTAGACAATATATCAGGATACAAGTATCCGGAGGATGGGTAATACATTGATGTATCGCCACCAAAGATGATATATCTCAATACCATTTTCTTTCTATAAATCATAAATTCTCTTTCAAAATGTATGTATTTAGATAAAAAAAAATCTATTAAAAGTCTTCTTTCAGAGTTAAATATCTTAAAATGACAAGTTGTAAATAGTTTGCATCAGCTAAATAAGTTTTCCATTGATATGTCTATGTTAAGTTTAACCTTTCAGATGAATTCACCTGTATTTCAAACTAATAAACTTGTATCGAGATATGTATCTCATCCCGGCCCATGCATGGTGATAATAATTGTCTCACAGGTTACTATCAGTACTTACTCAATATATTGTATAGCTACGTTAAACTAATATCGTGATATATTGTATCACCACATTGACCACAATACATTACACATATCTAAAAGCCCCACAGAGAGCGCTCTTAATGCATTGCAACACTTTGGTTACATGTTTTGTTTCTGGAATACCACCAGGAACATTTTCAGAATATCAGTCTGCATCGACGGTTTAGCTACAAATATTAGGTGAGTTGGGGTTTAACGCCGCTTTCAAGAGTATTTCACTTATATCGTGGCTGCTAGTATTATGGCAGGGAGTAAGCCCGCAATGCCATCTGGCTATGCTTTGCGGTGAAACCTGCGAGCATCGGCTAGAACTAGCGAACCATGGGTGGTACTATGCTGAAATTCAGTGTAGCATTGCACCCAAACCTTACTGCGTGTAGAACAGTTCTCCACTGCAGACAAAGTTGCCGTGCCCCTGGCGGGATTTGAACCCCAGACCTCTTGATCCAAAGCCGAACGCGCCAACACAAATATTAGGAGCATGATTTTCATACATCACCCTTGCATGACGAGTTGATACTTTGCTCAGTGGCACCTAGACCTTACAGTATTTAGAACAGTTATCTATTGTCACAGCAGATCTAGAAATGCCGGGCATGATTTGAAACTCAAAACTCTTGTTCAGAGTTAATGCAGAAACCACTGCTCTACCTCTCCAAATCCAGTGTACCCGACACCATTATCAGGTCTGACTGTGTATTCGGACACCTTATCCACAGCTTTGTTTAATAAAGTTTAATAAAACAAAGTCAAGTAGCCTAAGTTGCATTTAGGACTCTCAAGGTTGAAAACTGCGTGCCTTTTTTCATATCCATCAATTCGCACTCACATGAGTCAATGATGCAGTGTAACTGGGTTATGCACTCAGGCAGGATTTGCCATCAAACTTTGCTAAATATATTACAGTACAGTTTTTAAAAACACTCATTGGAATAAAAATCTAAAATAAGCCTAATAAACAAAAGCATTTCTGAAGTGCTTTGACCCGTGGTCCCCCATGTCTTCGCTCGTTGAGTATTGCTAGATATCTTTGCAAGGAAGACGTACAGCAAACCTGACCTCTGGGCCATGTTCTCAATGGGTGTCAGTCATGGATTATGTGGATATTCCACGAAAGGTAACACGATTTACAATCAGTGTCTTCTCCAAAGAGTTCACTGTGGCTGCACACTGAAGTAGGTCAATCACGGCGGAAAGTGCCAATGATTGCCAGTGATTGCTGATGTTACGACATTGACAATCACTACATCACTGTCATCACTCACTGAAACCCCTAGACCGAAACCTCTGTTGTCCGAATACTCTACCTCACACAGCAAGCCGCATACTAACAATGGGGTTTCAGGTAGAGCCTCTCGACCTATGAAATCCCCTGGTGTTGATAGTTGTGCATCATTTTCGTTGTTTATTAAACATGCATACCAGAGAACTTTTGGAGAAAGTAAAACATTCCGTTTCAACGTTTGGTCGTAAAACAACGCTTTGGGACACATAATGAATCTTTTATCAAACTCAAAATTATGCTAAAACCCCATAAGAACACTTATCCTTGAGAAACCTCACTGTGGAGTCCTAAAAATACAAATCACGTGTGCTGTGCCGCTGAAAAGGACGACCATAACACTGGAAACTGAAAATTAAAACATGACAAAGACAACTTATAACATTTTCAGGAAGAAAGGGGAGTTGGAAATACTAACACTCGCCCTTCCAAAGTCAATAAAATTGGTTGAAATGTAAATATTTCAGAAACAATCACACATAAAATTTCCTATCAGCAAACACTAACAGGAAACTGCGTCGAAAGGAGCGCACAAGTATATAGTTCCGGTATACGCGTTTGGACGAATGTTTTTCGCTCGTTCGGGAACAGACGTTTAATAGGTATATTATTTTGTCGACCGCATGAATTTAGTTTTACTTTTAATCTGTATAATTGAAGTATAGTATTATATTTTATTAACATTTAATAAAAAATATTAGACTCTGTCATACATCATGTACACGAATTATATAACATTATCGCATTCATTTTATAAGCATTTTCATTGAAACAAGAAAAGCCTTTAAAAAGGCATGGTTGGGGGCATCTTGTTAAGACTAGAAAATAGTATAAAAAGGATATATGTATGTCAGTTGTACATATAGCAAAATGAATACTGCATTGTGGCCATTTTGGGGATAAAAGCTTTGATTACTAATCAATTAACAGTTAATTGTTCAATTTAAAAGTATCAAATAAAAGAATTGTACCTCGATCGTTTAAGTTGTGTGGCATAGGTATATACTGTATTAACAATGTACATACATTATTCATTCATAAATACATTTCTATTATATATAATCTAGCATTTGAAAATTAAAATGAATATTCAACTTCATCGATTTATTTCAACATTTATTTTGAAGTAGGCCTATATCATGAATGTATTCAAAACGTCGTTGAGAGTTAATTTTCTCATTGCTAGATTCAAGCAATAAGAATATGTAGGCCTATTTTCCCTGAAAAAAACCCAGCCAACCATTTGTTAAAACTTTGCTAATGTAACATATATACCTCATTCGATTGATTCATGTATTAATGGCAGTGAAGCATGTACATCTCGTCATGTATCAACTTCCCAATGCAAGGCATAACTCTTGCGAGTCTCCATTCCTGGCTGATTTAGGCCTTGCAGTATTCCTGTGTTTAGAAATCCAGGCCCACTATGCATTTCTGGTGCAGCGATTCACCATCTTGACACAACAAAGCGAGGGAAATACCGCAAGGGTTAAATCAGCCAGTTATGCAGACTGACAAGAGTTATGTCTTGCGTTTGGAAGTTGGTCATGTATAAACAAAATATAGAACCATATTTATTTCCAAACTGAAAGCACCAAGCATGGGGATACCGTGTCATTATCCTTAGACTAAAATGGATCCATATGCCTTCCTTCCACGGATGAACCGAAATACGAATTGGTATATTTTGGTTGTTTTTTCTCTCCCTCTTACTGTTTATGTTAATTTGGTCATAGGTGAACAGAGGTTAGGATCGAAAACCTGAAGGGAGTAAACTGTGTTGGACGAGATCGATTCAACCTATGTACATTGTACTTGTTGTAATGTCACAGTGGCGGATCCTTGGGGTGGGGGTTGGGGGGTTGGGGGTGGGGTCCCCCTTTCAAAGTTTCCCCCTCCCTTTCAAAATTCCTTGATCCGCCATTGTGTCAGAAACGTATTTACGAGTAATACCTTCTTTTTATTTGTATAGGGCACTGGCAATGCTCTGGTGTGGCATTGCTGGTTTTAACACACAATTATACAGTAGATCAAAATATGTAGATATCACCATTGTCATTAAACAATTATTGACTTCAAGTGAGGTTGATCCAATGATTTATCGACCTTGGACACATGATATTCACCGAGGCGAAGCCGAGGTGAATATCATGTGTCCAAGGTCGATAAATCATTGGATCAACCGAGTCTGAAGTCTATAATTGTTTTATTATATGAACAATGTCTTAACTTGCTATTCTGCTGTGAAATGTAACAGGTATGAGGTGAACGATTTCATCATGATACATCAAGATTCAATGAAAACAAATCGAGCTTAAATTCAACTGTTTAATGTTAGAATCAATTTGTACTTTTAACAGTTACTAATATTTCAACAATTTCAAAATATCACTGTCGAAAATATTTAAAATAAGTCATTTAATTTCTTTGTCATGGCTACGATATAGGCCTCCGTAAAGTACGGAGTTCATGACCGGGATCACCCAAAGCTATTTTTAGCCACCGGAGGTGTCCGGATTGTTATATCAACCTCACGCGCGTCACACAGGTTGACATCGCTTGGCGTCAATGCTGTCATG
This sequence comes from Gibbula magus, assembly GCA_936450465.1. Classification (NCBI taxonomy): domain Eukaryota; kingdom Metazoa; phylum Mollusca; class Gastropoda; order Trochida; family Trochidae; genus Gibbula; species Gibbula magus. The sequence continues at coordinate 46,866,408 of OW388297.1, forward strand.
TGACCTAGTAGACCAATCAGAATGACGGAAATAATCCATTCATATAATAAGTGTCCATATTGTCCAATCAAGTTAGAAAATGAGTCTCGCGCACGACTAGAATGTCCTTTATATTCTGATTTACGAATCACATACTTACCATGTTATTATTACAAAACCCAAATCCACATGAATTCATAACTCACTTGCATTCAAAATCAGCAAACATCTTATTGCGTTGAGCGTACAGTTAAAGTGTAACCAATGTTAAGGCGCTCCAGATTGTATCTTACCATGAATGTTAATGTACTGTTGGCCTCATAATCATTTATACTATCGCCTATATAAAATAATGCATTTTTACTTGAAATTATAACAAATGCATATCAATATAAAATGTTCATGAATTGTGAACAGTGCATTATGTGAAATATTTATTAATATATAATGTGTGTGATTCAATGTTTTATAATAGTATATGAACGTTCGTTCACTAGTAAGAAAAAGCTCTCCTCCCATGTAATGTACATTCTCTACATGCCTGTACGATGACTTCCAAAGTTACCTACGTGAAACAGTAGGGTAGGGGATAACCATATAAGTATCAGTCGGAAGACAAGAGAGCCAGAAATATACTCTTGGCGTCATCATACAGGTAAACCAATGAAACATTCTAGAATACTTATTCCGAGTATAGTAGACTATATAAACGGGAGTCACGGACTCTCGGGGGAGAAGCGGCCTCGGGATTGTGTTGGCCGGAGATCCCCGTACTTTTGTACTGAAATGATCACGTATAAACCATGGATGTGAGAGACCCTCTGTGTTCTGTCTTCTTTGAATAACTCAATCGCCAGAGCTACATCCCCAGCTAAAGGCAATACAAGCTAAAGGCGATAGTAAAAATGCATTATTTTATATAGGCGATAATACACATAAAATCATCTGTCTGTCATTAAAAATGTATCTGTTGTAATGATACTTAAAAAATCCACCAAGATCTGGATACAAATGAGAACGTTTCAATATTAATAAACAGAACAAATGCATATGTCACATGCGATATGGAATCTATAGTTGCAACAGGTGCTTCTGAAAAAATATAGTATTACTACCGATATTCTTTTAGGCAATTTTTACTTTGGACTATTAACTTTTCCGACGGCGACACCCAACATATCACTTGGTTTCAACATATATGGTGAAATGATGTAGAAAATATGGCTAAATTTCTAAATTGTAGAGTTTGGATAGAGAAAGTGTACAGACATTTAATTTTCAGATTGGCATCTTTCTCCGGGATTCGATCTTGGTCAATTACGCTTTCAGCGAGCTGGCCATTTTTAGCGGATGTACGTTACACAGATGGCACTGCGAACAATGGTACTTCCAGGAACAAACGTTGCTACGTTAAGTTGTTCCGTTGCTAGGCGTCATGACAATCCCTATATAAAGACGTCACGACCACTGCAACGGTTTTCGCTGTTTGATTCTCAGAAGAGACACATCAAAGCGAATCACTCCTGAACCATTCCACTGAACTCCGCCATACATCCTAGTCACTTGGCATGCTGAACGCCAACAAGGCTTACAGTAAGTGTTACAATCATTAAGGAATGATTTTAACAGCATACATTATACAAAGAAGAATACGTTTCATCATATTTTACCAATTCGTCCATAAATAAAAAACACGATTCCATTTAGTAAATTCGTCAACATTTTTGTGTTCTCATTCAGGACTTTCTTTATTTCATTAAGTATTTAGTGATTCCCTAAATCATATTTTGACAAATTATATACGTTTACGCAAGTGTATATGTTTGTCTTTTCACTGTGGAATGAAGATATTTTGTTTTGATTTGAAAAAGAATGTGTATATGCCCTATATATAGCCACACTATGTAGCCATCCGTATTTTCTTCCTTACACCCTATTTCTGTGAGTTTTGAGTACACGTACATGTATTTACTGTTTATATGGTAAGACAATAACACTAAGTGATTTGTTTTTCTCTGAAGATAATTGTTTGAACTCTAAAACGTTCAAATTTTCGCGCCGCTGAAAGTTGATTGTTGTTTATCAAAACAAGATGGCGGCCTATTTTGTGTGTATCTAGGGAAGTTTCCAAGGATAAAATGGCGGCGTTTCTATGGTAAACATGTCGGTGTTTCCATGGTTAAGATGGCGGTGCCAAATTTTCCATTTATTGCCGCAAATATAATATTAAAAAGGTTAACAATTTGTTTGTCAATGTTATAACTTCATAAATCTACAGTAAATCAAAAGAGTTTCACATTCACTATATTTGTTATTTTCGATCTTAATATTTCAAAATTAGAAAATTGTTCACAATCGTTTTCTTTGGTCAGTGGCTTCTGGGACAATGAGAACAGTTATTTTTAACTAGTTATTTTTTTTAACCAGTTACTTGTGCATTGAGACAGGCCGGTATGATGACACCATTTTGAATGAAATAATTATTTTTCATTTTGTAAGGATGGGATGGAAGATGAGTGTCATGTTTTATTGAAGTGTCCATTAGGCCTATATGCGTGTGAGAGGTCTATTTTAGTATGAATAAATGAATGTGAAAGTTTTATTATTAATTTTTATTACAATGAACTATGTTTTATCCAGGCCCAACTTTGCCTTTGATTGTCTTAATTTCTCTTTAAAATTATGAATTAATATTTTATGTTGAGTTGAGACTCTAATAAACAAACTGTCTGTAGGCCTATTTTGTAAGCGAGTATATAAATGTATTTTTCAGTAAATTTTGAATACATGATCCTTTTAATTTCTACGTTTCTATTAATCCAAATGCCTGTTGTGATGTTTACTATATATCGTTTACTTTAATGATGTTTACAGCTTGTTTAGCCATTACTATATCTGTCATGTTTTGAAGTAGGCCCTATATATAGTGTGTAGTCGGTACGTTGTCCTATCGTATACACCGACGCTGTATATTTGTTTTGGGCCTAACCGTTTCCTTCGGTAAAAAAGGCGACGTTAGGGTAGGCCTATCACAAAGTAAATTTTAGCGAAGTAATGGACCCTGAACTTTGTTGTTTTAGTCTGTAGAAGTTTTGGCATGTAGAAGTTTTGGGAGGTTACGTACCGCGTTTCTAACGCTATACACATATTTTCAGAAAGCATTTACAACAATTTGACAAAGTCTATTTAACATGATATTTAAGGTGCTGACGCGCGGATCAATTAAACCCGCAATGTTTCAGAAAACGAACAGCTTTAATTGAATAGTTTGAATTCTCTGTTTAAAAAATATGACAGTTTGAGTTTCGAATACTTTGTTTTAGTGACAGCGCATCAGTTTCTGCTTATAAGATTTTGTAACAATGTCGATAGATATATGTAAAAAAAACTCTTCTTTTATTGACTGGAAATGTAATATCGGCATATGGTTATCTTTTCTATCCCGAATGGTTTTCATTTCATTTTGAGCGTTTGCTGTTAGATTTACATGTCCAAATGTACACGAAGCGCTCATAAAATAACACGTGGCGTCTGATTTATGAACGAAATTAGTCAAGATGTATATTACATAACATTTTGACTGTGATGTATTATTCAATATTTCTATCCAGCGCTTTACTGTTCCAATTTATGCAACACTTTCAATTTGGAAAATAATCTTCTCACATAATACACCCCTTGACTTTGAACTTAAATGCGTTGTAGAGTTAGGAAAAAGAAACAGTAAACGCAAAACTAGTTGAACGAACATTACTATATCACATAATAAATATCTTGAGACAGTAAGTACATGTATAGAAATAACAACCTTCGTTGTTGGTAAAAAATTGAAAATTCACCTTGAAATCTCGCGGGCTTTCGGCTCTCCCGGTTTCCCTCGCCGCGTGGCTTCTACTTTCTACCAACACCTCGAAGTTGTGTTTTCTATACCATTATCCCATATAACACTAACCCACTCCCTTCCTCCCTTAGGGCGTGTCCCCGCGGGCCCAGACACAGCCTCTCGTCTCCACCCCTACAACAGCCCCACCCCCAGGGGTTCCCGGTATAAAGATAGTGGAAGACACCAGTCAGTGGGGCGTGGTGTGTCCCCCTTGAACCGCCCTGACTCCAGTAGTACAGACTGTTATCCTCACCCGCCTTGCGCTAAAACGAAGTGGTTTTCTCCTCAATATAAGGACAGATCTCGTGCTCTTTCCACGGGACGTGGTGTGTCCCCTTTAAACCGCCCATTTCACAGTAGAGACTATGACCCCCGCCCATCCGCCGCTAAAACGAGGTGGTATTCTCCTCAATATAAGGACAGTGCCAAGAATCGTTATCGGCGTCATTCACCCGATAACCGCCAACAGTTCAACAACGTGTCCCCGCTAAACCGCCCTGCTAAAGAAACCACCCAAACTCACCCTCGCCCAAACTCAAAACCTGGCAAGGTATTATACTAATTAAATCATGTTATGTTTATATTATCAGATTATTTAGTTACGTACCTTCCAAGAGTTGCTGTATGTATTTTATTAACCCCAATACTACCATCGTCAATAATGTGGTCTATGTTGGGACCAAGGTAAACTAATACATCAATAAAACATGTGGAACTGTTTGTAAATATTTGAACGACAGAGGCATTTTTTAAAATAATGGTAACTAGTTCACACTATACAACTTGTTATGTTGCAGGTGTCCTATGAAGGAAAGACTGCTGTTGTGAACTCTGCCGCATCAACCCAAGACCTTCCGCTGTCAAAGACACAAGGGGAGATAACCAGGGTCTCGAAAGTAGAAATAGGAGATTTCTCGCACTACAGAGTAAGCTTAAATCTTCAATAGTTCTGTTTGTAGTGAAAGTAAACATTTCTTTAAGTTGTAAACATTAAATGCTTAAAGTAATGAATTCTTGAAATAATCATATTTCTATTGCAAACATTTCAGAGCGGGACGAGTGAGGATGATGGGTACGCGAGTGCTGGTACTAAGGAGGATCTACCCCCTCAACTCCAGCCCCCTGTCCACACCGCTAGTGGCAAGAGAAGGCGCCGTCGGGACAGGAAAAACGTAGAGGTGCACCTCGTGACGTCATTGGCCCGCCTCTCTCTTAAGTCGAGCTCTGACGTAGAGCTAGCAGTGATTGCTGCACGAGAGGCTTTCGACAGAAAGGTATAACATTTCGCTCTTTCATCAAATTCATCTATCTCTATTTACATATGGTTACATTTCTCCGTTCTATTCTTATATCCTTCCTAACAACTTCAATGACTCCAACACATAAATACACTGGCAAAGGAAAGGAAAATGTAAACATTTCAGGAATCTGCCTACATGCACTGTTGAGAGTTTAGAACATATGTCGGCGAACATTATTTATTTATTTAACTTTCCAGGTGATCTGCCCCGATCGCGATGTTGAATTTGTTCTCTACAGAAAGCGGAAACGAGAGGACCTCCTCCCTACAGTCTCCGACAAACAAAGGAAGATAATTACACATTCTGTAGATAACGTCTGTCTTCAGAAAAGTTCAAAGGACGCTGACGGCAAGAACGATGTGGTCACCTCTACGTCTGCAATTGACGTTATTGAAGCTATTGACCTCTGTCTGCAGTCGATGGTCAAGGTCAAGGACACCGCAGCTCCAACAACTGAGCAGAAAGATGAAGCCGTCAATGGGGCCAGACGTCAACATCGTCGATGGAGGAGACATGGGCAAAAGTCTTCAAACAATGCTGAGAGCAGACGACGCATCAGCAGAGTAGACGAGGATCCTCTAGATCTCAGTGGATGATGAAATCATTGTTTATAACATCGACTCTCATGTGTCCATCTGTCATTTCATCCATTCATTGTCTATATCATTGACTCTCGTGTGTCCATCTTTCATCTCATGCATTCATTGTATATATCATCAACTCACATGTATCCATCTTTCATCTCATGCATGCATTGTCTATATCACTGACTCTCATTGTCCGTCTTTCATCTCATGCATTCATTGTATATAATTATATCATTGACTCTCACGTGTCCATCTTTCATCTCATGTATTCATTGTATATATCATTGACTCTCATTGTCCGTCTTTCATCTCATGCATTCATTGTATATAATTATATCATTGACTCTCACGTGTCCATCTTTCATCCCATGCATTCATTGTCTATATCATTGACTCTCACGTGTCCATCTTTCATTTCATCCATTCATTGTCTATATCATTGACTCTCGTGTGTCCATCTTTCATCCCATGCATTCATTGTATATATCGATCATAGACTCAAATGTGTCCATCTTTCATCTCATCCATTCATTGTATATATCATTGACTCTCACGTGTCCATCTTTCATTTCATGCATTCATTGTATATGTCATTGACTCTCACGTGTCCATCTTTCATCCCATGCATTCATTGTATATATCATTGACTCTCACGTGTCCATCTTTCATTTCATGCATTCATTGTATATATCATTGACTCTCACGTGTCCATCTTTCATCTCATCCATTCATTGTATATATCATTGACTCTCACGTGTCCATCTTTCATTTCATGCATTCATTGTATATATCATTGACTCTCGTGTGTCCATTTTTCATTTCATCCATTCATTGTATATATCGATCATAGACTCAAATGTGTCCATCTTTCATCTCATCCATTCATTGTCTATATCATTGACTCTCACGTGTCCATCTTTCATCCCATGCATTCATTGTATATATCGAACATAGACTCAAATGTGTCCATCTTTCATCTCATCCATTCATTGTCTATATCATTGACTCTCACCCGCTCATACATTCATTGCTTATACCAATGACTCTCACGTGTGTCCCGGTTTCATCCCCTGTATTAAGTACCCACTATAATCATATGCTCTCATTCAGTCAAGCTCATGACTTATTATATGCTAATCATGAAGTGAATGTTGTTTGATCTTAATTTCAATTAGCATCAATAGTGTCTCATTTGTAGCTTGCTCATATCCCTCCGTTCAAATTTATTGGATAAACAGTTTAGAATACAGTTGATTTTACCTTTCTGGTCTTGAACTGTTTTCACTGTTCCTGAAACTTACGATGCTTAACTTGACAGTTTCATCAATAGCATCTAGAGGACCATACACATACTTCTTGTTTCGATGCCCTTCCTTTGCTCTTCATGTCTGTAATAAATATATTTGCAATAGTAAATGAAACTTTTCTTTGTTGTGTTAACACCTATTCTGCAGTGTCTGTTGCATGAGATAGAAACCAATATCTGGTCATCCTTGCTTTATACCTCCGACCAACGGTCCGGGATATATAGTAATACCAAGGATTCTGTCCGTCCGTCCACGTCAATATGCAGTATGTCATCGTTGGTCAGTCCATTGTGAGGAGTTAGTAACAGCTGTCATTGAACTGACAGTTACCAGTTCTGGTAGCGTCCGCCCGAAGACATTTTTTGTCCGACCGATTACAGAAACACTTTTCGTCTGATTCGTTTCAAATTTAGCACAAATCTTCTACACCACAAGGAGAGGTGCATTGTAAGCGATTTTGTGAATTTTTGAATTTTAAGAATTTCTGTATTTTTTGACTTCGTCATTTTATGAGATCTAGATTTGTCCGACCGATTGCAGTAAAACTATTCATTCAATTCGTTCCAATCTTTGCACTTATCTTCTATGTCTCTAGGAGCACAAGCAATTTTGTGAATGTTTATTTTTTAAAATGAATTTTTACATAATATATTACGCAAGTGTATTAATCTGATGAAGCTTTATGAAATCATATCAATCTTATTTTGAGATGATCCATATGATATGATAGGTAGAATCAAAGAGATGGAGGGTCGGGGGTATAAGTATAAGTGAACCACGCTCACTGTTTGGCTTCTTTAAGAACTTAGTTTAGAGATAAAGCGGATACCATAGAACCAAACCTTTACAAACCTTAGCAAAACTTAGCTAACATTCAGCTATTATCCTTTTGCATGCAGAAATAATGTAGAAATATTCAATTCCATATAAGATTTTTCAAATGCAACTGCATCCCGAAAGTTTGTTCACCTCCTTGCGTATTTTAGCGCAAAGATCATGTAAATTGGCATGTCTTTGATGGATCGTATCATTTTGCATTTTAATAATAAGAAGACAGTTGAATGTTTCAGGTATTTCATCTTATACTAGTTCGACGTATTTGTGATGTATTGTTCTCATTTAATCGATATGAATTTCTTTATAAAAACATTAATGGAGTTGTAATTTTAAAAGTTGACCCCTTCTGTCTACATGTATTTCATTATGCCAAAGTTTGAAAACATGTACCACTGACTCAACGATCACAGATACGTTATTTGACACGGATGATTCATTGCCATTTTATTTGCTGCAATGTTATTGACGTTACAATGTACATGATATGTGCACGAATTTCGCTTGAATAGTATGTCAAGTTTTAAACGAAATACTAAACGTCCTTCATCTAATATATTTTTATGTTAAACTAGTAAATAATATTTATGATAACAAACTCGCTCTCGCTCGTTTGATACCAAATCCTTTATTCATTTAATAAATATACATGTCTCCAACTAAAAATCATCAGATATGATTCAATATCAACGTTCAACGTCAGCAGAATGTTGACTCCGTCGGATATAAGGTACAGCACAAAATCATTTATCAAAAATGGTATCAACACTCATCAACTATACAGCAAAGAAAAACGGCATGACATTGATAGCGACAAGTTTTATGCAATGTTCAATATATAAGCCTTCATTTGCCTATTACTTAACTGTATTCATAATTAGTATGTTATTCGGCCTCACGGAACCGGAACACACATGGGTCTTACAGCGGTGTCAAAACACCGTGTAACTTATATAGTGTTACTAATAGAAAGTAATAATATGCAAACTGATACTGATGGAGTATATAACTAACTATAACTAAGTTTAGAAAGATGCGTTCGAAACATTTCATAGCTATAGAAGTAAAATCGACTCAGTATAATTAATCTTTTTAGGTAGTGGTACAATGTTTGATGTTTTCCACATTTCCGGGATCAGACAACGATCGATGGAGAATTAATACAACCAACAAAATACAGCACACAATTGTTCACAAAAACGTTTCAGGACGACATGCCACACCAGCGCTATCATAATATTTTCGGTTTAATTTTATCAAGAATAATTTACTTTTTATCATATAACAAGTTGCCTTATTTGAGAACAGAACATGAAAACTTAAACACATATGGTTAACGTTATATTTACATACATATAAACATAAACAATATGGACAGAATATGTCATCGGGAATTCTCGTATTTAGGCTCACGCTAAATGTAGTCCATGGGATTAAATACAGGATTATTTTCCGTTTTAAAGCCCAATGGCTTCTATATTTGGATTTGTCCATTTCCAATCACATGGTGAACCGCGACTTCTTCATCGTGAGAATAGTTCTGTGCAAGGTTATCCCTTTGATAAGCCGTGTTTGACACTCGTTTAAGGACAGTGGTTGTCTGTTTTGCCAAAGGCAAATAACCTCATGATATTCTGACGATTTTATCTATGTTTATTATATTATTATTTTGATTATATTCTCTTATTTATCTCAAAATATTAGAACTGATCAAATTGCCAATCTTAAACCTAAGCTTAACGTTCTTTATTCTCATCATCGACATCCTGTGCAACACTTTATTAAGTATAATTCAGTATACATAATTTCGTACTCTCAGAAATGCATGATGTTTTAAAGTTTCCTAGTAGTCACAAGTAGGCCCGACGTTGTCGAGAATATTATCAGCAAAAACTGATCGAAGCTATCATAAAATCCTTACCCACTCGCACTATATTTGTCTTGACATTATCGCCATTTCAAGGCATGCACGGCCATAACATCATACTCGTAGGTTTGTTATGTTTTACACTCGCGGGCAAAAGAAAGTATAGGTGCAACAAGATATTGTAATCAACGAGTGATGAACACGACCGAGGCATGTTTATACCATGCCTCTAAAAGATAACTTACTTAATTTGTGATTTTTTAAACATTATCTGTTCATAATTCATATACATCTTTTAAAAAATTTCGTTATAAAATGTCCTTAACCAGACGAGATAGGAGAGTGAAACATGGTTTTCTTGCTTGCTGTATGACATCCTACAGTAACAACCTAACAAGTCCAAGAAGGGACATTATGCCGACAGCATCTTGTACTAACATAATTTCCTTATTTCATAAACTGTTACCTTAAATACCAAATATTATGGCAAATACCCTTTGAAATAGCAATTTCAGCACACAGTGTGTTTGAACACGTATAAAATATGAAGTATCATACTCTCATGAATACAATTGTGTACATCTTTTTACGATATATATCCTCATCACAAACATTTATGATTGACTTTATCCGGCAGAAATAGTTCATGGTTGACTCCGTTGAAAATAAGGAATACTTTCTTTTGCCCATGAGTGTAACTTTCTTGTTATGTTCTGCACACCAGAATAGACCTTTTGTTTCAAACATAAAACATTCTCCTGGTAAATATTAAGATAAGTAAAACCCGTAACTCAAGACTGTAAACAACTTTAATACATGGTTATAACATGATTCTTTTTAACTTTCAGTTCATTTTTAAAATTATTTATTAATGTCACAGTGTCTCACATGGTTTCAGATGAAGTTGACCCAGACAGACTTAAATATGATTTTACTATTTATAACAATGTTGATACTCAGATAAAAACAAACAATTTGCGCATGTTGCAAACTTTACAAACGTTTTTAAAGTTCTATTTTTAATCGTAAAATCAATGCAATATGGTTATTCCTTTTGTATTTCATATTTTGTTTCGCTAAAAAATCGATGTGGACGATATGTACATTAAATAAATTAGATTTGGATTAGTTTTTAAAATTCTTTTCAAATTGAATCAATTAGCCTTATTTAAAAACGTTTCAAGAAACTATCCGAAACTGTCCCAACCCTAAATGCCAATCCATGGAAATCTCATCACGAGACACACTTTGCACTAACCATATATCGTCATGTTCAAAAGACCCCACCAAATCCCCAACGTACGTATCTATCTAGCATATACATGTTTACAGTATAATACAAACATTAGAAAATACATATAATCTCATAGTTTAGAGGTTCTACATGGTGACTTCTGGAGTTAAAGGGCCATCAAGGATGTTAGTGTTTCAAACACAAAGTTATTTGTGGAAAATATACTTACAACGTCAATCGCTAGAGAAATCTTTAATCTACAACATGACATGTGATAAATAATTTTTGTATCACTACACTGTAATGAAATTTGGTTTCAAAGAGAAGTACCCTTCGAGTAACACGCGTTAAGGGTATCTGACGTCATATAAACAGAATTCCCTGTATTGCATAAAAAGTACTACACGTGGCAAGCGTTTCCGAAGCGTGAAGGCTCGTCTTTAGTGCAACCCACGTGCTGCACGTGCTTCTCTTGGAAATTAGGCTACCCTTGTCACTCAGTAATGAATGTGACGATTGTTTTATAAACACTGATTGTATATGTCCTGAGAACATAGAAATTATTGCCTGTTTAATGTACTTTTTATTGAGCTAAGACCAGCAAATTATGACAAATATATTCCCATTAATTATAAAAATCAACCTAAATACCTAGTTGGGTAAAACATGTATTCCAGTATCTGTAGAAAATACATAATTAATGAAATTGTAAATTAATAACCGCCAACAATTATATATTTCGATTTCTTTCATTGCTCATAAACTTTATTTTCTTTCGTGTCTATGTATACAGTGTGTGAGCTAGACCACAATGCTTTGCGCTTGAAAATGATAGACTTGATCTATATTTAGACCGGAAAACACCTTTACTAATAAGTGCAATTTCTCGGTTAATTTTGGGTCGAAAAAACTTTTAGTGTATATATTTCACGGAGATAGATTTTTGACAATTTTCCGATATGTTCATCAACATCCTTGATAGCAGCGAGGAGATATTTCCTTGACACCCCAACATCCCTTGTCAGACCGGTGGACAGGATGATTCAGATCGTTGCTGCTGGTACTTCAGGTGTGTCAAGATGAAGTGTTCCTAGCTCTCTATCACAGTTAAACTGCATTGCTGATAAAGTATAACATGTAATTATGCAGAAGGTGTATATATAGCTTGTATTCTGCAATTATTGAATTGTGATGTCCTGATATTTCTATGACAGATTTTATCTTGTATTGTGTGTGTATTTCAGGGTATCGTTATATGTCCGGTATAGCCTCCGGTAAAAGTCTAACATATTACAAAGTATAGTTATAGATGTAGGATGAAGCCCTAGCTCACTAAGGCATCCAATGTTGCTGGTGCCTTTGTCACTCCATGGATTGACCTAGCAGTCTTTGTTACAAGTCATCTTGCTCCAGTTGCGGTCGATGCTTATCGAGTGTCATTTTAGTATTTAATAAAACATATTTTAAATTGATTCTCATTATTCTCTCTTTAGTTTTCCAACACCATGCAATGTGGTCGACTCACAGTGTAAACAAAGATGACAACAAAAGAACGAACAATAGGCCTTTTTTTATCCATTGCACCACATATGCTCACTCAATACTTCCTTTTAAGCTATCGTGGTCTATTTTCAAACGTTTACTTTCTGGGGGTCTCAACTTTGTATCCTCGAGAATCTTTGTTATTGTGACATACGTCATAGGTTGCGTGATACACAAGTAAGGGAAATTAATGACATCACATTACGCAGCGCTCACTCGAGAGGGTAGGTATCTTTTAAAGAAAAATACATGGAATTGCCTTGCTATGAAAATTATTTCTAATATGTCATGTTGTAGATTATCATGTATACACATATTGACAAAATAGTTTTGCACGAACACCGGGTCATTTTACAGGATATGGATAAATATTGCTCAATTATATTGGGTATACAATGTAGATAATAATAGGCCTGCTGCTCTATATCATTCTGTTCCAACATGGTGTGTCTATCAGCAAGGCTACTTCGATCCTCTGATTGACTTCTCAGCCTTTGCCTCGTACTAATAAGATTACTTAAAATCAAGCAATATTGGCAGTGCCCGGATGAGGAGACCGATGAGTGACAATCGCATTCAAATCACAACGTTTCATTGGCTGGCAAAATGCATGCAATAAATAGCGATGAATAACCACTTACGTTTGATTCCAGTGCGTCGTTTGAACACATAGCTAGAAATATAAGACAACCTGTTTTCAAGATTGCTGACACTAAAGCAGAACGTTATCTTCTTCTTGTAGGAGGAAACTCATGGAAAGTTAACCAAATAGAGCGTCATTGGAATCACTCGTCTAGGGTCTTTAGCAAATTGTCCTTGTATTCTTCTTGGAAACTAACGTGTATGTCTCAACAGACTCAACATTTTGCCTTTAAATAGCTGACTGAATCAAACGAAAGTACAGTTAATCAACATCGCATTGGACGGACTTGCTATTGCGAAATTCGTTGTTATAATCACTTGTTTTCGAACGTGACTCTATCAAGGCGCTTATGTCAATGGTCATTGCCAATTAAGATGTTTTCTGGCCGTACTCCTTTTTCTCTTCTTCATTGTCTACCTAGATATATCCCAAGTGTGTCTGTGGTGACAGAGAAGATAATGACAAGTGAAAACGACTCTGATATTGCAGATAACCCTTTAGATTAATTTTAAGGCCTACTTTTTCGACTTTCGTGTCCTACCCTTTGTGTCCAAGATATCGGGATTTATTAGACTCCAACTATGGTGCTTTTGCGCCTACCCTTTCAACACCTTTCCCATGTTTTTGTGTTCTCTTTGTTTGTGTTGTTGTCCTTGGTTGATTGTAACTTTTATTCCTCGGACCAGGGTCGGTTTCAACTTTATATCATCGGACCAGACTGCCTGTCCAGTTTACGCCTGACTCTGTGGTTCTGTACCGGAAAGAAATAATATTTTGTTCTTGTCACGTGCAATGTTTTATAAGATAAGAAATACATTTCAACATTGTATTCTTAAAAGGAGGGTTCTATCAGGGTATTTTTGTGGAAACGAAATTCGAGGGGATATCCCTGTTTCCACATATATGTTATTAACACGTGATTAAAACATAGTCAAATTGAAAGATAGTAATGAAGGTAATATTTTGATGACTTTATTTTTCACAACTTGATAAAAACAAGCGCACATTTGTTAAAATTAAAAACGATGAGAACTGAAGCCATTCATCGGCGCTGCAAGTGGGGAAAACTTCCCTACAGCATAACATCAAAGTATTTATCAGTTTTATGACATGTTATGTGTTAGTGTATGAATACTAGTGTATGTCTTGTGATTAAAAAGTTGTAAAATTTGGTACAATATAGCATGCTTTCATTTCACACAATGCAAAAAATCAAATATGGCAACAGAACCATCCCTTTAACATAAATCTATTTATATATTCCATTCATTTGATTAAAGATTAAATGTAAGGCGTTTGAGAATTTACACCTTATTCAAAACTAATTATTCAACACTTTTAAATGGAATGTATCTATACTTCAAGAATCAGTGTTGAACTATGTTACACCAAACTAGACGAAATTTGAATTTGGCTGATAATCGGTCACTTAACACAATTAACCCATAACACTTAACGGGTCATTTAGTTTCTTGCCAAACTGTAAGGTCATTACCAGATATAATTACTACAATTAATAAGGTCTTTTGGGCCCGTTCCTTCCTCCACTAGCCCCGGGGTAAGGGAACAAACCACTTCATAGTAACTAATGCTATATCAGGCCCAACATCCATTACAGTTTGAATTGGAGGATCTACTTCCACGATGCCAACGGGAACAAAATGGTGGAGGCTATTAGATCTCGCTGTCTACGTGATTTTGAGAGATTTGCTGCGGGGCTGCACTATGCTTTTGGAACATGGATGTTCATAGACAAACACCCTTCATAATTGCGTATTTACTTTCTTGGTGCGATTGAACGACACGGAATCAGCCAAGGATGTGTTTTCATCTTTATTAAATAAGAAATCGATTTTTAGACTCCTCGCCATTGTGGTACGTGATGATCAGAGTTTACAGCTTCAATATAATACTACATACGCACCAGACGTGCTTTTGTAAAGAAGAATGCTCACGTTTGATTGAAACTTTTACCAGTTCATTCGTCCAGTGAATATTACATTCCAAATTGTCCCTCAATATCCAGTGTGAACGTTTTCAAGCATGTTTGCGAAAACAACCTTGTAAATGGTTTCCTTTAGATGTTTTGAATGTTCAATATTTGAAATTAGTTCCAAAATGGATTTTTTTTAAATATTAAAAAAAACTATCCATAATTTACACTGAAACCTAGATTAACATAAACTTAATGATAGAATTTCAATCATGAACAGTTACATTTTCAGATAGTCTTTACCGGCCATTTCATAACAATATTATAACAGAATAGATGATCAAACGCGTACATCACAACTAATAGAGCTATGTTTATGTCATTCAAATTATTAATACGGAATATTCAGAATTTCCAATATCTAACTTTAGTGTTTAATTAACTCTCCGGTTCTTTTGTTCGTGTTGGTTTTACAAGTTATATTCCTATAATATAAATTCCCTGTTATTGAGTTGACATGTGAGACTATTAGCACGAGAGAAGTATTCTGCACGTGCAGCACGATGAAATGTACAAGCGAACAGTTGACGCTGTCTCGATGCATGGGCGCATGGGCAGCATGTTTTCCCTAGAACATTTTCGTGGTGTTACTTGTAAAATCATTAGTATACATCACACATATAACCGATTCTTAAAGGCGCTCTAACACTTTTTTGCATATCATGTCTTATTAAATTGGTCATTTATTATCAAAATGTATATAATACATAATTAGTTTGGAAGGTAAAGCATCTCATCACACGACCTGATAAGGTGTATCCATAAAAAACGGATCCCGGATCCATCCAACCACACATTTATCATGTCCTGAGATTTTCTTTTCAACTATAATATCGTTTTCAAACTCTGTCATTGTGGTAATTGTACCTTGTTCGCGTTTTATTTTGAGGGCTACAACTGTCCAATTAAATACATGTTGTGTTGTATATCATTTCTTTTAACAAAAGTTTCATATTTGTTTTTTGTTTTCAAATTAAGTGTAACAGTATAGCAACTTTCTTTTTTCTCAAATTTACTTTTTATTAATTTGAAAAGAACTTTATTGTATGCCTTGATCAGTTACTAACTTATCATTTTTTAAGTTTACTAAATAACAATGACATCTTGAAAAGTATATGATTATGTTATTTGTTTTTCGAGAGATGACAAGATACCAAATTAACTGTCATATTCTAATATTGATTTGCGTCAACTCGAAATTAAAACGTCAGATAGAACAAAAAGTGATTTATTTCTTTACTACCATCACTGATGGCAATTTCAAAACTATTACTAGCAATTCTTTCAAAAACTATTCAACACATGTTGTTTCTATGACAAGTTTATTATCTTCTGAGACTTTTTCATATGTAGTTAAAATTATCGAATCATTTTAGCACCTTAATAGTGTCAGTTTAAATATTGCAAAAATCATCATTTAAAGTGTTAAAATAGTACAAAGTATCCAAAATTTGAATGAGCTATCTAACAAATTTCACAACATTCTTATCAAAAGAGTTTCCCAGTCAACCCATTGCCAAAACTAGAACAAAGAACAAAGACGAAACACTTTCGTAAATATTTAAATATTGCACAAAATCATCAAATGTGGTACTGAAATAGTATAAAGTATCCCAAAAATAACTCCAAATTACATGTTCCGATATATTTTTCGGAACATACGGTATGCTCTTGAGTTATTGAATATGATGTTTGACCTCCATCTTCCTTCAGTCGCTGATTAAAAAGTGCCCCGTAACCTCTTTGAGTTATATAGTATAAACTCGGTCTACTTATATCGCAACATCATTTTATATTAAAGTGATTGTGCCATTTAAGTAAGGCATATTTATGCATTATGGGATCAAATGTTGTACACCGTACATCACTCACACTTTGGTACATATAGTTATAGTTAACAAAAAGAAGCACATAGAATTTCCCCAGAAATATACCACTACGCAATGAAATGAAAACAGAGAATAGTAAGTCGTGCTGATTTTGTCAATGAAGTCCTTGTTCACAGAAACATATTTTCCGTGATTTCTCACATTAAAATTATCAAAATCTATAGATGAATTGTGTAAATTCGACGCCTTGTTTGATATTTTAAAAATCTCCAAGGGGAGGCTTGCGCCGAGGGAGATAATCTTGCAAAGGGAGATACTTACCTTATCAGAAAGGGCTATACTCTGGAGCTACTGAGGATGGTTAAGCATGGACATGCTGAGGACCTTATGTCGCCATAATTCTACAAGATCATCTGCTGTGGTGTGGTGGTCCTGTGCATATCAAGGTAGACCAAATCATTGAAGTTAAGTAAGAACGCGCGCGGCCTATCAGTGAATGGCAGACCAAGTTCGTGAGGGTTCAATAAAGACATTACTTACGTTGTCACCTTGGGAAAGGTACTTGACTCAAAACGTGCCTTTTATCACCCAGCAGTACAGGTGATGTGTTGGTCATCCTTCAGTCGTGTGATTAGTCGCTTGGGTTAGACGAGGGTAATAAGGCGAGGAACGAATAAATGTGTGTTATATAAATCTCACCTACCTCATGACACTTCACTACACGCATGATGCAGCGTTACACAAATATCCTCCTCGCATCACTTCTGGCATAATGCTGCGTTTTATAAAATAATATCACCTTCCTCAATCCCCATGACACTTCAATACATGTACAATGCTGCGTTTTATTCTCCTCATGACACTTCACTATATGCATAAATCTGCGTTTTATAAATATCACCTTTCTCATGACACTTCAATACACGCATAAAGCTGCGTTTTATAAATATCACCTTTCTCATGACACTTCAATACACGCATAGAGCTGCGTTTTATCAGGGACATTATATACAGGGACTAGCAACTTCTGCTCGTTACATGATCATTTCTACCAGGGACATTATATACATATCTATATAAGGTCCCTGGTTTTATAAATATCACCTTTCTCATGACACTTCAATACACGCATAGAGCTGCGTTTTATAAATATCACCTTTCTCATGACACTTCAATATACGCATAGAGCTGCGTTTTTATAAATATCACCTTTCTCATGACACTTCAATACACGCATAGAGCTGCGTTTTATAAATATCACCTTTCTTATGACACTTCAATACACGCATAGAGCTGCGTTTTATAAATATCACCTTTCTCACGACACTTCAATACACGCATAAAGCTGCGTTTTATAAATATTATTCTCCTCATGGCACTTCAATGCATGCATACTGCTTATGAGAAACGGATAACCTAGTTTTATCAGAAAAATTGTTTTTTTTCATGTTGTGGCTTTTTGAAATATATGGCGTGAGCGAAGCGTGAACTGAAGCAAAATGATGCTGTGCAATAACTCTGATTTGTTATCAAACCAGGATCCACTTTGTTTTGAAAAACTTATGAGTAAATGATTCTTTTTCAGTACAAATTAAAATTTAACTTTAGCATTTTCAGCTGTTTGTACGAGATATCGTTTATGAAACATAAACCTGCCTATAAGGCATATTTCATGTGTATATATCAATATTTAATTCTGTCAATATAGAACCCAATTTGAAACTTTCACTGTTATTACTAATCGGTCCATTACTTTAATTGCCAATTTCGTCAAATATGTTCACATATTTAACCGAGGAAATCTCGAGTAACAGAATGCTTAACTTGGTTCAATGTTACCCTATTTATGATATCATATATTGGTATACAATTCACTTCGCTCGTTAGGTACCAATGTCATTCACTTATTTCATAATAATGTATTACACAGGACCAAGTTTAATAATATATCTATTACTCAGCAAACATTAGACAAAAATAAATTTCCAGAAACTCTCAAAATGGCGGATAGAATCTTCTCTAAAGCTGTAATAACAACGGCATAAGTAAGAATGCATTTAATTTATGATTGTCAACAATTTAGTTGTTATAATACACAGATACTTTCAATATAGTATTAAATAGTAAGTACATGTATATATTCAACTTTGACGTGGTATTGAAGACAGTATTAACTACATGTTCTAAAAATGAAACGATAATTGAGTAGAAACTCCAGACATATTTATGACATACTGGCATAAAAATACTCTGTGACAAAATAAAGTTATCAAACTTTCTATGGAGATTTTTGTGCATGGAAATGAGTCTTGGAATTTGATATTTGCCATTATCAGAATATGGAGTAAAATCTCGCACGAGGGGAACCCAAAGCGAATATATAACGACCAATTTATTAGCCTTGTAATTATAGGGTGTTCTCTTTCGACAGCTCATTTGTAGTTATCAAGCGGTTTATGATCAAGCATTAGGAACACTTGTTCCTGTAGTAACATCTTCAACGGGGGCGAAAACGAATTTACTCTAAACAGTAGCACGGAGGAGGCAATTTACTACAAATCGATGTATCCAGTATTTAATCTCCATTTTCAGCATTGTTAGTGGCGCGAGTCTTGGTAGCAGTGGCCAGTATTCGTCTGGTTTCGTGTTTGGGATACCTATTTTCGTTTGCGCCACAAGCCCTCTTCAAATGAAATTTATTGTGGTGATCTGAGAATAGGCGAGAAGATTTAGTTGTTAAAAGCAAAGCTGTTTTCAGCTGTAAATGAAGTACAGCTCCTCGACGTAACAATATTGTGATTGTTTCTTCAAATTTGATTTTACCTGAAGACATGAGAAAGTGAAGTATTTCGATAACGAAACGTTGATTCCTATTTTTTCAAATGAAAAATAACCCAAACACTTCAGAATCATTAAGTGAAGATAGGTTTGGATACATGTTGTATAGTTTATCAGTGCCCCATCTTCTCTAAAACTAACAAGACATAATCACAAATCACAACAACGCTGCGGGTTGTCTTCCTGTAATATTATTAGCTACAAGGATAAAAGTGAAATACTCTTGAAAGCGCTGATAATTATTCCACATGTTATCTTACTTGTTCGTAATAAAAAAATGCAACAAACTTATTCCTAATCTACTACGCTAATTGTACTGGTAGTATTATATACTGAAGGCGCTGAAGCACGTCTTTTGCATACTATGTTTTTAAAAATTTGTCATTAACTATTAAAGTTTAAACATTATATTTTTAATTTAGAGGGTTAAACATCGCATTTCACGACCCGATAAGCCGCATCCATAGAAAACGGTTATCTGTATTGGAAGAAAATGGTGCGACGTATAAAGAGACAGTGGTGAGGAAGTCTTCAGTGAGGGAGGAAGATTTAAAAGTCTCATGCGAATTTGAGAGTTCAGTAAGCAAGATGGTTGACCATTCCATCATTATCAAAACTCTACTTTGAGTGTTTAGGTATCGCAACATCAGATCACTTGAACCATCTTCGAGCGGCCATTTTAATGTGAACATCTTAAAATGGACGCTCGAAGGGAAGTGGACTCGCATTGCTTAACCGAACCATGTAATTCGTTTTGGAACTCCCTTTATTGAATGGGGAGTATCATTCAGAAATTGATACCGCTTATTTAACTTTTCGTGAGATCACTTTATTTCAGTAGGAAAAATGGCCACATTGCCTTTAAATTGTATCTACAATACCCGCGATATTGTTCTTTTTGCATTGCATAAAATAAAAAAAACGCTGTATTTTTGCTAATTTTACAACTTTTGTAAATTATACATTGATATAATATCCACAAAGTTACACATATGTTATCATTATACTAATCAACAATGTCCTGTTATGCAGCAGAGAAGAAGGTTGAATGGCTAAGAATGTACGCTAGTGTTTACCAAATCGTCAAATATGAAGTCATCAAAATATAGGCTTCAGTAATACATGCATGTTTCAACTGGATTGTGCTATAATCATGTAATAATATAAATATTATGTGACATAAATCAACGTTTATATTTTAAAGGCACTGTAGCACACTTTTTGACAGTATTGTGGACCCTCCAGGACTTATTATGTCTTGCGTACCCCCTAAAGCTTTCTATTAATGCAATAAAATAATTACAATTCGCTACAAATAATACAAGGGCGATATTGTACAACTGAAGTTTTATTTCTACATTAATTATTAAACGACAAGTCGAGCACCATTCTGATACACACTATATGATGCATTGTAGACTTACTCATCCGAGACTAACAGAGTCATGTCGCCAGCATTAAGTAATAGGCTAAGATTAAGGAATATTGCCATCTAATTGGATACCAATATAAATAAAGGTGTTTAAACGCTTCCTGGCTCGCATTTGGTCTTTTTTCTTAATTAGCATGTTTATGACAGTACATCTTCATGGATGTAAAGACAACACGACGAGTATTGCATATAACATGATTATATCTGGGACTACCTTCTATAGTACAAATTTTTGTACTTTTTCGGGCCGAGTCTCTTGCGGGATTCGAACCCACAACCTCAGAGTAAGGCAACTATCGTACAAGAAGAAACGTTTACCCAACGTATGTTTCTGAAAATAGCAAATATAGTTTGAAAGTTTAATTATGAAGCTGGGTTTCGTCTGTAAGTAGAATTAATTGTGGAGTAGGAGAGTCCTTTGCGAATGATAACTCCATAGGTTTCGCTTGGACCCATGCTTGGAAAACAGAGGGAGCCAGTCGATTTACATGTTAATGCAACGTTGCATTAAGTCATTTGAATTTTTTAATTTGAAAATGTGGTCTTATTACGTGTTTATGTTGAAATATATTTATACTGAAGCTTCCTTGATTATTGGTTTTGAATATTCTTGGTAGAATTACGCTATTTAAACTCATTATTAGAAAAAAATGTGACAAAGTGTTTTTAAGTTTATATAATTATTCGAAAACGTGTTAATATATCCATTTAAATTACATATTTAATCTACTTCAAAGGTTAGATGAAAATGGGAAACACTCATTACATTAATGGTGCTATTAAAATTTCGAGTTAGTTCTTGTTACATTTAACTAATTAATTTTATTACTGTTGAATTTGAAATAGATTTAAGCGATTGTGTTGACATTTCTCATTAAAAGGATTACTTCTTATTATAAATCACTCAAATGATTATTACTCAACAATGATAACAAAAGTTATTTGATATATGTTAAAATACACTTCGTGTATTTGAGGTCCATTTTTGAGGTTTAAACGTCGTCCATCATCTAATGATGAAGATGTTTATATAATCTGATCCTACAAATCAAACAACATTGTGATTAGATGGCTATTTCAGTTACCAATTCTATTAATTTCATTCAAAGCATTTTGTAAAACATGTAATTTTCATATAAACTTTTTTCTCTTTTGTGAAAATATTTTGGTTTATTTTTTTATGAAGGCTACAATGACAACTAATAATTCATCGTTTTGTTCGACCTTTGGTTTTTGCTAAAATGATGAATTATTTGTAGTGTTTATAACGTGAAATTATGATTTATAACTTTTCATTCCCGATTCAAGGAGAGATCAGCATTTGAATATGGGCTTGAAGTGACATTGCGATATTCTTTTCAACTTTTCAATAATTTAAAAGCCTCCCAAGGAAGCGTTCAACCTTATTGGTCATTGTTTAATACTGAATGTCGTAATGACAACTGATGGTTTAATCATCACATGTGACCTTTTGTCAGAGTTAAAATAAATATTGTGTTGGAAACGCCGATGTAAAGTATTCATTAATAGTTTATATTTTTTTTGCATCATTGCGTTCCATTAATCTTGTTTGTAAATATAATAACCTTTTGCATTACACATACGACATTTGCTTTGTGAAGAAAATTATTTTGATGTTTTGACGTTGGTGCATATTGCATATTGCATATTGCATATTGCATTTAATACTTCTTTTTTTATATCTTTTGATTTAATAATGTTGGTTTATAAATATATAGTGTATTTTCCCCTTAATGTGCTATCTTTGCTCTGTGTTATGAATAACTGACACTTGATTGTCATTTAATTTGATAATATATAATTGTGGTTAATGTAATTACAAATTAAGATTTTTCTTTATAAATACATAATCTTTTTTTCATAAAAGTACGACCTCTTCAATTCCTTAGAAATTATTCCAAGAAGGTTATAATTATAACTTTGGTCATAAAAAACTTTCCATGAGAATGTTTTAATGTTTTGATAGTTTATGATTGCAATGTAAAGACTAATAAATCAATGGATCTCTGTTTGTTGTTTAATTATGAAATTTAAAAAATCAACATGTATTTATATTATAATTATCATTATGTTACATGTTTGCTAAATTGTTAATACCCACCTACATACGTAATGGGCGACATCGTTTACTTGGCTACATCTTTTTAAAAAGAATCTCATAGCGTTTTCTTCTGTATTGTAGATTAGCTATGAAATATAGTTCCGAAAACAATTATATTGATTAAATTTCATAGCAGAAATATATGAACGAATTACTATTTCAAAAGAATATAGTCCAAACGAGAGTGACCTGAAGACCAATGTCAGGAGTTGAGATACAATCGGCAACTGATGTTTTGACAAAGCGATATGCAAACAATCAAAACCGTTTGACACAACACAATAACACAACGGTTAGTTCTAGTTATGGTTGCAAACACTCAGGTACAAAATGTCTTAACTAGTGTTGAAGGTTATTTATAAGGCTTTTGAAATCTTCCATCGTGACCAAATGTCCAAACTAATATGAAATATGTGAGGCTTTTCCGTGACCAAATGTTCTAACTTGTGTTAAACATTTGAGGTTTTTGTAAGCTTCCATAACCAAATATTCTTATTAGTGCTAAACATATGAGGCTTGTGTAAGCTTCCTTGACCAAATGTTCTTACTGATGTTAGATATGTCAGGCCAGTATAAGCTTCCGTGACTAAATAGTTTAACTTGTGTTAAACATGTCAGGCTTTTGTAAGCTTCAATGACCAAATGTTCTAACTTGTGTTAAACATGTGAGGTTTTTGTAAGCTTCCGTGATCGAATGTTCTAACTTGTGTTAAATATGTCAGGTTTTTGTAAGCTTCAATGACCAAATGTTCTAACTGGTGTTGCTATGTCTCTAAGATCAATTCCAGAACACCTATCAGCAAAGTCTGGAATATGATTAGTAGAATTAAAGGCAAAGGTTCCAAATCTACAATAAAACATCTTAAGGTCAATGATGACCTTCTTACATCAAAATCTGACATTGCCAATAAGTTGGCTGAAACAATCTCTAAAAATTCTTCATCTGCAAATTATGTCCCTGCTTTCCAAAAGTACCAAAAGGTACAGGAAAAACGACCACTTAATTTCAAATCTGACAATGGAGAAGATTATAATGAACACTTCTCCTTGTCAGAGCTCAAAACTGCACTTTCTAAAGCCGATGATACAGCAACCGGCCCTGATGAAATCCATTATCAGCTTTTAAAACATTTACCGGAACCTTGCCTTGAGGTTCTACTTCAGGTATTCAATCATATATGGGAAACGGGTGAATTTCCATCTTGTTGGCACAATGCTACTATTGTGCCAATCCCAAAACCTGGGAAGGATCATACAGATCCTTCCAACTACCGTCCTATAGCCTTAACAAGTTGTGTATGTAAAACTATGGAACGGATGATCAATGATCGTCTAGTTTGGTACTTGGAAACTAATAAATTATTAACTGATATTCAATGTGGTTTCCGCAAACAACGTAGTACCACTGATCATCTTGTTAGTTTAGAATCATTTATTCGTGATGCATTTATTAACAAACAACATGCTGTGTCTATCTTTTTCGACTTAGAAAAAGCTTACGACACTACATGGAAGCATGGTATCCTAAAAGATTTATTTGAATTTGGCTTGCGCGGTCGTATGCCTCAATTTATTTCCAATTTTTTACATGATCGCAAATTTAAAGTGCGTTTCTGATTTCTTTGATCAAGAAATGGGTGTCCCACAAGGTAGCATTTTATCTGTCACATTATTTAGCATTAAAATCAACAGCTTGGCTAAAGTCTTAAATGACCATACAGATTGTTCAGAACCTTCAGAACTTCGCCTGTTGAAAGCCTTTACGTTGAAGCTGATGAGCCATCTCTTGAAGATCGTCGCATCAAACTATCTCTTCAATATATAACTAAACTTAAATCAAACCCTTCCAATCCTGCATACAACTGCGTATTCAATCCAGAATGCCAGCAGTTGTATAATTCAAAACCTAAAGCAATTCCACCACTCGATATCAGACTTCAACAACATGTTGATGATTCAGATATCGACCTAACAACAATAGCAGAGCATGATCTGCTTGCCGCTCCGCCATGGCAGTTGGTCAGGCCCCGTGTAAACCTTTCTCCATCTACTCATAAAAAAGCAAATACAGACCAATAAATATTTCAACAGGCATTTTTTGAACTACGTGATTTTTTCGCAGATTATAAACCAATTTACACTGACGGTTCTAAGGATGGACCCACAGTTGCAGCAGCAACTGTGACTCCTTCAACAACATATGCTTCAAGGCTGCATGATGGCAGCAGCATCTTTACTGCAGAAGCTAAGGCCATCCTTAAGGCCGTCCATCACATTAAAAACTCAACTCCCAATAATTACATTATTTTTTCCGATTCACTTTCTTGCCTACAAGCAATTAAAAACTGTAAGAGTGATCAACCAATTATCAGGGATATATTATTACTTCATATTTCTTGTCTCCAATGCGACATCGTCTTCTGCTGGCTTCCTAGCATTATGGGTATAAGAGGTAATAACAAAGCTGACTCGGTAGCTAAATCAGCATTAAACCTCAAACATATTTCTCACACTAAAGTTCCATATACGGATTCTAAACCTGCTATTAAATCTTACATTAAACAACGTTGGAAATCCCAATGGGACCAACAACATCATAACAAACTTCACACTATTCAACCTCATTTAAGTTACAAATCTCTATCATCTTTTACCCAGCAGGAAGCTTGTGTCCTACGACGATGTCGTATTGGACACTCTCATTTTACACACTCATATCTTTTAAAAGGGGAAGATCCCCCGGTATGTATACCCTGTCAGTGTCCTCTCACAATCAAATACATTCTATGTGAGTGTTGGGACACTGCACATATCAGGGAAACTTTTTATCGGCTTCTATTTCAATCAATCAAGTTTTTACTCATTTCGGTGAGCATCGTGTTTTAGATTTTTTAAAGGCTATACACCTTATTGACAAATTGTAAATTTTAACTTTTCATTATCAGCTTTTATTCAACTTGTGATAATACGCTGATGTTTTTGCGGCCTTCGTGCCGTGTTCTGTTTTTCAATTGCAATTTTCTTTTTTAAATTAGGCAAATAAATTAAATATCTCGCCGCTAATGGCTGCAATACTGCCGAAGCGGCGTTAAACAATAACTCACTCACTCACTCACTCTATATAACTGGTGTTAAACATGTGAGGTTTTTATAACCTTGCGTGACATAGTGTTCTAACTGGTGTTAAACATGTGAGGCTTGTGTAAGCTTCCGTGACCAAGTGTTCTAACTAGTGCTAAACATATGAGGCTTTTGTAAGCTTCCGTGACCAAATGTTCTAACTAGTGTTGATGGTTAATTATAAGGCGTGTGTAAGCTTCCTTGACTAAATATTCTAACTTGTGCTAAACATGTCAGTCTATTGTAAGCTTCCTAGAAGAAATGATCTAACTAGTGATTATTTTTGTGAAACTTTTGATATATTTTGTGACCAAATGTTTTAAGAAGTGAAGATCGCTATTTGTAAGGTTCTTGTAAGATTCGGTGACTAAATATTCCAATTAGTGTTGAACTTGTGGGGCTTGTATAAGATTCCATGACCTCATGTTCTATCTTGTGAGGCATTTGTAAGCTTCTAATTAGTGTTAAAATTTTGAAGCTTTTGTATGCTTCAATGACCTGATATTATAATTAGTGTTGAACTTATAAGGTGTTTGTTTGTAAGCTTCCGTGATAAAATATTCTTGAACATTCTTGAGCCTAGATTTCCGAAGCTCTCTTAGCGTTAAGATTGTCGTAAGCCAATTTTAATGAATGGTAGCACTATTAGCACTAATAGAGCTTCGAATATCTAGGCTCTGATCTCTTACTTTTTATTTTTACTTGTGAGGCCTTTTAAAGCTTCAGCGCCACAGGTTTTGCTATAAGATCGATTATTAGCTTTGAGTAACGGATGATGCCCAATAAGCTCCGGTTCAGCATGTTCCATTCCACAAGTAGAGCTCCTTCATTGGCTTCGATAAATACAGGAATGTCTGTAAAGTACCATTGATAAACATGTCCTGCTCCGCCAGTAGCTACCATCGACATAGTACAACTAGTCATGTTCTGTGAATCATTCCTTAACCAAACACTTTCGTAAAATACAAACAATCAATAACAACGTATGTTGGACATCTGCCGTGTATTTGCATAATATACAGAAAATCAGTTGGGTAAATGTACAAAGGGAAAGTTTCAAAAACAGTTTTCAATGCTAGAATGTATGCTATGTACTTCACAATATTAACAAATGGTAAAACAGTCAGTAACATTGTGAGTGAGAGCCTGTAAAATCCAGTTTGATAAACAGCTGAGAACGAGGGCACATGGACGCGAAAAGGTTAATTGTCGCTACGTTCATCTCAATATCCTATCTTATGAAGGGTTATTACCTACAGTACTTGACCTCTTATAGTTAACGTTCACTGATTGTCTGAAGAAGTTTGCTGCTGTATGTAACAAGGGAATGGTGTCCATTTCAGCCCTCGTTTGGCCAGCGGTTGATCTTGTTGTAGCCTCCATATGAATCTATGACGTCATTTTCACTGCGCATGCCCACGCTTGTGGTGCATCGGTAGGACATGTATCTGTCTTCCGGTTTGCCGCACATGTGGTAGATGCCATAGCGGTGACCTCTGACCTCCCGACAGCAGAGGTCAAGACACTCTAAGCTGTCCTTGCATGGGCGACCTGTCATCAGAAGAATAACCAGGATTATTTAATGATGTGAGCAGTATGTGTCTATTATTCAGATCGTCGCATCTACCCTTCTCGCAATTTGAAAACGAAAACCATTTCAATGATATTTTGGGTATAACACCGTTATAGATAAAGTCAATGTTTAGGTGTAGGTTCTAATATCATTATGAATATACAGTAGTAAACGTTTCGGAGAACGTTACAACAAAGACATCGAGTGAGTCAACGTTTTTGAGAACGTAATAACGAAGTATTAACAACCTTTATCAAGTCAGTCAATGTTTATGAAACACAATGGATGTACCTTTAAAGAGCCATCAAGGATGTTAGTGTTTACATTTTTTGGAAAATATACTTATAACGTCATTCGCCAGAGAAATCTTTTATCTACAACATGGCATATGTTAAATAATTTTCATATCACGACAATGTATTGCAATTTGGTTTCAAAGAGAAGTACCACTGCGACTAGCGCGCGCTAAGGGTATCTGACGTCATATATACAGAATCCCCCTTTTTGCGTAATACGTACTACACAAACAGTTAGCGCTTCCGAAGCGTGAAGGCTCGTCTCTAGCGCAAGTCGCCATAACAACCCATGTGCTGCACGTGCTGCACGTGTCTCTCTTGCAAGTTACCCTTGTCACACATTACTGAATGTGACGATTGCTTTACAAACAATGTTTCTAAATGTCCTGAGAATATACACATTATTTGTTGTTTAATGTACTTTTTTTATTTTTAGATAAGACCAGCAAATTATGATTTTTTTTTACTCTCATTAATTATAAAATTCAAGAAAAATACCTAGTTGGGTAAAGCAATTATTCCAATATCTGTAGCAAATACATAATTAAATGAAATGGTAAATAAATAACCGCCAAAAAATTATATATTTCGATTTCTTTCATTGCTTATATTTTTTGTTATTCTTTCGTGTCTTTGTGTACTGTGTGTGAGCTAGACCATAATGCTTTGCGCTTGAAAATAATAGACTGGATCTATATTTAGACTGGAAAACACCTTTACTAATTAATGCAATTTCTCGGCTTATTTTAAGTTGGAAAAATTAGGGGAAAATTAAGTGTATTTATTTCACGGAGATAGATTTTTGAATTTTTTTCGATATGTTCATCAACATCCTTGATGGCTCTTTAACAACGTTATCAAGCCAGTCAACGTTTTTGGAAGGTGCTAACAACGTTATCAAGCCGGCCAAAGTTTTTGTGTAGGTAAATACTACAAGCCAGTCAAAGTTTAGACGAAGGAATTAATGACGCTTTCAAGCCAGTCAACGTTTAGACGAAAGGATTAACAACGTTATCAAGCCAGTCAACGTTTAGACGAAAGGATTAACAACGTTATCAAGCCAGTCAATGTTGTTGGCACTTTCACTGAAAGTCAGTTCTTGAAACACAGTTATCAACCAGGAGAAGATGTTACTCCTTCAATTTACGTCGTGAAAGCATTTTATCGTTAAAAATCTTAATCAAAATAGATAATTAACATTCAATAGTAATATGTTGGGGAAATTTGGTCAGATTAAAAAAAAACCCATTTCCTTCCTAACCATCACTTGACTATCAATCAGTAGCATGCCAGTGTGACATTTCTTTAATATAACGAAACACTATTTTAAAGCTACATTGTTTCCATGGCAACGACACAAATGAAGATCATAGTTCGCACATCAATGAAATGAACAAGCACGGAGGAAGCACGAACGGTGACTCAAATTGCTGGATAAAAAAAAAATTAATTTCAAGGAACTGTCATCAGAAAGAAGAAGTTTACTTTAGTGTCTTTTATACTCCCGACAGCTATTTATTTATGACATGTAATCAAGAGTATAAATGATATTTGACCATACAATGTTATCGTTTCATGTAAAAATATTCTGTTAACCATGTTCGATTTTTCATCACGACGGTACAAAGTTCAAACCGCTAATATACGTCACGAAATGTTAGGTTAATAGGCCGTCCAAATTTACCCAACAGGAATTCGAAAAGAAACGGAAGGACGTCCTTTTGATCGTAATTGATTTAATGTCTATGATAAATAACTGGTAAATGGATCGTAATGACTGGGTTTCCGCTCATGATGGAGGCGATAGGTCTTTAATTGCGGTTTGCGCCCAGAGTGATCAAGAACGAAACATGCGCACTTTATCTAGCGCAGCAGAGATAGATCACTAGTTCTGTAATGAATGCTTTGGGGATAGACACGCGAACGTCTGTTGTCTTCTTTGAAAAACAAAACAAATTAAAAAAAACTATATTTGTAGGCTTATTAATGCGATATGATTACATGATGGGAGTTGTTGCTTTCTTGCTTGGCACTCAGCATTATAAGGATAGAACAACGTTTGAACTGGCTCTGCACTGTAGCTGCCGGGTGCCAAGGGCACACAAAGAATTTTCAAATTTACATTTACATTGAGGACAATAAAGTGTTATTATTATTATGAACAAGATAATAAAATGGAAAACGATATGCCTCACCTGCTTTCTTGTAGGGAGTCATAAACCTGGAGAGTTTCTTCACGTTCTGACACGTGCTCCCTGTCATCTTCTTACCTGTAAGGGAAAATGCAAATTTTATACCACCTGTCTGTCAACGAAACAGTTTACTGTAAACTTAAAGAGCAAATCGCCTGATCACATACAAGAAATCACCATCAATTCACACCAAGATACACCCAATATGACAAATCAAGATATACCGTACCAGGTCGAATGTTTCCTGAAAGTTTCTTCAAAACGTTTCCTGAAAGTTTCTTCAAAACGTTTCCTGAAAGTTTCTTCAAAACGTTTCCTGAAAGTTTCTTCAAAACGTTTCCTGAAAGTTTCTTCAAAACGTTTCCAGAAAGTTTCTCCAAAACGTTTCCCGAAAGTTTTTCCAAAACGTTTCCCGAAAGTTCTTCAAAACATTTCCTGAAATTGTCTTCAAAGAGTTTCAACAAAAAAGTTTTTAAAACACCAACACCACAAACCAGGGACGTTTTTGAAACTTCAGAGAAACGTACCAGAAACGTTGTAGAAACGTTTTTGTGTTTGCTGGGTATAAGTAAAACGTTTTAACATAACAAATTGTGTGAGGTCTAGCACAAGATAATGTACCGGACACACCTTTGTACTGATTTTCAAGTTAGATAAAAAAATGTATATATGTATACTATTTATTACGATATTATCAAGACAATTTATCATACACATCAGGAAAACACAGAATTTGGTCAACAATAGAATTCGAACAGTTAACCAACTCACCCTACTGTAAAAAATGTTATACATTTGAAAGGAATTTAGAATTAATTAATGCACAATATGTGACGTCGATTTGACATACAAGTCCTCGTATTTGTCTAGTGCACATTATTGTCTTTAAATGTAAACGTTTTATTGTTATAACGTCATTTTACATAAAAAGAAACTATTTAAATCACTATGACAACCTTTTTCACAAATTAACTTTTAACACAGTTAAAAGCAACTGCAACTCATTATTTAGCATCACACTCAACTTTCCTTGGTGATTTACGTTACCTTAATGGTTAAACTTTATAAAGAGTCCCTTACCAACTCTTAACACTGACGTTTAACCATTTCTCACACACGATAATAAAACACACACAACATCAAACATACACACAATCGAACATACACAACATCAAACGTACACATAATAAAATCAATTTCACGTAAAAATAATGATGGTAATATTAGTTCTAGTATTACAACTCGTCTATTTAGTGCAACATTAACATCCTAATTGCACTTAGTGAGTGTTAACATTAAAAAATAGATCGATAGTTGTGCGTGCTGAAAGCATATCGATTCATGCTAACTATATCATCATTACCATATTTATCAATTATTAAGTCTAGCGTATGGATATAGAGCCTTTGCAAATCCTTACGGCCCATTTGCTTGTAGACGAAAGGAATCGATGATAATTTGCTTAACACCAAAACTGACTTCACAAACATGAAGCCCATAGTAAACAAATATTAGATTTGGTTTGGACGATTTATTGATAAAAGAGTATTTAATCATCAACCTTCTGAGAGTGCAATGACGCTCTTTCCTTCTCATTGTCTGCTTACACCGGGGAGTGGGGGTACCTTTCAGTTTGAACGTCGTTTTCAAAGATTATTATAAGAATACTTTACGAGGTGGGACGAATCGAGGATTATTTGTTTTGAGTTTTTGTGATGAATTCCGAACTTTAGCAAGGAGTTTGACTCACAAATCCACGAAGTACGGCTATTTTGTGATTTCGAGCACCAAGTTGGTTACATATGTGTAAAACAGGAAACCAAAAACTCGAATTCACCCTTCTTGCTTAGATTGTAAAATACAAATTGTTCCCATAAGCTAGATGTATTAACAAACCCTCTCACTTCTGCAAGATCGCTACTTACAGTCTATTTTCAGTAAGATTTCTTATTTAGTTGTTGAGTTTTTAAAAACAAGTTCTAGTATCACAACAGTATTCGTGTGTATTGTAAGTACTGTCAGTAAAAACATTAAAACGCCAACTAGCACTCGTTCAGTAGCGATGCAAGATATGAAGGCAATGCCGTCACTTAATGGCTATAATTGACTATGATTTTTATGATATCCATTGGGTTTGATTTTCTATTTCGTATTTTAACTGAAGTGTGACTTACAATAGGCTTGAAATTGTTCATCGATGCTATTTAACTATAACAGGAGATCCCATAGACAGACAGACATACAGACGAATGGATGGATAGATAGATAGATAGATCAAAACCCATATTTCTATCATTACTGAGCCATGACAGACCTATAATGGTTATCTAAAGGGTCTTGTTTTATGCCAATACCGGAAGAACGGTCAATAAGGAAACGTAGGGATGATTTGAGACAATGATTATAATGTAGTTAATTTGCAATATCGATGTACATTGCACGTTCAAAGCGCTCACTAACCGTCTCTCGGGAGCTTAAAGGTCACTCACAGTATCCTACCAGGTACCCAGGTAACTGCTGGGGACAGAGGTACATTAAGTTTAAGTCACCTAATTTGACACCACAACTATTTTGAAATTATTTATCAGTGTTGGGGAGAAACTTCGCGACCATTCAAACTCTAAGCCCATAACACAACTGCCGACTCCTAAGGGATACCGCTTGAACTATCCAACGTCAAGCTGTATTCTGACTATGGGTAAATGATTGAATCTTAAGGACATTATGATCGAAGTATCTCGTGCAAAAATTCTTTTAAAACAGTGTTCTACAGCGGAAAGGGTTACCGAATTACTGATGGAATATGGACCGCAGACATCGGATTTGATATCAACGAATAGATACCGTATTTCACCATTGAACATAATGTATTGATACATCTTACACCTGACACATCTTACAAATACAACATATCAATTTCACGATTTTATCAGGGGCCCTCGAAATCCTCAGTGATCTAAGCATCGCTTAATTCCCATGGTATACACTCTATCAATCTCACCCCCTGAGAGTGTAACCATCAGACAATCTGGATTTACGTGAAATGCCCGTGTTTACGAGGTATAATCCCGTGTCACCAGGAGCTAGGCCCTGTCACATGTATACATGAATGGGTATCTGCGCGTATTCTTGTGGCACCATGGGGTCAGTGGTCGTGAGTACGTTTAAAAGCATAGAGTTGTGTGAATTTACCTGGTGACTGCGACATCACAGAAAAACTACCTACAACACGCTTACAGAAAGTATTTGGAGCCGACTAAAAGTGGGTCCGTTTAGAAGCATAGGGTTGTGTAGTATTCCAAGGTGACGGAGACAGCACTGAAAGAGTCTCCACACAACAAACTAAGGATAGCCGCCCAAGAGTGGGTACGTTTAAAAGCAAAAGATTGTGTAAGTTGCCCTAGTGAATGAGACAATACTTCAGAAGTACCTACAAAACGTTACAGAAAGGTATTTGCAGCCGCCAAAGAGTGGGCTAGTTCATGACAACTGAAGCTTTCCTGCGTGTTGACCTGGGCCAAGATTATCTAACGTAAGATGGCCGTAATCCAGTGTTAATGTATGGTATCTCAGTACTAGGACATCTTCGAAACTCTAGGACTTGGTGCTTTTGTAGAGTGATCAACCTTTGCCTCTAATATACTCATGGTAATAATTGTACTCCCTAATAATTACAGGAATGAAATGTTATATATACAACGTAACGTGTCAGGTTCGGTTATTTTTTAATAAAACATGTTACTACTGGATGTCTTTTTGTGAACAGGGTTCTTGAGCATTTGCTATTTCTCCACTTGTACTGTAGAGGAATATAAGACAAATGACATTTATTCAAAATACACAATACATACATGGCAAGTATTATATACATGTAGTTTACATCATGTGTTTGTGCCATTTAATTTCGAAAAAACAATAATATCGAACAATATGAATTATCCATGCATTTGATTTGCTAAAATCCATTTTCTGTTCAGGGGTGTCAACCATTTTTACCATGAGTATATGAAGAATGCACAGTGATTATTACGTCATATTCGTTACGTCGGTGTTTACTTGTACGTAATACCCCCAATGTAGCTATATTTATAAGACTAGGGTTAGCGGAGGCAGCTTTCTTCATTAAACCAGCATTTACAACATCACGTTTTAACATCCTCTGGGTATAAATGTCTTTAATTGATCAGGTGAATTGATCGAGCTAAACACCTCCTCGTCTTTAACGATACATCAACGGATACTTAGTATTCCCAGCACGTACTCAAGGGAGTATCCAGCGTGTATCCCGCTTTGATCTCAACTCGAGAAATGCATTTAACGTGGAGGATACAAGGTCGATAATTGCCAATTGGGAGTGTTATTTTCAGAAGAATGCATTTGTAGCAAATAATCAGGCGGCAAATGAATCATTGAGATCTGTATATAACCACATTTATACTAGA
This sequence comes from Gibbula magus, assembly GCA_936450465.1. Taxonomy (NCBI): domain Eukaryota; kingdom Metazoa; phylum Mollusca; class Gastropoda; order Trochida; family Trochidae; genus Gibbula; species Gibbula magus. The sequence goes on from OW388297.1 coordinate 46,901,422, forward strand.
GAAATACATAAATATTTCAGACATACACTTTTATTTTAAGTATACGCAAGTGTCATTGAAAGTGGGATTGGTAAAATCACCATATCGAGGTTGAATAGCAATAACATATAAGTGTTCTTACTGCAGCAGATAAAAAGAGTGAGCTCAGCTCACTTACAATTACGTAATCCCGCTCCCAACTTCTATAAAAAAAGCTTCTAAATATTAAAAGGCACATCAAAGAGTGGCTGATGTTCGCAGTCCGTATCATCAAAGTATGAATATATCATAGCAGTTTTATGAGAATGGAGTGTGAAGTTTAAGAGATATGTCTGAAAAGGACAATATGACATTATACATATATTCTACTCATATAGTCTAACCAAAACCAGATTCAGATCTAGGTATTATGGTCGACAAGTTTCATGAAGCTAACTTCAACAAGCTAACTGACCACATGACTTCCTTCATAAAGTTTCCACAGAAACCGCAAAAAATATACATGAGTCTAACCCACAAATGGCACATCTAGAGATAATGGTTTGGTGAAACTAGCAAAGTCGCTTGTAAGATTGTACGAGTGATCCTGTGTTAGAACACATTATCGTGATTATATGTAACATTTAAACAATTAGTGTCCGAGTTATAAGAAGCACAAAGACGTGACAGATGGACGGACGCACGGACTGACACGCTGACCGATATATACCCCTGCCTACTTCGTAACGTAGCATATTTACAATTATTACACTCTCGTTGAAGATACTACTGTTGTGAAACATTGAAATGTTATTCAACACTGTTGTGAAACATTGCACGTGAAAGCGATCGTAGTCGGGACTACTTTCCCGTAGTCACATGGCTTTTGGGATAGCACTGGATTTCTAAATACACGGTTTATCACATAAAGTCTTATGATTATATTGTACGGACGCTTCTATCACAATTCACTGTCAAACAGTATCACTTAGTTGATTCAGAGTTAGTTCCCTTGACATGTATAATCACGTTAGCGCTCTCGCGATTTGACCGCCATTTGCATTGCTTTGTCATGCAACTTGACTTAGTCTAGATTCTAAATTCATAAGGAATAAACTTCATGTTCAACCCACGAATCATGTGACAATCGTCAGTTGAGTATTAATGTGACTACATTGTTATCCTTATACTTATAGGTACGTTTTGATATTTTCTTCTCCTTTTTTGCGGAATGGGTTTGATTGTTTAGAATGTAAACATCTACTGTAACTTCGTGTCGACACGTAGGCCTAAGTTTCAAGGTTGTGGAGGCATCGTTCACGTCTGTCTGTTGTTACAGAGGATACCATACCAAGATATATATGAATAAAAAATGCTTCAAGGTAACTGTCAATGTTGATATAGGCCTAACATTTTAACGTTCACTAAAAATGTCGGAACTCCATTTTCAGGCCTTCTGTTAGCAATTTGTGCCGTCAATGTTAACTTCATCGGCAACAAAGACACTGATCACCACAATTTCGCTAGATAAAACTATCATCAGAACTGTATGCAACTTTACTCCCCAGTATCATTGTCATTTGGGTGTTACAGGTCCTATTTTGGCAAATCAACCGCAGCTACGTACTGCAGCTGTTACTAGCCTAACTGAATCGCGCTTGAAAACAGTCGCATTCCGATGACGTCACAATCACCTGACATCATTCATAAGATCTAGCGAGATTAATACGATGTTTTTGTTTACTCGCCAATTTGCGATTCTTATCGTTTCAACATAAAGACAATGTAATGAGTGTTTTGAAATTGTTTTGTTCAAAATTGAAACTGTTGTTAAGGGATATTTGCTTGGTCTATTTTTGGTGTTTAGTGAGATGGCGTTATGCGTCCATGGTAAGAGATGTATCCCTACGCACATCTACATGAATGAAGAGTGAACTTTAATTACATATTTCATTAATTTAGAGCGTGTAATAAATAAAATACTAAACTCCGTCCCGTTTAATAACATATTTATGAAACTCGTGGATGGTATTGGTATCTAACTCGCTTTCGCTCGTTAGATACCAAAACCATCAACTCGTTTCATAAATATGTTATTAAACGGGACGTCGTTTAGTATTCTCTATTTTTATTTCACTATAAAACCAACATTTACCGGGATTTAATTATTTGCACACGTATGATCTCAATATTATAGAATATACGCTGTTACATTCGTTTTGGAATACAATGTAAACCCAAGTGCAAAAGAAACGTCACCATACGAAATACAAGATATCTTGATCCGCGAATACAACTGAAACAGAGTTGCATGATGTTTTCTGAAGCCAATTTAACTAAATTAGCATTTTGATACCTAATCTGTTCATATTTCTGAAAATTTGTGTTTTGTGTTTGGATGCCCTTGACCAGACAACATAGGAGAGTCAAAAATGACTTTCTGGCTTTTATGACGTTCTACAGTAAGGATGTGTTTCCAAATTTTCAACATCTTTTGTTAATTAAATTTCTAAATGTTATAAGTTAATAACCTAGAAACCAAAATTTGTTTTTTGTAAAAGCGATTTAAGCACCTCAAATGTATTTGAACAGATATACAATACAAATGTCACAAATTATGTACCTTTCATCGACTTTCTTGGCCAGTATTTCGGTTTTTATACTGTTGAAATGTGGTTTATTAGAAAAGGTTTCATGATTATGATTATGATTATGTGTGGGTGTGTATTTCACTCTCGGTGATAACATACCATTTATATTCAATAACAGCAGAAATACGAATGGTTTGATATATTCAATGCAATCTAATCGCATGTTTTCATGTCTGGAAAATGCTTTCATAACGTGTTTCGCATACGAAGAGAATTCCTTTGATACGCTTGTGTGTGTTTTTATGTATAGATAATGATTTGCATTAGCGTTCAACTGTAACAATAAGCCATTGAATTGCATTGAATTTGAATATAATGCCTCTTAAAGATTTGAACACTTTCCGAATTCTAACCGTTATTATCTGTGCTTAAAAACTTATTTTAGATTCAATATACGAAAGGAGTGTAAACAGTTTTAATACAAAATAAATGTACTTGAACCAAAACTAGTTTTAAAAAAGTTTCTTCAAATACATATTGAAAACCTAAGAATATAATCAGTTCATTTGAATCACGTAAAATGTCTACCATCTGTTTCGACAGCTTCGGTGATTTCCTGCATCTTGGACTCGGAATTTTGGAAATATTCCATCTCTGACTAATCTATTGAGTTTGCGTAATTAGATATACCGTATTTCCTTTTATAGGCGTCAGGGCTCTTATCGACATTTAACAGCTCTTACCCTCCGGCGATTATTGGAGGTCCGGTTCTGATTATATTTGAAGGTTTGAGCAGATTCGCCAATACGTTATATCCGCTGTTAACTGTCACTCCACGGCATTTGAGTGAGTGACGATAAACTTTATCGCCACTCGTGTGACGTCATCTGGACAATGTTATGACGTCATATTGTCAGCTTGTCAGCTGTACGTTTACCGTTGAGATCACTCCATTTCAAAATAAAACCCAGAAATAATGATATAATAAATAGAATATCCGTTTTCCTTGACAAATACCATGTTTATCTCATCTCGTGACGTAGATAATCTCCCATATTTCACTCGTGGCTGCGCCACTCGTGTAATATCTACTTTTCTACCTCACTCGATTTGATAAACATGGTATTTGTCAAGAAAAGACAGATATCCACTATATATCCAATAGGGAGTTATCATTAATGCGATATAAACTAGGCTCCTATATAAGGCCCGGCTCTTTTTCATTTTTAGGTACCTTTACCCCCGGAAAAGTGATGTTTTCACGTGTGCGCACGTGAGTAATATGACACCGTTTTTGTTTACATCAATGTATAAAGTACTATACCTACCAAAGTATACGGAGTATGTGGTACTTGTGAGACAAACATCGCCTGCGTTGCAGCACTGGCTCGTCTGAAGACACTCCTCGCCAGTTTTTACACACTGAAACATAATATGGAGATAAATTAGCGACCTAGACTATAATAAAAATTCAATACATAAATAGATAATCTCACTCTAGTGGTACATTTACCAATCATATCAACATATAGTTGGTGTCATACGACAAGAGGTGAGATTTAAATTGGTCACCCAATATCATCCTTCAAAAGATATTTGTACCAGAATGAATGTATCTGAACACAAAAGTACCATTCATCAACATTGACCTCAAAATTGTGAGGTTATCATCATTATGACATCATAGCATTGTCAGTTGTTTTCTCAGTGAAGTCAAAGTATTGTTGGGATAATTGCTGATGTAATTGCTTTGATTGTCTACTATGTAGATGCCCCTTGATCTCTACTGTAGGAGCAAGTTTGGATAATAAACACAAATATTCCAGGATATAAGTGGTATGCAATCCACGTATCATACCCAAGCTTTCATCAAAGCATCTAGGATATATATATATTAATGTGTCTGCACAAAAATATTCATTTCCATCTGAAAGAAGTAAGACGTACGTGTATCCTCCAAACCTGCTAGCTTATCAATATGTTTATTACCTACGAATAAAACATATCGATGTAATAATTTACATTTAATGGCAAAAATTAAGGCAAATAATCACTCTGCCATGTGATGTGACGTCATTTCAATACTATGTTACGTATCTTCGTGGCTTCAATGGCCGAGGTATGTTCTCTGCCTCTATTAGATACACTTAAAACTCTAACCGAGTAAGTTTCCGGATCCCAGCATAAACATAGTATATCGCGTTTAAACAAATCTAGCACAGTTTTCATGCAATTAAGGATTAAATAACAAATAAAACATTTGACATTAGCGGTCGAATACCATGAAGGTTTCAGATACATGAGATTAGCAGCAAAGCGTACAATTTTATTTCGAATTCACTGAATCCACAGAATAGGTCAACAATTCTATTTTCGTTTGATCCAGGTCACCTCGCTTGATTAAAAATGTTGTTTCATCCAGGTGAATAATATATTATTTAATTCAGTGAAACTACTTTAAAATTAAATTGAAACGAAACCTGCTGCACTCTTGAAAAACTTATAAATATAACAATTGTTATATTCACACATGACATCAATACTACGCAATACAGCAATATGGCATTATAACTATTTGATTATAGTACAGATAAATGTCATCTCAGTCTCACTCAATGCAAGACCAGACAGACACGTGATCAAATCTATGTTATGTTATCTGTGTTAAAACGTCGTGTTGTATAAATAGTCAGAACATTTGTATTACATTTTTTATTGTCATTATTTACATTAACAGTGTATGGAAATGTTTTCAGACATAGCGTGTTGTATAAATAGTCAGAACTTTCGCAATAAAATGCAAGGATGTTTGAAATGCGATGAAATGCATATACAATTGATTTAATGACGATTTAAAATGTATAAACGCTCGTATTTTATACATAGCCATAGTTCAGTGCTATTTAAAGGAGTTGTAGTACACCGTTCTGACGAGATAAAGTGCTCTTACAAAAAAGTGAATAATTGTTACCAATGGCTAAATAGTAAATTATAATCCCGAATTAATAAAAAGAGTTCTAAAACGAGCGTAAATGGTTTGGTTAAACCATCGGAATCCATTTCCCATTGAGCGGCCATTTTAATGTGTTCACATTAAAATAACCGCTTGAAGGTAGTTTAAGTGATGTGAGTGATATAGCGACACCGTAACACCCAGAGTTTTAAATATGGTACAATGATGGAATGGTCAACCATGTTGCTGTCTGAACTCTCAAAATCGCATGAAACCTACAAATCTACCTCTCACACTGAAGAGTTCCACACCACTGTCGCTTTACACGTCGCACCGTTTTCTTCGAATATGAATAACTATTTCTTTACGGCTACGGCTTATTGGGTCTTGTAATGTGATGTTTTACCCTCTAACGTAATAATAAATATTGAATAAACTTTAATAATAAATGCCAAATTTGAGAATAAAATAATATGCTCAAAACGTGCTATAACGCAGAGAATATACGAGACATAGATAAAATATGTTGAAAATCTGTGAATAATACATTAATGGCATTCTGATGTAGATCATTACAACGAATTGAACCAGAGCAGTTAAATCTTGTATGAAAGATTTTAGACAACCAAATGACGATTTAACTTTATAAATCTTAATTTACTTTGATGTCGACCAGTCTTCCGTTAATGGTGTCTATATTTCACACATGTTTAGTCATTTTTCAAGTATCAGGCTATCGTTAAAAGATACAAACTACTGGTTGTTAAACTATTGAACCAAACCCTAATTGAACACGCCAATTTGGAAGCTTGATGGTAGAGTTTGGAAGCAGTTAAGGACACCGATATTGGAGGCAGATAATTACAGACAGCTTCAAGGACGAACAAGGGTGAAAAGAATTCAATTGCATTTTTTTATTTACAACGTCAATAATAACTTTCATTTTCTGCAAGATTTCGACTCACCGCATTTGGCATAGCGTTTAAATGCTATTCTGCTTAGTTATTTTTGTTGTTGCGTTTGGGTTTTAAACAAGAAGTCCATGCTTTCGATCATGATATATATTTTTGAATTTAATCAAATAAATAAAATAAAAGTGTCAGCGTGTGATATCAACTTTCCAAGCAAAACACAACTCGTACCAGTCTTTATCACTGGTTAATTTCAGTGTTAGAGATTTCTGATTGAAAGCCATATGCAGCACGCTACTTCGCAGGCACCGAATAGCCTGTCAAGTGTCAAATTAACCAGCGAGTTACGATTTGCGGAAAGTTGATATGATCTATGATATACAGTATGCATTAAATCAATCTGATTCAACCATCAAGAAAGTAAAAGCATTTTTGCAGTTTAAAATAATTTTGGACACTATTCAGATTTCGAAATCTTTAGAAATGCGTGAACACTGATAATACTGAGGGGGTGTGGGGGTCGGGGGGTTTGGGTATTGTCAACATTGCCATTCATCCAACTGAGATTGCCACTTTTTCGAAAGAAATGGAGATGGGAAAACTTCCTAAGCAGAATTTACCCTCCGTGTTTCACAACAATCCTCAGGTTTGTACTTCCTGACTTCCCGTCTAATCAGACAGAGCACGGAGTTGTGATTGTTTGTGGCGTAGGTGTAATGTGTTTACCTAGGCACTACATCAATAAATAACACAGGGGACGATTGATCAAGTTCTCGCTTCTTTAATCACTCAACGTCGAGGTCATCTGTTGACAGAGCCAATAAAACACCACACAATATATTTCCTTCTTTCGAAATACTTATTTAAGCTACGTACAAACAATGTTCATCTAATTGACACTCGGGTTATTAGGAAATTGATTCACACGGATTCCGGCACATTCGTCAAGAGAAAAGGATTCTTTCGCAAAGGTCGAAGGACTTTCACAATCCTGTAACCTTGCTCGAGGCGAAATAGTGCGCCATTCCGTGTCAAGCGTAAAACGTTCTCATTAAATTTTCGCCGACCAGTTAGCCAATTTGCATCTGTTTCCAACGGTTGTGAATGTCAAGTCGGAGTCTTTTCGCCCACCTCGTGGCCCGCATTAGTAAATTTGAAATCAATCCAGACACTTCATACCAGACAAACCCTTACCCAGGATAAGCCCGGGGCACTCCATCCCTCCGCTCCATTTATGAGGCTAATTCAAAACACAACGTTAAAGGAAGCCAGACATAAAGCGAAACGGCATTGTGTAGCTGTCTGCTGAAGGCTTTTACAACTGAGAAAAACTCGTATCTTTAGCTTAGGCAATCGGACTTTTTAAATTGGTTCATACCAAACAGCGTTGATCACATAAGAGCAAGTTACGTTCCAGTAAAGAAAAGAGAAGACGCCAAATGCAGGTAAATGGACGCCAAATAGACGGCGAATGGACGCCAAACAGACGGCGAATGGACGCCAATGGATACCCGACAACGAATAGCCGTGGAGTACAGTATGATAGACGCCGGGGGTGAGCGGGATTTATATGCTGAATAAAATACGAATAAACGACCAATGAACGCAGATTTTACCCAAATTTAAGTTAAAATTTTAAGTTTTGAGAAGGCGAAAGAAAAGCATATAATGGATAGAAATAGTATGGGTGCCGAAAGTAACCACAGGGACGCTGAAAGACCTGGTAAAACGAACTGGTAAATACCTTTTCAGGGATTGGTCAGAATCCGATTCAGCTAGATAAAATAATAATCTATGTTGTGTATCCAAACTTGTAAATTAGTGATAAATATTAATTTTGTAGTTACATACAATTACAAGTTTGACCACGGTAACGAATTAACTGAGAAAGTGCTTGCAAAAGGGTTCACGACCAAAAAAGGACTTGACTCAAAAGTTTATATTTCGTTTACCCCAGACGCAGCTCACGTATATACATAATGTACACATTTTGTATTTAATTATAACCCGAGAAAGTATCTATTAATGTTGGTTTTTAGACAGACATGTATTTATAATGTAACAATTGCTTTCTTGCCCATTTTATTAACTTTCTGCAAGAAAGTTCGGCGCAAATGTTTTATGACGTCATCAACGTTGAAATATTGGAACACGTGCTGACACAATGTTTGCTGGGCAAGGTGCCTATATGAAATAAGATAACATATGCTTTCCTTCCTGATAAATACGTTGACATTTAAACAATTATTTCCTGATATAATAAAATAACGGGCAACAAAGTGAACATTTCATAAACTAATTATGAGCCAGACAACATTTTCTTCATAAGACAGTAAGATACGATTTTTTAAATTCTGAAGAGATAAATTTTTAAAGAGATTTTCTAACTTAATCGTGGGATAATAAAAAAACATATCAAAAGAATTAGGATATTTTGTTTCAAGACAAAACGAAAACATGTTAGGCAATTATTTTGTGACAAAAGAAAAAGAACCTCTGATTGTTGGCTGTCAGACTGTGTATTTACACTAAATAAGATGAACAAATAAAGTTCTTTTATGTGATTCCATTACGAGGAAGTGTCCTTAATTAGATTCTACAAATTAGATGTCGTTGGGGACCACACAAACACGGCATTTCATTCCAATAGATAGGATGCAAGTCCTGTGGGATTCTTTCAGTCTGTACACGACTTCTGAAGCAAGTTTCGCAATATTGGAACTATTGCCGTTTTACGACCCTTCTTATCGCACACTGATCGAAGTTGAGTCAATTATCTTGTTTCTTCTTCAACCTTAGTCCAGATATTTTTATTGATTTAATTCGACGTAAATTAGATTAGGTTTTTATATCATCCCTTTGCAGTAAGTAGCAATTATGTTTTCTTTTTATTGAACATCGGTGATTTAAAGAAAACGAAATTAGAGGCACATATAGCACTTCCTTTGTATTTAAAGAAATCATATAAGAAGTTTTTTATATAGACGTTTTGGTTTTGGACTGACTTTCGATTGCATCAAATTTGACTCTTATAATTTCAACTGAAAGGTTTGCTCTTTTAAAACTGGATTAAGTGTAATGTCAAAGTAGTTAGTATCAACTGATTTGAGTAAATCGGTTAGCACGGCATCTGTCATTTAATACAATGACGTCATTCAGCAAAATGTCAAATTCTTCATATGTTCAAATCATCTTTCCATATCATAAAAGCTTCATTATACTTCCGCCGCGATCTTTTGTCATAAAAATCTAAATCATAAATCGATAGCTAATTTGATTATTAGGAATACTAAATATGTCAGCAGCATTCTTTTCTTTCAGAATAATAGAAAACTCATGTTCTCCTCGCCCCCTTAAAGTACAAGAATCTGTTCTATTGCATATATTGTGATCCAAACTATAACAACGTTCACTTTATTAAAGGTACATCCATTGTGTTGTTTGGGGTCACATATGCTAAACGTTATAAATTGTGTTAAGTTATCGAGAAGTGCTGACTGTTGCCGAAAATTGACATTTTGATCTTGGTCGAAAAAAAGCCCCGTTCATGCGCCAAAAATGTGCACTGTATGCAAAAATACACACTATGTAAATATACTCAGGTTTGTAAATGCAAATTTTGCTATGCGTTCAGGCGCCATATGTTGATATGTATTTTTATAGGGTAAATTTTCAGTTTCCTTCATTTAAGCACAAGCCTTGGTCATGTAGACAGTGGTGCACTGCGGAGACAAAGGAGATGTTTCCCCTTTATGATGATGACATATATAGTCATCAGTAATAGCAGGAGTAGGGATATCTTTCAGAAACAGTTCTAAGAACCATGTTGTTCAAACTTTCAACAATGAATAATGGATGTCACAATAATCTTTTGACTATATCTATATATAAGCACAACTGCCTGGATCCCTGGAAAATCAGACCAATACAAATTAAATGAAACATTGTCTGTTAGACTTCAAATAGCAATAACTATCTACTGGTTTGCAACAGCAGCTGAGTATAGAAATGTTGCTCATTTCTTTGGTGTTGCCAAATCTACGGCTGTGACATGTGTTCAGGAGTCTGCAATGCTTTGATGGAGAAGATGGCGCCTGAAGTCATCAAGTTTCCAGAGGGGGATGCACTGCGGGAGGTTCTGATGGATTATTAGCAGATTTGGGGTTTTTCACATTCTGCAGGGTCCATAGATGGGTCCCACAACCCTATGATTGCACCTTCACAGAATCATTTGGACTATCTTAATCGAAAGAAGTTTTATTCGATTGTGTTGCACATTGTCTGTGATTTTTTATTATGGTGGGCTGTAGCTGGGAAGAGCATATTGTGCTCGTATCTTTGCAAACTCTTGGAATGGTAAATAGACGGAATGAAATAAACATATAGGATGTCCTGATCCTTGTCTGAAAAACATAATTAAAATGTCTCTCAGTTACTTATTCATAACACAAGTGCTTTGACTGATCCTGAATGAAACTTGTATACAAGTCTATTGTAGGTTTTGATTTAACAATCCACATAATCATTATGAGATATGTTGAAGTTACATGTAGGTTCCCCTCCCTACTGCCATGGACATGCTCTTGTCATGCGTGCTAGGGGACATGATGGCTATGCAAGATCCAGTCATGATCATGTTCATCATTCGGTACTCTCTATCTCTCTTTGCTTATGTGTGTAAATCGGTATTTGCGTTCATGCGCCAAATATGCATACTGTGCAAAATTGCACATGCATATATACACATGCATGCATATATACACATGTATGCGTTCACGCGCCACATTTACATACCTATGTAAATATACATACATTGTATAAATATGTATTTCTGCACATGTATGTAAACAGTGGCGCACGGAAGGGGCTTTAGTATATTGACGGTATGCTTTTTATTTCTGATCGAAAACCGGGCAATATACTGCGTGTGGCGCGCGCCAAAGAGTCAAACGTAATTTTGGAATCTTATTTATAACAGACAAACTGATAAATTTGAGTTGATCATGTTTAATCGGTCCTATAACTACTGTGCATGTAAATGGGACGTGTAGTTTCGGTTTCTACACATGCATAATAATGTTACTCTATTTTAATGGGAAACTAGTAATTATGATATATTTGGTGATTCGGGATGAATATGCAAGACAAATGAATTTATTTGCACTGTAAACAGCATAATTTGGTGATACTATTGATTTTCAAAGGACAGTAGCATGTGTTTTCGCTCAAATAAGTCGATGAAATGTATTTGAATAATAATGTCACCAATAGTAAAACACCCTTCTCTCTTCGGAAAATCAAGTTAAAAATAGAGCCATTGGCCCTGTAGCTCATCAGGCTTGAAATAATAAACTAAATTAATTTCAAAATGTTAATTTTCCAGGAGAATTTATCACATATATAACACATTTGAACTACTTGAGAAAAAGATGAAAATAATGGTTTTTTTTAGGTTTTGACCTGTGACCCCAAATAGGGTCATAAGGGGTCACCAAAATCTATACTTTAGAATCCCTTTTGGATAAGGAGTTTGCACACAAGTTTTCAGCTCTCTATACCTTATAGAACTGGAGAAGAAGATGAACATAGCTTTTTAAGGTTGGGACCCCTGTGACCCCCTCTGGGGTCATGGGGTCACGTAATCCACAATTTAGAATCCTCATTACCCAAGAAGTCTGCACACAGCTCTCTAGTCCTTTTGGAACTGGAGAAGAAGATGAAAATAGCTTTTTAAGGTTGTGATCCCTGTGACCCCATTTGGGGTCATGGGGTCATGGGGTCATGAAATCTACAATTTAGAATCCTCGTTACCCAAGGAGTCTGCACACAACATTTAAGCTCTCTAGACCTATTGGAACTGGAGAAGAAGATGAAAATAGGTTTTAAAGGTTGTAAATCCTGTTACCCCATTTGGAGTCATGGGGTCACGACATCTACAATTTAGAATCCTCATTACCCAAGGAGTTTGCACACAACTTTTAATCTCTCCAAACCTTTTGGAATTGGAAAAGAAGATGAAAATATATTTTTAAGGTTGTGACCCAATTTGGGGTCATGGGGTCACGAAATCTACAATTTAGAATCCCCACTGGCCAAGGAGTCTGCAAACAACTTTTCAGCTCTCGAGACCTTTTGGAACTGAAGAAAAAGATGAAAATATTTTTTTCAGGTTGTGACCCCTATGACCCCATTTGGGGTCATGGGGTCACTGAATCTACGATTTAGAATCCCCATTGGCCATAGAGTCTACACACAACATTTTTTTTAGCTCTCTAGACCTTTTGGAACTGGAGAAGAAGATGAAAATAGGTTTTTAAGGATGTAACCCCTGGGGTCATCTACAATTTAAAATCCCCATTACCCAAGGAGTCTGCATATACAATTTCAGCTCTCTAAAGTCATTGGTTCTGGAGGAGAAGTCGAAAAAGCGGACGGACGGACGGACGGATGGACGCCGGAAGCCGGAAGCCGGACGCCATGCCATGCCATGCCATAAGCCCATCGGGCTTTTCAGGCCTGATAAAGCCATTGGAATCGTTTTTGTAATTTTTGAATAATGAAATGTGTTCATATTAAAATAGCCACCATGCAAGTTTTGCTTTATATGCAACACCATTATTACCACTACGGATAATTGGTTTGTCTAATAATACGTTTTACCCTCTAAAGTAAATATAAACCGTGCTACTGCCCCTTTAAGACAATGTTTGACATTTATCATAAACAAAATCTTTAACTCTTGAAGACTAATAATGGTATGCTTATGACGGAAAGGATTTTTAATTGTTTGTTATTGAATCCTTCCATTGTCGCACAAACTATGCACATCTGTTCAAGGTAACAGCATCAGGATGTTAATTGTCAAGTAAAACAACATCCTGAGCAATAGGTTTTACATGAACATTTGATCGTGAAATTATAACTTAGTGATTACGACAATAGCCTTTCTACAATAGCCTTTCTATTAACTTTCCACTGAACATCTAAGATAAGATAAGATTTATTGTCCCAAAAGGGAAATTTATTGTGTATAATTAAAGTTTTTACTATCCTGGTAACGATAACGTCACTAGTTAACTCAACTAATTCTAACAATTACCAGTTACGATTTGAAGCAGGAGTGCAAATACAAATTTCAACTTCAAAACTTCAAAATTCGAACCCCGGACCTCCGGGTGGGAGTCAGACGCTCTACCAGTTGAGCTAAAGGGACATCCCAATAGTCCAAGCTAGTAGGAACGCTATTGACCTCACCCTGCCACACACACACCCTCCACGAAGTGACTCGTCCTCGAGTCAACAATTCGGGGGATTCGCCTATGAAGAACTTCAAAACTTATACATTACCTATATATAAGGATTTACGGGAAAGTACTTAAAGGTGCAGTGACCTTAAGAAATAGTCCCCGCTCGACGTTTGGCGCCAAATGTAGCAGGAATGTACAAGTGCAAAATGTTACTTTTGTTGGTGGTTAAAACATTTATCAGTTTTGACTAGTAAGGAATGCTTTAAACTTGTTCCTGTAATCCGTTACTGACCGAGATAAAATCTCGTACGACCAACAAATCATCAAACAGGAAGAACAAATGCAAAGTTTGAGACGAACTATATCGTCATCGCTTTGATCGTATTCTTTAAAAGAAACTGAGCAACTATACACCATTATGTCATTGCAGTTGGAAATGAAATTCAAAAGGTTATAGTCTTTAAAATAGTGTCATATCGAGATGATAGATGATTTTTTCCACCACCAAATTAAGCCCTATGTTTAATTTTAATGACATCTATTATGCACAATTGGTGGCAGGAGGCCACTGCCACAGGAACATGATCAAACGAGCCAATGGCTGTTCCATTTAACACGTGGCGATCGACATAGATACTCTGCTCTTTGATTTAAAGTTCCGTTACTTAAATAGAGCCGGCGTGTTCACATTTAAAAGTATCATAGGTCATGCTAACATCTCGCGAGAAGGCAACGATATCTCGCGAGAAGGCAACGATATCTCGCGAGAGACGTTCCCGTTTTCTTTGTCTTCACTGTGTTGTCGGACGCCCCCAATTAATCAGCCGGGACTTTTCATTGACACATAGTGAGTTTTCTTCTCCTGGCATCTAGCATTCCGTCAGTCACACGGAATTGGGGTCATTTCCTCTGACCATTTCCACTCAAGCCTCTTCCGTTAAGTGGTTAGCACCTCTTGACCAGTCATGACCTCACGCGAGGGGTGTATGTGATAGTCTGGGAAAGCACGATGCAGATGAAATCAACATTTTCCTGCGACTAGACAATTACATTATAAGTTTACGTATTGCTTTAGTCTACGCAGTTATCATATAAACGATCACGTATACAATAAGTACGTGTGATATACCCTGGTCGATGCCTGCTAGTTCACATAACTCTTTTGTATTTATTGGCTGATTCGCCTGACTGAATTGGTTAGTCTGTCGAATGACCTCTGGACACAATCTACGCTCTTGCTTCTCACTAAATTGTTTTATTCTTAAGGTGGGGTGATCTGAGTTTTAACGCCGTTAAAGTTTTCACTTAAATCACGGCTGCTTGTATTATGGCAAGGAGAAAGCCCGCAAAGCCACGTTGCTGTGCATTGTGGTGAAACCTGCGAGCATGTGGTGAAACCTGCGAGCATCAGCTGAAACTAGCGTACCATTGGTGGTACTACGCTGAAATTCAGTGTAGCATTGCACACAAACTTTACTGCGTATAGAACAGTTCTCTACTGCAGACAAAGTTGCCGACCTCCTGGCGGGATTCAAAACTCTTGATACAACACTGGACGTGTTAACCACTGCGCTATCCCGCCCACATATTCTTATATAACTGTCATCAAAATTGCTCAGTTTCACATCAATACTGAAATATCTTTATAAACAAACACAGAAATCTGTATTGACGTAATGATTTCAAATATTAAAACACCTACGGGTGCCACTCAATGTGGTGACTTGTTATTGCATAACTTAGGACACAATAGGACATTTTGTTCTTTAAGATTACATCAAATTAAGCTTTAGATGTATTTGTTAATTTTTTTATTTTAAAAACAATACTAAGATAGACGCGACGACCTGTACATGTAGGAAGGTTTTACAACCGAAACAAGGGAGATAACTAACAGTTTTATGTTGTTACTAAGAATACAAAATTAAAGATACACGTATACATTGTACCAATCACATTCAAATCAGATCGGAACGCAACACCGGTACCTCTGGGCTACAACACAGCGAGGAACAAGTGTAATGAGAATGATGTTGTTTTAATGTTTTTGATTTAACATATTTATTTATTTTAGGTCTTAAAACATTGCTATCGATGTTTGTTGCTATAAATTTAAATTCTGAAATTGCGAGTCGAGACATATAGAATACTAAACGATGTCCCATTTGGTAACAAGTTTATGAAACGAGTGAACGGTTTGGTATTTAAAAAAACGAGTTAAAAACCGATGCCATTCACGAGTTTCATGAACATGTTATCAAACAGGACCGAGTTTAGTATTTTATTTATTACTCAAGGATGTAAATAGCACTGAATTGCAAGAAAATCGTTGCAAATAGGTCACTCGCTATTGCAGTCGCGCGGTTAACATTGTGACGTCGACCAAAATCGACAATGACGTCACGCGCCGATTATGACGTTACGGCAGCACGCGGTGGTATCACACATGTGTGTAACCAAATCATTATCTAATGAGTGATCTCACCAAGGTTGAGTAATAAAATGTCACATTCCATGAAAGGTAAAGTTTAAGTACAACCTTGCAAATCCGTCGACATGGTTTCGTATACTTTGTATATTGATCAATCAGAATTCGAAAACAATCTCTAAAGGATAATGATATAATATAATTATTGGTTACTTTGTAGAAATAATGTTAGACGTATCATTGAACTTTCAAACGAAAAGAGAAGATAATATGTCTTTGATCATGTAATTCATTTATATATACATGCAATATCAGTAATGACATATTTTTATCCGGGCATGAAACACACACCTCAAAGATTAGGCATCAAAGTAAGGTCAAATTGAAAATAATGGCCCGGCAAAGGTTAACTTGGACTTGGGATAGCTTCTGTGATCTTTTATGCAGTGGTTTCCCAACATGTACAGCCTTTTCCCTGAAGAAAACCTCTGGCTATGTTGCTCACAGGTCATACTTGCTTTGATGTTCAGAACATGGCTGTTTTTTAATTTATTAAAAAAAAAGGGGGGGGGGGCGGGGGGGGGGGGGGGGGGGGGGGGGGGGGGGATGGGGATCCGATCATGTATCTTACCCCCGAAGAAAACCACTGTGTAAATCTGAACGTGATGATTTATGTCCACATTTTGAATATTACAAATACCTCTACCGAACCAACTTATATTATGATGTCAAATATAAATAAATGATATAAAGTAATTGGTTTCAGAGCACTCATGTCAGAAAAGGGATACATATTGTAGTTATTTCGCTTCCCAGTTTTCCGGGTAAATCGTGTTGATAAAACAATATGAAAACTCTGTTCCCGTAGCAATCTCTATAAACAAACAGCCATCATGACGAGAGGAGGGAGTACTAGTGCTTCACCAAGTATACTGTACTCCTGAAAGAGGGAAGAACTAACATTTACGTTTACCATCGAGCTTTTCACTTCCTTCTTACAAAGGCTTATGTAAATACACGGTAAGTTCAAATGAAATCTTAATCTTTATTATTTAATTCTCTCCCCGTGTTTCTAATGAGGAAAGTAACATTTAAACACTAAACAAATCCTTTGATCTGGACGATAAATAGGACGTACATTCATCAATAAAGTGAGAGTATTTCCTACTCTGCAGAATCAACAAACACAACATCCCACATTAAACAACAATTCATTGGTTACAGCTTGTGATGTATCTTACTCGTAAACTGTAATATTCTAACAAAATAACAAAACACAAATGACAAAGAAAGTTCTTATATGAAACATTAGTTACGTACTGCTCAGTAATTCTAAAAGTGGATGTTTTTGTGCCTTGAATATAATCTAGAAACAAAAAGACGACATTTCGTGTATTTTATAGATCGTTACTCAAGTACTATGACGGCAAAAGCGATAAAATAGTAATTCTACTTTCTTGTTGAATAAATAATATTGAGTCGAAGTAATAAATGATGAAAAGAACACCTACTTACCTAAAATAAAAAGCAAACACTGTACATAAATTACTACATGTAAGTTTGAGGAATACATAAAAGATGAAAACTGAAAGTCCACAGTTAACTTTTATATCATTAACGCCATCTCAAAAAGCATAATAGGATATCAAGTACCTCTGTCTTCTTTCACAAAGCACTAAGAAGATCATAAGTCACGAAGGTAACCTTTGTGATATGTTAAAGGTATAGTAGCACGTTTTTGTATATTTTGTTTTCTCAAATCTGCTATTTATTATTAAAATTTATACAATATATGGTTATAGTAGACGTAAAAACATCTCATTACACCACCCGATAAGCCGTATCCATATAAAACCGTTATCTCTATTGAAAGAAAATGAAGCGACGTATAACACGACAGTGGTGTGGAACTCTAAAGTGTGAGAGGTAGAATTGTAGGTCTCATGCGAATTTGAGAGTTCGGACAGCAAGATGGTTGACCATTATATTATGGTATCATATTTAAAACTCTACTTGGAGTATTTAGGTATCGCTACATCAGTCATTTGAACTACCTTCGAGCGGCCATTTTAATGTGAACACCTTAATATAACCGCTTGAAGGGAAATGGACTCGCATGGCTTAAGCGAACAATATACATTCGTTTTTTAACTCTTTTTATTGATTCGCGAATATTATTTAGCCATTTGTGACACTTATCTACCTTTTCGTGAGCTCACTTTATTTCAGTCAGAAAAACGTGCTACAGCGCCTTTAAATGATGAGAGTTAAGGTTAACCTTATAAGTAAAACTCGCTTACTGAAAGAAACCTGGGGGCACAACTAGTATGAAGTCACATCTATTGTGTTTCATAATATTTTATTTGTCTTTAATGAGGGCCAAAATACCTATTTAATTCAAATAATTCCATCCACCTATCCCCAATCGCCAATCATATCATAATTACCAGTTTTCAATCAAAATCGAGCAACACCATTCTACGCCTAACATTACCAAACAAAATTGGTATTTTTGTCTGTTGTCAATAAGTATCCCAAATTATGTTTGTGCAGGTGCGGTGCATTGTCCGGAAATCAGAAATAATTAATTTCACCTTTATATCGTCACTATACTGAGTTGACTATCATGAAAATGGTAATTGTCGGCAATAATCAGTACTTCTCGATAAAACAACACTATTTATTAGCTGTGGCATCCTTGACCTCAACAACATAATAGATGAAGAATAAAGAATATAAGAAAAATCACTGAAAGTCACTGAGGACGCTAGGTGTTTGCGAAAGTTATAAGCATGTTCCATCCAACCGATGGCACCCCATATTCACGACATCGATCCCAATGTTATTCTTCCTTTTGTCAAATAGTCAACCACAACGAACAATTTATTTGGAAAATTACATACACGATTGAATGTGATCTGTTGCTGTTGAGTATTAACGAGATTAACGGAAATATCTTGAAGGTCATATTCATCTCCCTTTTGGGTGACTATGATTAAGTCTTAAATATCAAAAGCATAATCTCAAGCAGATATCAACAATTACGTAGGAGGATGGAACGTCATTTGCTTTTTCTATGTCTCAATTTATAAATTATTCATAATCAAATAAAAAGAATAATGTAGGCATGAACATATATCAATAAAACTACAAAGAGCAACATAAAAACGAGGCGCCGTTACGACGTTGTAATGTGCCTGTGCTTTAAGGATGATATTGAATTATTAAATACTCACAGCAAACGTGTAAATCCATTATATCTGTATGAGCATATATGACACCAACTATAATAAATATGCATTTATGTTACCGTTGAGACACCTTTGTATACTAGGAATATCTTTTTATGTACTGTCTGTCTGGCTTGATGTTGACCATGTGTGTGTTAACAGATAATCGTACATATTAAAAATAACAGTTTTGTATCAACTTTATTAATAAACAAAAATAATTCTTTATTAGCAAAATATTATAACTTGGATATACGGTTATCCAGAATACCTTACACGCAATAAATTGCGTTTTAAAACATATCCTGGATATACAGGGTCAGGAGGAAGTTTGCCGACACGGAATTCAAAGAAACGTTTATGTTTATGTACTAATTTCATCAATTATTGATTAAATTTTCCATTTGAAAGGTATTGGGAAGACTGTTATTTTACAAATCTCATTAAAGCAAAGAAAAAGAAATATTCTATCAAATCTCAGGGTCACAGATAATATCCGGTAGGCATTGTTCGTAAATAAGGTTATCCGTGATCGCCTTGCTTTAATACGGTAATTTTATGACGTCATCATATTGAAACGATGACCTCATATGATTGAAAGTGCTATTTCCCTTAGTAGAATAACATGTTATTTCACTCAGTGAAAATATGGGTTTTATGTTCATTACTGAAAATCTAATAAAAATGCATAAAAATACCATTGGTATTCTGTTTGAAAACTCTATCGTAAACTCGTAGCACATTAGGCGCTTATTGGAGACCAGGAGCTTATGCCTTGATCAGTTACCTTTCAATCGGTGCTAACTTGAGGCTCAGCGATTAATCACAATAACGGGGGGCAAACGTGTGCAAAAGGCAAAGTTTTTAACACGAAAGACAGTGATCACATGTTACATGTAACTAAGAAAGGGTTGAATAAGTCGCGTTAATGTACAAGATGTAATCGACAAGCTCCCCATTGAAGGAAATCAACACCTTTTCTTTAAGGAAATTATGTGTTCAAGAAGTTTCCGTTTGACTTTTGTCACAATGGTGGTGGTAACAAGTTTCTGAGATATACGACTGACAAGCAAACTAGTTTTTTGAGAATTTTAAAGACAAAAACGTTCGACGTGATCTTGGAATGAAAGATTAAAAACTCGAGGAACGTCGAACACGAATGAACCTGGGTCATTGGAAGAAAGCCAAATCAATATGAAATGCCAATCATCAGTTGAGTTGAGGATTTTAATATATGAAGTACAGACAGCTCACAGAAGAACACCCACAGAGTTTTATTTAATCAAAAACAGGTCAAGGTTATACACAGAATTTAACAATAAAAGGGAATAATAATGATGAATATATTATATTGTAAATCTAACTGTCAATATCATAACGTAAAACAGTCACGAACGACGAATTTTTACGAACAAAATCAATAAGAAAAAAACCGTCAAGTAAATGGTATCACCAGACCAACATGTATACTCAATTCTCATGATCAAAACATATTCTATATTATATATATATATATATATATATATATATATATATATATATATATATATATATATATATATATATATATATATATATATATACAAGTGTTTGTTCATATGTTATCTAATATCTTCAGCCATGTGTTCATTTTGCTACATCCTGCTGCACCAACTTTCGTCGAATGTCGAAAAGGTCGAAAACAAATTCATTCCAAGTGCCAATTAAAATTTAAACTCGTATGGATCATACAATATATTTAAGTCTGAAATACGTAGTTATCAAAATCTCAAATCCTACGCATGTGCTAAATCGGGAATCTTCTAGAGTCATCTTTAAACACTCAAGGTCATCTGAAGATCAGCTTGTTAAGCCAAACCATTGCTTCCACCAACACGAGGCACTGATTGCGAGAAGCCTGATGACACGGGGTGAGGAGGATGCTATCCAAGGTCCATTAATCACCCCGGCTGACCCCCAAACCTTTCCCCCACAATAAATACGCCTCACGACAGCTTATCAATAAATACAGAAGCAATCGGGAGAAATCTCACTACGCATCTGAGATCGCTGGCACCACTTACAATCGCGGGTAACTTCTATTTTGCTGTCAATTTGGTAATAAAGAGTCTCTATCGAATACTGCATGTATATTTGGTATGTTGGCTCTCTATCTTTGTATTGTGGATGGTGTAGAAGGTTCGGTCTTACCTATAGGAATAAGATGTTTTTAAATTAATTAAATTAGGTTCAAACGGATATGGATCCTCCGAGATAACGTTTTGAAAATAAGCTTTCCATAAAAATCTCACCCTACTTTGAACTTCTCAAGTGCCAATTAAATATCTATTTTTTAAAGAAGAAACTTAGCTTTTATGTAAACAACTTTTTGTAAAAAATGGTCTTATTCCTCTTTGCAGTACTCAGGTTACTAACTAGCATACTAACCATGGATTAAGCGCAATATTGATACACATTTATTATATCATTTCTTGTATAGGATAAGCATACTTTCTACAAGATTCTGAAAAGCATATGTATTATATTCTTATGGTAACATCTATATGTGATCTTATTCTACTCCATGAAATAAGGCTTACAACGATATAACGTTATCGTTGACGTCATGTAAAATAGTATTTCGTCATAGAATTATAGTCCATGGGTTAATGATGTTATTTTGGTCATTATAACTATATACTAACATGCCATACTAACCATACCATTTGACATTAAAGTTACAATAACCGACAAAAAATCGCCACTAATGAAAATAATATCTCTCAAATGTCAAATATTCTTCATATTAGACGTTTTTTAAAATACATTAATACGTTATCATTTTAGTCAAATACTATTATGTAATAACACATATGACGTGAAAATAAGTTGATAACAAATAAAAAAAATCTGTAAATACAAAGTGGTACACTTATCAACACTACGGGAATGAATCACTTGCAAGCACTGGCAAACAAGTGTTGCAAATGTACGCAACACATACTAGGCATAATGGAATGAACTTTTGTTAGTCTGTTAACAGTTGACGTACATGCTTCATTGACATGTTGTTGTGCTTACTAATACCATACTTTTCTTTACAATATTTGCTTCAATGATACAATCATACACACGATTTAAGTTTTCTGATTGCCTTTCTTACAAAACGATCGACAATCACATCTTATTTTAATCTTTCTGGTACTCTGCTGTTATGGAACTGTTTCTTGATCGATTGATGGAGGAGGCTGATAAGAATTATCAAAGTTACTTTAGCAATTAACAATAAGCGACGTTGTTTAAGAAAAGAAAAGTAGGGAATCTACGGTCTCTTCTTCTGATAAACTAGTAAATAAGTCACGTCCATCTACTTTATTTTAAAAAAGTCAGTTATTTGAAAACTTTTGATTTACCTTTTCGTTTACCGTAAATGATGAATTTTCTTTTATTATATAAATGTATATCCTTGGTCAGTAAGTCGATTGAAAACGTCTTTGTTAAGATATAAACAAATATATAAATCTGCGTATGTTTTGTGGGAATAAAGGGAAGTGGCATATTGTAACAGAGGTCATGTTTGAATATTTGTATTGAGTTACTTCTGTGGAGAGACGATCGTGCCAGACGTTTTAATCCTTCTGAGAATTATACTCCCGAGGTACGGGGGATAAGACTGGCAGAATGTATGTGTCTACGAAGTGTGTCTGTAGAGAGCATGTTGTGACATTCATGGCAGCGAGGTCAATGCAAATTAATACGATATTACTCCCATTAATAGACACCTAATTGTCTGACAACCAGGTCACGTGGTTCTTTTAGTATCAATACTACAATATACAAAGTAGTGCAATCGTCACAAAGGGTTTAAGGTAAACATTCATATCCAGTTAACAATAATACTGATATATCGTTCTTTAAAAAGAAAGGTGATCCAATATTTTTTTACACGTTTGTCGACATTTTCTAATGCTTTTCACATCTTCTTCAAATTATTGACATTGTGTAGTATTTCATATTTTAAGATTCCTGTCTCAAATCTTAATTTTAGCGCATCTAGCTTGAAAGGCCGAATGGCTTATGGCGTGGCATAGCGTTCGGCGTCCGTCCGTCCGTTAACATTTCACTTTTCTGACTTCTTGTTAATAACCAGTGACTCTAGAGCTGAAATTATATGTAGATATTCCTTCTAAATTGTAAATTTGGTGACCCTGTGACCCAAAATATAGGTCACAGGGTCATGACCTAACAACCTATTTCAATCTTTTTTCTCCAGTAAAAAAGTTCTAGAAACTGAAATGTTGTCTAGACTCCTTGACCAATGGGGATTTTAAATTGTAGATTTAGTGACCGTGTGACCTCATATGTTGGTCACAGGGGTCATGACCTATAAACCTATTTTCCTCTTCTTCTCCAGAACGAAAAGCCCGAGAAAGCTGGAATGTTATGTACATACCCCTTACCCAATGGGGAATCTAAATTATACATCTGGCGACCCTATGGTCCCAAATTAAAAACCTATCTATTTATTTAGTTGTTGTAAAGCCCGATAAGCTGATGAGCTACAGTGCCAATGGCTCTATTTTTCATAGAATTTGACAGTCAAGTAAAGAAAACTCAGTAACTGCGTTCTCAAATGAATTGCCCTTCAATATTTTGTATAAAGATAAGCTTTAAGTTTATGATTTGCTGCATACACAACGAAAGTTTTACAATCAACGTGCCACTTTAGGTTGAATATTGAGCACAACAATCTTGTCCCCATATTCACAGTAGGATCGAGGACATTGAAGTAAAACCCTAAATTATCTTTGGAAACCATTTGAGAACTTGGAACTGACAATATGAGAGAAAAACAATGGATGATAATAATAAATAGGGAAACATTTCTTCCCAAACTGACACCAGACACTCTCGAATTGGTTAATATACGACAGACTTCAGAAATTTTAATCAAATTAAAAATTTCTTGCAGCTACTGCGTTGTTCTTGAATTCTAAGATTTCACAACAGCACTATGCATGAGTCCTTTAGAAAATTTCTCCCGCAAAGGACACGTATGAACATTCTTTTCAGAAATCTTTCATTTACTAATTAAAGTTACCAAGAATAGAATTTTATTAAGAGAATTAATTGATTCACGTCGCCTAATTACTTTGGTGATGAATTTATTAGCGAACGTTAGAATGGGAAGAGAATCTTAAGTTTCTTCACATAGAGAGTTGACAAATACGAACCCTGAATATAAAGCTTCTGAACAAACACATTCCTTGTTTTCTTAATTTTCTAAAAACGTAACAAGGAATATTTCTAACTACATATCTTAAATGTAACTATTTGTACAAAAGATGATAACCTTGAACAGCCACAGTCAGTACCATTCATCCATTTTCAAATCTCTGTTAATGATTATTTACAATCTTAATTCTTTTATCAATAATTGCTATGGAAACAGCTCGGCTATGTCATACGATAAGTTATAAAAACACCAACTCGTGTTTTAGAGGCATAATTCCTAAACATTTAAAATATTAATAATAAATCATTTTACTGGGTTGCAATACCTATAACTAAATATATATTCACACTTAAACTTATTTGCAATTACTTTGTAAGAGAAAATCAATATTGAATATTCTTTTAATAAGGAGAAATAAATAAAAGAAAATTGCATGTTGGCATAAAATGAGTGAACAAATGAAAATTATAATGTCATGTCTTCTCTATATCACACACAAAAACCATCAGATTTGACTCTGCAACTAGGATGTTTTAATAAATGTTTGCATTGATGTATGCTTTCATACAACACATGAAATATTACCTTAAATTGTTATTTGTTACTTGGTAATTTACAAATCAAATTCAGATCAACAATGTGTTTTTGTAAAACTATGCTTACATGTATACTGTCGTATTAACATGACAAAAAACGATAATCGAAATTTATTCAGATTGGGAAATTACAGGTTTTACCACAAAGCATTTTGCACATCATAATTGGGGGAACTGATTTCTCGGACAAGCTATTTTCGAAGACACTTATACGAGAGAAAAACGCGATTTCTTAATAATAACTTCTTTATTGTAAATAACAAAACGATATGGAGCGTAAACTTTCTCAACCAACCAACCACTGACAACATCTTTCTGATGCCGAATCAGGTTATCTGACACCCTGAGGTCAACCTTAGAATCAACACCATCACCCAGACACGAAGAATTAAGTCTAGCGTATGTCCATGGCAACGTGAAAACCACCGCAGAACAGCAACTGGCCCACAAAGGTCCACCACGACGATACGGTAAGAACAATAGTTGTTGGTGAATTCTTTATTCCCCAGTCAAAGCTTATCAACGACAACATGGAGATGTGTCGAAAAGTCGAGTTCTCAGATTAACGGAATACAGATGATGAGTGTTATCCACAAGACTAAAATACATTCTAAATATCACTGAAATAAGTAAATGACAACATAACTCATTTATTCTCCAAGCTTGGCAATAACACACGGAACTGTGTCGAACCGTAGGAATAAAGGAATACATAGGTTTTCATCCATAATACATAGACTACCTGTGCGAACAGACCGTCGAGGTAATCAAGAAAGCCAGAACCGAAGACTGAGCGACAAACAGGATGAACTACAGAAAGACATAATCGTCACCGTAATACAGACGGGTAAATAAAACGTGACCATTGACATCCGTGAATTCCTCTATTTCAACGACAAGACCCTTTCTGACACCTTTACCTACCCAAAACTGTTAACTCTCTGTCCATGAGCATTCTCTTCCCACATAAGTTACTCCCTTCAGAGGATCGGAAATCTGAAGGGAGTAACCTCTGTGGGAAGAAAATGGTGACAACAAATACGCACGTCAAAGCCGACGTCCAGTGTAGCATTGAAGTCGTTTGGGCATTGAAGTGGTACAGTTGATCGTTTGGTGCTTTTAATGTGAAGTACGATATCCGATGATTTTTTGAATGTCACTTTCATTCAGAAATATTGCTCGAAATAGCATCTAAAAGGGGTAATACAAATTTCGATTCACTTGGTTTAGATTAATGTATGTATAACATAAATATATAATACTTGTGTAGGAAATAAGATAACGATTACATTGACAGTCACCACGAATCAAGACACAAAATACAATATTACTTTACGAGTTGATGCGCCTGCATATTGTCATGCGTTGTCAATCAGTTATGCAATAACGCAAATTTGTGTTTTCTATTTCTCAAGTGATATAAACAATTTTTTTATACGTTATCTCTTGGATACTTACTATTCTGATATACTGTATCATATTTCTGTACTAAAACGGCCCCTAGTTATATAATTACAACCTTTGATGTGTAGAATCACCAACCGTTCAAATACCCAGAGCTTGTACCTACCTATCCAAAATGTTTCCCTGCACATGCCTTGTTAAGTGCTTAAAAACTTGCTCGCTGCTCGCTAATGATTCACCCCGATCTCATTTCAACTAAACATCGCAAGGAATCAGTTCTTTTGCGTTGGCCTTGTGTTGAACATTTAACATTATTTGGCTTCGACATTTTAAAGGTTTCAATAAATTCGCACACAATACCTGTTCGGCACGAAGATACAACACTCTTAACGACACTGCGTAACTTGTTTACACAGAGGCAGAGAAACACAGATTTGTGTAGCAAGTTGAGCATCGTCAATGTATTTCAGATTATTGCCGAGAAACCTCTTGAGGATACTTGCGAAGAAATACGAAGACTTAATACCTGGGATAAGTAGGTTTATACGATAATCTCCAGCTTACACCACTATCATTACGATCAAGGAGAAAACTCATTATTTCCATTGTATCTGAATATATTTTGTCATCATTGATTCATATAGGATATATTTTAATTCATTAATTAAAACATTTACGTTAACGATTAACGTTATTCTTGATATGTTTGTCCCTAAACATAATTGATGTGAGTCTTAGTATTTGCGACATCAAGTCATAAACATAATTAAACTACGACCATATTCCTTTAATTGTCTTCCATCTTGAACTTACAAATATAACATTATCCTAGATGTGTGAATTCATGAACATTTAAGTCAGCAGTTGGGTTGGTAAATGTATAGAAAACTCGTCAATAAGTCTGAAGACAAATAGAATAAATAGTTGATACTACATATTGTCTTTGTAAATCTTTAAGTTCATATAACATTTTCAATTTTGGGTGGTCTTCTGAAAATCTTAGGATAATAGGTTAGATAACAATATCCCACTCATAACTATGCTAATCAGTATACTGAAACACAAACCAACGCCTCCTTTTCATCGGAATAACATCATACACGGTAATATAAACTGACAAAAGATAATTATATATTATGCCAGGTAATGGCGTTTTTATGATGATACTTTGACCTACACATACATCAAATTGATAAGCTTAATACATATATACGACAGAATATAAGTGGCTTCATGAAAACATGGACAATCTGCATGCAAAGGTTTGTTCACCTACTTTCGAATTCATTTATAACACCAGGCATTTTATAGGTCACTTTCGACGTTGACTGCATTACTTCTTGTGCATGGTAAAATCGCATATATTTTGCACTTTACATACATGTAAATACCCAAATAACTTCGATTCTCAAGTATACAATTACTCTGACATCATGGAATATACTATGAGGGACAATTTTCCCAAAAATAAATTATTAACGATTAATGAACATTTTCACATACAAAATATAGAACAGTTCCATCAAAACCATGGCATGAGTAATAATAAAGAAGGTAATGCATGTCATTGTTTGACTCCTTTTTTAATGTTTATGTTCAGAGAAAATTAAAAAAGTTTAAAAACATTTTGACCTCTGAGCATTAAGACGAGCTACCAACAAATACAGAAACTTTGAAGTATGAAATTAGACTACGAAGAACACATTGAACTGTTAATTCTGAAGCAACAAAAACAACGAGTTGGTTGATGATTTGCCTCTACCGGGTAACACATCCTTAACGTTTGTCAACAGCAGATGAAATAGATAGGAACAGCTGGTCATAGAGACGCAATGTTGACTTAATCATAAGATATCAGTACATGTTTAATACACATAAGTATTGGAGAGATTACTCGAGTCCTTCATCCCATGTAACTTCTGATACAAGTTGACCATCTTTCCAGTCTGATTAAAATTGACCTTGTTCCGAGGTATAAAATTTGCAAAATATGCATCTACTGGACACGAACAGGTTCTGTAGATTCCTCTCCACAAGCAAGGTCTGAGAACACCCCGTATAGGTGAATGTTCCGAACCAGTTTAGCACTGCCAAAGCCCAGTCAAATAGCTGACCAATCACAACGTAGTTTTTAAACAGTCACCGTTTTTAAAGCATTTGGAACAGACCACAGGAGAGCTGTTTGGAGTTATCTGCCCCAAGCTTCTCGCACCGAAAGCATTTGTTGGGCGTCTTTTGATTGGCTACCTGAATTGCGCTCGAATGCGCAAGTGTACGGGCTGTTATCAGACGGTTTGGCGTGGAACCTACGACTGATATGCATACTCCAAGGGGAGTTGAGAATGAAAAAATGGAACGATGTTGGTCCAGGGTAATAATGTGTGTAGCGCTTTGAGCACGGCCCTTTGTAATTTTAGATTTTTTGTTGATTAAACGTGATATAAGTATCCTCAATATTATAAGTGTTATCTGTAAGAAATGTGTGCGCATCGCATAGTAGAAGGAATTCCAGTCTCAACAACCGATACGGGAAGAGTCCGAATGATCGCTGATTTCACAACTAACTTTGATTGCAACCAATCAGCAATCTACATTTCTGGCCAAGACATCGCTCCACTTGTAACAAAGATTACATGAGAAGAAATGAGTTGAGTAACCTCCATGGGAAGAATATGTGAACAAACAAGTTGGATTTTGTGTTTTCAAATTCTTTAAAATTGCTCTTGATTAAACATAACTGAGACTAAATATATTTAATATTTTCTTGTCTAAAACCGGACTATTTTTCTTATCTGTTTAACGAGTTCACGAAAATAATATTTTCTCCTTAATTTGAAATCATGATGGAGTGATATTTACATTTAAAAAATCAAACATCATTATCTGTCACTGAAATGTGATAATTTTCAAAATTTGATTCGTTTGCAAATGTGAAATTTTATAATAGTGACATTATCAACCAAGCTTGGCCACAACTGACAGCTGATAGAGTATTAGAAATGCATGCCATTAGGAGAGTGTACAAGGTTAACATTATTATATAAGGGGTCACACTATATTTAGATATAAAAATGCTAATACGGTATGTTACATAAATACACTGATCTTTATAAGAAAATTGACATCGTCTTAGAAGTAACCCTGATGAAAGACATACGGATGAAACGAACTTTTTATTTTGCATGAAAAATCAGTTTTTAAACAAATATTTTCAATCTCATCACAATCAATCAAAATCAGAAAAACTACACTGCAGAGAGGCAGTGGGTCACGAACTGAAGTGTTTACATGAGATTTATCACAATGTCTTCTTTAACACAACATTAAACTTTCCACGGCTTGCATCAATACCGAGTATGACCTCTTTGGGTGTCAATACATGCCTGGGACACTTTGACGTCGTCAAACGTCGAATGAAGTTAGAGGTGATGTTTTGCCATTCTTGAAGAAAGCATTGTTCCAAATCCTGTAGCGTTACTGGGGTCACCTGGCGTTGTCTGACTTGTCTCCAAAGGTGGTTCCATATGTGCTCGATAAGATTCAGATCCAGTAGAGTTTAAATGTCGTTGTTGAGGAAATTCTGTGATTGGTTGGTGCTGTCGTTGGTATTGCATTATCATACTGGAGCTACACCAGGTCTTCAAATTGTGTCGCAATACCCCTGTGCAGTCAGGTTGCCTGGAATGACAACAAGCCCCGGTTAAGTGGCACCACAAATGCCTCCCAATACCATCCATTGCCGCCGCCAAATTGATATTCTTGGATGCAATTTAGTGGTCCCCTTTCGCGCCTTTACACACGTGCTCTACCATCGGGCTACATCAGTGAGAACCCGCTTTCATCGGAAAACAAGATGAGCTGTCAGTGTCGAACCTGCCTCCGTCGAACTTGGCCCAATCACGTCATTCTTTTTACGTCGATGATGGGGCCTCAGGATGATTCCTCGGTATGGTCTGTAGGCTAGGATACCGTGTGATCCTGGACGTCTGTACAATGTCTGTCTGTCACATTGTTGTTGCTGCCGTTGGTGGTGATGTGACGAAGCGATTCCGAAGATGAATAATCCCGATTCACAAGAGTCAGCCACTGCCACGTCTGTCTGACGTCGTACCTCTTCGTCTGAATACTGCATTAGTTTGTTGACTTCAAAACGGCTGCAATTATAGGTTGCAGCAGTGGCGGCGTTGCTTGCACATTGTCGAGCCATTCTAATGGTTCGTTCTCTCGGAGCAGTCGTCAAGTTCGGTATTCTTGTTTGTGCTTTTTGTTGCTGTGTTCGGAAAGTGTATCAGCGGTTTCAAGTGTTTACGAGAATCTTTATTGAATAAAGTGCGTTTTGGCGGATTGTTTTGTTTCATGGATGACCGTAACACGTAAATATTCCAGGACAAGAGTATCCGAACTGGGTTTGTCAAAAATTGTTTAACAGCAGTATATATAAATAGCCTTTTATAGCCTTTGAAGCTGTGCCACATTTCGGAAGTGCAGTAAGTGTAAAAATATCTACCGTTTCTCAGCTACGTTTTTGAGTGTGGTACTGGGTAGTTAAGATAGTGGGACATTCAGTGCTGGCGGCAGGTACCTGACACTAAGGATGTGCATTTGAATCTTTATTAAACCCTTTCCGCAAATATGAATTTCTACTGTTGCAAAGGTATTATACCATATATTACAATTCAACAGCACATGCATATATGGATTGAAACACTTTTCACTGTAGCAAAATGAACTGATATTCATTTATCATGGTTATTTATATCAATGTATATTAAATAATATAGGCACATATACTATAATACTTACTTTAAAAAACGATAAAGTTAACAACTCAAATATCAAGCAACAACAGATATCCAAATGTTTTATCTCGAATTTTAGCCTTCAATTAGACCTGATAACGCCTTTTCTGTCAAATAGCATCGTCAACTCTCTTAGAGAGAATGCTAAATTATGAAAACAGGTGATAAGAGTTCTGGAAATAGTACAACGTGATTTCTGCTCTCATTTTTATTACTGTTGAAATGATGTAATGATTTAAATAACAGTATCAAAAGCAAAGAAACATTTCGCAAAAACAAGGTTAAGTGATTAAGTGACAAATTGTAGGGTACATCATTTATCCAATTTTGGTCATCTTGCCATATGCATTTTAGTTTAATGATTTGATTAGTCATTACCAATGATTTCGTACTTCCGGAAAATCCATGCCTTTATGTTGATTGTTCCGCTGTATGCTTGTATGGGACTTTTTACAATAAAAAGTGAAATAACAAACCAAACACCAAGTTAAGTGATTAACGCCTATCATTTCAAACAAATGAAATAGTAATTAAGTAATGAAAGTTATCATTGCCAGTTGCAAAAACTACAGGTGAATAAGCTCTGCAATGGACTATGATAATATTTCCATATGATTATTAAAATCATGTATTATAGAATGCCAGATCCAAAGGTTCATTCACGTAAATGTTCAAAGAGAAATGTCACAGAAAATAGTTATCTAAAATGATGCTTATTTTGCGAATAAACGTACCACGCTTGACATACAATGTATATCACTTCGCTGCCGATTGGATGTACGTATACATACACATATTTACACCACCTTGTTTAGCCATAAGGTTATGAATACTAATACATATATTCTTCTCCAACTGTCGAAGAAATTAGATGAAAGGAACAATTAACTATAGAAACAGTTCCAAAACTTTAAGCTGTCTAGATGTAAATATATTTTTCACAAAATGATACATATATGTTTTTTGCTTTTAATGATGGTCATGTCATAACTACACAGAAATGTTTTACATAGAACATATTCACTTCATTTTGAATTAAGCCAAATCGAACATTTCTTTTACGGTAGAGCCTACAAAGAAGTATTGTAACTTTAAGTGGAATGTCTAAAATATTTCATTTCTTGCCAATGTGGCCCTAAGTATCAAATTTTGCTGACGCTGTTTCAAACGAGACCCGTTTATGTTGTTTCACTAACATAAATAAAAGAGGTTCTGTTATATGATAGTCATGACAGTATTTAACTATAATCGCTGTTGAATGTTGCAGATATAATGTAATTGGATACAATGACATACCCTTTTGTAAAATTACAGGACAAGTTGTTATGAAGATCATATTATACAATGTATATGCAATGCCTATGATGAACTTAGAATTAAATACTTTAGATCACCAAAGAACCATGCATAATTACTTCACTGTAAACTTTCTGCACAAACATGTCATCATATATACTGTCAGCTTATATCTTTATCATGTTCAGAAAGTGATTACATCAGAGATGTACAGCTACAATGTCTCACTGCGCGCACTATAATACATAATTTCATGCCTGTGTTGTGGACCGAAGGCCTCTCAGCTTAATTCAACTATCCATCTGTAAGTTACAAAACTAAATAATTAATGGTTCCAATACAGCTGCAGTGAGAGATCACGCTTTCCGCATAGTTCTGGTTCAAATACCGTATTTCCGATGGTGAGGAATAATTTTAAATTTATCAAGAATTGGTCTTTCGAAGAAACGCTGAAATCGGTACACTTGCATATACTGAACAAGTAAAACTCATATTTGAATGTATCCTACCTAAATGATAACAAAGTTTAACTTAACATTCAAACTCTCCTTGGGTTCAAGAACCATGCGGTTCAAAAGGTATAAAACGGTACTTTCAGATGGAGTTATTCCCAATGTCACTTTGCATGTAGATACCAATTAATGGCTTATATTTGTAGTCGTTTGCCAAACCCCCAAAACGTAATTCCTTATAGCCAACTAACAAACATTTCTAATCATAACCGTACGAACTTTTTGAAAATTTAGATAAAACCAAGACCTCATGGTACGGTTGAAATGGAACCAGTCTAAAATAATGTTTCTTGGATCAGACGTTTAACGTCTTCTCGAGATTCAACAATTCACACAACTCTGACACCAAACTATATCGTAATAAATGCTAATACCGCCCCAAACAATAAAATTTAGCAGAAAAGTGCTTATCAAAGGGATTAAATAGATTTGAATACAAGAAATTTACATTGAAAATCCTGCTTCAAATGCCACAAATAACAGTTCACACGTTTACAAAAATTCAGAATTAAATCGCTCAGGGACATTTACAATTATAATATGCAAAAGAAATATAAGATTTGCGGATGTCTTCATCGTGCATTTCAACTTGTTAACGCTATTTGTTCACAAATAAGAAGTTAAAATCCGACAAGTTTGCCTTTATGTTAAATCAAAATCTTTAAAACTCAACTTACATATACACTTCGCCTCGACGGGGCCCATACTAAGGGCTTCTGGTCCGGGCGCCCCACCCAGGCGGCGTTAAGTCCAAATATACACGTTAGAACGAGCCAACACACCGTGTTACACATGTTGAAACAGTGTCTTGTCGCAAGGACCCGCTTCCCTGATGTAAGCCTCTTCTAACGATAACTGTTGGCTCTGAGGTATCGATCGCTCGATGTAAGTTTCATAGGACGGAGCAGAGAGGAGCCGATCGAGCTCCAGCACCCTTTTCTTATGACCCAACTCATCGGCGAATCCATGTTGTAGAAGTGGACCCGTCCGGTCTTTGGAGAAACGGCCCACGTGCTGTGCGTGCAGCGGCGTCGTTGCTACGTCTACAAACGGAATGTGATGATGACGGGCTAAGTTTGTCTCAAGACTTTGATTCATCTTATTTGTAGAGTTTTCGTTTATTAGTATGGATGTGTAAACGTAAATTATATTTCAGGATTCATGATTATTATTGAGTTACATCTGTTTTCTTAAATAATGTGAGACTTATATTTGACGCATATAGTTGAATAAAATTAAACTAATATTTGACGCATATATCGTTGAATAATATGATATTAATATGTCACGTGTACATATATGATGTGTATTTCATGATCTACAGTCACAAGTAGTTTCTCATGAGGCATGTCGATAATATGCATTGATACAGTTTAATCCTGTTTTGTTGAAGAATATTCGAGGCGTAAACTGACATGATCTGTAAATCAGTTTGTATCATTCCAACGAAGTTTAAAGGCGCTGTAGCACGTTTTTGGCAAATTTTATTTTTTCAAATTTCCCATTTATAATGATAGTTTATGTAATTTATATTTACTTCAAAAGGTAAAACATCATATTACACAAACCAATTATGCGTAGTGGTAATAACGGTATTGCGTATAAAGCAAAAATTGCATGGCGGCCATTTTATTGTGAACACAATTTATTATTTTGTATGACAAAAACGATTCCCATGGCTTTATGGAACCATGTACACTCATTTTTTAACTTGATTTTCCGAAGAGGGAAGGGTGTTTTACCATTAGTGACATTATTTTTCAAAAACATTTCATCAACTTATTTCAGCGAAAAAACGTGCTACTGCCCCTTTAATCTCGATTTGCTGTCTTCTATTTGAGGCGTAAGGTAATTTGTTTTTCAAGATGTTTGGGTTCTTGGGTGATTAATCCTTTATGCTTGATTACAATTTGAAGCATATCCATAATGCGTATTTCACAATTTATGATTCTGTCATTATTTCGGTGTCTACTTTTTCAGTTGTATTTATTTAATGTCTCATATTAATATGTTTGTGCATTTTCATACTTCTATTTTGCATGAAGAATATTTTGTTCCGTTGATAAAAATCCGACGTTCATGCACAGCGAGTATGTTATACTTCATGAATCGGATTGAACTTCCTGTCAGTGGCATTTCAGGGCTAGCATGTTTACAGTCGTTCATTGATATTTAGGTTAGGATAATACTGACATGTTTAAATGTCATGTTCGGTTTTTGATGGATTTCTTTTGAAGAGTAATCACTTATGGAAGAAGGTTACCTAAGTTGGATAACTTGTTCCTAATCCCCTTTTCACTGAATAAAATATGTTTAAATAAAATTAATCCAAATTATTTATATGAGGTATATACAGTATGAGACCGAAATATAATCTTGTATTTTGTTGTTATGAAATCAATACGGTTTTAAGATTTGTCCAATAATATAGCACGTAACTTTTCAATTCTATAAATTCCCAACAGGCCTATTAAAATGTTTCACTTAAATGCATTTTAAATGGCTAAATTCAATATTATCTAGCTATTTTATCAAATGTTATATAACAAAAAATATTTCTATTATTCTTAATTATTTAAATTGTAACAAATAAGATAACGTCATATTTAATTCTAACTTCAACTGTCATCATTTGATTCCACTCCGTTTCCGTTTCATGAACCTCTCCCCACAAGTCTTTCTTCAAACAACAATAGTTTCAAAACTATAAACATAAGTTTAACATTATACAAACTTATCGAAAGTTTTTTATAATAATATTAACAAATATAAGTTTTGAGACTGCAATCATTAAAGCAGTTCTTTATTCTATCCATGTTATTGATAATAACGACAATACATACACTGACAAATCTCATCTCACAAACCTAATCAATTCTCATCGTAATCCAATTTTTAGTATTCTTGGTGGATACTTGAACTGTCGAATCCAAGGTTTATTTTGTTGAAGTGAGATAATGGTGAAATGTGATTATAGGTTTTGCTGTGATTCTGGGCGGATAGCCTGTAATAAATTAACATATGTTTATCTAAATAAATATATGTAATATATTGTAAACAGGCTGATGTGTCTGGTTGCTGTAATTTAGACACTAAATACACTTAAGATAAATTCTATATAGAAACAATGTAATTACGATGTAGACATAAGTATACACCAAAGACACTGGAAACCAAAATGATATGTTCTACACATAAAGACACTTGACGATTAGTCTGAGGAATTATATTCAGACATGGATCGGATGTATTAAAGACAATGTACATGTAATTACAATGTACATGTAGACATACGAAGCTAATAAAGGAATTGAAGATTAAGTTTATGTGTGTTGATTAAATGAATGAAGCCGAAAATACATTATTATCATATGAAAACGTAACAGACATGACAGGATTATGACATGTACACTACCTGGGAGAAGAAACGCACACAACATATTTTATCAGATTTCGTAAAAACTATAAAATGCATGTGAGCCATATTATACTATGATGTTGCAATATGCACACCATTTCGAAGTTTAAGATGTTTTACTATAAGTTCATAACATTCAGTGGAGGGTGACACCGTAATTTTTCAGACCCATATTAGTGTTTATCCAACGAGCCTACGTGTTATAACGTATTTATCTTACCGTATGTCTCAAAATATCATTAAAAAAAAACAAAGAAAAAGTTTGACAGAAAACAGCTGATCGATCGACAAACTATGACCTTTAACTTGTGTCACGTGACATGGAATAGAATGGATGCATGCTTTATTCATTTAGCGGGATATAACACATCACCCTCGGGAAGATTTATCAACACGTATGACGGTGTT
Organism: Gibbula magus; assembly: GCA_936450465.1. Taxonomy (NCBI): domain Eukaryota; kingdom Metazoa; phylum Mollusca; class Gastropoda; order Trochida; family Trochidae; genus Gibbula; species Gibbula magus. Next base: position 46,938,388 of record OW388297.1, read on the forward strand.
TATTGATATTTGTTAATGGTCACGTAGACCAATCAGGGATCGACATTCTTACATGAGGTAGTATAAAATAGAATAACGATTGTTTAGATGAAGCAAAGATAACTCTCAGTGTTAAATCAGAGACCTGACATAACGACCCGGCAACCACGAGCAGCAATACAGTATAGGGTTACCTGCCAAAACGCAGAACTGCAAAACGCAGAATCCCAATTAGCAGAAATGAAAAGTTCATTGTCAGGCTGGTCACACCTATTCAATTAAGTAATGGACTGGTCCACTCTGACAGTGAGTAGAGCGACACAGTCAAATTAGCAGATCACTGAATCAACAGGTCAATGTTCAACAGTATGAACCTCCCGGTATATGTTTATATGAAAATACTGAGTAGTCACACACTGTAACAATATATTCAACACTCTATCAAAACATTGTTAAACAGTATAATCCTCCCAGGTACATGTGTTTGTAAGTAAATACTGAGTAGTAACACACTGTAACAATATATTCAGCACTCTATCAAAACATTGTTAAACAGTATAGTGTGAGCAGCGCCATGTACCGTCACAGACGCCACAACATCCCACCACTGCCTGCATCAAGAGCTGAGGTGGACCTTCAAGACCAGTGGACCACAACTCAAGATGGCAGAAGATTCTTGCTGTTTGCGGATGGAGAAGAAAACAAGATCCTGGCCTTCTGTTCCGAAGAGTCCCTGGAAGCCTTGCAGTCTGCTGACTACATCTACATGGACGGCACCTTCTCCTCCTGTCCGGCTCTCTGGAACCAGGTGTACATCATACATGCCATGTCAGGATCGACCATGTACCCACTGGTCTTCGCCCTACTGATCAAGAACATTGAAAACGGAGAGAAGGCGAAGGTCATCCAGATCAACTTTGGAGCTGCTCCACCACCCAAGAAAGCAATCTACAAAGAGAAGGAGCAGCGCCTGTCTCGTCTGAAAGATCAGCTTCGCCGTGGTGAGAAGTCACCAATGCAGTTCCTGGATGCAGTCGGACCTCTCATGATGATGAAGATGTGATTGAACAATGAACAATGATAAGCAATGTTGTAAATTATTGTTAATATGTTATTGTAAGTTATTGTACGTTATTAATATGATGAAGAGATACATCAACATCAATTTCCAAGATGATGAAAGAATCCAACAATGGAAACATATGATTAAAAAACATGCACAATACATGTTTACACAACAAATTTTTGTCTTCATTTCATTTCCTATCGGGCCGTTCCATTATATTATGAGGGTTCAGGTGTGTGCAACCAACCATAAATGTTGTTGTTTTAGCAGTTCTGCGTTTTGCAGTTCTGCGTTTTGGCAGGATACCCAGTATAGCCACGTACTCTCATTGAAGTAGTCATGATGGTGCAGATGAAGTTGAAAGTGAATCAACCGGAAGTAGCGGTCTACCATTGGCGTGTTTATCTTAAAAAATATAACTCGAATAACACATTTCTCACGATCTCAATGAACTGTCATTTCATTATTTATTGTTTCAGCGTAATTTGGAGACAACTTTTAATTGTATTTTCTAAATAATTGAATAAAAGAAAAGGTGTTTCTTTTGCTCGGTAGTGTTGACATACATGTAGGAAGACTGCAAAACAATTGAACTTTTGAAGTGATATTTTGACGTCTGTACACAGTAAAGTCTTCGAAATCGAAGTAATATGGTATCGTCTGTACATAGTAAAGTCTTCGAAAGCGAAGTAATATGGTATCGTCTGTACACAGTTAAGTCATCGAAAGCGTATAATATGGTATCGTCTGTACATAGTAAAGTCTTCGAAAGCGAAGTAATATGGTATCGTCTGTACACAGTAAAGTCTTCGAAAGCGAAGTAATATGGTATCGTCTGTACACAGTAAAGTCTTCGAAAGCGAAGTAATATGGTATCGTCTGTACACAGTAAAGTCATCGAAAGCGAAATAATATGGTATCGTCTGTACACAGTAAAGTCTTCGAAAGCGAAATAACAAGGTATCGTCTGTACACAGTCAATCAATAAAATGCGAAGCAATCTCGTGACGTATGCAGTTAAGCCATAACATGGGAAGTGATATGGGGACTGCTGTAAACACGTCAGTAAACACATTGAAAGCGAAGTAGTATGACGACGTCTGTGCACAGGAACATGATGATACGGGTACGTCTCTACACAGTGCAGGCATTGCATACATATAGTATACGTTGTCACCAACCACACTGTACAGATGCATCGATCTAAACCATTAGCTGCGAGACCGGATGGTCATCATGTTTGTGGATACCACAGGACCACTATTTGAAGTTGCCTCGTTAACCATAATTGTTTACAATTATTCTCAATCACAAATATAAAGATATTTAACCAATTCATTTTCCAAATAGGAAGAAGGGATCAATAGAAAAAAATCTGGATAGTCACGAAGGTAAACATTTTACAGTTGATAATCACATATTTACATACAATTACTAAATATCAAAGGTGAAAGTTCATTACATAATTTGCAAACAAATGTTTTACAAACATATGGCATAAAGGAAACCAAATATTGTAAAAACCTCTCTGTATTTTCCTCTCGGTAAAATAACAAGAGGATAACATTATAAAATTAATCTTGACCTGTATTAAGATACCGCCTATACACACATGCTACTCACGTTGCTCTTTTAAATAAATGCCGACATAACCAATATATCACCGGTTTTGAACATCAAACACATATATCTATCACGTCAAACTATAAACAGGTTACTATTATATTGTGGTGTAAAGTGCATTTTACAGGAACTATTCGATGCAATTGCTTAAACAAGCATGTTTGAATTTCTAAAAAGAATGACATTAATTTTTTTCAAATACAATATATGATGACTCGTTTAAAATAATCCTATATAAATAATCGCATTTGCACACTATATGATATTTATATTTATTACCCATAGGGTTGAAAATAACCAAGTTAATATTACTGATATGAGCACATATGCACATATCACGTTTGCCAAGCAACCATTGTTTCACCGCGACTTCCCGTCTGTGACGTCATAAAACGATTGTTCGTGACGTCACTGTAGCTTGTCCTCGCAAGAGAAGTTGGCTGTTTCCTGGTTAGTTTACGTGAATCAAATGGAGTAGAATGGGTAATAAAGAAATTATTAAACTCGAAAGTGTGCCATATGCCTTTACGAAACTCGTGAACATTTATGGATAAAAGTAAAGAGTCATATGACACACTTCCTCGGGTAAAGATCTCTATATATGAAAATAAATACGAATGTTACTGAATAAATTTGAAATATGAAAGACACTCAGTAACTTACCACGGCCATACGTATGTGACTATTTCTATTAATACAGCTTCGACTGAATCTATGACTACATCTGTGATTACATCTGTGATCAATTCTGTGACTTCATCTATGACTAATTCTGTGACTGTATCTGTGACTAATTCCTTGACTATATCTGTGACTAGTTCCGTGACTACAACTATGACTAATTCCGTGACTACATCTATGACTACTTCCGTGACTACATCTGTGACTAATTACGTGACTACATCTATGACTAATTACGTGACTACATCTATGACTAATTACGTGACTACATCTATGACTAATTACGTGACTACATCTATGACTAATTCCGTGACTACATTTATGACTAATTCCGTGACTACAACTATGACTAATTCTGTGACTACATCTGTGACTAATTCCGTGACCGCATCTATGACTAATTCCGTGACTACATCTGTGACTAATTCCGTGACTATATCTATGACTAATTCCGTAACTTCATCCATGACTAACTCCGTTACTACATATGTGACTAATTCCGTTGAAACATCTATGACTAATTCCGTGACTACATCTATGACTAATTCCGTGACTACAACTATGACTAATTCCGTGACTATATCTGTGACTAATTCCGTGACAATATCTGTGACTAGATCCGTGACTACATATGTGACTTATTCCGTGACTATATCTGTGACTAATTCCGTGACTACATCTATGACTAATTCCGTGACTACATCTATGACTAATTCCGTGACTATATCTGTGACTAATTCCGTGACTACATTTGTGACTAATTCCGTGACTACATATATGACTTATTCCGTGACAACATCTGTGACTAATTTCGTGACTACATCTGTGACTAATTCCGTGACTAAATCTATGACTAATTCCGTGACTATATCTGTGACTAATTCCGTGACTAAATCTTTGACTAATTCCGTGACTACATCTATGACTAATTCCGTGACTACATCTATGACTAATTCCGTGACTACATCTGTGACTAATTCCGTGACTACAACTATGACTAATTCTGTGACTACATCTGTGACTAATTCCGTGACCGCATCTATGACAAATTCCGTGACTACAACTATGACTAATTCCGTGACTACATCTATGACTAATTCCGTGACTACATCTGTGACTAATTCCGTGACTACATATATGACTAATTCCGTGACTACAACTATGACTAATTCTGTGACTACATCTGTGACTAATTCCGTGACCGCATCTATGACTAATTCCGTGACTACATCTGTGACTAATTCCGTGACTATATCTATGACTAATTCCGTAACTTCATCCATGACTAACTCCGTTACTACATATGTGACTAATTCCGTTGAAACATCTATGACTAATTCCGTGACTACATCTATGACTAATTCCGTGACTACAACTATGTCTAATTCCGTGACTATATCTGTGACTAATTCCGTGACAATATCTGTGACTAGATCCGTGACTACATATGTGACTTATTCCGTGACTATATCTGTGACTAATTCCGTGACTACATCTATGACTAATTCCGTGACTACATCTATGACTAATTCCGTGACTATATCTGTGACTAATTCCGTGACTACATTTGTGACTAATTCCGTGACTACATATATGACTTATTCCGTGACTACATCTGTGACTAATTTCGTGACTACATCTGTGACTAATTCCGTGACTAAATCTATGACTAATTCCGTGACTATATCTGTGACTAATTCCGTGACTAAATCTGTGACTAATTCCGTGACTACATCTATGACTAATTCCGTGACTACATCTATGACTAATTCCGTGACTACATCTGTGACTAATTCCGTGACTACATCTATGACTAATTCCGTGACTACATCTATGACTAATTCCGTGACTACATCTATGACTAATTACGTGACTACATCTATGACTAATTCCGTGACTACATCTATGACTAATTCCGTGACTACATCTGTGACTAATTCCATTGAAACACCTGTGGCTATCAAGTTTGTCATGACAAAACCACATTCCCCCCAAATATGTATTGATATATTCGCCAAAGAAATTATGAAAACATTTATATCCATCACTTATATCCTGTATCCGAAGATGAAGTAATATCATAATATTGCCCCAAACCTAACATTATCAAACTACCAATAATCTGTATTGGACGATGTATGAAGGAAAGTGTCAGTTTACAACTCCCTTTAACGTTCCTGTGCATCCTGCAAAGACAGCAAGCTGATTTTAACACGTTGTCTAATCCAATGTACTTATCAAGCAAATAATCAGCGTTCTTCAATAGTAAATAGGACGCCCCATGGTGTCTGGGAATCAATACATGTTCTGCAGCTAATTCATATAATGTTGGAAGAAGACATAATTGTATTGATTTGTATCTGCTGTTGAGATACTACTTTCAAACTAGAGATGCTTCTGACAACTGATAATGTTTGGTCCTGATTTACGAGATGTAACCATGGAATTCTAATAATCTAATAACGTTTCTAATAAAGTTTGTTTTATTCAGATGGCTTAATTAATGTTATCCAATGGTACTGAACACAGCTTACATTTCTATTGATAGTGATAGTCAAACAGAAGAATAATCTGCCCCACTTCATTTGTTACACTGACAGAATTTCTGCAACTGCATTGAGTAGATTCTTGAACTAATATTGCGATCTGGTCCAGAAGATCCGACAGAACCGTTCATCTGATTCGCTGTTTGTTTGCTGTAAGCACCAGGAATCGATGTGTTGAATCGCCTATGTACAATAAGTTCATGTATATCTTGGCCCGGCTGAATTGGACGCGTTTATCATTACACAGACGCCACAATGTGGCTGGTTCAGTTCTGGTTCAGGAAAACGAAAAAGAAGTGGATAAAACCTACAAATTGTGATGGTAAAGGCCCCTTTACACAGAGCCGCGTCCTTCGTACGACCATTGAGCGACTTAAAAAATGGACAAGACGCTCAATGGTCGGCTGATTTCTCGAAATCCCGTTTCTGTGTAAATGCTCCTGCGATCTTCGTGCATCCTTTGTACGACCTAAAATGCAATTAACGGTAATTTCCATGACGATCTTTGAACGACCTGCACGTTTACGGAGCCTCCACACTGCCTTCGCTTGGCGTTCACTGTGCAACTCTAACAACATTTCAGCATCAAGGGCGATGCCCGTACAACCCGTCAGCCACCTCCTCTGTGCCTTCGCTGTGCCACCATTGACGACTATGGCGACAGTTGGCCGACAAAGCAGCAACACTTCTGCCTCCTCTGCGATACCTGAACAATGCTTCAGTGATCCCTGGGAGCATTCGGCAACCTGTATAGACCCTAATAGACTAGGGTCTATAATACGCTGCATTAGTCTAAATTGTTTCAGTTCCATTCCAACAGTAAAAAACATCCAACAAATGAGCTTTTGCAGCTGCAATAAATACAAATAAAATTGGGTTTTTTTTGCAGAAGAATATGAAAATTTTTTTTTTAATAGAAACTAAAGAAGTAAATATACAAAAATACATGAAATTATTAAATCAACGAGTAAACAAACGAGTGAAACAGGGCTTCATCATCCTCCAGAAGTCAAATGGGTTAAATTTAAGTTTATGAAACATTATCTGTTTATACTTCTGAAAATCATGCTTTGTAAAAACGGGTCTTCTTAACGGGGAGATAAAAAAGTAAAAAGAGAGTAAAAGGGGCTTTTTGGCTTGTTTTACGATGTCCTACCGTGACGATGCTTCAATGTTAGAGTTTAGAATTAAAGTTAGAGAGATACAATAGGTCGCCAACATCTTTTATTAATTAATTTTCGGTATTTCGTAATTTTGTAAAGAAAATTACCCAACATTCTGGACAAAAAAAAGGTTATTCCAACACCCGTAAGTGTTTGAATAAAGATCATGATAAAAGTATCAAACCCGAATGTAGAAATTGTGTGTACTTCTTTACGACAGCAGCATTCCGTTCTTATTGTTAAATGTGTGATGACGTTTTTTAACAAGTGAGTTTATAGATCTTTATTTGCTTGACTTTTCTGTTGTCTTGCTCCTTTTTGGTGCCATAGTCTTATCAACGATTTGCCAACAGAAACAAGGAAACATGTGAGAATTGATAATCTTTCTTTTGAGAATTTACAAGGACGCTCACAGAAGGCTGAGTGAATGCAGAAAGAAGGCACAACACTCGTCATGGTCGCACAAAGGTTGTCGTGGTCGCTGCATGAAGGCAGAACGGTCGTGATATAAACGGCTCTGATTGCACAGAGGACGCAGAAGGAAGGTACAAGGGAGGCAGAGGCATCGCCCAACGTTAGCGTATTTCTTACATGGCGATCATTGAGCGTCCTTTGCGACCTTAGAACGTCCATTGTACGACCTTTCTGCCTCCTGGGAGCAACCGTTGAGCGACCAGAATCGACGGCGACCCCTCTGCAGAAGTTTTGAGCATGTTCAAAATTTGTTGGCGTCCTCCGCGTCCTTGGCGATCAATCGCGATGTCTCAACATCCCTTGTGCCACCTCCTCACGACCTGGGCAACCATTTTGCCTCCCTTGAGCGTCCAACGGCGATCTGTTAAGGCCCCTTTACACAGACATAAAGACCGTTGTGCGTCCTCTGTGCGACCAAAAAACATAACAGATCGCCGTTGGACGCTGTCGCCAACTGTCGCCATAGTCGTCAATGGTGGCACAGCGAAGGCACAGAGGAAGCACAGAGGAGGCACAGCGGTGGCTGACGGGTTGTACGGGGATCGCCCTTGATGCTGAAATGTTGTTAGGGTTGCACAGTGAACGCCCAGCGAAGGCAGTGCGGAGGCTCCGTAAACGTGCAGATCGTTCAAAGATCGTCATGGAAATTACCGTTAATTGCATTGTAGGTCGTACAAAGGACGCACGAAGATCGCAGGAGTATTTACACAGAAACGGGACGAAGGACGCGGCTCTGTGTAAAGGGGCCTTTATGTTTTTCGGTCGCACAGAGGACGCACAACGGTCTTTATGTCTGTGTAAAGGGGCCTTAACATCTCATTGTAATGTTCGTACCTCCCTTCCGTGCAAGGCGATTTCGATAGCCTTGATAGCGTTCTGATTTGTACATGTCTGTTCATTCACAGCTGTTCATTTCACAGCCGGAACATTACCACACAGTTCAAAATAAAAAAAAACATACACATATACAATGTACCACATACTGATACTTAAATGGAGGTGAACACTCTTTGCATTTTGACCAGTTAATTGTAGAGTCAAATTTCGAACTCTAAACCTGAATATTCTAGTGATGCTGCCAGCCTTGCATAGTATCCTATACAACTTATATTATATTATATAATAAGATATAAGCTTGTATATAAACACTACACCTCCAACATCCAGTTGGCACCAAAATATAATTTACAAGAATAATATTACATTATATAATAATAACAGTAATATTCTACAAAACCTTTCTTTGTTCATTTTCTATGCCTCCTTGTACAGACATGATTTAATGAAATCATGTAACATATGTTCGAATGTGATGTATATGATATGAAAATATAATATATGACGTCATTAGATATGAAATGATATGATAGATAGTATATGTAACATGAATAGATGTCAAATGACGGATATATAAGAAGTGATGTGTTATGCTATTGTATGTATTGTACAAATGTGTAAATATTGTTTTCACTAAATGTACTATAGGTCTGTGGCCTTTAAGTATTTAATAAAGATTGAAAGATTGATTGAATAATATATTACATATGTAGTATTTCCTTCATATACATGGACACACTTATGTAATACTGATTGGAAATAAAATCATAAAGAAATCCAAATCCAATCCAAATCCCAAACGTCCATATAATTCGTTTCACCTTCCACCCAAAGGATGTTGCTGTAATAATGTTTGATGTTAATATTTATTAAACACTTTCAGGGGATTTTTCTTTACATGTCACAAACTGATATCCAACTTTACCATATTTACCACATATATATATATATATATATATATATATATATATATCCCAATTATTATTGCTTTTATGTAATATTTTCAAATGTAGTCAATTCCAAGGTTTTGTTGTGAACTAGTGCTTTTTAGTCCGATATTGGGTTGTTGGATATCATCCAAACAGCATAAATCAATGTAAAATATAACGTGTACTGGTCTTTATGAATCAGATGTTATTATTACTATTACAATAAAAAGTAAAATCACTATATGACTTATATCATATACATGTTGTAACTCTTGATATCAATATTATCCATTCGTCATGGGTTGTGTTGGTTACGTTAACGTCATGAATCAAATGTTTGTCTTGACACATTGATTTCATCTGTATACGTGCATTGTATTTTACCCAGTAATAGCTTTGGTAAATATCAACATAGATTTATCTTTAGTTAAAAGGTTATAAGTGTAATCCTAGTAAGGCACGGTGTATAGTATATACAAGACTAGATGTTATCAGTTCATGTTGCAGTTTACCAAAACTTTATATTGAGAGGGCATATAACGTTACTTGCTTTACTGATAAATGTAAATGATGGATTGTGTGTATACATCTAGATGGGAAAGACACCAATCTATGTCAGTTACATAGACAGAAAGTTTTTTGCTTATCAATGTTACCAAAATTGTCATTCTACATGACAGTTATCCTGCGGTCGAATCAGTATAACGATTGGATACTTTACCACAAACTCATCAGTAACATAAATAGAATACAACTACTATTAGTACGTGTCAGTGAAAGCTTAATTTAATAAGTGCTAAATAGAATACAATGAAAAGTTCATACTAAAACGCAAAAACATGTTACATGCAAAGAAATAAAATATGGTCAATTTAATTCTAGTATGAATAAGGTATCAAATGATATAAGTGGTATAAAAAGTATAGTTTTTAAGTATTGACACCATGGCACTGACGACTAGATGATATTTAGACCTTGTCAACACCAACGCTGTGCAAGTGCTTCGATCTACATCATTAATTGTGAGGCTGCATGATTGCGATCGTCTCGATTGTAAATACCACAGGACAGCTATTTGAACTTGTCTCGTTAACCATTATTGTTTCCAATTATTTTCATAAAAAGAACATGATGTTTTACCAATTGCATCTCCAAAAAGGAATGAAGGATCATTAATTGTGATCTTGATAGTCAGAAGACAGTTGTTTTATAGTTGATAATCACATATTTACATGCAATTACTCAACTTCAAAGGTGAAAATTGAATACAGAGTTCGCTGAAGAAAATATTACAAAAATATGAAATCTGAAGGAATTATTTCTTTACGAATATCTCTAACAATATCGAAGAACTTGTTCATGTAAATGTTATCTCAAATTTGACTTCAAAATGAAATTATAAAAAAGTTGGGATTACAAATGCTACAGTATATAACGACCATTCTATACATGATATAATCTTTAGCTGACACATTGACAAAATTGATAGCATTTTTTAATATGTATTACATGTACACATGGTGTCTACATACTAGTTTATGTTGTCATACAATGTATAGCGTTATCAGCAAGATAAAACCTACCAATATTTCTATATCCTTTGGGGTCATATCTGGATATCAATGCAAATTACAAAAGTTTCGTGCCTGATAACGTCACACGAGTGGATATTTTTAACACCTGCAATAACCAATAGTTTGATAAAAATATTTTACTATTTCATAAACATTAAATCTATCAATGGTTCTTTCGACACATTTATTATCAAACATTTCCAGCATGTTGATATAATTAACACAAAGAAAAAATGTTAGCCCCCCACTAGTTTTTTCACTAAAAAAGTTTTCTTTCAGTGTCACTAAACGTAAATGTAAGATATGATGAAATCATAATTTAGCAGTTTAAGAAAGAAAAAATTAGTCAGATGACGTTTCGCTTGTTTTGGATATTTGCATTCAAAACAGTTTGGTATTTTAGTGTCCAAAATCAAGCAAGGTTATTCTGAGAAATTTAAGTGAACATTGGGTGGTGTGATGTGAACTGTTGAACGTTTAATAACGGCCTTTTGACCAAAAGTCACCAGTTATATGTACAGTAGTGTGAAGGTTCAAAGTCTGAGATTTTGGAAAAAAGCAATTTCAATAAAAGTTGCCAAATTTTATAATACCATTAGCCTTAACTGTTCTGACACGCTAAAATCACAGAGATGCATTTGATTAACGCATTGGACTCACAAGAATCCAAACTGTATTCAAGGATCGTTTGATAACAAAAGTGTTGGAATTGTTGAAAAAGATGATGGAATTTCAACAACCAATTACGTCCTCAGTTTGCATGATGAAAGACAATTTTAGTTTTATCATCGGAAACCTAAATCATTTCACATGATTTTATCACTAGAACAATAGTTAGTTTTGGAAACAAAAATCATTACCCTTACAACCTCTGTTGTAATTTCCCAAAATGTCAACATGAATGAATTTTGAAGACATTTGTCGCATAACCAACGGGTATGCTGTCGAGAGTGATTAATCCAGCCATATTACCGTAATATATCCACAGAATCACATTTCAGTTTTAAATATACAGGGGGTGCTTAACTTCGTGTGTGTGTATACTTTGCTAAGTTGGGATTGAAAAAAAGACAAACCAACTTCTTTGAAAGTACTTTTTGTTGTTTTTATTCAAGTTGCCTTTTGCTTTCGATCTAAGGGAAGCAGTTCTCGCCCCTCAGTGACCCAACTGATTAGCTAGGCAAAGTTACGTTCGCTGTCATTCTTCATTATACAATTAGTGTTTTTTTTAATACATATTTCTAAATAACTATGGTTAGGTCATGCACATATTACTGTTGTGTTCACTGAAACCAGACTTGATGGGTCATTATTTTGACTAGATAGAGCCGTTTTACAGTGCGTGTCCTCAATCACTTGCATATTTGGGCACATTCGAACAAATTATACTCTGTCTGTTTGTCTCTCTGCCTCTGTCTGTCTTTGTCTCTCTGTCTCTGTCTCTGTCTCATAGCTTTATTGATTTGCATCTGCTGTAGAGATAGGTCTTCTCTACTAGAGACTCTACTGACAACTGCTGATACTGTTCTTGATGTACGAGATTATCATTGATAGACCCAAGAATGAGATCTTTGATTTGTACGCTTACTATTTCAGAGCAGGCGTAATCGACAACATTGCTGATAAGGGAGGGGAACGGTAACGAAGGAACAACACAAACACGGATAGTATACATGAATTGGTGTGCCTCACTGTTGTTAATTGCAACTATAATCCGATTCAGCAACCACAATCTGAAGCAGCAGTCTTATAGTGAATACACCATAGCAAGATAGTGCCTGTTATATATGGAAGTCGAGGGTTACAGTTGTAATCAAAGACAATAAGGCTGACAATTCAACGCTCATAAAATAAACTGTATAAACGTACACAGCACACGTTTTTAAATGAAGCAAGCTGTTAGTACTATATGCCTTACATGTACGTCTTGGAACGGCTGGTATATCCAGATCATAATGATGTCCTATAGTCTAAAGTACATTGCTTTGTTCAAGCTGTCAGAAACTCATGAGTGTATATAGACAATTTTTATCTTGTTAATCTGATAAAATATTGACCCAATGTTGTCAATAACATATATTTTATAAACAAAATTATTCTGATTATTCGCAATGTTTGTTAATGACTTTATCATATTTGAGAATGAGGGAGTGAGATTGAAATCTTATTCATGTTTGTTTAAATGAGGGTTTCATTCCATTTAACACGAATTGTAGATATTTTATCTAACTACTAAGGGATTCTTATAAAGTGAAATCGCTATATCAGTCTCCTAACTTGCCAATCCATTCAGTCAAATCTTTCCACACTCGATGTGTTGAATTTCCGATATAAAGTCATGGCTAGACTTTGCGCATTCTTGCAGTAGCTAACAGCTTATCATGGCCGGTTTGTTATTGATCCACGTATATGAAAAGTGCAACGTACAGTTCTAGACTGAATGCTACATCAATCTCTGTCAATTGAATTGATGATCATGACATATCAGAGAAAATTATTTTGAATCTCATTTGATCAACCGAGATACTGAAATAACCTCAGTTTTGTCTCTGGTATGAACTTCAATCATGAATGTATAGATTATACAAGTTCGACAAGTTACATGTATAAGTAACACTAGCAAAAACAAGTACTTATTATGAAGGTCTTCCATTTCACTGGAGTGAATATTATTTCATTCATTTACAGTATTCAACCTAGTTCAATAATCAATAAAACATTCTTGATGTTATGTCATTTAAGACATTTTCATTAATAATATGGTAATCCATCAACAAATGGATTCATTTAGTCAATTCCCCATCATCGCGTTTTATATTTAATTACTCAGTTTTAAGTTAGTTAATGTAGATTCAAATTTAAAACTAATGCCATTATCTTAGAACATTACTTCAATCAATACTTCTAGATTCACGAAGTAAGATTCGTGAAGTTTCCTTTTAACACAATAATTTATTTCATCATAGGTACACATGTGCATGAACCTATGCATACATGTGTATACAAATGTTTGAACAATACAATTTGTGAACATATGATATATAATTGAGTAATTTGTGAATAAGTGCAACAGGTTAATGCACATAATTGATGAAACTGATCACACTTATGATCAGTACAGTTCTGCAAGAAATAATGAAAACAAAAGTGGATTAACATGTGTATATATGTGTATATGGCACTCATTTCTCATTTCCAATGTTTAATCCTTTGTTACATTATACATTGCAAACTTATGAAGTTTCCATTACTAACTGTGCGTTCACTTTGTTACAAATCAAAATAAACTTGTTATAAATGTAAATGTAAAAATATGAACATCAAGGCATTGGAGACGACATTTTATTGATACATTGTCAACACCACCTCTGTGTATATGTTTATATCTAGATCATTAGCTGCGAGACAATGATATTGTTATTGGATACCATTTGAACGACTATTTGGTGTCTCATTAACCATACTTGTTTAAAAGTATTCCTGGCCACAAATAACACAATCGTTCCTCATGCTATGTACTTACTTGTTCATGGCTGTTTTTCAAAGATTCACATTGCTCTGTCAAATGTTTTCTGGTCCATATAAAGTATTTATATGTAAAGTTTGAATCAAAGGTACAATATGTAGGTGTGAAGTAAATACATCAAGATATTAGAAACGAATTTTTATTTAGACATTGTCAACAGAACTAGTGGATAAAGGCATTGATCTGTATATAATTATCTGTCTGTCTGGGTGGTAATGATCTTGTCCAATTGATCGACTATTTGAGGCCTCGTTAACCATACTTGTTTTAATATATTCTGACCACAAATAATACAATATTTAATGAACTCTCTTTGCATGAGCTGAGAGTTCAATAATTTTATTCATTGATAGTCACGTAGACACACATTGTATGATTGCCAATCATATACTATATGCAATAACTAAATTTGAAAGAAGGTATTGCACATATATAACATAATCAGTTCTCTACAAGTAACAAACTATCTGTTCTTATAATGTTTTTCTTAAAATTTGACTCCAAACATCAATAAAAGATGTTATCACTTAGAAGTTCAAGAAGATATATTAGATATATTACAATCACTTTATGTAAATGAACTTTAGTAACTTTAGCTAATACATTTCAAACTTATTATTTTTTCCGATATATTGGTAACATGAATAAAATATCTACATATTTACATCAAATTTTATTTAGTACGAGTTTCATTAAGAATTAAAATGGCTATTTAGTTAGCAGCTGTTAGACCAAAGCTGCTATTGTTTGAGCCGTCGTATAACCAAGGTGAATTTTAGTTAGACCACGGCCGGAACTACTTTTTATACGATTCCGATGTTTACGTAGTTTCATTTTTTCGTCAAATGCTTGTATTGAAAGAAGTACATAACTAAAAAAACAACATTTTATTACATCAATAGTGTGTATACAGTTTGGAGAAGTCATTAAGTATGTACATGTACAGTGATATCAATGTTTACGTTCAGAAGTATTCAGGTAGTTCTTCTCGAGCTCCGGCCTCCTTATCAACTTCGTTCATCATAGATACAGTTGACTAGACAATACTTCCCGAAACCTATAAAATACTTTAAAAAACCTTGTGAAAAGTTATATTGAGTGAGTGAGTGAGTTATTGTTTAACGCCGCTTCGGCAGTATTGCAGCCATTAGCGGCGAAAGTTATATTGATATACTCATGATTATGATATAGTGTCTGTAGCATGCAAGTCATTGTTTGTTCAGTATTACACCATTTCAATCGAAGTTTTTAAAATATTAACACAGTGATGTAAACTTGCGTACTGTTTGAAACCAAATCTATTAAATATTCAGTTAATGTTACTTAACTAAGCAATGCCAATGATCAATTTGAAAGTGAAGGGAGAAATTGAGATACACGAGTCCATATTCCCGCTAAACTTTCTAGGCTGCGTGAGATAGATAAACTTAATATTTTTTTTAAAGTTTCATGAAAAGTTACCTTGTAGTAGTTGTTATTCGTTATTATCATAATAATTCTTAACTCACAAACAAGCAGAACAATATTTCAATCCCTCAACGTACGTCGAATTGAGCTGCAAATATCCACGTCTGAACATTTCAAATGCCTGTTTTCAAATGCCACGTCGCGAGTCAGAATTTCTCTCGCACGTTCAAATTGTGGAAATGCACTCTAACGCGATTTTCACGAGCTCTGTGGTATTGTTTTGATGCCAATTTCGTGTGTGGCATAATCTTCATATGTGTGCTTTATCCAAAACAATATAGTTCGCGATTTTTTAATATATTAAATTAGTTGATTAGATAAATCTTTACAAACGTATTATCATTTGGCAAAGATCTAAGTAAGTTGGAACGCGCTCGTGGTCTAACTAACCATTTCAACGATTAGACAACACGCCCTCATGGTCTAACTATTACTTCTTCCCAGTTGTTGTCAAGATTCTTACCAATATTAATATTTTCCGAAAGGCAAGCTTAATCGAAACAAGATATATTGTCATGGGCATTAAAAAAAGTTTGAGTTTATATTCTATATAATTATCTGCATATATTCTACGAAGACACCAACACAACACCAAAACGCGAAAGTAGTTATAAATCTATAGCTTCCCAAACTATCAAAGCACATAATCAGCATTCTTCAAGAGTAAATAGGACGTCCCGTGGTGTCTGAAATCTGCAGCTAATTCATATATTGCTGGGGGAAGACATAACTGTATTGATTTGTATCTGCTGTTGAGTTACCAAGTCCCAACTAGAGATGTTTCTGACACTGATATTTTATGGTCCTGATTTACGAGATTTAACCTTGGAATTTCTAATAATCAAGTCTTTGATTTAGATGGTTTATCAAAGGTTATCCAAATATACTGAACACAGCATATACATTCCTGTTAATAGTGATAACCAATCAGAAGAATAATCTATCCCTCTTCATTTGTGCCAATTACAGAATTTCTGCAACTGTTTTGAGTAAGGTCATATATATTGCGATCTGGTCCAGAAGATCCGACAATATCGTTCATCTGATTCGCTGGTGTTTACTGTAAGCACCAGAAATCGATGTGTTGAATTGCCTATGTACAGTAACTTCATGTATATATTGGCTGGACTTTATTGGACACGTTATCATTACACGGACGACACAATGTAGCCAGGATCAGTTCTGCTTCAGAAAAACGGAGAAGAAGTAGATAAAACCTACATATTGTTATGGTAAAATCTGCTTGATATTCTTGTACCAAACGTCTATGAACGGCGACCTATCGCTGGCCTAAATAAGATTCTGATTTGTGTATGCCTGTTCATTCTGAGCCGTCACCAGTACGTTATCATACTGGCCAAGAAGAACGAATCTAACAAATCCACCATGTGGATTCAAATAGACAATCCAGTTTCAAAGCAATAATTCCAGCCTAAATTCTTTGCAATTTGATCATCCTTCCACACACTGGTTTTGGATTAATTGTAGAATTAAGTTTTGAATTGTAAACCTGAACATTCTAGTAATGCTATAATGTACAGCTTCCTTGTACGATAATAATATCATATTGTGGTATTAGAGTTATCATATGCAAGTGTACCATAAACACGCGCACACAAAATTACTGAAAAAAACTTTGACTCTGACTTTGAGATGCAGCTACACATGCAACGATGCGTGGACACCAACATATATTTACAACAAACGTACGTATGCTGAACTTCTTTCATATACATGGATCTTGTAATTTTGTCAATCCCATGATGGGTTGTAGCATTTCTTTTAAAATAAAACATCAATGTACATTGATAGCTTTACAGGAGCCAGATTTATTATTTTACATTAAAAAGTAAAATCGCTATATGATTAATAATACATGTAAATATTTCAATTCTTGATATCAATATTGTCAATTCGCCATGGGTTGTGTTGGTTACATTACATCATAAATCAATTGTTATCTTAACTCATTGATTTCATCTTCATACGTGCTTAACATTCATACACATATAATTTCAAAATAATTTTATTACACTAATTTCCATGTTTCTAAATGGACAAGAGCTCTAAAAAAAACCTGCTGC
The DNA here is from genome assembly GCA_936450465.1 of Gibbula magus. Taxonomy (NCBI): domain Eukaryota; kingdom Metazoa; phylum Mollusca; class Gastropoda; order Trochida; family Trochidae; genus Gibbula; species Gibbula magus. The sequence continues at coordinate 46,956,337 of OW388297.1, forward strand.
CATTTCTCGATGAATGCAGAAAAAATGTGCAACCATACCTCGTGCATTCGTTCCCTGTGACGTCACAATACATCCAAAGAAAAGGTCGTGTCAGCCGGTTCTTATAACTGAGCGTAACATTTTTATGCAAAATGTGAAATACATATGTCATTTCGTCTTCACATCTCCGCCGATAACTGGAATATAAATTTATTTTCCGAATGGGGCAATTAACTCAACGGTAACAGTTCTTTTTGATAGATACAGGTCATCAAGCTTGTTCACTCACAGAGCTACACTAACAGTAGCCATGTTTGAACATCGCGTGATATGCTAACGAGGGTTAATAACAAAATGCGTAAACCCGATAAAACGAACCCTGATTGTATGCATGTGGATGCTGGGGAAATGAAATTGAATCCACTGCCGTTCTAGATTAAGGACTCCTCAATTTTGCTTCAGCCATGATTGTTGCGTGTAACAAGCTGCTGCCTCCCGTGATAAATGACAAATAAATTAGATTTGTGAAAATATTTAAAGAAAAACTTGTTGATTTTGTAATTATAAGGATTGTTTTACATGTTTTGTGCCTCTATCGAAGTATAACAGCAACACGGGATGTTATACAAGTTGTTGTTGTTATTCTCTGATAGAGGCACAACATACGTCAAACTTTCCTTAAATAATGGCTTCTTGCATTATATTTTACAAGTAATAGCTTTGGTCAATATCAACATAGATTCATATTTAGTTTAAAGGTTATGATTGTAATCCTAGTAAGGCATGTTGTCTATACTGCCAATCCTCTTTAAATAGTGTTTCTCTAATGTTACAAATCTCACAGTTAGTATATGAAAGACTAGACGTTATCACTTTATACAGTAGTTTAGCAGAACTTTATAGTGAGAGGGCGTCTAACATTGCTTGCTTTACTGATCAATGTAAATGATGGATTTTGTGTATAAATCTAGATGGCAAAGACATCAATCTACGTCAGTTACATAGACAGAAAGATTTTTGCTTATCAGTTTTGCTAAAATTGTCATTCTACATGAAATATATCAAGCCGTTGGATCAGTAATACGATTTAATACTTTATCCGAAAATAATTAACATACATAAAAAGTAACATAATAATTATATGGGAGACAACTACTTTTAGTGAGTGTCAATGAAAGCTTGAGTATATAAGTACAAACTAGAAATCAATGAATAGTTTATAATATAATGCAAAGTCATGTAACATGTCATATATAAACAATGGTAAATTAAACTCTAGTATGTGTAAGTTTTCAAATGATATAAACTTCAGGTCAAAAGAAATGAATAAATAACGAGTTATTTCCCTTACATTTGGATTTTAATGAGTATACTGTGTTTGACTTATGGTATCTCGGTTATCCTCTATCTATAACATATTTTGTATTTTTCAATTTTAATTATGTGTTAGTTTCCTCTAAAACAAGTCATTTTGTAGAATATCAGCGTTCTTTAAGTGTAAATATGACGCCCCATCGTGGCCATGAATCAATTCATCTTCTGTGGATATTCCATATGACACTAGAGGAAGTCATCACTTCATTGATTTGTATCTGCTGTAGAGATAGATCGTCTCTACTAGAGACTCTACTGACAACTGCTGATACTGTTCCTGATGTACGAGATTATCATTGATAGTCTCAAGAATCAAATCTTTGATTTGTACGCTTACTGTTGGTAACGATTTCAGAGCAGGCTTAATTGACAATATTGCTGATAAGGAATGGGAACTTTTTAGAAGACACAACACGAACAAAGATAGTATGCACGAATTGGTGTACTTCAATGTTGTTTATTGTAACTTTAATCCGATTCAGGAACCACAATCTGAATCCGCATCCCTGCCCTGAGCAGCAGTCTTATAGTGAATACACCATGGGTAGATAATGTCTGTTATCAATTGAAGTTGAATGTTACAGCTGCAATCTAAGACAATAAGCTGAACATTCAACACTCATAAAATATGCTGTACAAATTTAAAGAACACTACATGTACGTTTTGGTACGGCTGGTATATCCAGATCATAATGATCTCCTATAGCCTACAGTACATTACTTTAAGCTGTCACAAAGTCACAAGTGTATATAGACATTTTTTAAAATTATCTTTTTATCCTGATAAAAGATTGCCCAAATGGTGTCAATAACATATATTTCATAAAAAAATCTTCTGATGTTTCTCTTCAAAGGCACAATGTATGTTAATGGCTTTATCATATTTGAGGATGAAGGAGTGAGATTGCAATCTTATTCATGTTTGTTTACATCTGGGTTTCATCCCTTTTAACACGAATTGTAGATATTTTATCTTACTATTAAGGGATTCTTATAAAGTGAAATCGGTATATCAGTCTCCTAACTTGCCAATCCATTCAGTCAAATCTTTCCACACTCGATGTGTTGAATATCCCATATACAGTCATGACTAGACTTTCTGCACTTCCGGCAATAGCTGATGGCTAATAGCTTAACCTTACTTAGAAGAGTAATCACTGCCGGTCTGTTATTGACCCATGTATATGAAAAGTGCAACATACAGTTCTAGACTGAACGTTATATCAATCTCGGTCAATTGAATTGATGATCATGACATATCAGAGAAAATAATTTTGAACCTCATTTTATAAACCTATTTACTGAATAACATTACTTATGTCTCCGGTACAAATTCAATTATAAATGTATAGCGTATACAAGTTCGACAGTTATAAGTTACATGTATAAGTAAAACAAGAGTTCCTAGTCAATACGAACTTTCTGGATATTATGTCATGTAAGACATTTTCATTAATAATATGGTAATCCTTTGCCTCAGGAAAATACGGAATATACAAGGGTCTTACAGTCCCGTACATCCACCGTGTAATTTATATAATCAGTTCTTTAAAGTCGAATTACTTTTAAACAAACTATCTGTTCATATAATGTCCTTAAATTTGACTTCAAACATCAATAAAAGATGTTATCATTTAGAAGTTCAAAAGATATATTACAATCACTTGCTGTAACTGAACAATGATTGGTAACTCTTTTTAGTGACTTATGCTAACACATTTCAAACTTATTATTTGTTTCCGATATATTGGTTAATATGGTTATCATACTCGTAGTTTAAATACAATATCTTAATATTTACATCACATTTTATAATTGCTTAGTACGATTTTCATTAAGAATTTAAATGGCTTATCAGTTATCAATTGTTCTACCGAGGAGATGTCAGAGTTCAAATTGAAATTTAACATAAATAAAAACACAGGAAACGTTTCTTATCAACGTTCATCAACATTGTAAAATATCCAAAAGGTAATCTAAATCGAAACAATATCTTTTGTCCTAAGCATTAAATAAAATCTGAGTTTATATTTCATAAAATTACCTCCCTCAACATATACTTCTTAACCTTAAAACATTATCTACATGTAGATCCTGTGAAGTAGTTATATTTCACTGGATTCCCAAACTATCAAACAAACAATCACAATCCTTCAAGAGTAAATATGGCGTCCCATGGTGTCTGGAAATCAATGTATGCTTCGTAGCTTAACCATATAATGCTAGAGAAAAACATAACTGTATTGATTTGTAGCTGCTGTTGAAATACAACGTCCAAACTGGAGATGCTTCGGACACTGATAATTTATGGTCCTGATTCACGAGATTTAACCATGGAATTTCTAATATTCAAGTCTTTGATTCAGATGGTTTACAAATGGTTATCCAAATATACAGAACATAAAAAACACATTTCTATTGACAGTGGTAGCTAATCAGAAGAATAATCTGTCCCTCTTCATTTGTTCCAATGACAGAATTTCTGCAACTGTTTTGGGTAAGGTCATATATTGCGATCTGGTCCAGAAGATCCGACAATACCGTTCATCTGTTTCGCTGGTGTTTACTGTAAGCACCAGAAATCGATAAGTTGAATTGCCTATGTACAGTAACTTCATATATATCTTGGCTCGACTTTATTGGACACGTTATCATTACACAGACGCCATAATGTGGCTAGGATAGGTTCTGGTTCTGAAAAAACGGAAAAGAAGTCGATGAAATCTACATATTGTGATGGTAAAATCTACCTGTTATTTCTGTACCAAACTTCAATGAAATGTGACATATCGTTGGCCAAGCAATAATTCCAGGCTAATTTCTCCACTCACTATTTTTTTACTTATTGTACAGTTAAATTTTGCATTGTACTAAACATGAATATTCTAGTAATGTTGTGGATACAGTTTTCTTGTACAATAAGAATATAATATGATGGTAGTTAAGTTATCATATGCATGTTAAAAATAATGTGTAAAAATGAGGCCTCTAATACTGAAAAAGACTTTGAATCTGATTCTGAGATACAGCTACAACATTCTGAATATTATATGTGCATATTTTGCATATGCTGTTTTTCTTTCCTATACATGTACATGTACACTGAAATTTAATAACTGATGGGGAAATAAAAAATATAAACAAAACAAAATGACAAAAACAACATCCTGATACATTTTTTTCAGGTTTTCTTCAACAAAATTAATAGCGTCAATGAAATGCCACAAATTCAGTTTGAAACGAGTTATCTTCAAACTGTAAGTGGACTTTCCTGTTAATGTCACTAACTGATATCCCACTTTTTCACTATAAAATCATATATATGCCCTAATAAGGATTGGCGTAATATAATATTTTCCAGTGTAGTCAATTGCAAGGTTGTGTTCCTTCTAATTGTCACAATAATGACAAGACCAATAATTGGTTGTATAATTTCCTTTAAACATTACATTTACATTATTACCTTTAAAAGTGTCCATGTACCAGGTTTTATTATGTAATATTTTCCCATGTAGATACATTGAAAAGTAAAATCACTATTTGACTTGTATTATATATAAATTTTGTAACTCTTGATATCAATAGTGTTCATTTGTCATGGGTTGTGTTGCTTACGTTAACGTCATAAATCACTTGTTTATCTAAACACAATTATTTCATCTTGACATTCATACTCGTATAATGATTTCTATTATATTTTACCCAGTAATAGCATTGGTAAATATCAACATAGATTCATCTTTGGTTTAAAGGTTATGGTTGTAATCGTAATAAAGCATTTTATTGATACTGCCAATCCTGTTTCTCTAATGTCACAAATCACAGTACTGATAACAGAGGATGTATACATGAACACCAACTAGACGTTATCAGTTTTTACAGTAGTTTACCTTTATATTGAGAGGGCGTCTAACATTGCTTGCTTTATTGATAAACGTAAATGATGGATTTTGTGTATACATTTGGACGGGCAATTAATCTACCTCAGTTAAATAGACAGAAAGATTATCAATTTTGCGAAAAATTGTAAATCTACATGAAATTTATCGTGCCCTCGAATCAGTAACTAACGATTGAATGTTTTAGAAAAACATCATTACTGAGTTAAAGTCATGTAACATGCAAATAAATAAATAAGGCAAATTATATTATTAAATGACGAGCAATGAAATACTGGGATTTTGAAATTATAGTATAGGTATCGGTATCAAATCTTATAAACTTGGAAAGGCATATAACATGAATCTTCAAAAATGTACATCATTCAATATACCCTTTGAAAAAAGAAAAGGAAAATTTACAACAAAAGTGTGATTGATTTTTAAATCAGCGTTTAGAGAAAATTAAAAGGATGAAACGGATCACACTCATAAACATGTTCTGCAATAATTGATGAAAAATGTCAATTAAGATGAAAGATATGTTTCCGGAAGCAGGTACTATTCTCAGTTGTTACTACCCCAGGATGCAAACAGTGCAAGATAACTCTGTTTAAAGTTAAAAAGGTCAAAATAAATGAATTTGACAATAAAGAGTCATTCCCCTACATTTGGATTTTAATGAGTATACTATGTTAGACGTTTGGTATTTCGGTTATCCTCTATATCTATAACATATTTTTTATTTTTTTATTTTAATTCTGTGTAAGTTAACTCTAAAACACGTAATTTTAAAGAATATCTTAATTTTTAAATGCTCTTTAAGATTTATAAATTCATATTTTCGATTTTTTTCTATAAGATAATTAACAAGTGTTTAACTACATAATGCCTATTTCTGAATGGTATCATACCAATACTGAAACATCTTTATAAAAGAAAACACAAACAAATAATAGGAAACATTTTATAGGAAACATTAGTGAGAACTGTTATTGGCGTATGTTTTCACCCAGTGCCAAAAATGAGTGCCAATTGTTGAACATTTGCTCTCTGGTGACTTTCTGTTTAACTACTTTAACTTTTTCTACACAATGACATCAAATTAGATTGTTCTTGAAAGTTAACGCGTGCGTTAACTTTTGAATACAAGCTATATAGTAGTGGTTTAGTTGCGAAGTATAGACACCATATGGCACGGAATAATATTTAGACCTTGTGCACGTGTATCCATCTACATCATTAACTGTGAGGCTTCATGATAGCGATCATCTCGATTGTAAATACCACAGGACAGCTATTTGAAGTTGTCTCCTTAACTGTTATTATTTCCAATCATTTTTTTATATAAAAAGAACGTGATGTTTTACCAATTAGATCTCCAAATAGAAATAAAGGATCATTAATTTTGATCTTGATAGTCAGCAGACAATTGTTTTATAGTTGATAATCGCATATTTACATGCAATTACTAATCTTCAAAGGTCAAAGTAGATTAAAGAGTGTGCTCAGGACGAAATTCGAGAAGTATAAAATAAGAAGGAATCATTTCTTCATGAATAACTCTAAAAGAACTTGTTCATGTAATTGTTATCTCAAATTTGACTTCAAAAGAAAGTTATCACTTTCTACATTTGCGATAAAATGTGCTATATAAGATCTTCTGGTATAAATAATAGAATCTTTAACAAACACATTGAAAAAGTCATAGCATTTGTCTATAAATATTACACATGAGGTCTACATTCTAGTTTGTGTTGCATAGTGTTCTCGACAAGATAAAGCTTACTTATATTTATGATATCCTACGAGATCAAATCTGGATATTGATGCAAATTACAAAGGTTGAGTCCTTGATGTTGGCACATGAGTTGATATATAATAACGAGTAGTTTCATCAAAATATATTTCAATACTTCCTTAACATTTATTCCAGCAATGGTTCTTTCCACAAATTTATTGTCCAAAATTGCCAAAACACAATTGTCATTTGAAATCCAGCGGACAAAGTAATGTTATTCACAGGTAACCAGCCATATGTTGATATAGTTACACAAATGTAACATATATCTGTTGCGTACAATTGGTTTGCTTAGTTACGATTGAAACATTGACAAACTAACTTCAGATCTCATTGAGTACTTTTTGTTGTTTTTAGGCAAGTTGTCATTTTCTTTCGGGAAGGAAAGCAACTCTCGCACCTCCGTGACACAACTGAACAGCGTAGACAAAGGAGCATTTCAGTTGTGTTTTTTAAAAATAAAAATGGTGTTTTTTAAAATGCATAAACGCATCTCTCCCGCTCTCCTTTTTTCGCTTTTGTTTAATTGTTATATAGTTATGTAGTTATCTTATATCAACATGACTCTCCAGACTATGAAAACAAACCGTGCATCTTCTGTAGCTATTTCATATGACATAGAGGAAGTCATAACTCTATTGTTTGGTATCTGCTGTAGAGATAGATCGTCTCTACTAGAGACTCTACTGACAACTGCTGATACTGTTCCTGATGTACGAGATTATCATTGATAGTCCCAAGAATCAGATATGTGATTTGTACGCTTACTGTTGGTAACGATTTCAGAGCGGCCTTAATCAGCAACATTTATTCAACTGTTAAGAAGACACATCACAGACACTAAAAGTATACAAGAATTGGTTTGTTTCGTTGTTGTAAATTGTAGTAAAAAAACCCGATTTCATCAACCAAATCCGAATCCGTATCCCGGCCTCCTACAGTAATCTTACAGTAAATACAGCACAGCAAGATAAGTGTGCGTCTGTTGTCCTTGGAAGTGGAAGGCTACGACTTTTATCATAAACAACAAGCAGACAATTCAACACTCATAAAATATACCGGAAAAAAAAAAGTTTAGGATATTGGATGTTTTATGATAAATATTGCATGAGTCAGTCAAGTAATAAATACATCTTTATTGCTAATTTCCAAATTTGAAATATCCCTAACTATATTTGTCCAGTATATGGTGTACGACCTAACACAGCACTTTTACAGAAATGAAGCAACACGATAGTATGATATGCCTTACATGCATCTACACATATATCTTCTCGGCTAAATTAACATGCAAGTCTATGTACAACTGTAGGTCTTGGTACGATTGATATCTCCAGATCATAGATCTATTAGATATCATAGTTCTATTAGCTGTACTACCATATACTAATTTCTCAGGTACTTTAATTTGTTAAAGGTGTCACAAAATTACGAGTTATACAGAAAATTCTGTTCATTTGAATATTATCCAAATAAGATTGACCAAATATTGCCAATAACATATATTTCATAAAAAACATCAAAGGTACAATGTATGTCACAGTCGTCACATACAGTATCTTTATTTGAAACATTGTATTTAATCTGTTATTCATAATGTATTATATACAGAATACTAAACTACGTCCTATTTAATAACATATTTATGAAACGACGAGCAAAAGCGATACCATTCACGAGTTACATAAATACGTTATTAAACTGAAGTATTTTAAGTATTTTATTTATTACTCACTGATTTAAATCCCTCTTAACTCACTGAACTCGTCGATAAATGGGACACACTCTATTGCGACCGCAGCGCTAATATGGTGATGTCATATTAACAATACTGCCGAAGCGGCGTTAAGCAATAACTCACTCACTCACTCATATTAACATATTTCAAAACAGGACATCTTCAGACCCGATACGTGTTTTGTTGACAAAAAATGTTAACATTTCAATAAAATACAATAATATACGTTTTATTCCTGTTGCTGTGTATACATAACTCATTATATATACGTAGTGTAGTAACGTATCTTTTGAAACACAAAACAGGGTATTTGAGCGTTGACCAAAATAAAATCAAGGAAAAGGATGCTACAGACAAGCCACTTCAGGAAATTGTTCCCCTGACTCTCCCCTACAGATTCCATATACAAATATTAATCTATGAGACATTTTATTTCCAATCACATACACCAACCAATATGCACGTTTAGTGGAGAATGGACCTTTATGCCATTATGATGTCACGTCAATCGGCAGCACGTGATGTTATTACACAATATTGTAGATTTATTAAACAGCGATATCTTCAACGGGCGAGTAATAACACTTTATTGTTGACATGTTTATATAGCAATTGCCAAACAATTTCATGTCCTGTCCCTTTCGCTTTTTACAATGACGACAGAAATTCCGCACATCTGCATTTAAACAAATTTCATTCTCCTAAATGTTCTCTTAATGTTAACGAAAAAGTAAATGTAAGTGTATGGTTCTTACAATTAGCGCAGAACTAAGGAGGCTTCGGAAACCAATTACCATTAATCATAGAACATTTTTGGCTTTTATTTGTGAATGAATGTATCCAGCTGCTTGGTACTTTTTGTAATATTTGTCTTGAATTTCAGAGATCTTATTTTACATTTAAGAACATTGAATTTATGGGAGTCTTCTAATGTGAAATCAATGTATCAGTTTCTTCCCATCCCTGTCTATTCAGTCAAATATTTCAAAACTCTGTGTTAAATTACCGATCTACAGAAAGTCATGGCTAGACCTCTGGCTTTATTGGTATGGTAGTTTATCATTGCATATATGAGGAAACATGGCCAGTTTGTTATTGATTAACGTATATGAAAAGTGCAGTTCTAGAGGGATGATATATCAATCTATGTCAGTTGAATAAATGATACATCAGAAAAATCATTTCAATTTCATTTGATCAAACGATAAACTATCAATAAAGTTAATTATGTCCCCGGTACGAATTTCAATAGTAAATTTAGAGAGCTCTCACTATGTACATTATACAGAATTTCCCATTTTCTTGAGTTGATTCAATGTTTAAATGTTTTTGTTTAAAAACATGGTAATATCAATCCCTAATAATTCAATGCTAGTATTTGCTTTGTTGTAAACTGGGTAATATTAGTTTCCAACTGAGTTGAAATTTAATGTTTGTCCTCGCTGGACATAAAAAGTCTTTTTTTTATTTCTCTGTAGTGGTTATAATTTTATTTAATTATCTGCAGTGTGCAACCGAAACCAATAATCAGTACAAACTTTCTGGAGCTTATGTCATATAAACTGTCTTCAGTGATAATTTGGTAAACCATCCACAAAATGGATTTATGAAATCAATTTCTCATCCATCGTTTTATATTTAATTACTTTGTTTGAAGTTAATCAATGTGGATTCAAATTACAAAACAATGTCATTATCTTATAACATTACATCAATCAATACTTCTAGATCCAAATAGTAAGATTTGTGATGTTTAATTTTAACGCCAGAATTTACTGTATTATCAAAGGAAGTACATGCGTCTGAGCTAGAAGCTGGTGGGCCTGAGGTAAGGTGAGGTGAGGTGAGGTGAGGTGAGGTGAGGTGAGGTGAGGTGGGATTGGGTGGGGTGGGGTTAGGTGGGGTGAGGTGAGGTGGGGTGAGGTGGGGTTAGGTGAGGTCGATGCATGAGCTTATTCATACACGTATACACAAATGTTTGAATGATCATCAAATGTACATATACCCTTCAAAATGAATACAATTGGTGAACGTATGATATATAATTGAGTAATGTGTGAATAAGTGTACATGTACAGCAGGTGAATGCACATAATTGATGAAACTGATCACAATTATGATCAATGCAGTTCTGCAACAACTAATGAAAACAAAAGTGGATTCACGAGAGATGCCTCAGGAAGGAGCTCTGTGTCCAGATGTGACTACCCCTGGCTGCAAACACTGCCATAGTAGCTCTGATGCACGGACACGTCGACTTGTTGAAGTTACATTTGTTGCCCATCTCCATACACGGTTCAGGCCAGGTCTGCCAACATCTGGGTTTACGTTGAGGTCAAATGAGGTTCCAGGTAGCGTTTACAGTCAGTCACATACAGATATCAGCTGTTTCGTATTATTTTCAGGAGGTATAAAGCTATATTTTGGGATCACAGTATCTCGCTAATAATATCACACATATAGTATACATTTTTTGAGTTTTGGGGAGAAGTGCCTTGTGGGATTCGAACCCACCTCTCGGAGTCAGGCACCAGTCACCAGCACTGACTGAACAAATAATGTATCCAGTCGAAGGCCCCAACCTACAATTCTTATTTTCCATATTTAATCATTTTATTACATTTAGCATTGCAAAAATATAAAGAGTATGAGTGTATCCAGTTTCATTAATGTGCAGTCACTATGTAACATGCATGTTCACATATCAAAATAAACTTGTTATAAATGTTAATGTAAAAAGTATAGACATCAAGGCATTGGAGATTTATATTTATACGTTGTGAACAACACCATTGTATAGATGCATCGATCTAGATATTAGCTGCGTGACCATAATATTGTTCTTGGATACCACTATTTGATGTCTCGTTAACCATACTTGTTTAAAAATATTCATGAACACAAATAACACAATCGTTCGTCATGCTATGTTCATTGCTTTCATGGTTTTTAAGAGTTCACATTGCACTGTTTTTTTTAAAGATTTCACATTAGTCTATCAAAGGAATTTGACAACTGTTTTTCAAAGATTTCACATTGCTCTATCAAAGGTTTGCTGGTCCAAATAACGTATTTATATGTAATGTTTGGATCAAAGGTACACTATGAGCTCTGAAGTATAGACATCAAAGCATTGGAGACGAAATTATATTTATACATTGTCAATAGCACCAGTGTATAGATGTTCGATCTATATCATAAGCTGCGTCATAATGATCTTGTTCGTAGTACCATTTGAGCGACTATTTGAAGTTCCATTAACCATACTTGTTTAATATTATTCTTGACCACAAATAACACAATATTTAACGAATTCCCTCTCCCAGGAGACCAAAGGTTCAAACATCTGTATATTAGTTGTCATGTAGAAACATTTTATGCTAGACAATCATATATTTACATGCAATTACTAACATGAAAGTAGATGAGATTGCTCAATAAGGTATTGCACATATATGAAATAACTGAAGTAATCAATTCGGAAGTAACCAAATATAAACATTATCACTTTAAATGTTAAACAAAATGATATAATTTACTTCATTAAGAAACAAATTGAGCATGGTGACCGAGTTGTCATTAGGTTTCAAATTAAAAGATGAAGTAGTTACAAACACGGATAAAGTTTCTTACCAACGTTGATAAACATTATACAATTTTCCAAAAGGCAAGCAAAATCGAAACAAGATAAAGCCCTTAACATCAATGAAATAATGATTTTACTTTTAATTTAATATACTGCGAAGAGGGCAAAGTATTTTCAAAATCTTAAAACCTCATCTGCATATAGATATTGTGAAGGATTATACAACGATGGTTCGCCAAACTACCAAAGCAAACAATCAGCGTCCTTCAAGAGTAAATAGGATGTCCCATGGCGTCTTGGAATCAATACATGTTCTGCAGCTAATGTATATAATACTAGACATAACTATTGATTTGCATCTGGTGTAAAGTCAGTTCTCCCCAATAGAGATGGTTCTGGACAACTGTTGATACTTGAACAAGATCTACGAGGTTTAACCTTGATAGAACTAAGAATCCTGTCTTGGAATCAGATAGTTTGATGAAGGTTATCCGTAGTGTCCTTCTCTACTAAAGACTCTACTGACAACTGCTGATACACTTCCTGATTTACGTGAGTGTCATGTATAGACCTAGAAATCAGATATTTGACTCCAATGGTTTACTGTTGGTAAAGGTTTCAGGGCAACCTTCATCAACAAGGGCTCTAATAAGGGACATGAACTACGATGGCGACATATAATGGACCACGAAAGTAGCTTTATCTCATAAAATTATATAAGAGCGTACTCAACCCAATTACTAACATAGAATACATACCAATTCATATTACTACAGCGACTATACAGCTGCGTACCGAAAGTTTGTTCACCTTCTTGTGTATTTCAGTGCAAATACCATGTAATTTACCGTGTCTTTGAAGCATCGTATGAACGCGAAAAGTAGGCCGATAATCTTGCACCTTTGCATTATAAGAAGACAGTTGAGTTATTCATAACATAATCTGATTTGCTACATTATAGTAAACAGTTACACTTTTGGCAGCTCTTTGGCGTGACAAGGGGTCAATCTTTTCAAAACGGTTTTTATTTTCTTCCGTAAAATAATCAATAAGTGATCAACTGGGCCAAACATACATCATATATTTCCTCCTATACTCATTCAATCTACATGTATTTGTGATGAAATTGCTTTTCAAAATCCGACCCCTTCTGTTCAATATGCTAAATTTCATAAACATGCACCACTGCCGTAATGATCACAAACCTTGTTGGAGAGTGATTTTTTACACATGGAAAATGATGATTCATTGTCATTGTATGTGATGTAAATTTATTGACGTTACAATGAACGCCAATTAACATGATATTCGCACTAAGATACACATGTAGGTGAACAAACTTTCGGTAGGCAGCTGTACAGCTCAGCTAAGCTAAGTCTTGGTGCAGCTGATTTCTTCACTTAATAGATATAATTAATTTGAAGAATCTTGCAGTTATATAAGAAATATTGACGTAAAGTAAAACTGTCGCAGAGTGAATCGATTTGGGCATGACGGAGAAAAATTAAATTTGTACGCATTTACAAGTCTCCCATGTTTTATGTCATCATTAAATTATATGATATACAAACAGTGTGGCGCAATGTTTGTGAAAACTCATTTTAATTCCTGCAGACCAGAGACAAATTCAAAAATGCTATAGCTATTATGTCATATGACTTGCTAGTATGGTAGTTGTGATTGCCGTATGCAGTTTTCGATTAAATGAAACACTCCCACAAGCACACGAGCATTGTGCACATAAGTCTTGATGGATTTACATAGTGGTTTGTTAACATTGTATGTTTCCCCTTGTTCAGTAACATTAAAGACAGAGATTCTGAACATTTGCATTTTACAAAAATAAGTTCATTGCCACGGTACCGGAACCTATTTTAGTTCTAGAATGTTCGAGTCTATGCATAGATCTTACAACTAGCTCAACTCTATGGGAGTTTCTATAGGCGTCTTGGTCCTCATACATCACAACCAATAGCACCCCAGTCATTTTGATATACATCTGTATAGTGATGTTTCAGTTATCATCAGCAATCGATTTGTATATACAGTACGGACCCTTGCAGAGTAGTGACCACTGATAGCAGGCGACTGCAGACGGAGTGTTATCTGATCGAGTGCGATCGGACTGTAGTCTAACTGCGGTAGACACCGGTAATGATATATGTAATCCCCTATAAGTTCATCTGTCTGAAAATATTACCACTATACAATATGTTATCAGCAAACAGGCGTCATAACAGGATTGATTTCAATTTAACTTAACTACTCAGTTCCCGGGTAGACAAACTAGCAAATACTTTAGTTCAAATGACAATTTATAATTAATCAATTTCCTGGTTCTGAAATATTGTGCCCTTCATCCTCCTCGGAGTTTGAAGAATATAAAAAATATTGTCAAATTGTTAGGTTCACAAGTAACCTATTTAAGCCTTCCGGTAAGGAACATTCAGGTTTTCCAGCTTAAATGGTGCACTATATGTAGATAAGCCTCGATATCTAATAATCGTATATAAAATAGTTTTATCGTCAGAAATTGATGTGTCAAAATAAGTAAATCATGGCTATAATATACATATACATAATACAGAGAGGGGGAAACAGGCCCATTTACGATTGATCTATGTATATGGAAAGTGCAGTGTACTTGCCAAGACTGAACGAGATATCAATCTCTGTCAATTTAATAGATGACAGATCAGAGAAACTCATTTTGAATCTCATTTTATTAACCGATATAGCTAGACTTAAAGATAAATCACTGTCAATGATGGTGTATCACAAAAAATCATTTGAATCCCATCTATCAACCGATAAACAATCAGTAACGTTAGTTATGTATCCAATACGATTTGCTATCATGATTGAATGTAGAGAATATATACTTTTGAGTGTTCATCATGTTTCATTTGAATTTAAATTTAAACTAGGACTGCCATGGCAACGGGAAGGCCTTCAAAACACCCGTTTAATGATAATACAAATATTAATGTATTTTGTATACGTGACCTCTGACCCCGTGAGTAACCTTTGACCTGTCTTCTATAGGAAAAAATAGCTTTAAAGCAGTTATGTAACATTGTTGCATTTGGCATCCCACTATTTACTGAGGTAAAAGTTCTTGAACATTTATCGGGACAAGGCGATCACACTCTCAGAGTCAGGCACCAATCACCAACACTGACTGTCCCTATAATCTACCCACTCAGCCAACGAGACCTTAGGGCGAGTTCGAACAGGTAGCAGTCTAGTTTGACATTCAGTAATGCAGATAAATGAGTGGTCAGTGTATTGTGACTATTAACACTTAGCACACTCCGAAATACATGTTTGTATTAAACGCCTTTTATTTACACAGTAACCCTGGTTTCCCTGGCACTGTTCAGACCATCATTGTTTTAATTATTATGAAGCGTATGTCACGATGAAAATAGAAAAAGGCCGTTGTAAAGATTTACTACAAAATGATGTTGCCGTCAAATGATGTTGACAATTAATACATGTATGCTTTAAAGAACAATGACGAATTAACAAAAGCAATAATCAATTAAATTAATCAAGTATCAAGTATATAATTCACGATGCGCTTTAGTGTCTTGATGTTAATGATCTGTCAAATTATCACCAACTTAGGACGAGGTATCTCCAACTTCGGATGTACTAACTCTATCCTACGTAAGAGAGCAACCAGATGGAAAACTTATGCTTACATGTCTGGTAACATTTCAACAAGCATTGAACAAAGGTTCTATTGGGTATTTTTGTGGAAACGACATTCGAGGGGTTCCTGTTTACGCATATATGTTATTAACGCATGACTATAATATAATCCAGTTTCAACATATTACTGAGGGTGATATATTGATGACTTTATATTGGCAATTGTGCACTTTTCTAAAAATGAAAACATTGAGAAGTGAAGCAATTCATCAGCGCTACTCGAGTGTGAAAGCTTTGCTAAGGCATTACAAGACATTGTTGATTAATGTAATGGTGAATTATTGTTACATTCTGGATATTTTATTAATATATGTTTTATAATTCGGAAAGTGGTAAGATTATTAAAATGCAGCTTTTTCTCATTTTACTTAATGCACGAAAACAAAATATTGATTGAACTCCCCCTTTTAGGTGATAGTAAGTCACATCGATAAAATGTGAGCTACATGTATATTTGAAATGTTGTACATGCTCATTTGAGATTATCATTTTACATTGATTTACAAATTTAAACAAGCGTGCAAAGCATAATATTAATGCATATTTCTCTCCCAGTATATTTTAATAGAATTTTGTCTTTACATGATAACACTTGTATTATGTTTGAGTATTTTTTTTTATTGAGATGGATAATGACAGTAATGATATGATAAAAAATGTTCACAGTTCTGGAATACCCAGGCGTATGAATAACCTGTTCGAAACAAGCAGTCTTACATGTGAAGTTCAATTTACTCTATCATTTTCATCTTGTGTGTTTTCATCTTATAACTACGTTTCTCAAGTGGCCATTTGTTAAATGATCTCAATTTATAAAGCTTCGTTCTGATATTGATTAACCTTGAAACTAAGGAAGAACTGTTCGTGCCCAAACAATGATGTTTTCTTTATAGGCCTCAAAGCTGTTCTTTCGTCCTTGCAATAAAGCATATCAAGTACAGAACTTATAACCCCTGATTTTTGTCTCGAACCTAACCCCTGAAGTTCTGAGCTAAGATCTGAATTCTGTCTTAAATTTCGCAAGGCAAGTTTTTTCATGACCAAATGTGTAATCACCTTGAATGTAGCTACTCCTTCAGTACTGACTGTAGCCAAGCAGTAGATAAACTGCCTCACTACTACGTACTTACCTTTATTTGTCTCAAGCCTTACCTCAGAAAACCTGAACTGACTGTCACATATTTCACATAAACTAATTTATTACCCATATGGTTGAAAATAACCGAGTTAATATTATTGATATGAGCACATGTGCACATATCACGTTTGCCTAGCAACCACTGTTTCACCGCGACCTCCCGTATTTTGTCGTCTGTGACGTCATAAAACGATTGTTCGTGACGTCACTGTAGCTTGCCGTCGCAAGAGAAGTGGGCCGTTCCTGGTTATTTTTACGCGAATCAAATGTATTAAAAAGGGTAATAAAGACATTATTACACTCGAAAGTGTGTCATATGACTTTTACGAAACTCGTGCTAACTTGTGTATAACCCTCGCTCTCGCTCGGGCAATACAAACATTCACACTCGTTTCGTAAAAGTCATATGACACACTTCCTCGGGTAATAATCTCTATATAATCACGTGTTACTGGTCAGACACAAGCATATCTCTCAGAAGGGTTAAATAATATAACCACCTTTTATGTGATATTCTATTTCACGTACTGATTGTGATCTAGAAGGAGATAAACTGTCTCACTACTATATGTTTTGGAGTAGAAACTTTAGAGATGAATACATAACAAGTAGTTAAGGAATTATATAACTATATGATATCTAACGAGCTTCCCCTTTCATATCAAGTTTATGTCCCGAGTGAAATAATTTTGCGTTATAACAATTTGTTATGAAACCCCTTTACGAAGTACCATGGGGGTAATAAAAACGATTCTTTCACATTTTCCTTTTTGTTGTGTCTTTACTTCAAATGGAATATTACATATATTTGAGTCATACCATATACATCATATACATAGGGACGGGGTGGGACAGTGGACAGCAATCCCCTACGTGGTTTTACAAAATGGACATTATTTTGGGACCAAAAACGAGATTGAAACACAAATCCAATTTCATTTCCCCCAGATATTTAAGAACAAATATAGAGGGAGTAAGTCTTTGAAGTCTAAGAGCATTTTGAAATGGCATAGATAAATCACCATGTTCTTATTAAGAGAACATGATTTTCAAAGTGGTACGCAGCAGGACATCAGTGTTGGAAGTATATTTCAAAAAAACCCGATCTTTACAAATAAGTATTGGCCATCTAAAATAATGTTCTAAAGGAGATATCGAGCGTGTGAGATTAGGAAGTATATCCTATAGGTTTATATTGAAAATTAATCAAGAATGATATTGAATGATAAATTTAGTCACACATTAAAGTTGCACAGTTCTTAGATTTGAATAACTTCAGAGTTAATTGAAAGTGTTTTGTCCTACCACTGATAATTGTTGAGGGAAGTTTTCGAAATGGATCCCTGAAACCTGCCACACACAGAATATTAAGGATAAATAGTAAAAGACAAATATTGATTGCGTTTTAATTATGATTGTTAGTTTATTTTGTGGTAAAATACGAAAATATATCGTTTATGAACAGGATTTTATTTTCAACAGATCATGATAACCAAACCAAAGACTCGGATGTTTCAATTCAGGCTTCTAGCTAATTTAGCCAAACATTGTCACCTCAGTGTTAAGGAACTTTGACATGTTGTTGTAAATCTTTGTGGAGATGTTGTCAGGTATGAAATTGGTTTTCATGGTGAGTCCACTCGTTTGCAGTAGAAACCAAATCTTTTTAAAATAGAGTTCATGACTTCGAAAATCTGAGTTTCTAAGGAAGAGATGACAAACCTGTATTTAAATTGATTTGAAATGTATTGGTCATTTCAAATGTATTTCACTGTTAGAATACTTGCTGGGGAAAATATGCATGCATCATGTCGCTATGCATTGCGTAGAAAGCTACTGTCATTTAAACAAGAGCATCAACTGAGAAAGGAATAACATTTGTAATGTTGTTGGGGACTGTAGAGACTCGGTTGAAGTATAGATTTATAAAAACAGACAATTATACATGTTTTGTTTATATCTGTTATTTTTTTTATCTTGGAGAATTATGTAATGTGAGTGTAGTTTATAAAATGTATAAGACAAAGTGTTTATGGTAAGAGGTTCAGTTATTCAAACTCTTCAGGTAACGAGGTTCTGATCATACAATAAATGTGTTTTACGAAGCTTTCTTCGTGGTTTCCAGGCAAATCAATAAATCAATTAAATGTATATTATGTTATTGGGATCAGATAAAGTCAATGACATTTAAACTATTTATCTATTTTTTAAAACATCTTTTTACAAAGTGATTTTCTTCCTATGAACACATGGTTTTGCGCATCCCACATCCCAAATGCAGTGTATTCAATCGAAAATACCGAGAACATTTTATCACATCCGAAGAAATGGTGCACTTTGTGAGAATGACATTATTGTAGGTAGCATAGTTTGCAACTGCAGATAAAGTGTATAAAACGGCTGACCATACACGTTGGTATCAAAGCAACAAAAAGCACACAAGAAAATATCGGTTTTGACAGCCATTGAGAGTGAGAGAGCCGTTGGAATTGTCACATAGCGAGTCTCACACGCCGACGACGCCAGAAGGTTCGGTTGCGCGCGCATAGCAGTCACCAGGTTAACGCAACGGTTACGTGATAGAGATCAGACAAAATGCAGGTCGAGAAAAAGGTGATTACGCTTATTGAAGACCGCCACATCCGGGTATTTCATCTCTGAAATCCATTCATCATTACGACGTTAACGTCAAAGACGTCAGTGAGACACGTAATTAGCAGACAAACTTGGTAAAAGAGATTGAAGACTCATGATATCTGAACACGTCGTCCATACCACAAAACGTTCCTGAGGCGTCAACAACGAGTAACAAAACAGACAAATTCAACGTTGGCAACAGAGAGACTGAGCAATGGTAATGCTCTCATATGGGAGCAGATTTTGCATCTTCAAGAACAATGGTAGACAACGTGTGTACCGAAGAATTAGTGACCTTTATGCTCTGACTTGCGTCCATCAAGTCAGCCCATTGCCTCCTTGATGAATGACAAAGCTTATCTTCTGACGTCATCCGACGTCTGACGTCATCAACCCATAGACGTGTACTTGCCCGTTCTGACGCTCGAGATGGACATACCGAATACAAATGTGACTTAGTGACAACATTTGTCTCAGTCATTTGTGTGAATGAAATTTTCATTTTCAGACCCCTCACTTCAACACAGACCTGTACAAATGAATGCAAAGTACTGATTGAAATGAATTTTGTACTCATGTTAAATGAACGAAATCTCATAAGAATAATACCAATTCTAGATTTATGTGTCGTTAAGTTTTCCTGTAATGGTGGTTGTTGCGATTTCTGATAAAAAAAAACCCAGACACTATGCCACTAATGGTGCGTTTCTAACAGTCAAACGTGATTTTTGAAATGCATCTACAACAGACACGTGACAGTTTGGGGTTGGTAATGCATAAAAAGGTCGCATAACTACTATGCCTGTAAATGGGACGTGCAATGTCAGTTTCTGCCCATGAATAAGGTCGTTATTTGATTTAAACTAGAAATAAGTAATTATCGTACAAAAAGTAATTGGGTATGAATAAACTTGTCGAGTCCAAGTATTTGAACTTAAATCAGCGCATGCAGTATTTCAGCACATATAAAGTATAAAAAAAATATTTAAAATACATACTTTATGACACTTTGATAAATAAAAACAAAATTCAACCACAAAATAAACGTCACCATACAAAATACAAGATATTGGAATCTACAAGTGATGAATACGACTGAAACCGGGTTACATCATTTGTTCATAAGCCAAACTAACTAAATGGAATCTATTCATATTTCTACAAATATCTAAATATCCTAATCCAGACAAATGGGAGAGTCCAAAAAGGATTTGCTTTATTTTATGACGTTTGACAATAATGCTGCATTAATGAACTTAAGTCCAAGAAGGTTGTTAATGTCGACAGAATCTTTTACTTATTACGTTTCTACTTGTTATATGTGTTTGACATGTATGCCAAAGTTTCTGGCCAAATACCATTGTTGATATTGCACCCCAAGTGTATTTGAACATACACAAAAAAATAAAAGCATTTTACTGTGATGTATGAAATGTCTTTACACTACATTCAAAGAAGTTCAACATAGACTTTATCATACAAACATATTTCGCTTCTTAATCTGTACAATGACGTGGCGTTTCTTTTATGGTTTAGTGTACTTGAAGTTATCAGTCTTCCTTAATCAATAACACACCAAGTACATCTGCAATACTCTAGCTCAGTCAGTCTTGATGAAAAACAGTCTCCCGAGGTATTGCCAAAGGTCAAAACGTTTTCAGCCTCGAAACTCTACCTTAATTGTAGCATTTCTAACTTGAATTGATCACCCCCTTAAACAGCGAAACTATTGATCCTGTTCATCGATTCGCACCTTTGTTTCAAATATGCCTGAAGGGTGTTGTTTCCCCTCTAACATAAAGCCTATCCAGTGTGTATTGTTACATTATTCAAGTCATCAGTGATTAAACTTGAATTATTCAGGATCAAGCATTGCGCTTAAAGTTTTAAGATTTTTTCAATTTTCCTAATTATGTATTGTTTTATCTGGGCGTGAGTGTTGTGTTAATTATGTGTAGTCACATTCTACAATTTGTTCTTGTAGGATTTAGGTTAACATATTTCGATATAATTTTGTACTTCTTGTCCATGTGGATTTCTTTTTATTTAAACACAATGCAACAAATCAATATATTGTGACTTATATTTTTAAAAGAATTGTTTTACAATATACATTCATATTTACTAAATAATTGTATTTTTTGGCACTGAAAGAGTTATCTTGGTATTGACAGCGAAGCTTAAAAGAGCCATATTTGTATTTATGTTCGTTTAAAAAGTTGTTAAAAATAGGTGAACAAGGCTACCGTCTATTGTTTATAACCGTAAAATAAGTATACTACGTATGTTATTACTTGAAAATGATACTTAATTACAAAAATAGCGAGCAAGTGGAACTGCAAAACAATGTTTATCTTATTGAACGTTTAAACTTATATACATTATTGAATTCGAAAACTTTGTGTGTACACATGATGGATAATAATGTTTTTGACATGAGTGAAGAAAATCCCATCAACTGAAGGTTTCTTGAAAATGTAATTTCCATGAGTGAAAGTAGAGAACAAAAATACAAACGTTTCATCAATAAAATGGTACTTCACTCACATCTAATAACAAGCCAATCAATATGCCGGCTTCACCTTGTGGTGAAATTACTTGGAGCTTTCAAAAAGACCAACAATTTATTTATTTTGATATTGAATTATTGATGTTCTACTTAGAAACTCACAATAAACAATATAACCTTGGAAAAACGATCAATTTTCTATTTCCTGTCTTAGTTACACAATATGCAATTGTTTGTTTTATTGAATTAAACGTGTCAACATTTATTTGAGATCATGTTTGTAAACACAGTTTTCATGTATGTGAACTATACTCTAACTCTTCTATTTTGGAGAATTATCATTAGATATTAAGCAGAAGGAAAGCTCCCAAAATGTCTTAACATATGTACATACTAAGATCATTGCTAATTTGGAAACATAAACTTTGGATAAACGTTCCCTCTTTGCTGTAATCATTTAGCATACTCCTTAAATTTATGAAACATATAACCATATAGAGTTGACCAAATCCAAGGAAAGTGTACAATACTTTTCTTTTTTAATTTATATCAGACATACTCAAAGTATATGAAAAATAGAAACACCCTCGTTGCAAGGTTAAGGACTTCACACTTGGATCCTTCAACACTTTTGAGACTGAAATGGTCAAAGTGTTAACGTTTTATGTTAAAATAGTTATAAATAAATTTAAGTTACTATACATTTTAAGATTCATCATGATATCTAGAAATAGTAACCGATTTTTCGGGATGGGGGATTGCCAAGTAACACCCAATGAAGTATGTTTCATTGCAGAGACAACTCGACCATGTAGTGTTTGAAGTTACAAAACATCATGCATATTATGATATCGTTTTATATGTGTTCTATAACATTGCAGTGTGGATGTTTACACTTGATCAATAATCGACGCAATTTTATTCCTAAGCATTCTCATTCACAAGGGAAAATAATTTGCAAGGTAGTAAGCAGCTGCAGTTATATCTAGAGTTCTTCTGACTTGCTTGTTAACATTTGCTAGCAACCGTTAGCGACTCACAACAAGTATAATCAGTCGTTTATTGACCCACGCGGGCTGAGATCATCTCCGCAGAAAGTCAATCCTGACCAAGTCATCTGTGGTAATGATACTTTGCATACTCAAGAACACACACTAAACATATTCAAGAGGACGTTTATGAAATATATATTTCTCTGGTTCAAGACACACTTCTTCTGATTCATGCAAATATGTAGTACTGATACAAATTTACTCAGCGGACGCTTCGGTAATTCACAATATCTTATAATAATAGACTAATATTCATTCTTGTTTTATCGTTGACGTCCACCGTGTTTAATTCCACTGAAAAAATGTAAGTATTCAGTTTGTTTGGATTTATTTGTTCATTGAGGATGGGGTTTTGTAGTTGTTTAAGTCGTTAACACATTAACTGTTCATGTTATGTTTGAGATAACAGATGGTAACATAAGTTTCAAATGTCGAACATGTTTGAGTAAATGTGAACTTAAATATATAAATGTTGGTAGCATGGTAACATTCTTCAGTTTTGGAGCTACATTAGAAACACTGCTAATTGAACTAAAATTTACAATAGCAGCATTGTAACACTTTAAATGGTGAACACAGGGACCTTTCCAAGTTCTATCACATGTTGGTCTAACATTAATCGTCCACAGTACCCAGAGGGTTGAAACATTGGTTGCACTCACTTGAAAGATCGATTCATTCACATTTAACTCAAGGGATTAGTTTCGTGGCTTGATTTAGCAACTCAGACGCTTTATTTTACACTCAATCAAGTCAAAAGCAATTGGTCTTTTTGTTTTACTGCAACCAAGCTGTCAATCAATAAAGATCGTGTTTTTCACTGTTACGACTGCTTATCATTGAGTATAACAGTAAGAACAACTTAATTAATTGTTGTATTATTGAAAAATTAATGCAATTAATGTCATTCAGCTCAAATGTGTTACTTTATGTTAACAATTATTGGTGACATTTTCCAATCATAGCAACGAAACTTCAAATAATATTGAATTTACTTTAAGGTGTGAATATCAAATCTCTAGTCGAACCTCTATAGGCCTGAACTGAAAATCTTAAGTTTCATATAACATAAACTGTTTATAATCATCTGTTTGCAAAATATGATCAAGACAAGCAAACTCTTATTATGATCAAATATATATTCATCTTCAATGAATATTTGACGGCATATATTTCACACTGCCTTGAAATCCTCATGAAACTAATTACTAATGATATATCATTACGCTGTGACGTTACATGATGACGTCAAATTACAATAAAATCTCTACTATTTTTCAGAGACATTAAAAACTAATCAGGAATGATATTGGATGATAAATAGATTCTCCCACCAAAGTTGCTAAATCCAGAATTGATTGGAAGTGTTTTCCTGCCTGGTAGTTATAAAGAGAAGTCTTTGAGAGGGATCCCTAAACAATTATATCTACAGCAACCTGCCACATGTATACATTTAATGGATGGATCGAAAATGACAGATATTGACAGACGTTTTATCATGATTGGAAAGATTTTTGAAAAAAAAAATACAAAATAAGGTAGTTTTTCAACAGAGCACGGTGCAACTTTGTTAATATTCATTGATTTATATTCAGCAGACATTAATTATGGAATGTTTTCAGGCGTCTAGCCAATTTAGCCAAATAGAATCACCTTCGTGTTCATGAACTTTGACATGTTGCTGTAAATCGTTGTGGCGATGTTGTCAGGTATGAAATTGGTTTTCATGGTGAGTTCACTCGTTTGCAGTTGAAACCGACTGTGTTTGTAATAGAGTTCATGACTTCGAAAATCTGAGTTTCTAAGGAAGAAATGACAAACCAGTATTTGGGGTGAGAATTTAAAACTTATTGGCTGTTTTTCAAATAATAACACGGCAGTTAGAATTCTCCCTTGGAGAACTTTGCAACTTAAATCAACTTCTGAGTAAAGGAATACATGTTGTAATATTGTTAATGTAAACAGGTCCAATGGAGGACTATAAATTTACATTTGTACTTGGTTGTATGTCTGTTATGTTTCATCGGATAGAGATATGTAATGTAAGTGTTGATAAGCGGTTACTAAATCATGTTCGATATAACTGCTGATTAAAATTTTGAAATAAGTAAATTCAACTCCCTCAAATACACTAAATATAATCTAACTATTGTGGGGCCGTTACATGGTAAAAGATGTAATATTAAGTTGTTTGAAAAGGTTAAATAACTCCTTTATTTCCTTAGAGAAGTGCACGTATTTCTTCATTGACAAACTTGTTGTTTTTGTTTCACGGTTATTCTGCTAAATAATGATGTGAAATAAATACAAAAACGGGCACAGGAAAACGATTTTAAGGATTCGCTGTACGAGAATGAGTACGAAAGTCCTGGTAAGCCGGTATGTGTTGTTGATTGCTTCAACCACCGATTATTGTTTCCTGTCAACACCTGTTGTTAATGGACCAAAGAAAACAATATTGACCATGGACGAAGTATTTAATATTTAATTTAATATTTAATGTA
The DNA here is from genome assembly GCA_936450465.1 of Gibbula magus. Lineage (NCBI taxonomy): Eukaryota > Metazoa > Mollusca > Gastropoda > Trochida > Trochidae > Gibbula > Gibbula magus. Next base: position 46,982,250 of record OW388297.1, read on the forward strand.
TTTAATACTGAAACGAAACAATGAAATGAAATACAGTCAACAATGTAAATTGGTTTTAACAGCTGGATGTACGGCAAAATGACACCATGATAAAAATAGCATGACGTCATGCAACAATTGTTTGACGTCACAAGACAATACGGCTATTGGTCAGACTTGGGCTGGAGTCAATATGCTTTTCTGTCGACGGTCACGTGATCAGCACTCGACCAATCAGGTCGCTGGGAAAATATGCTTACATAATAAAAACTTAGTTGTCAGGAAAAGTGTATCCTTGATTTATATTATACTATACTTCCTTAATTTATGTTGGTGTTCAGTATTGGTCGCTCTAGATGCAGTTAAACATATCGAAGTATTAAAAGCCATGGTATGTTGCCATCAACGCCTTTATTACCCGTGTGATAGAACGAGCTAACCAGAACAATCTATTGATGATAATTTACCATTATTCAAGTTCTATCTTTGAAAAGGAGAATCTTAATTTGTTAAAAAATGTGTGCAGCACTAAAATAATTTAAAAAATTGTAATTAAAGATGGAATTTTCATCAATTTTCTTTCTCAATATCAAATGCATATTAATTGTTCAATTGCTCTTGCTCCATGTTCCTATTTGATTGCTGTACGATACTAACATTATATCAAACAAAAGAAGTTCAACTCTCTAGAAAGACACATATGATATAATTGTAGAGAGGCAAAGGGATATGAATTGATGAATTCAAGAAAAATGCGAAAAAATCATTAAGAACACCAGGAAGCTGTTGACATGTTAAGCATGTCCTACTCTACCGATAGCCCCTGTCATTCAAAACATACAATGCACATCACACGATGGACTTAGTTAATCTCTCTAGTAATTCATATGTTCTCGTTACAAACCATTTCTTTAAGAAATACATTGTCTTTTGTTATTTGGAAAACAACTATGTTTGGTTAAATAAAACTCTATAGTTTGCCACAGTTTTTTCGTGAACACAATTGCAGTGTCATGTTGGATAGACCATTCTTAAAACCTAAACAATCAGCAACAACGAGTGATCTGTATTTCAAATGTACAACCAGAATGTTGAAGTCGTGAACTCTATTAGAGTCCGTTGCTACCTCCACTGTGTAAAATCACCATGGAAACCAATTTCATTGCCTGACAACATCGTTACAGCAATGTATAGTTACATGTCAACGTTTCACGATCTCTCAGAGGGTTTGGTTTTGTTGTAACAAAATTGAATGGAGGACTTTAGATGCATTTAGTAATAAAACACATGCTTTGTCGATATTTTGCGGTTTGGAAAATGCTTAGGGCACTACATGGAACCATAGCATCTTAAAATATTCGCTTGAATTTGGATTGCGATGTCGTTTGCAAATGTTATGTCAAACTGCACATACTAACGGTATGAGAAATTCTATTGAAAGAATGTCATTAATCCCATGTGCAACAAACAATGTTGACTTTCATTTCTCAGTACAACTAACATGTTTTTATATGAAATGCAGATATGTGAAACGTTATGTGAATGAACTTTTTTCTTGCTTACACTGCTGGATAATGATACAGATCATATGATTAATTTGACTGCCACATTGTTATATGTTTTCTTTTGCAGTGAAAAACTGTTATCTCTGTGTCTATCTAACCACAACTTTTATGTTGTTTATGTTATTATTGAACGGTGATTATACCAAATGTACACACGAATTATAATATTGGATACTATACAAACTTCACAATGCGCTGAGGATTGTCAAAGCTAAATTGGTTGTCAACGTTTGTGTGAAGCATGATTTATCCCTTCAAATCATGATGGATTGAGGAAAGGTGAAGCATGTTTTGCATTGCGGATTATGATAACTCGACAGGACTATGATAACATCGTTTGATAAGGCAAAACATCCCAATGTTTGAAACGAGCACAGCTGTTCCATTCGAAAACAACTTAATGATATCAGAGTATGAACATGAATCATGTCAACAACAAGAATATAAAACAGACAAAATGTCAAGAAGCATGAAGTGGGCAATCCAATGGGGAAAAGAGTGGGGAATCATTGGAATCATTGGTGAGAAACGTCCTTCATGTTCACACTAATGATTAGTTTAGCATATTGAGTAACAAATTCAGAACACTTATGGTCGAGAAATTATTACAATGGTTATTGTTCACTCATCCATATTTCAAAGCCGTTACAATTATTATTAACCATTTTTTTTCTAATTATTCTTTCAACGGAATTAATATGGTAAAGTGAAGTGAATAATTGTTCTCTTTCAAAATAACTTTAAGAATATCAATAATTAGAAGGCTACTGCTTCAACTGAGATTTATGTTGACAATTACGTCTTGAATTGTTCCTTCAGATCATTTCATTATCTCCCTGTGATATATCAGTTCAGTTTGCACTGCCTCACCACTGTCTTTATCGTCCTGTTGAGCACTGGAGTGAAATACCATTGATTTAACTCAAGGGAACGAAACCTATCCTCTCGGTTGGTGTAAAGCCAGTAGTTTTCACGTCCAGAAATACGACATTAACAGATTTATGTACCAAATGTACCATTTACAAAAAATAAAAGTAACATATTAAAAAAAAAATTCAATTTGACTCCCTGTTATCGATGGAAACATTAATATAATGGCCTCGTTTTTTAAGGATTATTTTTCGAAGATTTCGATTACGAAGCATAATGGTACCAACAAAGAAACATTTTCTAATATCAGGTTTAAAAATTCAAATGTTGTTTTATGTAGTCATTCGGTATATATACTTTAACTTAAATAATGACTTCTTTTTTCTATAGTACAAGTTACGAATGAGCAGTTGAACGAGACCTGGTTTATTGTTGGTTCTGTTTATATCAAATCAATAAATTCAATTAACATGAAGGTATACAAGAGTTAAATTTCCACAATATTCATATTCATAGACAAAAAATTCACGAATTATTGTCATAACTGTGTGAAATTAAAGTTACATTTGTAAATGAGATTACACTTGTTTTTCACGAAATGATATTAAATGATTAAAAAGACTCATAGAATATAGAAAGCAAAACTCGTATGGGTATTTTAAATATGTGTAAACCAATTTATCGCCCTGGAAATCAGTACATATATATGCATCATTTTTCAGTAGTAACTTTTGAGATTACCTCTGGTTATCATAAACTAAATTTCCAACAAAAGGGAACACAGATATGATGTGGTATGGGTGCTGGGCGCTTGGCTATTAAAACATGTGTTCCTGAGAACAATCATATACCTTACACAACGAGAAGAGTTGAAGATCTTATCTTGGGGTCCTTACAGATCGTTGATTCTGACGTATGCACATCTGTTTAGAATCAAAGTGCCACCTTGGGTTTCTTTTAACCTCTTTAGCACACCACTGATTTACGATGATTCAGCATGACCTTTGTGGCTAAACCAAAAGTTGGTCCTGAAAAAAAGCGCAGAGTTGCATTTCTCACATCAAATTCCCTGGTTCAAATCCCGGTGGAGAGACTAAAGGTTTGTGACTTGGGTCTCATACTGTATTTTTACCCTTGTCAAGGCCCTTCATCAACGTTGCACTCAGATGAACACGGGATGTGTTGAGTAGTGACATGGAAAGTACAATTTCTACAGGGTAATAAATTTACCCCCATTGATCACATTGGATATTAGGCGTTAAAATGGTCAGATATTATCAATAAACAAATCATGATGGTTATGAACTTTGACATGGAGCTATATATGTCCCCATCATCAAAGCATCATTCATAAGTTAATTGTCATGGTAGTACTACTAGTGATACTGGTAGTATTCTTGAAGATACTTTATGAAGTACATATCCCTCTTTGTCAATCTACTATTCATGATTGCTTTTTTGGCATATTTAAAATTTAGCAAAGATAATGGAACCACAAGTTCATGGTTAATTAAAACTATACTATTCATCATTACCCATAATCCAAAATTCCGAAATACGACATCCCTACGCCAGAAAGCTATCGTGCAAAGGGGAAATATGTCTGTATATTGCTTGATTATGTTGCTGTCCTGTTTTTTTATAGAAGCATGTTCATAGATTTATATATTCACTTATGACAAGTCACTCAGCGTGTAATGTATGTCATAACGCATTACTTAAACGTAGTGAATGGACAATATATTAACTAAGCTTTAAATCATCCATTCTCTCACACATTATAACACCCATTATCCGATGTGTTATGCGAACATATATCACATCTGCGGAAATAGTGATGGCGTTCAAGGTTATGAATTTCATCTTGTAATGTAATACACATATGGGACATTGATGTTAATATGTTGACAACCCATAATGCATTCTTCGTACTGATATTCATACACTTCCGGATGCAGCTTGTATATGATTTGTGACAGCCTTAAAAGAAACAGACAAATATCATCATATAATGTTATACAATGTATTAAGTGTTCCGTATTGGCCCAGTGTTGGCACAAGACGACCTGTAACTCAGCAAATATGGATATACTTAATTCATGATCAATTTATGAATTATTTTCATTTCATTATATTTGCACACCACTAAACATATAATTACATTGAAATGATAAGTAGTAACAAGACTGGTGAACAAATAGCACCGTTCAAAATTGTGAAGCGACGGCTTCAGGCTTTCACCACTGCGACTGCGCATGCTCAGACTCATATTGGCCCTGTTTTTCCCGTATTGGCCCAGCTGCCCCCATGAATGTATATCAAGTATCATACCCGCCTTAATGAAATTGTGTTTATCCTCAACAGAGACATTCAAAATAAAAATAAATATGTGTTCTTCATTTGTGGAGCGTCTTTTCCAATGAAGCACTTGCTAAAAGTACTGTGGTACATGACTCTGGAATTATGTTCTGTGGTACAGGAAAAAAATGTCATCAGTTTGATTTTGTAAACATCAAGCGTCTGACTTGTTCAGGCAACTTGTATTTATAACTGTAACATTTCTGTAGTTCTGTATTTCTGGACTACCAATTAACTTCAGAAGAAAATAAGTGATGTCTGTCTTCTTCATTGACAGGACTTCAAATTATGGCCTATTTATGGTTCTGCAATTTGATCAAAATTGATCATGTGTTTGGATTTTTGCAAAAGTTAAATTGAAACAATTTGTCAACACGTTTTTAAATATAACCTTTACGTCCCATTAAATTGCAAATTTTCATTGATCAGTCCGTTTCCTAAAAAATAAATAAGAGTATTGCAGTAAAAGATTCAATAATTCGTGAGAGCATGAACAAATCAGATCGCATAAAGTGTCACAGTTGTCAAAGTCAAACATTATTCCACTATCATTTTGAAACTTAACCCATGGATTAAAAGATACCATATACCCCATTTGATATATAGGTCATAGACACAAACATTCATACAAATAAACCATGTAATAATAAGTAAAAGAGTGGCACTGTAGTCTAATGTATTTCTAATGTATTCTCAAAGTAAACTTTTCCACGATGGAAACGGTTTCCCAATTCCTGCAGTAACTTATTTTCTCCAAATCAAAATAATAAGATAACTGTAAAATAGAATAATGAAAGTAGGAAACTCATAATGCTTCCATCTAAAGGTAACATATATACATACATATATTGTACTGACGCCTTAATGCTAAATGCTAATGCAAAGGCAGTATTCTTTGATAAAGTGTAATTTTCTTTGTAATAATTCTAATTAAGTCCCTTTGATTTGTTATATTCGATTGAAGTGCACTCTCACATCTGCAAGAATAATTTTTATCAGACTTAATTATTTTACTTCAAAACAAAACAGTTACCGTTTGTATTACACGAGGTTTAGCCTAATTTACATATATCAACATCTGTCAGAAGCATATACAGATATCAAAGATACGTCACATATATCAATATTTATCGAAATCATAGTATACTTCACATACATCAATAACTGTCAGAAGCGTGGATACATACCTAGGATACGTCATATACACACGCGGGCAAAAGGAAGTATACAGGTAAAACAACGCAAGATATTTTAATCAAAGAGTGATGGACACGCCTGAAACATAGTTACACCATGTCTCTAAGAGCAAACTAACTTAATCTGTAATTTTTTAAAACATTATATGTTCATCATTCTGAAAAATAAGGCTTTTTAAAATCGTTGTTATAGAACTACAGCGAGATATAAGAGTAGAATGTGGCTTTCTGGCTTGTTTAATGACATCCTATAGCAACGATGCGTTATTGATTAAAGTCAAAGGATGTACATCATGCCGATAACATCCTATACTATTTTCCATATTCTATAATATTTTACCTTAAATAACAAAAATTATTTCCCAAAATACCGTTTGAAATAGATATTTCAGCACCCCATATGTGCTTGAACAGATATAAAATATTACGTATCATACATTTGTAGACTCAGTAAATTGTACACTTTTAACGAGATATATCTTCATCACAAACATTCAAAATCGAATTTATCCGGGAGAAATATTTTGTGTTTTGTGTTTTGTGTAAAGAAGGTATGCTTTCTGTTGCCCGTGGGTATATATCAGCATGTATCGACTTAATTAGCATACGTCACATATATCAACAGCTGTATTGGGAACAATAAACATCATCACAGACAGTTTTAATCAAAATTCTTATTCTCATGAATTGATTAATACCACAAGTTACTGACCGCATTTTTGGTTGAATGATATTCATTCTGGATTAAAAAAATGAAATAAGCTTTGTAAACAACGTGTTTCACTTCAACTACTCAGCTTGATGACAATAATATAGATTTTTAGTAACATTAATAATCACTTCCATCTTCAAAATGAATTCTCAAAGATAATGTATATAGATATATACCTTTGATGATAACTTGGCCTGATTAGTTAGACACTGCGGGCTTTCTCCCTGCCATAATACTAGCAGCAGCGATATAAGTGAAATACTCTTGAAAGCGGTGTTAAAACCCAACTCACCTCACCTCACCTGATCATGATTAGTTAGGGCATTCCTTTGCTATGTCAGACCTAACGAATACCTTCTGCTCTGTCAAATTTGAATGTATTATACCGTTCAGCGTGAGGTCTCTTTAAGGGTCATACACTCATACAGTATGTTAATGTTTCCTAAGCATAATTGCTTTGTCAACCGCGAAAGAAAAATATTAGAACGTGACATAAGAGAAATATGTTTCATATCACGATATCACGAAATCGTATCTTTTCTACAATCTTCATGCTGTAGGTTGATATTATACTTCAATGTTTATTGCGACATTCTTGGTAAATATGCAAATCGGTGAAATGTGTTCTATTGTGGTTACACCGGCAACCTATGGCACACATATATCATGCTTGATTCGTTTCAGCAGCGTATACACCGACCACGTGTCCGGCGTACGCCGTTCCTGGACCCGGCTGAAGTTGAAACAAGTGTATCGGCGAACAGACAGGAAGACGTCATCATCCCTCATATTAGCTTCAATAAAAATGTCATTTATATTAAACAAGTATTTTTTGGAATTATTTCAAATCATGTGTTAATATTTTATTAACGTGTGATGCATTGTTTTAAAGAACCAGCAATATTTTAGAACAAATCAGTCAACTATCTAATTTTCAAAAGCAAATTCATATAAAAACAGTTATTGAATGTCGCAAGGATAACACTTGTCCACCATTACACGCCGCCTTCGCCGGTTATTTCCAACCGGCGCATTCGGCGTACGCCTTAGTCGTACGCCGGGTTCCAATCAAGTGATTCGCCGGCTGCGCCGCCTCCGGGTCGTACGCCGGGTCCCGAATCAAGCAAAGCCGTTGCATACCCCTATATGACTCAAGCAAAGATCCTTGTTGAAAAATGCTATTGCAGTATACATAGGAACTATATTACTGACTGGAGTGATACAAACCTGAAGAAAAACATTTTCTTTCTAAGTTTCTTCACACTATACGAGTTGACATTAATGCTTGACTAGGTGAAATAATGGGGTCGATCTATATAAAGACGGCTAAAATAACCAATACTAAAGAGCAGCTATGTTTAAACAGGAAGTACAAATCTACTTGGAGATTTTACCATTACCATTTTAGCAAATTCAATGTATCCCATTTGTAAAACTATTATAACTTTTTATGAGTTTCTTTACTTTAATACGACATGTTTTCGACATGTATGGCATCCCTAATTTTAATTGTTACAATCCAGATTAATTTATTTCACTTCAAAACCGGAGTCAATTATAGGAAAAAAGCAATAAACAACGGTAATAGTTCTGATCAATAAAACTAGCTTGCCTTGAACCATAATTTTTAACTTACTGTAATAATTGTGTATAACTCTTTTTCATTTGTGGCATTTCTGTTCTTGTTATGTTGCTCCACGTCATTTTGCAGAGCAAATACAATAGGACAATTGCAAAGTTCTGTATATTTTTCACTCCTGTCATATTTTTAAGAAAATATGTATATAAAGTCACGAATAGCGTCCCCCAGGTTTAAAACCATTTCAAATATAATTGATGAAAATATTAGTAGCTCTAACTAGCATTTCAACTTCAGAAATATGTTTTGTTAATTTCCCTCAGGCATTGTGGAACACCAAGTTATGATGTACAATTGATGCATTTTACATTTGATTTCAATTATCAGAGTAAAGTGCACTGGAGAAAATTGTTAGCAATTAAAGAAAATGACGACGTAGAGATTCGTCTGTGGAAAAATAAGTCCACCTTTAAACCAGCGTTAACAAAATAAAATTCAAATAATATTATATCTACACAAACATGGAATACATGATCAGTATTATACAACCTGCTGCAAAGTATCTAAGAACATAGAACGTAATACTATCCTACCATGACATTTATTTGATTTTTAAAAACTTTAGCAAATATTGATAATTGTTCTTTTTTTTCTGAAAATGTGTTCTACCGGTCGGAGAGAACGTGCTTAACGTGTTCAAGTCTTGTCCTAAATTATTTTACAGTAAATTCAGGTTTCCTTTTGAATTTGCAACTTCCCATTCAATTTTTCCTGATATATGTATTCCTTGTAACTTCAACGGTTTCATTTGACATTATAACTTCGGCGACTCTTTACAGAAAATGAGGATTAATCTTATTAAATTTGCTTTGTGAAAGGAGCCCCGTCAAGTCAGCAATATTGAATTGCACCCCGTGTGTCCATGTGTTTCAGTATTCACTGATAAACCTTGGTAGTTAAAATACATTCAGTTGAAGTTAATATTTGTGTTAACTGGCATGGTCCTCATAATAAGAATACATTTTTGGTATGAAATATTCAATGACAAAAACAATGTGTCAGATCATAGTGTTCCAAACAAACAATAATCTTTGATGTTAAAATATGTATATGTGGTTGTGTTGAAAGTACTTTTTAATGTGCATTAAGGTATTTAGGTTAATGCAATGGTTATGGTTAAGTGCAGTATGTGTGGTCTCTTTCTTTACATAGGAAATTACGTTAATGTAAGTCAATATACCTGTACGTGACCATTAGCTGAAAAAATTTTGTTCCTGACTTTCAAAATGTAATTTTATTTACATGTTACTTGCATTAGAGTGGTTTATACATAATAACGATTATGCTAAATATTGAAATAACTTGCTGGACCTAAAACCACAGCATATGAACCACAATTTTAACTTTTACAAGATGTATGGAGGCTTAATAATAATGGAAATTATTTGTGAAGATGGAAATCTGTATATATGTGATTCAAATAATATGCGTACATTTATTGACTCCTCTGTGTCAGAATCAATTTGCGAGTGGAGTTGTTATTTCGATTTCAATCATTCTTTATTTATAAATGAGTAATTATAACAATTACAGGTCTACGTGATTCAGGCACATCTGGCATTACAGGAAAACAGTATAATTGAGTCAACATAATTATTCTGTTCGGCTTGATTCTTGCAATTGAGTTATTTCAGTGAATAAATACTTTTCGTCAAATACAATAATTTCAATCACTGAGATACGTGCATTCATGTTATAAGTATTTAAAATAAATACGAAAATTTACATAAAATAATAATGTTTTAAATAAAATCATATTATTAAATCGTAACAGAATTATGAAAGTACCAAGTTGTTGCTGATATGAATTCTAAGTTCATTCAAAGTCCTGTGTATAATTTCACAGTAAATAAAAAACATGGAATGTGTCATTAATTACATGTAGCAATTTGCTAATAACAAGTTTGTAAATCAAGGTTGTCGACATTGTTTTATCAATTCTATTCCATTTGATTCAATAAATGTTATATAGAGGTACTACTTTGTGATTGGTGGACAATTTCTGGAGAACTAACTGAAATATTTACTACAATTTTCATTACAAAACGACCAGTAATTAAATGTTACCACATGTTAAACGGTGTAAAAAAAAACAACTCCTGCCGAAGAAATTTTTATAGGGACATCATTTGTCAAGAGGTCCCTATAATTTCATTCATCAGTGTGTAATACTTCTATTTTTATCACTATTCTAGTACACTTGGGGTGTTGAAATCGCTTTTTCAAAATTCTATTTTGGGCAGAATGTTTGTCATTTAACATAAAAATTAATAAAATGTAGAAATTGAATTAATTAAAGATCTTATCGACATAAATAACCTCCTTGGACTTTTTGTTGACGCGTCTTTACTGTAGGACGTCATAAAACAAGCCAAGAAAGCCGTTTAATACTCTGAGACTCTTACCTCGCCCAGTTAAGGAGATTCAAAATGACGATTTCGTAAAACGTGGATTATACAAAAATATGAACAGATAATGTTTTTAAATTTTAAATCTAGTTTAGTTGACTTCTGGAGACATGATGTATCTCTGTTTAAGAACCTTTATTACGCGCGGATTGAATTATCTTCAGTTGTATTTTGTATGTGACGTTTCTTTTGCGGTTGAGTGTAATTTGTGACACCATGAACTGAGAAAGGCTTCTGATTATTGCTGACTCCAAGTAAAGGGAAAATTGTGAGGGAATGGCGGAAATGACTTTATGATCAACCAATCGTTGAAAAATATGTTTTTTATCAATAAGTTTACTTACATATGATTCTTGTTTGCGTTGGGTGTTCTGACTGACAACTGATATTGATTGAAACAAGATGATTAAATTTTTTGGATATGACATGTTAGCTAATGTAACATTTCTGTCGGATATGCTAGACAGCCGAAATGCAGGTTTATCCAACATTTCTAAATCCAAAATTTATTTTAAATGGTCATTTACAAATGGTCACCTTTACAACGGCGTCGCTGATAGCCAACAAAAGAAAAGAAAACGGGATCTGGTTGTTCTGAAATATAATGTAATAGCCCCTCTACTTCAACCAACATAGAGACGCTATCAGAGACTGATAAACGGTGTTGAAACAGTTAAAATATGTGTTAAGTCAGCATATCTATTTCTGTCAACATATATTTCACATAACATACAGGTTGTAATCAAATCTAGTATGAGCTTTACCTGAGAATTATTTAATGTCTATCGCTGCTCCTGAAGTATCTAATCATTAACAAACTACGTGTATATAAGTTATAACAAGCGATCACATCAGGGCTATATGTAGATTAGTTCTCAAAGCTGTTTACGGTATCCAGAGAATTGTTTAATATGCTGAGTTGCACACTTCATTTACAAAAATACATCAAGAAAAGTTTTTCAAAGATTACTTAGTACAGATAACCTTTTGTTTCCACAATTTTGACTGAAGGAAATAATGAATATAGTTTCCTTATATTTTAAAATAATGGTATCGTTTCCTTTGATGAATTTTGAACCTTTGATGCATGTGAAAGAAAATTAAAATAGAATAAAGGCTCAAGTTGTTTAACCTTACTGAAACCCTCTATCATTGACAGTGCTGACGTATATGATTATGAATGATTGAACGAATATCTCGACAAAAGGAAAGTCATAGAGCAGTACAGGGATATACATTAACAATAAAAACACTAATATCATAAATGATTATAGGAAGATTATTTGTCATTAACAGATGATATACGCACCTTTAAATTTCGTTAAAAATAATACAGTTTTTCATTGTAAGGGAACCATGTATAAGGCAATTATAATACATTTGTTCAGATATACCAGAACCGACAGCAAAACCCCCTTGCAATTATTTGCAACGTGTTTATTATAGTTATAGAGAACAAAGCCTAATATGGGCAATTGTCCTTGTGGACAATAATCGTTCTCAAACTGATCATGTGATCTTCCATTCTGTTGAGTAAGATGAACAGACAAAGGGTCTCCTCATTTCTCTATCGATTAGGTAAGAACAATAATATTACACCAACAGTGAGTAAGTATCAAATAATGCAATGTTTGACGTGTTGATATGTACATACCCAACATAGAAGAATACAGCTGAATACCGCTAGTTTGTTCACCTACTTGTATTGCAGTGCAAATATCATGTAATTTGGCATCTTTGAAGCATCATATCAACCCAAAAACTAGATCGACAACGTTGCATTTTTGAATTTTAAGAAAACAGTTGATCATGAGTGTTTCATAACATAACATTCTGATTTGATACATCATAGTAAACAGTTATAATTTTGGCAGCTCTTTGAGGTGACCAGGGGTCAATCTTTATAAAACTACAGTTTTTATTTTCCTCTGTGAAATATTCAGCTAGTGATCAACTTGGTGAAACACGCATCGTATACTTCCTCTTATATTCAAATTGTTTTCATTTAGTCGATATAAAGACTTGTACTCGAAAATTAATGAAATTTGAATTTTAAAAATATGACCCGTTCTGACTATTTAATTGACATGCACCACTCACGTGACGATCACAGAAAACATTTGAGAATGATTATGTTGCTCATGGTGTTTTGATTTATTTTCGTTTTATGTGATGCAATTTCATTGACGTTACATTGAACGTAAATGTACATGCTATTTGCACTAAGGTATACATGTAGGTAAATAAACTTTCGGTATGCAGCTGTATATATAAAACAATCGAAATTTTGACAAAACTGATATGATGATGATGTTCAATGTTGCATAACGGATAGATAGAGCATCTGTATGTTCTCGACCATTCCATTGTGACACATTCCAATATCAAATCAATATATGCTTTCTTTATGAGCTCCTATATACAACCTAATATAAGGTTTCTATGGTGATAAGCATTGAACTTGTCTTATACTTATTAATACACTGAGGTTTTGAGACAATATTCTCATTAATCTCCCTAGTCGCTCGGTAGATAACCATCAAACACATCTATTTCCGTTTAGTTTAAAGCAACATTTGTGGAGCCATTTCCTCTACAAACGTGTTTCATCTCACATTATAGTCTCCATTTACTAGTGTTTATAGCTACACTTAATGAACGAGCTCATCATGAGAAGTAATGTTGTAACTGACAGCCTCGTGATGGAGATCTACAGCTTCATGTCAAAGTTCAGAAACAATCTGTTTATTAGTTTTCTGTTACACTGTTGATGTAGCATATAGCACAAAGGGATTCATCTGTCTGAGTGCTCTTTGTCTCCTTTGTTGTGTACAACAGATTTATTGATTCAGACAGGTTGTTCCACTTCTTGTTGATATTTGTATATTTCATCTTTTCCAATAAACATACTTTTCCAGTATGTGTGGCTTTTTTAATTTCAGTTTGTTAATCAGTCAATTTTTAATATTAATACTCGCAATAACCGACAACTCTGAAATTAGTTTTTCTATCTTTCCTCAGTGAAGTCTGGCGCTACGTGGTCTTGTACATAATCAGCTATTAGTGAAGTTCAGCAACAATGGACACGGTTCGCGTTTGAAGGCTCTCCTTACAATGAAACACTTTATATTTTAGAATAGAAGTTAAAAATTATAATAATCTGCTTATAAAATTAGTATTGTATCAGTGCTATTAATTGTTAGTTTTTATCTTTATTCTTTTATCCTTTATTATATCCGTATTGTCAAAAATATGATATCTCTTTTTTATTTTCTTTAAAACGCAGTGTGCAACTCAGCATATTAAACAATTCCTTGGATACCGTAAACAGCTTTGAGGACTAATCTACGTGTAGCCCTGATGTGATTGTTTGTCATAACTTATATACATGTTAATGGTTAGATACCGCAGAATCTCTTCTAGGCAATAAATCACTCTCACTCATAACTCAAAACGCTCATACTACACTTGATTAATACCTGTCTGTTATGTGAAATACATATAACAGTTGTAAAAAAGGGTACTAGTAATGATATAATGATGCTATACTAAGAACATTAATATAATATACATCATGTTTATATCGATATATGTATGCATTTATGTATTGACCATTTACAGAAATTGGATATGCTAACTAACAAATATGTTGTCTCAACAGCATTGACCAGTCTGTCTGTTGTTGAAGTAGGGGAGCTATTACACAGTATATTTTTTTCAATTTGAGTGACGATAAAAGTCACATTTTATTGCAGCGAAAGGAACTATTCAATGGAAAATACTGTCAAGTAAGGGATGCCGATCTCTCCCAATAGAATTTACTCAAGCTAATTTCTTTCAGAGCAACCTATATTGCTACATTCGGTTTCGGAACCCTGATTTAGTGCATTCAAAGTTAGTTGTGAAAGTGGCCATTTGCCAATGACAAGTTATAATGCTATTTTGGAAATAGAAACGTTGGATAAAGACTTAATCTGTATTCTACCATCACATTTTAAAATCCTTGTTTTTGATTGGTTTATGTTATGGTAGAACGGAGGTTCGAACACGATTTTTGTGATAGACGATGTGCTGCATTTGAATACATTATCACTTCACATTCTAGGCCAAACTATTTCAATGAAATAAACATGTGACTATCAGTTATCTTCCCTTTGCGGTTTTCATCTTGTTTTTCTTCTACGTAGTTTAATCTGTTTATCTGTTTGGGAAATATTTTGGACCGATGTTTTAAACAGTGAAACAGTCACGACGGGAGTCGACGCGATAAGCCGAGAGTGAACCAGTTTACTTTCGAAAACAATGACGTCATAATCTCAATCAGTTATGGCATCACAGGGAATGGTCGCGTCAAATTTGATAAGTCGCAGAGGAATTAATTTCAAGGCGGTGAAACGTTGAAATTTCCCAACCAATAGGTTCTATTTGTATGTAACATTTGTAAACATATCATATAAAAAAATTAATAATTTTAGTTCTATTAAACTCAGTTGTCAGTAAGAACACCCAACGCAAACTGGAATCATATGAAAGTAAACTATTTGATTAAGATCATATCTGTAGACGATTGGTTGATCATATAGTCATTTCCGCCATTCTCTCACAATTTCCCTTTACTTGGAGTCAGTGTGTCTGCGGATATCAGCAGTGATCAGAAGCATTTATCAGTTCATGTTGTCATCGATTAGATATAACAGTTTATCTGACGTTTCTTAAATCATTAGTTATTTACGTTAGTTGCATAAGGATTTTTGGTTCCATAATTATTTCTCTACTATTCTATAGAGTGCAATGATTCCAAGAACAGAAACATCCTCTGAAGCAAACCAATGCGAACTATGTCTATAAGTGTTAAGGAATTACTGGTAGTTTTGTCGTGAAAATTGTAATAAATATTTCAGTTATATAGTTCTCGAGAAATTGTCCACCAATCACAAATTATTACCTCTATATAACATTGATTGAATCAAAAAGACTAGAATGAATAAAACAATATTCAATGACTAATGACTTAAGACATATACACAGTACACTAGGAACTTGAGTTCATATCAGAAACAATTTACATAATGGTTTGTTTATTTCATAATTTTCTTATGATTTATTATTGCTATGATTCTATTTAAATTTGTTCTTATTGGTTTAATATTCATACAGGACTGATAATATGAATGTACTTATCTCAGTGATTTAACTCATTGTATTTTATGAAAATAACGTATCCACGAAAATAACAAAATTGCAAGAAACTAGCAAAAAAGAATATTTACTTTAAACACCTATAGTTTTTTTAAACTGTCGAATGGACACAACTCATGTTTTCCCTGTAATTATAGACCTGTCTGAAATCATTGTCTGAGGTCATTGTTTCCAAATTATGAATACAAAATAATTGTGCTTCACTTTGTTCCAATTAAATTCATTTAACTTAAGATACCAAACAACATTCACCTAGGATTTTGAGAACAACAGTTGCCAAAAGAATTGAAGTTCAGTGTATAAAAACATATTTGGCGAAGTAGATTCTGATTTTGATACGAATGTCTGCTTGAATACCATTAAGATATCATTCAAAATTTACTTTTTGTGTACATGATTTATTTTGTTCGTCTCTTGATAATGAGAAGACTGAGCGAAAGAAAGTTGAGTATGATTTAGCTTTTATGATGCTTAGATCTTTTGTTTTTGAATGCGATGGAAACTACACGTGGAAATAATAAATAAAATTTCGATTGATTCTAATACGATCAGGATTTAACAATATATACATGTATACCTATATGTTTGTTTATGAAAAACAATAACAGTGTTAGGTACCTTCAATTTCTCTGTATAATCTCTATATAAATAAATGTTACATTGATAGTTTTCATTTCAACTGCTTGTTCAATTACAGTAACCTAATTATCTAAATGTACATTCATAAGTACTTTCAACACAATCATGTATAAACATTTTATCATCAACGATTTATGCTGAGAAACGTGTGTTTGTTATTTGTTTATAATACTATGCATGACTTCTTTTCCTTTAACTATTTCCTTGTGCGCCTTGTGTGACATAAAATATTCATTCCATTCCAAATAAATAAATGTTATGATGAGAAACATGCCAAACAACACAAATATTAACATTTCCAATGCCAACAATGTATCAAAATGAAACTGACAACAGGGATACTTCAATTATATTTGCATGAAATTCAATGAAATTGGTTTTATGGCCCCCTTCATAAAGCAACGTTAATAAGGTCAATCCTCGCTCACACATTAATTATGTAACACGTAACATGTCACAAAGGTTACTTCTTGTGATCGTCTAAGGGATTTCTAAAAGGAGTCCCTGAACTTAAATAATCTTATAAACTGGCTTGTGTGAAACCATAACCGTTGACCTTACAATGGATTCAAATATCGTTTTCCACTGAATGTGTAATGACAACTTCAAAAGGACAAATGAACGAATAACTGTTAAAAACTCGGACAACAGTTGTGCATGAACCAGTTGAAATCTCCTCGGTAAAGAACAGTAATAAATGTTTGCTTATTGGAGAAAACTCGAATACATGTTATAATGTCATGTTGCTTTGTGTCAATTGATACAGTGTCTAAGTCTTATTAAAGGTACATCCATTGTGTTGTTGGGGGTCACATATTGCAAACGTTATAAATGGTGTTACTTTATCAAGAAGTACCGACTGTTACCGAAAACTACCATTTTGATGATAGTAGACATAACATATTGACGATATGAAGGTAAAAGCAGTGCTTTCTGATCGAAAACCGGACAATGCACAGCTTGTGGCGCGCGCCAATGAGTCAAACGTAATTTTGGAATCTTATTTATAACAGATAAAAAGACAATTTTGAGTTGATAATGTTTAATAGGTCACATAACTACTGTGCATGTAAATTGTACGTGCAGTTTCGGTTTCTGCACATGGATAATGGGGTTACTCAATTTTGATTGGAAACTAGTAATTATGATATATTTGGCGATCGGGGATAAATATGCAAGCTGAGTGAATTTATTTGTATTGAAGACACCACATGTGGTGAGTTGGAACATATTAAAGGGAAATAAAATTTTATGAAACACAATGGATGTACCTTTAACCTGAGCATGTGTTCCATAGATTTGTATGTTTGTGTAGATATAATATTCTTTGAATTTTATTTTGTTTCGTATAAAAGTTAAAGTAAGGATCACGTAGACTCATTATCTACAACTAAATCTTCGTGTCGTCATTTTCTTTAATTGCTAACAATTTTCCCCTGTAAACTGACTCTGATAATGGGAATGAAATGTGAGAACGCCAAATGTATTAATTGTACCTCATTAAGTGTTTTTCCATAATGCCTTTGGGAAGTACACAAAATATAGTTGAGTTAAGTTAATTGACATGCTCTAGAGTTACTTTTTCAAAAATATTCTAAACAATTATATTTGAAATGGATTTGTACATGAGGGCCGCTATTAGTACATTTGTATAAATATATACTAAAATATATATAACCTTGCTATTCACCTTTTGTAATTTGCCCTGTACAAGGACAGGGAAAAAAATAACACGAACAAATCTGGTTCGTGCTATATAACAAGTATAATCAGTAAAAAAAATTCTTTTTCCACAAACTGTGACAAACCCCTCTTTATCTTCTTATGAATCTATGATTAATCATTTATTACTTTTTCACCAATTATTTATCTGGAAAATAAAACATGAAATGCCACAAATAAATCAGAAATATACACAATCAATTACTTTTGTAAATAAGTGAAAAATCTAAGAAAAAATTAGTTTTTAATGCAAGTAAGTTTTATTGATCAAAACTCATACGGTTGCTCTTTGCTTTGTTTTTTCTAGGATTGATTCGCAAATTTTAGAATTGAGTTCAGCCCGACTGGATTAAAATGCAACTAAAACTAGGGCTGTAATTCATTACTGATAAACAAACACACCTATATTCGTCATAATTTCTGTATCTACTAAATCAACGCGATTGGTCCTTATTTTGCGAAATCACCAATGTCTCCATAATGTGAAACTGCTATATAAACGAAACACGTTCATGTTCATAGATGAAATAATTATATGGAAGTTTGAGCAGTGTGCTTGCTTTCATGGTACTATTGCAGATTTGAAATGTAACCGGGAATTTATTTTCGCTTTGAAATATACATATAACGATATAAAACGTTTTAAGAATTAACTGACTGGATAGAATGCGCAGATATCTAAGAAATGTGTTCAGAGACTACAAAGCCATCATGAGCAATGGACAAGATTCATGTATGGCGTATGTACTTGTATGGTGAGAAGACATTCTGTTTTCATAAACCACACTGAGTATGAAAATTTCTGAAAGTGAAGTTGGATTAATATTATATTAGTGTGGATGATTGCCTTTATGGTACTATTATAGATTTCATTTATGTACATACAATGCCTTTAAAATTAGAGTTTCGCATCGAAATATGCATACACATATTTAAAACGTTTGGATCAATAATTAACTGGATAACATATGCAGATATCTAAAAGTGTGTGCAGAGACTACATAGCCATGAGCACTGGACAAGATTCATGTAGACTTGTATGGACATTCTGTTTTCATAAACTTACATGAACATACATTACTGTCAGTGAAGTTGGATATCAGATTAAATGTTGCCTCTGGTACGTCATCTGTGAATGACCTAGGATACTTTTACTACGGTTGACCTAACATCCCTTCTTTAACAGTACAGTAAGATTAACTTAGTGACTTACGATCACCTTAGTAGGCCTAGACAATTTGAAACGTTTTCATATATTAGATGGATACAATTGATAACACACTGGCTCCTTTGTTTTATTTGGGTGTTAAATTGTTCATACTAATGTATGTTTTCTATTGTAATGATCGCACAGAGGCATACCGGGTGTTCATCATGAACACCTGTTATAGCCGTGAACACTTGATATGAGAGAACTAATGTTTGTAAATTTACTTCAATTTCTATCTTTCAAATCCAAGTGATGATAATTCGTAAAATAGCATTTCTCAACACAAGCAAATCACAGATACTTCCGACGACATGTGGGATCGAACCTGCAATCCTAGGGTTCCTGGTCGAGTTATTTAACCATTAATCCACGGAAATCACATGAAATGAGAGAGACTTTTTCATCACCAAATACATAGGGTTCTTTGTTTGGATTAAAACTGTCATAATGTTTTGGACAACTTATAGATTTTAATCTTCAACTGGTGTGCAAAATGTTTAGCATTAAATGAATGTGTGTATTGTATTGTGTATCAACCGGCGAGATTCACAATGGCTTGAAGTCAACTGCAATGGCTTGTACATTTCAGCGGCGTCTAACGGCCTCGGCGTTCATGTTTCACGTGCGCAAGGGTTCATCTAACTTGAACACCTCGGTCTCGGTCGGTAACTATTACGGATACGTTTTTTAAAATATAATAAGTGTACTCTTTAATATAATCATGACAATAATTGTGATTCTTGTCAGTCGTACAACCAGCGTGATGAAATGTGGCGAAACATTGTGATAGCTGTTTGATAATGACTGACATCTATATATAGAGTATGGAGTCGACATTTATCAGTTTTAGTCAGACTGGATAATATTGTAATGAAGACAGTATCATTACTCAATACATGTACCTCCAATATATCTTCAAATGTCCAATCCAATTATCTGTACTATGTATACATTTAAATGAGTATAAAAGTAACTAACGCGAATCCCTCCTACATGTTTCAACTTTAATATCAGAATGTCTACGTAATCAGTGTAATGTAGCTCTGTCAGAGGATCAAGTTTAAACACGTGGGAGGATAACGGCGTGTGTTAGTTATTCTTGTCATACTCATTTCAATGTATGCTGACTGTACCCCCAAAATTAGTTTTTTTTATGTTTCAGGTGATAAATAATCTTTAATTAAATACTTTTAAAGAAGTTCGTTACCGAACGGTACCACTACATTGGGATCTCCATGGGTAAATAAACATTGTGGATCTACTCGTGAAGTGTAGGCTTTAACAAAAAATTGAACATATATATACATAAGTTATATATAGATACACAAGTTGCTTGGCTTATTTCTTTCTCTATATACTGCAAGTGTGATAGAATAAAAAATAAAGCAGCTCCACTCAAACAAGTCTGTGAAAAAGACGACATAGTGTTGACGATAAACTACATAAAGGTGCTACAGAAGCTTTGTTAAACAGAACCCAAGATATAACTGGGATATTGGCCGATTGCATTCTGAACAGTTTGCAAGGACTGTAAATGTGCTCGTGGAACACCTTGGTGCCGGAAAACAATGCAATTCCTTGAAGTTTAACCAAAATGAGACCCATAGAACCATTCTGAATCAAATTCAAAATGACATCATAACGTCAAATCAACATCAGCAAAGACAGGGTTTTGCATCAAACAACTTTATGGGAGTGTTTGCACACGTTCCAATTGCATTAAAAAGCACATTAGAGCCTTCATCATCTGAACAGGAATGTGGCTGTTTTCCCAGAGAATGACTGTGACACAAGATAATGCTCTGCAGAAGTTCTACACCAGTATTAACTTTTTATTATATATGCATGTTATTCAACACGTTATTAACATCATGTCCACAAACTGTTATGCTATGATGTTATAAATTTGCTGAATACAGCGTAATCAGTAATTACGAAATAGTTACAGTGGACTTGCGTTTCTTTTGCTGTTCAGTATATATCTTTTATAGACAAACTTTGTCTCTTATTCAGTTTAGGTTATGATTTTTCAATTCATTAAATGAAAAGCTAAAAAGGATAACAACCGAAAACATAAACAAAATTGGTAAAAAGGATTATTCACTGCAAAGAGATAATATGATAATAAAGAGATAATGGCTTATATACTAAATGTACAATCAATTCGATGTCATTGACACAGCTGTGTACTGCTTCCGCAATGTTATACTCATGATGACATAGTCTGTTTCTGTTATTATTTCTGCTCCAAGCATTTTCTAATATACAAGCTGTATCCGGAAGTGTATAAATATCAATCTGCAGAATGGATTATGGTTTGTCAACATGCTAAAATCTATGTCCCTTATGTGTATTACATTACAAGATGAAATACATAAGCTTGAACGCCATCACTTTTCTGCAGATATGACATATGTTCGCATAACACACTGGTAGTAAACAATTGGATAATGGGTGTAATGATCTATGAGCGAATGGGTGATTTATCGTTTTTATATTATATACTTTATATAACACGTTATGACAAACAGTACAGCTGCGCGACTGATCATTAGTTTATATATCAGCCTATGAACTTGCTTCTATAACTCATAAAATATATGAATGACATCCAAGATAATTGGGAAGACATTGAAAGAAACAAAGATAACGTAAAACACAGACCGGTAACATAATCAAGCAATATACGTGTACTTACATATTTCCTCTTTTGCACAATAGCTTCTTGACGTAGAGATGTCATATTTTGGATTGTTGGTAATGATAAATAATATAGTTTTAATTTACCATGAATGTTGTGGTTACATTATGTTTGCTTAATGTTAATGCAATGAGTCCAGCCAGAGTCTTACTATGAAACTCAATAGAACACGATTTAGCTGACCGAGGTTAATTAGTTACCGACAGATTCGAAAAACTTCACGAAACTCCGTTTCTAATGCATTGCCTTATGTAAATGTAAATACAGCAGTTTAGAGTTGGATGAAGTTCATGGTAATTCTTCAGCAACAAACAACATTTGTCAATTAATTAGTGTGTATGTCTGTATTAACTGGACGAACTCAACGTGGTAGCTGGTTTGTACTATACAATGTATTGGTGCAGATTTACAGCTTCATGCCAAAGTTCAGAACCATTATGATATATTAATTAATAATATTATTAACGCCTAATATCCAATGCGAGGCATTGTGCATACCGTGCAGAAAGTGTAGTTTCCATGCAACAACTCTATACATCACTTGCTCAGCTGGGTGGTTTGAGTGCAATGTGGATGAAGTGTCTTGAGCAGGGACACAACTCAATCTCTATCGGAATTCGAAAGGGCGATTTTGCTGTTGACACTTTTCTCGAAAAGGTATCTGTATGAAATAATCAAAGTGATTTATCGGTCTCCTCACCCTGTGTAGCAGACAAAATGGTTCATCTTATTGCTTACCCTGTGTTAGACATTCTCTTCCCAGAGAGGTTGCTCCACCCAATTCGACAAAATTCATTGGCGATAAAAGCTTGCAACATTTACGTCGTCCTTTGGCCAAACAACATTGTTTTTAATATGCGATCGACCTCTGTTTTGTGAGAGAAATGTGTGCATCGCCCAGATGAAGCAGCCCGAGCCATTCCAGCAGTTACAGAATGCTCAGTTTGAATCAACGTTGCCGAATGCACAACAAATTATTTACGAAACCAAACAGGATTCTCTATTTCTAGCCCAGAAAGTGTTCTATATGCAACAGAGGTTAGGTTGGAGGAACTGGGTGGAGAAACCTCATTGAGAAGCGAATACAACTTGACCAAGCGTTTATGTGATCTGCTAGTTGTATGCTTTACTTCTGTTCTAAATTTCTGCTTCATTTTGTATATACATAGAAGCAAAATTATATTTAATATTTTTGTCTCGCTAAGCTTATTTTTCAACTTTTAAACATTCATTTATGGTCAAATTTATGGTAACACTGCCAAATAACCAGATTTGCTATTTCAAAGTAAATTGGTAGCCAATTGTTGTATTTTTAATGATGTTACTCATTAAATTCACAGCATAACTTCAGTTGAAGGTTCCTGAGAAATCCCCTGATCCAGGAGATGTTGTCAAGTGTCTTTATCTGAATCGCTGAACTTTGAACTTAACTTTTTTCAGGACTTTTTGTTTATTAACAAAAGTCTTACTAAATAATAATAAATTAGTCACTGGTTAAACTGTGCATACATTACAATCAACGATATGTAAGGACGCCAAGATAAGTATCTTCTTCTCTACAAGTTGTTGTGTCAGGTATATGTTTGTTCTCAGGATTTCAACAGCCCAGTGTTCTGAACGCCATTCCACATAATATTTTACTGTTTATGATTAGCACAGGTAATTTAAATAACTTTTCTCCTGAAAAAAGATGCATGTATTTGGACGGATATTCATGGATACTTGGTGGATTGCAGTTTTCCAATCTTTTCCATAAAAGATTTCCTTCTTTTTTAATATGTGTAAAATCATTTCATATCATGTGGGGAAAAACAAGTGTCATCTGTACGTGATTTATTTCCGTTTGCTGAAAACAAATTCAAATTTAATGTCACACAATGATTGGTGATTTCTTGTCTATGGATATGATTGAAACTTTTCATAAGAAATTATATTGCAACATCTAATTTAGATATTTTTACAACTCTTGTGTATCTTCAAGTGAATTGAATTTATTGATTTGGTGTAAACGGAACCAAATAAAACCTTATCTAGTTCAAATGCTCATTCCTAAAGTGGAGTATCAGTAAAAGAAGCCATTTAATATGTGAAAGCATATACATATACAACATAAACTTTGAAAACCTGATATCAGAAAATATGTTTTCTTGGTACATTATGCTTCATATCTGATTTTCTCGAAATATAATCTTAAAAATGGTTCAGGCAATTATATCAATGTTTCGGCCAATAAAAGGAAGTAAAATTGACAAAAATGGGTAAAATGTAACTTTAATGTTTGGTGAATGGTAGATTTGGTACATAAAACATTAATGTCGTATTTCTGGACATGAAAACTACAGCCTTTTCACAAACCAGAGCTAAGAATTAGTTCAATCGTCTACAAAATCAATTACTAAATCAATTTAATTTCACTCTAGTGCTCAAAAAGGCGATAAAGGCAGTAGTGCAAACTGGAGACATATGACCGTGTGGATATAATGAAATGGCCTGAAAGAACATTTCCAAGACGTAATTGTCAACATAAATCTCCGTTGAAGCAATAGCCTTCTAATCATTGATATTCTGAAAGCTATTTTGTGGGTGACATAAACTACAATAGTTGATTATTTACTTCAGTTTTATCTAATTAATTCCGTTGAAAGAATAGTGAGTAAAACGAGTAATAACACTTGTAACGATTGTGAAATATGGACGAGGAAACAATAACCGTTGCAATAACTTGTCTACTATAAATGTTTTGCATCGGACACAACATTTACTAAACTAATCATTGGTGTGATGTTTATCATCAATGCTTCAAGTTATTCCTCACTTTTTATCACCAACTTAGTTCTCTCTGATAACCTTGGGGAGAGACAACCAAGCACATGTCTTGACTGGACTACTTTTATTCCCAGAATGCTACATCGGGTATGAATACATCAAAAGATGACTTCCTGTATTCACTCATGAAAACATTTTACACTTAAGGGAGGGACCTCAGATGAATAAAGTATATGTATTATCATGATTATTCCTCACTCTTTCCCCCGTTGAGTTTCCCCCTCCATGCCGCTTGAAATTGGGTTGTTTTATATACATGTAGTTGACATTATTCATTTTCATTAGAGATGCAGACGTCCTGTCACTGGTTCCTATGATCCTCATTTCGTTGTTTTCGAATGAAACAGCTATTATCGTTTCAAACATACCAATCACCATCATCATATTCATTTCTCGTTGTGAGGTGAGTTGGGATTTAACGCTGCTTAAAGAGTATTTCACTTATATCACGGCTGCTATAATTTGGTATACCTAAGCTCATGGTGAAGTGTGTATATCTTTTGGTATAATCATGTCAACGTGTTCATATCATTAGAATCTGATAATCGTTAAATGATAATATAAACAACATGCAAAGTTTGTTCAGATAGACACAGTTTTATCTATGAGAAAGAACACACACAACAATGAGTAACAGTAAAACTAATCGTATGATATCCTAGAATTAGTATCTAGCCATTTAAGAAAGACAATTTCATTCACATAACGTTTCACTACATTTGGATATTTGATTCCTGGTATTTTAGTGTCCAAAAACATGTGAAACTAAGAAATGAAAGTCAATATTGTTTGTTGTAATGTAATTAATTCCTTTTTTAAAAGATAATTGATAATAGCCTATTGATACTGCCTTTAAACAAAATTACAGCAGTATGCACCTTCAAAATCACAGATTCAATCAAACTTGCCTAATGACGAAATACAGTCAGCATTGACTGCCGTGACCCCTCTTAAGCATAGAAAAATGGTTCATTACCAGATAGATCTCAAAAGAATCCAAAATGCTAACAAAACTTCAATAATTGTTGGAATTGTTGAAATATAAAGAATAGAATTTATAAAAACCAATTACTCTCTCATTTTGTATTTTTCATTTATATCACGGCTGCCAGCTTGCAATGCCATAGTGACGATGCATTGGTGTGAAACCTGTAAGCATCAGTCGGAACTAGTGAGTCATGGATGGTACTGCACCCAGGACCTCTTAATGCACTGCGATATCACTATGCAGTTTACCCATTCAAACAAAAACATATATCCTTTAATGTTATTTTGAAGGATAAAGCCAAACTTGAGACATGAATTTAAAGTTAATTATAGGACATTGCTTAACCAAATATTCCAAACAAATGTCATATTCTGGGATTGAATCCTTATTGAGTTATCTTAATAACCAACATAGTGGTAGTTCATTTGAAAGCTTTCAGCAAATAAGTCTGAAAACGATGAAGATAAATTGATTTACTGGTTTCATTTTGTTGATGGTTTACGATAGCATCGTTAAAAACTTTTGATATTGGTGTTGGGAATCCAGTTTTAAGCAAGCTGTTCATGCGTCGTTGACCATTCCTGATAGAAGGTGAGATAATTTGTTCATTACCTTTCAAAGAAGATTGTATGGTAAGAATGTATTTTGATTTATTATATTTAGTCAAATTATAAATTTGCAAGATCAGGAGCTTAACAGTAGTTAATAACCAATATTTTATTTGATTAAAAGGAACGTTTTCACATTCAAAATTAATTATAGACATTGAAAATATGAATTAGCGGGTTATTGTTTAGGGCTGCTTGAGCAATATTGCAACCATTAGCGGCATACAATTTAACTTGAAGTTTAAAATAACCATTAGCAATTTTTTACAAGGTTAATTAAAAGCTGAATTTCGATTATCAAAAGGTTCAAATTGCCTTCAATAAATTTTAAAATCTCAAAAAACTAATCTCATAATTTCATACAAACCGGGATCTTCCATTTTTAAAGTATAAGAATGTGTTAAGAAGAGATGGTACCAAGAAATCAGAAGTCATTTACAGCGAAAATTTTGCGTCAATCTTTTAATTTGTTGATCAGTCTGATAATATTTGCATTACTTTTGTTGGAGTATTGGCTGATCTGTACATTGATGGAAATTGCTTAAATTTTCAGTAACGCCTTTTTAACGGTTGTTTTACAATATGCCGCATGACATCATCGTCACCTATATTCGAGGTAGATATGTTATTATGTTTGTTCTAATTACATCGAATCAGAAGTTAGTGATGATTTTAAATTTTTGTAAAATCAAAGTATAGACGGTATTCCAATATGTACTACAAGACTGATAGTGTATCAAAAACATAAATACACATTAAGCCGTCAAATTTACACTTGAATTGATCAAAACTGATGATGATTCTAGATATATACAGGGCTTGACCAGGTGCCATGGTTGGGTGCCTATAAAATAATGTCCTGCTGTTTCTGTGAAATCGATATCCGAATCTTTAACATGTTGCTGAAGACGAAAGTGATATGTGAGTCCCAGGCCTTGCTGTTGGATGGTGTCTATCAGGTTGATATAAGAGGGACAAACAGATCCATAATCCAGATTAGTGATTGATAGAGATGGAGAAGAGTTTCTTCATCTCCACTCCATTTTGATTTTATAAATCATTTACAGGTCCAGACGTTTTAGAATTTTGCTTTTTCAGTTTTTGGATACATGGGATGAAAATTATTGTCAAATGACTAAAACAGCTTGCCTAAAAAAGAACCTTGATTGGAGTTTATTTGGATATAATAGAATGTTTTAGCTTTTGAAAATTTGAAGCCATTTTCGAAAAACCATTTATGAATTAGACAGATCTGTATTTGCCGCTCTATTGATAGCAGAGTGTTGTCTCTGGTCCATCAGCATCGCTATTTCAAGTTTATGAACATTTCTTGAAACATAAATAAAGGGTGGAACCAACATGGATTTTAAATTGGTGATCATGCAAATGTTTGATATTACATTAGGCAAACGACATTGCAATCCGAATTCAAATAAATCTTTCTGGATGTCATGGTTCCAAGTATCAACACTGCATGTTGTTTATGATTCAATGCACGTTTCTAAACGAACAAGAAGATCATTAGTATTGTTTGCTTAGAGAAGCCATATTGAATATCAGTAACTAATTTGTATAGCAATAACCAAACTAAACTATCATTGGTCATCCGTTCCGTAGTTTTGCATAGACAACTGTTCAAGGCTATAGGGCGATAGTATGCAGCCCAAATGTCTCACTGTTGATATAAAGTCTTCTATTATAATTAGTGTATACTTTAGACATTGACATTATTGACAAATACCATTTACCTTCATCTTTGTCCTGCAGACATTAATTATGAAGAGTGTCTAGTCCTCCACCAAATTTGGTCACCACAAAACTGAGCGATCATGAACTTTGACATGTAGTTTTACATCACCGTAGCGATGTTGTCAGGCAATGAAATTAGTTTCCATGTTGATTTTACAGATTGGCAGTAGCAACATACTCTAATAGAGTTCATGACTTCAACAATCTGATTGTGTAAGGAGGAAATGAGGAACAAGTAAGGAGTGAGATGATCGATCGCTTTCAAACTATTTGGCTTCCATCAGCCTGGTATTATTACAGGGAGACACCAGATAATACCATTGTGTGAAGCCACTCCTTTCAGACAACAAGAAGCTCTCTTTGTAAATCTCTTAATGATCATGACATCATGCATGTTCAGTTAACTACACTGTTTTAGTAACACCGAACCAATGTACGAAACTAATGTATGAAATATTTGATATATTGTCTTATATATAAAAAGGTTTAACTTCTCTTATTTATTATCACCAGTGCCATCATTAAATCTTTGGTTAACGTGACTGTCGAAAGCTTGATCGTTGTGGATATGAAATCAGTTTGTACTCTGCGCTATTGAATCTTTCGAACTGAGGTTTAAGGAAAAGTCAATCCAAAAATATAGACATTGAGCAATATGTTTTAGATAGGTTTAATGGTACTTAACTGAACAAGAACAACTGTCTGTATATAAATTTATGGTTTAGCCGAACTACTCATGTTGATATTGAGTTCTCTGTGCCTCTTTACATCATCAATATTGCAAAACGTAATCATTTCTCAGATGTTGAGTTGCTTGCTCATTTTGACGATTGTAGGTTTCTTTGCAATGCATAGATGTAGCAACACGATGTTGCATATTTCTCACAACAAATATTCTAACTGCCGTGGTAGCAAAGAAATACTTTTAAAACTACCAATACATTTTAAATCTCAACCCAAATACTGGTATGCCATCTCTTCCTAAGAAACTCAGATTTTCGAAGTCATGAACTCTATTTCAAATTGAGCTGGTTTCTACTGCAAATGAGTGAACTCACCATGAAAACCAATTTCATACCTGACAACATCGCCACAAATTTACAGCCACATGTCAAAGTTCATGACAACTAAGGTGATTTTGTTTGGCTAAATTGTCTGCGCGCCTGAAAACATTCCCAAGTTATTGTCTGATGAATATAAATCAATGAATATTAACAGAGTTCTGAAATGCTCGGGTTTGGTTACTGGACCTGTTGATAATTTACTCCTGTTCATTAATGAAATACCTTATTTTTTTATTTTAGTATTTAAAACTTTTCCCAATGATGAATTCTGTATTACAAAAGAGTGATTGTATCAGTGATGTCATGTAAATACTAGTAGCTGTTTTCTTAAATGTGGAGCTAGACGCCAAAGTGGATGCAAATGACACAATGTTGCTACACAAAGAGAAGACGGTTCTCTCTGACGTCAACAGATAGGTCGATTCCTGTTGGAGAAAACATATACATGATTGACACAGTTGGCGCTTACACAATATCAGCTTACTATCACACCACTCCGTTGCTCCGTCCTCTCGTGGGTGACATTCGCTGATAGTTTAAAACACCACTTTTATCATCATGTATCTATTACATAAACAGAAACACATAAACACAACATGTTAAATTGAAACGTTAGTTCGTGGTCATATACACAGAAAATAGAGAATACACAGGTTGTACAAACTAAGGTGTTAAAATAGTAAAATAAAAACAGTGAAATATATTAAATATATACAAAGCACGAGTATGTTTAAGTTAAACTTCCAATGGTCTTTGCTATTCATCACAGACAATAGAAATAGGAAAACGAATTATTTCATCATTAAAAAACTGTATACCTTTTTAAAACTTAATTCAGCCAAAGTAGAGAAGGGTATGATATGACCATTGCATGACTTTCAGCTGTTGATCGCCGATGACATAAACTTTTCATTCCTTTACAATTAATCTTTGATTTTGCCATTTTGTCTCAAATATTTGCTAATTTGTAGGTTCTTGATAAAAAATTTAAATTTGGAAAAAACAATTTAGTGGTCAAATATTCCACTTCCAAAATGTAATTCTTGACTGTAACAAATATTAGTTTTGAATCGGCTGTCTAATGAGCAAATCCTCCTCTTTGTACATGTAGCTAAATCATTGACCACTTTAAACTTCGCTGTTAATACGAACACCAAGATAACTAGTTCAGTTAAAAACATTATTGAGTAATCGTGAAGTTTCATAACAGTGTTTTGCAAAATAATTTGTGAAAAGATCAAAGTCACAAGCAATCAATTTTTGCTTTAATTTCATATAAACATGAGTTCATTTTAAAAGTCATATGGACGTAAAGTACAAAATTATATCATATCATATTATATCAGAAAAATCAACATCAATGATTCAACACTCACAACAAGATAAAGTGCCACAAAATTCAAACAAATCATAAACAATTAAGTGTAATGTTAACCGATCACCGATGACTTGAATAATGTAACAATAAGCATTTCATAGGCTTTATGTTACAGAAAATACAAAACCTTTCAGGCATATTTGAAACAAGGCTGCGAATCAATGAAGACAATCGATAGTTTCACTGTTTAAGGGGGTGATCGATTTAAGTTAGAATGCTACAATATTAAGGTAGAGTTACGGGGTTGAAAACGTTTTGACCTTTGACAATACCTCGAGAGACTTTCAGAGCTGAGATAGTGGTTGTAAACTTTCTTGCCGTGTTATTGATTAAGGAAGGTTTGTATCTTCCAGTACGTTTGGTGGCTCTCTGTTTTGATCCTACCCTACCTAAACTTTGTTTTTAAGGAGAGATGGGACGATGAAATAAAATATTTTAAAATTCGTTTATTTTTTCAAAATAGCTAGTGTATTATATTATCCCAAAATGAAAGAAAATTTGGGGGTCACCGAATGATTTAAAGAGTTATCGCCATTAAAGTAATACCCCTGTCACCAAATTTCGCTATTTTTACGGATTTCACCTACTTAAATGAAGCGTGCGCTTTCAACGAATAAACTCCGAATACTTTCAGATATAATTTAATCACATACGTGAATACAAGTCTATATTTTAAAAATTAATGTGTTTTATTGTGTTATTGTTATATTGTTGTATATGAGAATAAAGAAGACATAATTCAGGTGCATAACAAACACTATTTGTAAAACTGTTAATTTCAATGCAACATATACTCTGCACAAAGTTTACTAACAATCAACTAAATTTACAACAGGATTTAAAACATATTATCAAAATATAGACTTGTAGCCAATGAAAATGTTTAGGGCGAGGTCTTCAGTTAATCAACAAATTTAAATACAATGTGAATAAAACCCTGTATTTTAGATTTCTTAGGTGTGTTAAAAATAAAAGTTGTTTGTAAATAAAGTTTGTCGTGACAAACCAAGTGCAAAATCAGCTTTGCTTGAAAGCACTCGTTAAATATCTAAGCAATCGACAAACCTAGGACTGTAGACCATTATAAACCTTATTCTGATCATCATATTAACAATGTATACAACATGAATTCCTTTAGATGTTATTTGCAGTACATTTAGCACACCGGCAAAGACTAAATGAATATTAAGAAAAGAAAAAAATGTCTTGAAGTTTCCCTCTAATTATAATAGAAAGTTTAGCTATCACTCATGCACTGGAAGTACATTGTACAATAAAACGGAAAACTAATCATCTCTTGGGGTAATCTTACACGACCCTGGAGAAGGCCATTAGCATGGTTAACAGGGTAAAACAGCTCAGGTGAAACTGAGAAAACTAAAGTTTCAGGCCCTTCGGCGATTTATCACTCAGTTCCAGCAAAACAAAAAAAGAACAATTGATTTTGGCTTGATTAAGTGTAAGAAAACGTTCAAATGACTAAATAAAGTCACAAAAAGGCAACATTTAAAGTTTTTTGCATTTTTTCAAGTAAGGATTTAAGTCCTATGGATAATTCGACTACAAGAAACGTCTGCCGCCAGGTGGATCAGCTACCTAAGAACAGTGCCAGGAATGTAGGTTATTGGTTAACAATGAGCTCTTCACTTGCAAGGTCCGGGTTCGATTCCAAAGACTACAAATTGGGAATTATTGCTTCCTTGACGGACTTTTAGCATTTAGCACACGGAAGCATAACGTTTTAACTGCTTTGTTGCTACCGAGTGTATTCAATGTACGTTCCAAATTCCTATTGTATATAGGATCATCTACTTCAGGACTCATCATTCTAATGTTTCAGCGACTTGAAATTTAGAAACACCAATTTATATATAACATTGGATAGATATAACATCTGGATGTAACATTTTAGCATTGATTAATGCTATAGTTTGCTACACCCCATTCCTACGCCTATGTATATGATATTCCGCAGTTAATCTAATAATGGATGGAAGTGTAGTTACAAAATGCATCAAGACTTAAAAGAGACATATTCCCATACCAGCACCGTTAGCATGATGAGTAGTGATAACGGTGTTGGTATATGTATGTATTCCATTTGAATTAAAGACACAATCAAAAGGAACATGTGAAACAGTCAGATTTTTTAATTCCTAAAGTCATTATGTGTTCATCTCTTTATGTTCATAGTTCAAAACACATAGTAGTGAGGCTGTTCATCTCCAAAAATGCAGCCAGCACGTGAACTGTGAACGTTGACACTGCTGTTAGCTATGCTTGTGTTTGACCTGCAAATAAGTGATTATATCATTTTATCATACAATGTACGGTGTACACGGCAGGATAAAACCAAAGAATATTTTCGATATCCCTTGGGGTTATCAGCCAATAATGATGCAAATTACAGAACTACGACCGAACTTCTTTTTAAAATTGAGATGACGTCACATGTTGTAATATTTCGAATGCCTATTATAATAATCAATATATACATGATGTAATTCATAAGCAATAATTTAAGAGATGACAAAACTAAAAACTGAAATGTTGCACTTGTAACTGGTGTTGCAAACATTTTTATTATCAAAATGTGCCAAATTACAAAGCGAGCAAACAATTTCATTCATAGGTGACAAAGGCAGACAAAGACAAAGAGTCCCACGTTCATTTATTTAATATCCATCTTCGATGTTCCATAATTTGACTCGTGTAAAGGATATTTAAGGAGAATCTACAGACTCACGTTAAGTTTCGTCCTAGCAGAGCAGACTACTGAGCGGAAGGGAAACAACTCTCGTCCCCCAATGGAAAAGATTCGCCCACCTGATCTCATGAAGACGAAAGAAACCATTCGCTGTCCAAACGTTGAATATTTTCCCATTTGAAAATCGTTTTATTTTGACACTTTATCAAAATTTGAAACATTTGATCTTGAAAAAATAACAATTATGTTAGCTTAAAGCAATATTAAGGAGGAATTATTTTGTGTCAAATAACCGTGAGAGTAAACAGGCTGTTCATTTACAAGATCAATGCGCGCATTTGAAGGATACTGTAATTTTGAGGTCAATGTTGCACAAAATGAATAAGAATGCGTTGAAGTTATCATAAACATTTTCACTGTATTTTGCGAGCCTCTGCGAGCTAAATACATAGTGTTTTAATCCTAATGCAGGATATTGACCATCCCAAAACATACTCTTATCATAACCTCAAGTTACGTGAATAAAAATACATTAAGTTCAGGGTGTCAGAGGTTAGACTTGAGACAAAATCAAGGTTTTATCTCCTAAGCTGCAGTCAGTACATAGAGAATCTCACCCAAGTGTCCCCTGATATCAAATATATCAACTTAAGTTCCATTTTTTTTATCAACGAGTGTTGATATATTTGATTTTGAAATTCTATTAATCATTCAAAATCATTCATTTACATTTCAATGAAAATAGTGTACATCTGAGCACATATCTGCCATTTGACCAATGCGGTGATGTCATAGCATTGTGACATCATCATGTTTATGACGTCATATAATTGTGATGTCATAACTCGATGTTGTAAAAGCATTGTGATGCCATGTAGTTGATATCGACAGAGCATTGTGCAAAATCTACTCTTAAAACGATATCTCCTGTGGAACACAGTTTTGGATGATACATGAATACTTGAGTATACTACATGGAAGCCGATTATATGTTTGATCATTATGAGTGCCATGCTTTCCTTGGATCATATTTTATGTGAAACTTAAGATATTCAAAACAGGGGGCCGTTCGAGTAACCAATCTTACATCTAAGGTCGATCCTAAGCGCACATTTTAACATTGGCTAAGGCCTAAAAATGTTTCTGGTCTTTACAGGCTGACAAAAATGATGCGATGACGCGATTTATTTTTATTTTTTAGTGAAGTGATAAACACACATAATTCATACAATATTTATATAAATAAAGTACAAACATATGTGTTACTATTCCAAAAAGTCAATAATCTCACCCCTACACTCCATCTAAACAAAATGAATGACATTTTCTATTTCAACTGTTTTCTGAGGCTAACAAATGTTAGTTATCTGTCCTTACTTGTGTTAAAACCTATAAAAAAAAGACTCGGGTTTGAAACTGACGCGGGCGGAAACCAGAAACAAATGTTTTGTTAGGGCCTAAGAATGATCACAGGCCTGGGCTAATAGCATTAAGTGGAACGATATGCTGAGCTTTAGAGGTCAGGATTTAGACGAAACATTACTTCTGGCAATGGTGATATCCCCTGTACTTGATATGTCTTTTTTCAAGGACGAAACAATAGCCTTGAGGCACATTAAGAAAAATCATTGTCCGGCACGAACAATACTTCCTTAGTTTCAGGGGTTATCAATATAAGAAGGAAGTTTTAGAAATTGAGATCAACAATGAATATTAAAAATGCATATTGTGTAACTAAGACAGGAAATAAAACATTGATCGTTTCTCCAAGGTTATCTTGTCTTGTGAGTGGAACATCAACAATTCATACTCAAAATAAATAAAATTGTTGATCTTTGTGTATTGTCTCTGCATATTGATTGGCTTGTTATAAGATGTGAGTGAAGTACCATAGTATTGATGAAACGTTTTGTATTTCTTTTTCTCTACTTTCACTCATGGAAATTGAATTTTCAAGTAACCTTCAGTTTCACCTTTCAGATTTTCTTCACCCATGTCAAGAACATCTGAAGTATTCTGATATTTCTGAGAATAAACACTATTATCATTCATGTGAACACTCAGAGTATATGTGTTTCAACATTGAGTAACATAAATATAGTTTTGCAGTTCCGTTTGTTTGCTTTGTCTGCAATAAGGTGCGACATGTATTTTGAAATGATTACATTGATTGAATACATTTTACGGTTTTAACTGTAAGGTTTGTTTTCATAACATTGCTTCATTGCACTGATCACTAAATTTAAACAACGTGTTAGTAATGATTGTCCATGGGATATAAACTGTATGGCAACAACAAAACATTGATTGGGATTTGAAACACAATCGAAATCATAAATCTGTGATGTGCTCAAAAGGTTAAAGGCAGATTTGCATAAATCACAATCAACAATCTGTAAGGACGCCAGGATAAGATCTTCTACTTTTCAAATTATTGTGTCAGGAATATGTGTGTTCTCAGGATTTTAATAACCCAACGCCCAGTGTCCACCCCTATGATATTGTGTTTCCTTTTTCTGAAAAAAAAGATGTGTGTATTTATACGGATCTTCAAGGCTATAAATCGGTTTATAGTTATATACAATAGTTTCGTTTTATTCACAAATATCATGCTGAATCATCATAAATCAGTGATGTGCTAAAGAGTTTAAAGGAAACCTGAAGTGGCACTTCTTTCTAAATAGATATGCATACATCACAATCACAATCTGTAAGGACGCCTAGATAAGATCTTTTATTCTTCTCGTTGTGTCATGAATATGTTTGTTCTCAAGATTTTAATAGCTCAGCGACCTCATCCACTTTCCCATCACTCTTTTGTCTGCGAAATATTGATAAACGGAGATATTTTTAAAAATTATATACTGAAAACAATTACATGTATTCATTGTATGAAGGATTTTCGGGGTTATTCATTGGTTTATAACTCTAATTTTCTCCATCAAAGTTTTGCTTCAATGTCTCTATGAGCGTGTGTATTATAAGTTTATATCATGTGATGAAAACAAGTGTAATCTGTACAAGATGACTTATGTATGCTGAAAACAAATGTTTATTAATGTCACACAGTTAAGACGATGATTGATTATTTCTTGACCATGAGTATGATTGAAACGTTTCATAATTGCAGCATTTATTTTGGATTTTTGGAACTTTTGTGCACCTTCACATTAATTAAATAAAAGTATTTGTACCAAATAAGACCATATTTCGTTCAACTGCTCATTCCTGAAATGTAGTTTCAATAAAAGAAGACATTTAATAAGTAAAAATATATAGATATACCGTATGACTACATTAGATTACATTCGAAATATAAAACGTGATATCAGAAAATGTGTCTTTCTTTGTACATTATGCTACATGTACACAATTGATATATTCGAGAGAAAACCCCTAAAACTTGTTTGAGGCAATTATATCAATGTTTCCACCAATAAAAGGGAGTAAATTTGACAAAAATGGGTAAAATGTTACTTTCATGTTTTGTAAATGCCATACTTCTGGACTTGAACACTACACTACATCTTCTACGAGTTAAATCAATGGTATTCTACTCCAGTGCTCAACAGGACGATAAAGACAGGAGCGAGGTAATGCTAACTGGAATGATATAACAGAGCGGATATAATGAAATGATCTGAAGGAACAATTCAAGACGTAATTGTCAACATAAATCTCAGTTGCAGCAATATCCTTCTAATTATTGATATTCTTAAAGTTATTTTGTGGGTGACATAAACTACAATAGTCAATTAGTTACTCCAGTTTTACTTAATTAATTCCGTTGAAAGAAATGTGAGAAATGGTTATCATTCATGTATATAAATAAAGGATACTTTCATTTTTTGCCAACCATAAATGTTTTAAATTTTAATGTATTTCTTTTTTTTTAAAACTGATTTTTTGGGGAATATTGAAATTGAAACTTCTGCTTATTGATCTTATCTAAATGAAGAATCATATTTCTTCTTTCGCAATATCCGAGACACCTATTGCGCTTTGAAAGGTTTGTTTTAAATCGTTGTTGTTGCTCTATCCATGTTTAACGTCAGTCCAATATATCTATATTCACTATAGAAAAATCAAAGATAAAAACATTCAGTGGCTTCCCATAAGTTCGGTAGCTCGGTTTTCAAAATTGTGTGACAAATGAACATGACTATTGACCAACAATATTGATGGAACCACATTTAAGATGACTTACCATTTATTTGAGTTGCTATTTATATAATAAAAATAATATAGATCATTTGTAATGCACTTCACCCAACAATACTTGCTCTTGACTCAACACATAGCAGTTAGTAGAGAAGAACAAAGAGGGTGGCACTTGAGTACATGTATAGCAGTGGGAGAGTTTCATTAGTGCAGCTAATGTATTGAAGCACTAAAAGAATTCGTTGGTCAGCAGATCTCAGATTCCTCTGTGGTACATGTTTACATTGAGAGTACTAAACGACATTACGTTCAATACAATATTTATGAAACTAGTGAGTGGTTTGGTATTTAACGAGCGAAAACGATGCTATTAGATACACGTAGTGTGTAAAAACATTGTAGATTTATCAAACGGCAACATTTTCAAAGGGTGAGTAATAATTGGTGATACAAGTTCTAGTGGAGCAGTTCCATATAGTGATAGGTGTCAAACTCAAAATGTAAAACTCTTTCTTTGATTCTCCAATAGTGGAGCGCTGCAATATATACATGAAGTAATAACCATGTGTTTACAGTTTAACCATCTCAAACTATATTTCAAACAAAAACGCATTTCCTTGTAAACTACTATGTTATTTTAGAGGATAAAGGCAAACTTAAGACATGGATATTGAGTTGATTATAGGATATTGATTGATCTAATATTCCAAGGAAATGTCATGCATTGTAATGGAATCCTTATTGAGTTATCTTAATAACCAACATAGTTTTAGTTCATTGGAAAGCTTTCAGCAATTAAGTCTCAAAACGATGAAAGTGAAATTGATTTACTGGTTTCATTTTGTGGATGGTTTACCAGAGCATCGTTGAAAACATTTGATATTGCTGTAGGAATTCGGTTTTGAGCAAGCTGTTCATGCCTCGTTGGTCATTCCTGAATGTTAGATTTTATCAAAGAAGAGTGTGTGATAAGGGCGTATTTAGGGTTATTATATTAGTCGAATTACAAATTTCAGAAAATATCAGAACATTTTAAGACGTATATAACAAAATTGATCTAATTAGAAGGAACGGCCTTCACATTCAAAAGTAATTGAAAATAAATAAATAATAAAGATATTTGAAAGTATGTTGTTGAAAAGAATGATATCTTGAAATGAGTAAGTTGCCATGGGTAACTGGTTAGTGCCGCTTGAGCGATATTGCAGAAGAAGTGTGAAATGTATTTGCAGTATAAAATAAACATTAGCAACTTACTGCATGGTTAATCAAAAGCTGAATTTCAATTTATTAAAAAAGTTAAAAATTTATTGCAACACATCTTAAACGTTGTGTTCACCGAAATGATAAAAAAACGTTGAGAAGTAGAAAGATTAATTAGGATAATAATTTATGCAGTGTCCAACACTCAAATAGAATGTATGTGTTTAACAGTGAGCGGACACTAACAAGCCGTTAATCGGGGGTCTTGCCTTTCCAAATGAGTTAAATGAGTGTGTATATTCCGATATGTTCGGTGGAGACAAGCCTCCTGCCGAATAAGAGATGAGTGGTTGAGTGCCTATCAAATGTCCTGCTATGGTTGTGAAGACGTTATCCGAAACTTTGACAAGTTGTTGAAGACGGATACCGAGGTGAACCAAAGTCCCTGATGTGAATGGTATCTATCAGCTTGATATTAAGGGGCAGGTAGATCCATAATCCAGTGTTGAGTACATGAGTGATCATAGAGATGGAGAAGAGTTTCTTTATCTCCACACAATATTCATATTGATTAACCTTTAACAGGTCAAGGTTTTTTAGATTTTTTGTTTGAATTTTTGTTTATATATGGGATGAAGTTATTGCATTATTTTACTATTGCAAAAAACGTGTATAGGATGTTTTACCTTTCGAAAATTTGAAGCTTTTGAAAAAACATTTATGAATTTTATTGACTCAGATCTGTAATTGTTGCTCTATCAATGGCATTTTTTGGCTCACCAGGTAATAAAATAATGGTCCACAAAAGGTGAAGCATCAGTATGGCCATTTAAAAGTTATTACCATTTCTGGAAACATTCATAAAGGATGGAACTTTACATGAACTTTACATGCAATGGTTTGATATAACATTTGGCAAATGACATCACGAGCCAAATTCAAATAAATCTTTTAGGATGTCATGGTTCCATGTGGTGTCCTAAGCCTTTTCCAAATCACAAAACATCGAAACAGCATGTTGTTTATTACTAAATGCATCTGGAATACAAGTTGCTAAAAGAACAAGATGATTATTGATATTACGCAGTTTACGGAAGCCAAATTGAAAATCAGTAAGTAATTTTGTTAATAAGAACCAGGATCATCTGTTCGATAGTTATGCATTGGCACCTTCTTACGGTTATAGGAAGATTTTTGCAGCCCAAAATTCACATCGTTGATACAAAGTCTTATCTTCCATTATCATATATACTTACAGTACATATTGACATTATTGACATATTCATAAAATCATGGCTTTCTATTTACCTTGATGTATATGCTGCAGACATTAAGCAAGAAGTGTGTTCAGTCCTCCTACCAAATTTGTCACTAGGAAACCAAACCCCCGGACAGATCATGAACTTTGACATGCGGCTGTAAATATGTTAGTGATGCTGTCAGGCAATTAAATTGTTTCCAAGGTGATTTTACTCATTGGCATTAGAAAATGACTCTAATAGAGTTCATGATTTCAACATTCTGATTGTGTAAAGAGGATATAAGGAACAAGTACTGAGGGGCGAGATGATATAACTTTATTGACCACTTTCAAGATTTTTGGTTCCTATTAACACAATACATTGAACAATGTTTTTATCAATTAAGACTTAATGGTACTATTTCTTTGTTACAAGAGCATGTGAATTTCTGGAGTGATTAATTAAATCCATTGGGCGATGTGCATTGTATTTGTGAATGACATAAGCTATCGGTAGAGCAGGACAAGTTTAGTATATCAACATGTTCCTGGTGTTATCACAGTGACTCATTCACATATTTCCTGAATTTATCTCTTCATATCCCTTTGCTTCTCTTTAAGTTTCGCTTTGTCATGTTATTGCTGAACATATTTATAACAACTTAGATTCTCCTTTTCAAAGATAGAAATATAATCAACATATTTTTCTCGATCTATGACGCTTGTAATAAAGGCATTTTTGTTTTAATACCTGAGCTTTTAATGATTCGATATCCGTCACTGCATCAAGAACAATCGATACTGAACACCAACATTAATTAATGTACATTAACCAGAACACGTTATTGATTTGTTTCTTCATTTTGACGGCAGTATGTGTTTCATCGCAATGAATAGTGGCATGATGTTGCATATTTCTCCCAGCAAGTGTTCTAACTGCAGGATGAAATAAATGTACTTTTGAAAACATACCAATTAAATCTCACCCCAAATACTGGTTTATCATTTCTTCCTTAGAAACTAAGTTTTTCAAAGTCATGAACTCTATTTCAAATAGAGTTGGTTTCTAATGCAAACGAGTGAACTCACCATGAAAACCAATTTCATACCTGACAACATCGCCACAACGATTTACAGCCACACGTCAAAGTTCATGAACACTAAGGTGATTCTGTTTGGCTAAATTGGCTTGACGCCTGAAAACATTCCCAAATTAATGTCTGCATGCCGAACATAAATCAATGAATATTAACAGTTCCGAAATCCTCTGTTTTGCTTACTGTTGAAAATAAACTCCTGTTCATAACATAAAAACTTCCCAATCATAATAAAACGTATATCAATATCTGAGTTTTTAAGATCCATCCTTAAATTTCTACATATACCGGGTTGATGAAGATATATCTGTGGATCCCTTTCGAAGACTGCATTTACAATTACCAATGGTAGGACAAAAACTGCTTGATATACTTTATTTCAAGGACGGAACAATAGCCTTGAGGCATATAAAGATAAATCATTGCTTTGGCACGAACAATACTTCCTTAGTTTCAAGGGTAATCAATAAAAAACGAAGCTTTACAAATTGAGATCAATTAACAAATGGCGACTTGAGAGAAGTGTTTTTCTTATTTGGAAGAGGACTATGTATTATATTTTACATAGTTAACAGTTACATAGCGTGTAGCGTGTAGCGTGTTTGAATAACCAAATTGCTGTGTGGAATTACTGACATTTTAATTTTATATTCAAACCCAACTTCCCAATGCAAGACATAACTCTTGCCAGTCTCAATTACTGGCTGATTTAGGCCTTGCAGTATTTCCTTAAAAAATCTGTGTTTAGAAATCCAGGCCCGCTATGCATTTCTGGTGCAGCGATTCACTATCTTGACACAACAAAGCGAGGGAAATACCGCAAGGGTTAAATCAGCCAGTAATGCAAACTGGCAAGAGTTATGCCTTGCGTTTGGAAGTTGATTCAATCCCGGAAGTAAGAAATAATTTAACTTAATTTGTATGTATTGTTGCTACGAATCAAAAGAAAGATGTTCCCTTAAAACTAATTGTTAATATTAACAACATTTGAGCTGAATGATTGTGCGTTTTGTATTCGTCAATAATACAACAGTTGAATAAGTTGTCCAATTTCTCATTGTTATACTCAATGGTAAGCAGCTGTAACAGTGAAAAAACCCAACCGTTATTGATTTACAGCTTTGTTGCAGTAAAACAAAGAGAACAATTGCTTTTGCTTTGATTAAGTGTAGGATAAAGCGTCTGAGTTGCTAAATCAAGCTACGAAACCAACCCCTTGA
This sequence comes from Gibbula magus, assembly GCA_936450465.1. Lineage (NCBI taxonomy): Eukaryota > Metazoa > Mollusca > Gastropoda > Trochida > Trochidae > Gibbula > Gibbula magus. Next base: position 47,024,689 of record OW388297.1, read on the forward strand.
GTTAACTGTGAATGAATCGACGTTTCAAGTGACTCTAATCAATGTTTCAACCCTCTGGGTACGGTGGACGATTAATGTTAGACCAACATGTGATAGAACTTGGAAAGGTCCCTGTGTTCACCATTTAAAGTGTAACAATACCATTGGTTTGTGTAAATCTAAGTTAATTGCACGAGGAAGGTGAAATGTAGCTCCAAACCTGAACAATTTTAACATGCTACCAGCAGTGATATATTTAGACTCTTTGTTGAGAGTTTCAAATTTGATTAAACTCAACAACGTTTTGCTATTGTTTGTAATATTTAACAATTCTGTGAACCATTCAAAATTTATGCGTCTAGAAACTTGCACTTATGCTAACAAATGTTATACTAAACGATTACAACTTTAAAGAGGAATCGTTTAATCCAACGTTGAGTTTCCAAAAGTAGCAAGGGTCTTTTTATGTACATGTATTAAGACATATGTTTGTGGTAGATTTCCTTTTGCTTAATAGTTAATGTTCTTGAGAGAAATACACTAGGTAAGTACTTTTTATTTTTAGGGAAGAGTAGTGTACAACACATCTTTTATGTTACATGATTGTAACACTAAGAGACATATAATTAGGTCAACACACTTTTAAAAATCATCGACTATAATGGAAAGAATACAGTAATGTTTAACATATCTGGTGAGAATTCTCAAAAAGTTAAAGGGTAAGGTTTACATACATTAAAAAAAGCTTTATGATCTCAAATAAATGTAAACAAGTTTAATTCAATAATATAATTACAAACCAGACAGGAAATAGAAATTGATTTATTTTCCAAGGTGATCTTGTTCTGTTGTTAGTTTCTAAGTGGAACATCGAAAATTCAATATGAAAATAAATAAATTGTTGGTATTTTACAAAGCTCCAAGTTATTTCACCACAAGGTGAAGCTGGTATATTGATTTGCTTGTCAAAACATGCGAGTGAAGTACCATATTATTGATGAAACGTTTTGTATTTCTTTCTCTACTTTCACTCATGGAAATAGAATGTTCAAGAAACCCTCAGTTGATGGGCTGTTCTTCACTCATGTCAAGAACTTCTGAAGTATTCTGATATTTCTTAAAATAACACAATCATCGTTGGTCATGTGTACACACAGTTTTGTCGATTCAATAATGGTTATTTGTTTGAACGTTGAATATGATAATTTTGTTTTGCTGTTCCAGTAGCTTGCTATTTTTGTAATATTATTTTCAAATGATTATATAGGTAGAATACTTGTTTGACGGTTATAAACAATAGACTGTAGGCTTTCTTTCGCATAATATTGTTTCATGGCTGTTCACTGCTCACTGCGTGTTAGGTTTCACAATGTAATAAATAGATAATACTAAACGATTGTCCGTGTAAGATATATTGTATAACAACAACAAAACATAGATAACAAGTGAAGAAGCGAGCTAACATTAAGCTTAAAACGAAGAATATTTCATTAGTAAGTCACATCAATGGATAACGATAAACATATATGTTAGGTTGGACGAAAGTGGCGCATACACTTTCAAAGCTGTTTTCAATGTTCAAGCTAGTGTTGATTTATTCATTGAGCAAATTATTGTTTACACAATTTTACTATTTAGACATTTTAATTCTAACATACATGATGACATTTGTTTTTTCTTATTACATTTGAAACAAATAGTGAAATATCTAAAGGATTGTCATTCTGTCTTCTCACGTTTCCATATACATGTATGATGCAAAAATAAATCACATTTTAAGATTATGGTCCAACAGTATTTTACGTTTAGTGGAGATCGCATGTATAATTTTGAAGATTATGCTCTGACGTTCTCATTGAGGCACTGTTAAAGTCTTTGTATACATGGGTGAAACGCTCAAAAGAGACATTTTGGCGAAGCTAGTATGTACAACTTTTCGAGATATGTTCTAGGCAAGTTTCGGGATGGAAAAGACGGACGGATAGAATGAACACTACATACCCACGCTACTTCGTAAACTGGGTATTTCACTTACTAAAATTAAGAAATATAGAAATACAATAAAAATGTTGTGACCATGTACGAAGAATAAATGATGAGAATGACATACGTTTACATGTATATAGATTAATGAGATGTTAATAGACATAGATTCAGAATCAATGTCCTGTGTAATGCATGTGCATGTGTATTCAATGTGTTTAACTTCGTGGCCATATATACGGTGTACACAATGAGAATACATGTACATACATACAAGCGAAACAGGTATACAAACCACAGGTAGGTTTTAGTTAACTTACAAGCTTTCTTTGGCAATTGTCACATACGATAACATCAAAAAGACAAAACGAAATTTTCATCAAATTAGCATCAACTCTTTAAATCAGCCATATGATAAGGTAGTTTTATCACACTGCAAATAAATATTTAAATCAGACAAAGAATAAGTAAGCCAGTTTAATCACATTGCACGCAATCCAATGCATTTCTGTCCACTTGCTCATTGCTCAGGTCTTTGAAGGGCATTTAGAAGTGCTATACATAAGAACAGGAAGATTTTCTGGATAATAACTTCTTTAATGTGAACATACATGACGTTTCGGAGTACATACTCACTCCTTCATCAGGAGAACTGTAAGGAAATAACAAACTATGCTACATTTATTTAGCAAACAAAACAATGGTGAGGAAACTCAATCAGGGAGATTAGCATTCATGAGAATGGTATACAATGAGCATTTGCAATACAAACATGAGGGGGTACTTGGGTGCTGGATAAACAATGGCCTGTAGGCTTTATTTAAGATGTAAATAAACACACTTGATAAAACGAGGTAGGCCAATTGGCTTTATTGAAGATGTATAATATAAACACACTTGATAAAACGATTGAGGTCAATTGGCTTTATTGAAATTGTAAAACAAACAATAATCACAGTTGATTGGAAGAGATTGTTGTGGGTGGCTTGTTGATGTAGGTTCTTGATAGTATTTGTAACATTTCTAATTCAGAAAAACAATTGGTAGTAAGTTAATGATCAAATATTTAGTTCACATATTGACTACTATTAAACTTTGTTAATTCGAACATAAACACAAATATAGTTAATTCCGTACAAAACAATTACATTTAATGGGTGATCGTGAAGTTTTATTACGGAGTGTTTTATATAATAGTTTTGAAAAATTTAAAATCGCCAGATATCAATTTAATGTGTTTTACTTAACTTATCAAAAAAGTCACATGAACAAAAAGTACAAACATATTTTAAGCTAAATGCTAATAATTGTAGAGTATGACTGGAACATAGTCAACTCACCACTCAACCACCAAGATAAAGTGCTACAAATTCCAACAAATCTTAAACATTTAAGCACAATGCTTGATCCTTAATAGTTTAAGTCGGTGAGTTAATCAATCAATGATGACTTGAATAATGTAACATTTAAATGTTGATAGGCTTTATCTCGAAGGGAAACAACACCCTTCAGCCATATTTAAAACAAATTGGCGAATCAATGAACACAATCGATAGTTGCGCTGTTTAAGGGAGTGATCAATTTAAAGTTCAAAGTTGGAATGCGACAATTAAGGTAGAGTTACAGGGCTGAAAACGTTTTGACCTTTGGTAATACCTCGAGAGACTTCTTTTTATCAAGACTGTCAGAGCTGAGATATTGGTTGTACAATTACTTTTTGTATTATTGATTAAGGGACGTTTGCACGTGGATTCAATACATTTGATGGACTATATGATGGCTGTGCTTTTTTATTAATAAATTAGAAAAACATACAGATGAATGCTGCCCGGAAATCATAAGATAAGTTTAGCTAAGCACGATCAGAACTTTAATTGACACGTTAATTTATATAACTTAACCATCGACCATAAACAATTTCTCTATATATACATAACTTTCATTTGACGTAATTCGTAGTTCAAGATTAGATAAATATGGTACGGATAAGCAATATTTGTTCCTAAAAGTTGCTTAAAACTTGTTTTATAACAATCCCTAAAGCATAAGTACGATTTATTACGATTAACACATAATTCAGCTGCACAATTAATACTCTGCACAAAGTTTTCTAACAATGAAATCAATTTACAAGAGTCCGACCTTGCATTTTTATCTGATGAAAACGTTGTATGAAGAGTTCTTCAGTTAAATCAACCAATTTCAATTCAACTTCTTCGAGTGAGGAAGGAATAACCATCATTCTGTTAACAATGCATACACTATAATTAAAGGTACATCCATTGTGTTGTTGGGTTTACATGTGCCAAACGTTATGAATGGTGTTATTCTATCGAGAAGTACATACTGTTACCGAAAATTACCATTTTGTTGATAGTCGACTCTGTATATCAACGATATAAACATAACAGTATCAATTTCTGATCGTAAACAGTACAATGCATCGCGTGTGGCGCGCGTCAATTAGTCAAACGTAATTTTGGAAACTTATATTGGTACGTATCAAGGCCAAATTAAGTTTTAAGAAACACAATGGATGCATCTTTTAACTAATATAGTAGTTTAGATTTCGTTTAGATGTTATTTGCATTACATTCAGCGTACTGTCAAAGACTCCCAATACATAATATTTCGAAGTATCACTCTACTATTAATAGAAAGTTTAGCTATCACTCACACACTGGAGGTACAATTAAACGGAAAACTAATCATCTCCTAGGGTAATCGTATACGATCCTGCAGAATTCCATTAGCAAGGTTAATAGGGAGAAACACAAACAACTCAGCTGAAACTGACTCGACCTTCGAAGAATTATGCATAGACAATGTTCACGTCCTCTGATAAAGGGAGGTAACTGTTCATCGTCGCTGATGAGCCTTGGTATCGGGGAGGCTAGATTTGGAATTGTCAGGAAGTCCTGAGATTAAAACAAACCCACTGTTCAAATCTAGATCTCAGGCTATTCCGTGATTTATGGCCGAGTTCCAGCAAAACAAATAGGAACAATTGATTTGGATTGAGTGTAAGATAAAATGTTCAAATGGCTAAATCAAGTCATAAAAGCAACATTAAAACTTTTCATGTCATTTTAAAGACACAATGCTTCAAGTGGAAATCCTCCGGATGACGGGATACCTAAGAACAGTGCCAGGAGTGTAAACTACCAGGCAAAAGACAGTACACACTTCTGTTGGTTGTATCTTATGTATGATTTAATTACAAATGCTTTTATGTCATACTGTAAAACTGAATTGTCAGCAGTCAAATAATGCTTTAACCAGTCACCGATCAATTCACTCAAATTACTGCAGTGGGTATTATTGTATCGTGCTATATAAGATACCAATGGCAATACAACACAGGCGGTCAATGGGACCGACAGACAATACAACATGCTCGTGAAATTAGTCGAGAGTTAGAGCGTCGCTTAGCAAATGACGTCACATTTTACGCAACTTTGATTGTTCAATGGTAGAGATTGTGTTCTACGACGGGAGGCATTCATATTTTCAAAATATAGTTTATACAAACAGCATAATATCTCCACGGTTTTTATAGAAAAGCGAGTAACTATTTAAGGGCATCTCATATAAGAAATAGAAGCCTCGTTGTTGTGATTTATCGTAGAAAAAAACATAGCAGAGAGCATAAAACACTCAGGGCCGCGCCCTTCGTGTTTTATGCTCCTTGCTATGTTTTATTCAACGATAAAGCACGCCAACTCGTCTTCTATTTCTTAAATAGTCCAATTAATCGAAACCAACTGAGGTGTGTCCTTTCTTTTGCCTGGCAGTTAAGGTTATTGGTAAACAAGGTCAAGGTTCGATTCAGTCTGATTAAAATCGACCTTGTTCCGAGGAATAAAATTTGCAAAAGTTTGCATCTACCGGGATACGAACAGGTTCTGTAGATTCCTCGCCACAAGTTTGGCGTGGAAACCACCTACGAACGATACGAGTTCGTATCCCGGTAGATGCACTATTTTTATTTTTGCAATTTTTATTCCACGGAAAACCGTCGATTTTAATCAGACTGAGGTTCGATTCAGAAAGACGTTAAAAGGTGGAAATTGTTGCTTCCTTAACCAACTTTTTTCAATTAGAACACGGAAGCACAACCTCTGAACAGCTCTGTTGCCACCGGGTCCATTCGATGTAGGGTCCACATTTCCATCGTTTATAGAATTGCATAAATCATTTAAAAAATATTATTATGACCTACATGTACTTCAGGCCTCATCATTCGTTTGTTAATATCATCATATTTAATCATACTTTCATTCTGATTGACTACATTTATAAAAGGTTACATTCTAACGTTATGGTAATGGATCTAGTGTTCCGGGCCCCGTTCCTCAAAACGATCGTACATGTATCCCTAAAATAGTTGTAAGTCACTATAATCCAAGTGTAACTTTTACAACACAACTTTTACAACACAATAACTTTTACAACACAATCACAACACTGTTCTTCAAAGCAATTGTAAGTTACGATCATTTCTGTGAGTTACTATGACAGTCTGCAACTTATACTAACAATCGATTGTTGTGCATATAAAGATGGCCGCATTTTTTGCAATAAAACACAAGAAACGTAAAAATGGTACTGAGAGAATATTCAGAGATCGCACACGCGTGCTCGACGTCTTCAGCGACGTAGACATATTTTCTCGATACAGGATGACACGATTGTCCATTCTGAAATTTGTTCACATACTAGTACCTAGCTTTTCTTCTGACTTCCAGCGTTCACATGCATTAAGTGTCGAAAACAAACTTTTGATAACTCTTCGATTTCTTGCTAAGGAAGGATTTTTCTCAGAGTTGGGGGATATACACGGAACAACCAAATCTAGCGTGTCGAGAGTTTTCACCCAACGATCGAAGAAATCTTTGAACTGCTAGACAATATATGTTTTCCAAAGGCCGAAACAGCTGCACAAACTATCATGGGGTTCTATGACATCGGTAGATTTCCGAAGGTGTTGGGATGTTGGGATGTTGGGATATCACCCATGGGAAACTCTATCGGAGAAATCTGTACTAAAATTACCCGCCCTTGGTCGGCGTGAACCAATCAAACTGCTACGCAGCTTGGACCTGCGAGCCAATGACAATTCATATCACTTCGTTGCAAAGCACGCAAGGTCATTTTATTAGCCTACCGTCACCGGTTATCTCCCTTGACCTTTTCCGTCTTATCCTATTGAGCATTTTCTTTGGTTACTGACTTCGTCACACAGGCCAAGGGCGGGTAATTTTAGTACAGATTTCTCCGATAGAGTTTCCCATGGGTGATATAGTGGAGAGTAACGGAGCATATATAAAACCCTGGGTAACCGAGGATGACTGCGGTGAGTAAAGATGACAATTGCCAAATCACAAATCACAAAATCACTCATATTCCTATTTACCCACATTCAGTCATCTGTTGCTTTTCGAGCTTGTGGTGTAAGGAGGTTAGTGGAGGAGGAGATAACTCTTCATCTACGTCCTACTGTTTTATATTGATACGATATTCGATAGTAAAAGAAGCGTACATAAAATACGGTATTGTCTGTAGTATTTATTCATGTTTGAATGAAATTAATTTGCTGAGCAATAATGTTTTCAGAAATAATACATTTAAGTGTAGGCCATGGAGTATTTTCTATAACAGCAATGGCACAATTAACATATATACTGGACCAAATAACTAAGTGAAGGGTATTAGAAAATTGATTATTAATAATTCATTAGTGTGTCATTAAATAGATCATTGTGTATAATTTCAAAATTTACTAATATCACAAAGTATTTTTCCAGTATTGATATATCTAATATTGCTCCTAATATTTTACTATCAACAACTTTAAATGTTTTTTTTTAACATTCAGATTTACCAATGCTGTTGTTAAGTGGCCAGGATGAAGTCATGATTCTGCAATGTGAGCAAAGTAGGATTGCAGAGCTCCTTGACACTGGGAACCTGCCTGGAATATTACTTGGAGATTCTGGGTATGCAGCTGATAATAGTTAAAGATAACATAGGTTGATACATGTACATATTAAATAAATCTACACCTGCTCAACCGAAGTATATGGATAAACAAATCAAATTTGATTGAAAATATTAGTGGTGTGACGATGCATCGATGTTTGGGTTGTCAATACAGTGAATCGTTCAAAATTTCATTTAGCAATATATCCCGATACTTCGAACAGGCCACGATATATACGGTATTATCAGTGGCAAGACCGATTTCTCTCTTGAACTCTTGAATTCTCAATGGGAGTTAACCAATTTAGTTTCGTATTCAGCGTTCTTAAATAAATAAATACGTTTGATGAAATCTAATTACAATGTACACTTAAATTTTCTAGAATTAATTACCTTTTTCGTTGCTACGTTTTAAATTGTACATTGTATTTTGTGAAGAAAACCGAAATTAGGGCCCATCTTCCCGCTGCCTGATAGTTATGATAACGAGTGGACCCACATTTGCGGACAGGAGTGACAGCCGATTTCGCATATCGAGAAGTGCCAAGTTAATGTAAAAGCTCAAAAGTGGCCATGAAAATGTTCTTTATTGTGATTATTGATGTTGTTGTTGAAAAAAACCATGATTGAAATGTTGTTTGTTTAATTCCCCTCAGAAACGAATAAAATAACCCCGCGAAAAGTAGGACACAGCTCATGAATATTAATGAGTAGTGTTCTCTCATTGGTCAAAGTAGATGTCACGGCCTAGGTCATGGGTCATCCAACCGCGTCACTAATTTTCAATTGACTGAAATTAGTGGGTCAGGTCAAAGGTTGGAAAAATTACCATAATCTTTCTATCAGATGAAAGTTTTTACTACGAGTCTGATCTTCGATGTTTTTGGATGTTTTCTGCTGTTTTCTTGATGGAAAAGTATTAATAATAGTGCCAACATGGATAAAATGTGTAAGTGTTGTTACACGAAATATTGCATATTTGGTTAAAAAGAAGTGCTCCAGTTGTGGAATCAAGACCAATTTTTGCAAACATTGTGGTTTGCCAAGTTTAAATGCCAAAAACGTTGATTATATTCAAGATTTCCAAGAGGATGAAGCTAATTATAGATACTATGACACTGGATTCAGACCAAGTACCAGATAAAGAAGAAGAAGTCATTGGATGGCAAAAGATTCAAGAGAAATGTTCTAAATGCTGTGTTTTTCCTAAATGAACTGAAGTTTTGTTTATGCACCAAACGTTTCGTTACCCGCCCCGTCAAGGTATAGAAGTCACAGTCAGGTCATTGCTTTTGCAATATGTACAAGGATTCATGGACAATTTTGAAGATATTGGTTCATCTTTTTGTGCTTGTGTGACAATTGAATTATTCTAACCATGTTTCTACGGCATATTCTTAAACAATTGAAGGATGTTTCATCCCACCTTCCTGCCAAAGGACGGATTGCCCAGTTGATTTATATGTGATCCATGAACAAACAAAGTTATTTAACTTTTACAGAAGATTTGTCTGACCTTGAAATTGCTAACAATATTGCATCAAACTGAGCCAAGATTTCTGAATTGGATTTTCCAGAATTTGTGTTTAAATTTCAAGATGAAGCAGACGCCATATTTTGAATGTGTACAATGAGTATTGTTTCGTGATTGTTTCCCAGGACCATTTCCCATTCCTGATCATTCGCCGCTTTGACGGACTCACCTTCGTTGGAAACTTGCACTGGTGGCTTAAATCTATTTTGTCCACAGGCATTACCTCCAAATCATACTCTTGCTGGTTAGCAGTGGAGTGCTTTAAGTATTTCACTAGTTACTCATTCATGTAAAATTATGATATAACATGTTCATGAAATGTTTCCATCAAGAAATCATTGTTGACAATAATTATGTGAATTTACCATTACAGAAATGTCATTTTACTGAAATTTTGTGAATATTACCACATAATGGATGTGTCTCTGATTGATCTTGGCGCTGTCTGTGCTGATGTCAATAAGACAATTGAATTTATGCAAACCAATAAACTGTTATCTTCGCAACAAGAATGTGCAAATTGTAACCAAGCTATGAAGCTAACCGAAGACAGTAAGCCTTTAGATATGCATGTGTGGAGATGTAACAAATGCCGCAAAACCAAAAGCATAAGGACTGGCAGTTTCTGGGAAGGACAAAAGTTGAGACTTGTAACACTATTGATGTTGTTGTATCTCTTTTGCATTGATGTGTCCGGCCACTTGGCTGTGAAAATGCTTGATGTATGTGAAACAACTGTATAATTGGTGTAAAATGTACAGGTATGTAATGTCCCGATCTCTTTTAGATGAGCCAGTGACCCTTGGTGGCGTAGGCAATATCGTGGAGATGGATGAAAGTAAGTGGGGTCGGACAAAAAATACAACAAAGGTTCCACCAATGGTATAACCAATTATTGGATATTTGGGCTCATTGGCCGCATAACACAACATATGTTACTTTTCAGCGAGGAAAGGAGGACCACTGAAACTTTACTGCCAATTAGTTTAGCACATGTAGAGTCGGTAGCCATCTAATAACAGATGAGTTAAGTCCTATTTGTGCTTGAAGAGAAATGGCTACTCACACGACACTGTGTGTCATAAGAAGAATTATGCATGGTGTAAATAAAGAACAGTTGGGCCCTCATTTTGATGAGACCATGTTCCGCTGGAACAGGAAGGAAGAAAAGATGTTTCCTCTCCTTGACAGTCTCATATAAATACTACCCTGTACCTCATGAGTAATAACCCTTTTCCATCCCTTGACTATGAATAATGTACATGTATGTGGCACCTTGATGGAAACTGATTTATATCATGACCCTTTTCCATCCCTCGACTATGAATTATGTATATGGCACCTTGACGAAAACTGATTTATATCATGACCCTTTTCCATCCCTCGACTATGAATTATGTATATGGCACCTTGACGAAAACTGATTTATATCACGACCCTTTTCCATCCCTCGACTATGAATTATGTATATGGCACCTTGACGGAAACTGATTTATATCATGACCCTTTTCCATCTCTTGACTATGAATTATGTATATGGCACCTTGACGAAAACTGATTTATATCACGACCCTTTTCCATCCCTCGACTATGAATTATGTATATGGCACCTTGACGAAAACTGATTTATATCACGACCCTTTTCCATCTCTTGACTATGAATTATGTATATGGCACCTTGACGAAAACTGATTTATATCACGACCCTTTTCCATCCCTCGACTATGAATTATGTATATGGCACCTTGACGGAAACTGATTTATATCACGACCCTTTTCCATCTCTTGACTATGAATTATGTATGTGGCACCTAGATTGAAACTGATTTATATCATGACCCTTTTCCATCCCTTGACTATGAATAATGTACATGTATGTGGCACCTAGATTGAAACTGATTTATATCACGACCCTTTTCCATCCCTCGACTATGAATTATGTATATGTCACCTTGACGGAAACTGATTTATATCACGACCCTTTTCCATCCCTCGACTATGAATTATGTATATGGCACCTTGACGGAAACTGATTTATATCACGACCCTTTATCATCCCTTGACTATGAATTATGTATGTGGCAGCTAGATTGAAACTGATTTATATCATGACCCTTTTCCATCTCTTGACTATGAATTATGTATGTGGCACCTAGATTGAAACTGATTTATTTCATGACCCTTTTCCATCTCTTGACTATGAATTATGTATGTGGCACCTAGATTGAAACTGATTTATATCACGACCCTTTTCCATCCCTCGACTATGAATTATGTATATGGCACCTTGACGGAAACTGATTTATATCACGACCCTTTTCCATCTCTTGACTATGAATTATGTATGTGTTACCTAGATTGAAACTGATTTATATCATGACCCTTTTCCATCTCTTGACTATGAATTATGTATGTGGCAGCTAGATTGAAACTGATTTATATCATGACCCTTTTCCATCCGTTGACTATGAATTATGTGTAGCTTATGATATTATGAATCTGTTTGTGCCATGTCTTATTGAGATTTGAAAATACTTCCGATCAATATTGGATATTGTTCCTATTGAAAGACCATGTGATAAATGTTGTTCTTTATGATGTTCGATTTCCATCTGTTATTGCACGGTTATTGGTGCACCTGTTATAGTTATAATATTAAATAAATAATTGAAATGTTCCTTTGCTTTTGTTACTTTCTACATTACCTATCTCAGACATATTGGCTTTATTACAATGTTTTTTAAACGAGGGCCCACATAGAAAGACCTATATACAAACGAAGATAGGTGGGCCCTCATTTAAGATAAAGGTACATTTACACTGTAATCTTGTAATATCATTTTCTTAAATGTGGGCCCACTCAGTAATACTTATATATAAACTAAGACACGTGGGCCCTCATTTCATAACATGAACATTTCCAGCGTGAAGTTGTAGGAATATCAACTTTACAAATGTGGGCCTGCTCAGCTGCACAGCAAGAACTATTTCGGCCCCCACGTTAAAACGTGATTGAAACCCTAAATCTCTAACCACAAGTGATCAAATGGTACAAAGTGTCAATACTTACAAGCCCAATCGTTCAATTTCAGCTGTCATATCATAACAGCTGAAATTAATGAAATAACATCCCATAAGACGCAAGTATCCGTGCGCGCGTGAATATGGAACTAAATACCATAGCTTCGAAGAAATCGGTCTTGCCACTGATAATACCCTATCGCCATGTTTACTATGAATATCGGCGAATCGCGATATGATACTTAAGTTTTATCAATGAATATTATCATGAGAATGAATATAATTCAATTTGAAAATAATACACATTCACCAATTTGTTTTTCACCTTACCGAATGCATATGTGATCGTTTTGACGGAATTCTACGAAATATTTTAAAACACCTGTTGCCAAAAAATAATATAAAATCAAATTTATAAATCCAATACTTATAAATTATCAATTGCCATTTATGTGTTTTCTTGACTGATTGAAAATCTTAAATATATTGAAAATACAAACCGAAAGTTGGATTTCCGAATAACCATAATTCATAGCACGATCAAAATGGCAGACGCTGGCGTTTCGTTTATCGAAGCACCGGCTGTTTTCAAAGCATCTGTATGGAAGAATTTTGATTTGTTGCTGCGAAAAATGCAGAAGGGATTCTTACGTTTGATAGATCACAGGTTGTATGCAATTCTAAAGTGAGAGTGGAGGCTTTCTTAACAAGCTGAAAGTTATTGCATCTGAGTACACTGTGCCATTTCGCAAACATTTTGCTGATTGGATTATTCCTTTGATGTACAATGACAAGAAAACTGAAGTATAGAAAACATTGCAGTTAGTTTGTCAGTTTGACAACTGATGGCTGGACATCCCGAAGCACTGTTTCATTTACTACCACCACATGTCATTTCATTGACAGCAACTGGAATCTGCAGAACTTTGTACTTCAAACCAGGATGCCAAACCACAACTTAAAATAGGATGTCATTACCAGATGGAACAGTAGTTATGACATGGTTACAGGGTACACTGAACAACAACCAGCAGTGCAAGCAACGTTGCTGTCCAAGGAGATACGGAGAGTTTTACCAGGATCACTGGGGGAATCAGAGCTTTCGATAGCAGAGGATATCATTCAGGTATACTACTTAATATCATACTTATAAGTATATTACTGTTAAGTGTTTAATGAGCCGTCAGATGTCTCTGTTGCAATTCATTATTTTAGATACTGCAACAGCTGAATAATTAGAGACTAGTTATGAATAGTGATAAATTGAATATCTCTAATCTAATTGGTCTAGACCATCATTCATCTAGAAATATGTGCATGTGATGCACTGTGATGTCCCCCGCTCCAACGTTCAATCCAACCCAGTCATATTATCAATATTTTTCACTTATGCTGAGCACTAAGTTCAATTCGCATTAATAACGAGAAATAAAAAAATCTGAATAGCCAAAGTAGCAAAAGGCACCACTCTATCACTAGGTCTAAGCAAATACAAAATTTGGTGAAAAAATATTGAACGGTTTTGGAGATAGAGGCCGGAAAAGGTCCCTACCCCCAATATGCAATAAGTTCAAATTGTTTCCATGGAAACCAGAAAAACTAAAAAAAATTCAGAATAACCAAAATAGCAAAAGGCACCACTCAACCACTAGGTCTAACCACATACCAAGTTTCGTAAAGAAATACTTGATAGATTTTGAAATAGATGCCGGAAAACGTCCCTACCCCTGATATGCACTAAGTTGAAACTGTTGCCATGGAAACCAGTAAAAATAAAAAAAATCAGAATAGCAAAAGTAGCAAAAGGCACCATTCTATCACCAGGTCTAAGCAAATACCAAGTTTGGTGACAAAATATTGAACGGTTTTGGAGATATTGAGGGCAGGGACGTTTTCCGGCCTCTAAGTTCAAATGGTTTCCATGGAAACCAGAAAAAAAAAAAATTCAGAATAACCAAAATAGCAAAAGACACCACTCCACCACTAGGTCTAACCACATACCAAGTTTCGTGAATAAATATTGAATGGTTTTTGAGATGTTGCCCGGAAAAGAAAGCATTTCGGAATGACGGAATAATGGAATGACGAAATAACGGAATGACGGACGGAGGCGAAAACATTATGCCTCCCGAAAAACATTTCGGGGGACATACTTACACAATGACATTCATAATCAAATTGCAAATTATGTTCTATGAAATTAAATTTCAAAGTTCATCACATCTATCCCCTTTTCCAATTCACTTTTAATTTAATATCTTCATTGGATATTTTAGATAATTATAATTAACTTTAACAGGTTATGCAGCCTATGAAGTCAGCAACAGTGGCACTGTGTGATGAGAAGGAACTCACTCTGTCTATTGTAGCCCTACTGTACCTCAGCCTGCTGAACGTTACCTGAGAAGAACAGGCAATACAACCCATGAGCAATGCGGAAGCTACGGAAAGTCATACATGATGATCTGTTGAACAGATAGAATTGTAGTAAGTAAGTCTCGCGAGATTAACCATCATCGGATCTACTTCCGATGACAAACAAATTTTTAACAATGGCGCTGTCAATCATGTATTGGATGAACTACACGTCTGATGGCTCTAAACGTGTAAGGAAGTCAGAGAATGCGTTTGCATGCGGTCGTTTGCTCCGCTTCTCCTATGATGCGGACTTGCATGTTTCAGCCAATGTGCAAGCTTCAATGACGGACAAATCGTATCGTGTCGAGGAAAGTAACTTGTAACGATTCCCAGCACAGGAGAAAATAAAACTCGAAGTGCTACTACTAAGTCGGTAAGTAAATGATATATCTTAAACATCTTTATATAAAATGATATAATAAATGTTACTTTTTATAAAAACAATTTTTTATTATTAAACTATGTTTATAATGTTGCCGTTTTTTAATATCAAGTCTGTGCATCTAGTCATGAATGATATTGTTGTAATATGGTTCAATGCCAATATGTTATACAGTGCTGTAGCATAGGGTAAAGCTGCGCACTAAGCTTTAAAGGAGCATTTATACCAGTTACATACAGTAACAGTAGTAAATAGTTTGAGTAAAGCAAAAAAACTCCCCATAATAAACATTACTGTATATTGATAAACTTTTTCTCTCATGATTTGGCTATTGAAAGTGGCAGATATAAAAATGTTAAAAAAGAAGACAGAATATGTACATTATGTAGTTTAAACGAAATTGAGGATGAGTACCATTTCCTTCTCGTTTGCCCATTGTATAATTCATTACGTAAAATGTATATTAAACGCTACTTCTATGTTCATCCAAGTACTATAAAATTCATTAGGCTAATGAGCAGTACAAATCAAATTATATTACAAAATCTTGCTTGATTGATAAACTTTTTTCTATTCAGATTCAACTTAATGATCTTTATGGCACCGAGGCGACGAGTTGCCAGTGTCCAATGGGAAACTTCTACTCCTTCATGTGGCCGCGGTCCTTTTATTTGGGTTTGTACCATAGGGGTTGTCATGTAAATTAACATTTGTATTATTTTAGATGGAAACATAGTAATTTCTGTTTAAATAATATGTTATTTTTCAATTTAGAACGTGAAAATTACCATGTCATATTAAAGCTAGATATTAGGTTGCTTTGTTCCGTTAAGAATTAGAAAATGAAACAAGTTTCATTCATGAACACGTCTGAGGCAAGAGGACAATTATTGCCAGGGCCTTGACATTATCGCCCGATGCCATCTGAAACATTGCCTCAAGCACGACAGGTCAAAGGAACAACCCGATGTGGTCAGTTGTGAGACGCCACAGACTGACATCATCCAATTTTGTGGCTGCATTCTGAAGGAATGGGTATGGTTCAGCAACATCTTGCTCTTAAACTGAATTATTTAAGAGTTATTTATTTATTTTTGTTTCCTCTGTTACATTGAGAGAAAACTGTCAGGATGGTCACGGGGTTACCCCCATCATGTTGGAAGAGGCTCCACTCCTCCTACAACCTGGAAAAGAAGGATACGATCTCCTGGGGAATCAACCACGAAGCCAAAGCTATTGAAGAATACAGCAGTTTTAGGCAAAAAATGGACACACTGGTTTGATTTTAGGTTATTTTTACGATGATTCAGTCGCATTAGAAGTGCATAGTAAGAGAGATAATTTGAAAAGTGATAAATTAACTGCAATATGGTTAATTTGGGGATCACACTATCTGTAATATCTGAATTAATAATCAAATTCAATGATGAAATGCAGAATTAAGATAAAACTCATTTGTAACATGAAAGCTATTTCTTGCAGAAATATCAAACGGTGAGGTGACACTGTTACATGACCCGCCCAACTACCACCAAACTCAAGGTCAACTAAACATCTTGAACAAGACCTGTTGTGACCTTGCCATCTGGAAACCTCATGGGCTCTTTGTCCACCGGTACCGAGGGATCCAAAGTGGGCACAAAGCATTCCCAAATGTACTTGATTTCTACTTTACAAAGTATGGCCAGTCCATATTATCATAAACTGATTGTCATCAAACTAGATATGAATGAAGAAATATAAATTCACATGCTCAGAATATTCCCAAATTACTTTAGTCTACATTATCGTAAACTTGAATAAAGGAATATGTATTCACATGATCAGAGTATATTGTAATTATCATGCACTGGCCTGTCCCAACAAAATATATCTCTTCTGAGAAGATATGAGTTTTGGGAGTAACTTACCTTGTGTGGAGCCTAAATCCTGTTGATGGTATGACAAGTTTACATTTGAATGCATTCATATATAAAAGGGTAATGGTAGTACTATTTTCATATGAAGTTTTAAAAGTTCTTTTGCAGCCAGTGCTTTTCTTAGATGAAGATTTTATGGATGGTCAGGATTTTGTATGCTCTTGGTCAGAATGAATAAATCAGCGTGCAATTATTATATGTATATTATGTATACTTTTAGCTCATCAGGCTCATGGCATGAACATTGTCTGTAAACTTTCACATTTTAAATTGTTTCTCAAAACTACTGCGCTATTTTGTGTTGAGGTAACTTGCACCGGGGGTCAAAGTTTGTTCATTTGGTCCCCCACATCCCCTCAAATATGAGTGATTGACATTTCTTCCCTGAAAATATATGACATAGGAAGCTGAAATGCACAGAATTATTAGCAATTCCATTTGCTCTAGATCCCCATTCTTCTCCCGAGAACAAGTAATTCTAGCAAAAAATGTTAGAAGTTTTTTTACATTTCTGAGCTGAAATGTTTTCTATAGACCTCTTAACCAATGTACATTATAATTTATAGATAAACAAAAACAATGGCTCTATTTTCTAATGTAGATGTCATGTTGCACCAAAAGTTGTTTTTCATTGAAGTTTGTTTATACCAAATTGTAGTAAATGACGTTTTTGGCATATGTGATATAAATAAAAATGATATTTGAAAATTGCCATTCAGTGTTTTCTTTTCCTCGTTCATCAGCGCAGTGGTTAGCGCACTCAGCTTGTTGAATCCCTACAGCGGCACGGCAACTTTAAAAAGTGCTTAAATCCATTATCCCTATAAAAATGTCATTCTATTCACTTAAATTTAGTTGTGGAAAAATTGCGGTATGATGCTGGAATGTGTTTTCAAGTTGTCAAAGTTCTTAATCCTCTCATTGGCTCTCGCAATCTTATAACGCATCTTACCCTCTTCTGGTGTAAACAAGGTTTTCCTTGAAAGAGATGGTGGTACATGTATGTTTAAGCTGACTCCATTTGGCAACTCAAGAATAGTGAAACCTTTGTCTGCTAAAATCACCTGGATTAAACATGGACAGCATCTTAGAATGCTTTACACATCTGATGTGGAACCAGGATACAAATCATTGCAGTAGGTTAAGGTGCCATTGGGTGCCATAATTGTTAATGCTTTAACAATATGGCGGGACTTGTAGTTACTGTACGCTTTGTTCTGACTGTCCAAGTTTTTGGGAATATCCTGATGTTTGACACTGTGCTCAGCTGATACAAAATCTATTTGATAAGTCTTAATCTTTACTATACGACCGTTTAATATACAAAGATATATATATATATATAATAGTGTGAAAAAACCCTCAGCTGACCCAATCCACCCTCAAGAGAGGAGATCTCCTCTTCAGGCTGGCCACTTCCTGCAGCAGGGCCACATTCTGTAGCTGGCAGTTTATAGCTGAGTTAGCCGCAGAACAATATGGAAGGGTACCCTGTATTTCTTTCTTCTGCTTCAAGGTGGACGCTACTATGTTATGGTTTTTAAAGAGCATTTAACAACCTGTTAAAATGGTTTAATGTAACTTTTTACCTTGCTGACATATCAAAACATACTCACCGGTGTTAATACAAATTTATTTAGTTGTTAAATGTATGAATTATGAATGTTTTCAAATATGCTTACAGTCATCAGATCACATTGGTTGGCTGCTACCAATTTTTTCTCTCCTTGTTTAATTATCTTATTTAATGTGTTTCTATTTGTTAGTGTCAGGGAGCCGAACCAATATTGTATAGAGAACATGAGAATAGACTGAACACAGGTTTTATAGAAAATAGCCAAACTAAACTAGTGTCCAAAAGAAACGATACCACGTCTTTGAGCGGTCATTACAGGAAAACTTAATGACACAGAAATTTAGAATTGGTATTATTCTTTTGAGATTTCGTTCATTTAACATGTGTACAAAATTCATTTCAATCAGTACTTTGTATTCATTTGTACAGGTCTGTATTGACGTGAGGGGTCTGAAAATGAAAATTTCATTCACACAAATGACTGAGACAAATGTTGAACATGTCAAAAGAGGCGGCACTAAGTCACATTTGTATTCGGTATGTCCATCCCGAGCGTCAGAACGGGCAAGTACACGCATATGGGTTGATGACGTCAGGCGTCGGATGACGTCGGAAGATAAGCTTTGTCATTCAACAAGGAGGCAATGGGCTGACTTGATGGACGCAATTCAGAGCAAAAAGGGCACTAATTTTTCGACAAACACGATGTCTACCATTGTTCTTGAAGATGCAAACTCTGCTCCCATATGAGAGCATGACCATTGCTCAGTCTCGCTGTTGCCAACGTTGAATTCGTCTGTTTGTTTACTCGTTGTTGACGCCTCAGGAACGTTTTGTTGTATGGACGACGTGTTCAGATATCATGAGTCTTCAATCTCTTTTACCAAGTTTGTCTGCTAATCACGTGTCTCAGTGACGTCTTTGACGTTAACGTCATAATGATGAATGGCTTTCGGAGATGAAATACCCGGATGTGGCGGTCTTCAATAAGCGTTATCAACTTCTTCTCGACCTGCATGTTGTTCGATCTCTATCACGTAACCGTTGCGTTAACCTGGTGACTGCTATGCGCGCGCAACCGAACCTTCTGGCGTCGTAGGCGTGTGAGACTCGCTATGGGACAATTCCAACGGCTCTCTCACTCTCAATGGCTGTGAAACCCGATATTTTCTTGTGTGCTTTTTGTTGCTTTGATACCAACGTGTATGGTCAGCCGTTTTATACACTTTATCTTCAGTTGCAAACTATGCTACCTTAAATAATGTCATTCTCACAAAGTGCACCATTTCTTCGGATGTGATAAAATGTTCTCGGTATTTTCGATTGAATACACTGCATTTGGGTTGTGGGATACGCAAAACCATGTGTTCATACGAAGAAAATCACTTTGTAAAAAGATATTTTAAAAAATAGATGGTATCGTTTCTTTTGGACACTAGTTTAGTTGAGTCAATGTGGTAAGTTCGGAGCTTCATGAGGAAATGAAGGCGAGATTGACACTTGCTATAAATACGATCGGTATTTTCAGAGAAATTTAACTTATTATGAATTTGAGTTTCAAGATATTTGTAACTACTAACTACTTCTACAACATCTCCATTTATAATGACTGGACTACCTGCTGGCTTATTCCTTCGAAAAACTATAACAAGTTCCTTTGTTTTTGATACATTTAGTTCCAAAAAGTTGTCACGACACCACTTAACAAAATCGCTTATTTCATCTTTATATGTACCGTATTTCCTCTAATAGGGGCCGGGCCTCAAATAGCAGCCGGGCCTCTAATAGCAACCGGGGGGTAAGGGTACCCAAAGGTGAATAGGAGCCGGGTCTCCAATAAGAGCCGGGGCTCTAATAGGGGCCCGGTTTATATCGCCTCAATGATCACCCCTACTAAATATATTTCCCATATATGTTCCAAGGCACTAAGAGGGTTAAACTACCACGCTAAATTCGGTTTACATCAAATTGAGTTTGTGTTATTCTAAATGGTTATCAGAGGTTATCAGTGTATTGGTCAAACCTGAAAATAAAATAAGGGCCGGGCCTCAAATAAGAGCCGGGCCTCCAAAAAGCGCCGGGGGTAAGGGGCATTACATGTTAATAAGGGCCCGGGCCCCTATTAGAGGAAATACGGTATTCCCACTGTCAAAGAGTAGACTGCTATAGCTGTATCATCGGCGAACTTGAACCAAGAACAGTTTGGTTGAGAACTTGGTTGAGAGTTTAACAGACACAGTAGCATCTTCTACGCCTCGCCTCGCTCTGTAAGCGAATTGCAAAGGATCTAATTGCGGATTGAGGAGCATACGGAAGCACAATACGTTCAAAACACTTCAAAGCAATTGAAGTTAAAGCAACAGGTCTAAAGTCATTATTAACAGTGGGTTATTCTTCTTGGGAACAGGTATAACTTCGGATAACTTCCAGGATCGGGGTATAACATGTGTCCAAAGAGAGTTGATAGATTTTACAAAAGATCGATGACAGCTGATCTATACATTCTTTCAATATAACACCACTCAAACAGTCCGGGCCTGATGATTTCCTGTAGTTTACTTTTGAGAATCTAAACAAAACGTCTTCTTCGGATATGCAGGGTTTGTAATTGTCAATTGGCATATTATTTAACAAGTCTTTTAATTCCTTTGAAAAATCTTTATCGTCAAATCTTGTATATCTTGAGGTTGGGCGCCTGTCCTGTCCCTTTATAGCTTACGCTAGTAATGACATAATACATTATTGAGAAACATTATTTTCCAATTTCCAATCATGGGATACATTTACATGCATGACATTTTTATAAAAACATAGTTTACTAGTGAAAGTATTGGCTTGCATCGTTGCCTTCAAGTACACTTTTTATAATCTGTTAGTTTTGTCCTAAAATTATTACCTTGATCAATTTTAAACGACCTCATAAACCGACTGTAATTCTAAAAAAGTTGCACGAATCCCTGCCACTACGATGGGAACAGCCGAAAACAAAACAAAACAGATCACCATTATTTTCAACGTTTGAATGTAGCGGAAGAAATTTGACTGGGCGACTTTCTTACAGCAAACAGTTTCATAAACGGCGAAAGAGTTGCACAACTCATGACTGTAACCAGTTTAAGGAAAAAAATAGCGTGGAGTGAACGTAAACGAGACTTAATGCCCTATTTGTATCCGCTTACTTGGGCCCATTCTCTTCCCACAGAGTTTAGTCCCTACAGTTTTCCGGTTCTACCCTCTGTTACATTACGCTTGAAATCGAGAGCAGAACCAAAGTCCCCTAGCGGTGTAAAGAGAAATCTCATTCCGTATCCCTGGTTCTTAACCAATGAAAACTCATTTTTGAATGGCCATGTCGACAGGGTAACTTAATAGATCGAGGCATTTTACTCTGAAGGGTCTTGCTCATTAGCATATGTCATTCGAATATGTCTGATGTAAATAACGCAAATGAAATGATTTTGTTATTTGTCTCTGATTTGGTCTTCTTTATTTATAATTATGTTTATGATCAATAATTTTCACAAATCAAATAGCATAGTTCGAGGAAAACACAGAAAACACAGGAAAACGAGAAAACGTTGCCCTTACGTTTATTGTATCATTATGACGTGTCATTGGCAAATGTCACTTTTACAACGGCCCCGCTGATTGCACAACTAGATTCAATTGCAACCAATCAGAACACTACCTTCCCGCCCACATTATCGAGCGTAATGTAACAGAGGGTAGAACCGGAAAACTGTAGGGACTAAACTCTGTGGGAAGAGAATGACTTGGGCCAACAACTGACGCTTTGGCTATAAGCAAGCCAGCCAATGTTAGCGCATGGCCGAAGTGTTTCAGCCAATCAGATGGCTTGTTTTCGCCAAAACCAAATCCCATGGTGTGACTTAGTCAATGGCAAACCATGTGATTGGTATTGGTGAAAACTAGCCATCTGGTTTTGACGTAGTTTGTTTACAACGAGGAGTTACCACGTGGTTAAAGAAACACACAAGCCATGCTAGAAATTAACAGGTTTTATTTCAGTATTTTTACAGTGACAGCTGGATTTTCTGCCCATCTTTTTCAATAACAAGGACATTTACAGAACTTGGAACTTTGATACTGAGAATATCATCACTTTTCGTCTGCATAGCGTTTTTTGTTGTTGTTTTTTTTCGTTCTCACTGTCGGCCGGTGCAGTTGTTGGGGAGGGACTTAACTTCGTACACTTCGGTGGCTGCAGAGTAGTGGTGTAACGATACGGCGATACAGTATTGTATCCCGATGCAAGGCCCCACGATACAACGTATCGATTCGAAGCATGCGTATCGCGATACATACAAAATTAATAATTGCTCTTTATTTCAATTCCAGTGGCGCACAACTGCGTTAGATCTATTAAACGAAACAAGCGATTCAACGCCTTTCAAAAAAACGAGAATCTTACCGAGTTGGGTTTACCCGCCCGGTCTATAAATAGCATACAATAGCGTCACAACTCTATAGGCGGAGTCATGTAGTTTGTAGTTTCGTACACGAAACGAACCAGATCTAGTCAAAATCAGCTCATCCAGTTTTACGAAATAATTGGAAAGATTAAATACAAATATCAAATTTAAGTTTAATAATTTTATTTGAACACATTTAAGCGAAAAGTGAGTACGGGACGAAATCAGTTGACTGTTTTGGATACATACGAAATAGTTGGTTGACGATTTCTGTTTTACTAAATCTATCAACTTTCGATGTAAAAAATAAAAGCAGAGAATTTGCATTTTGAAACGAAACGACTTATGCAAGTGATTTCTATTATTATTCGTTGTCTTTTTCAAAGAAATGATTTTAAGTCAACTTCCCACAATCCCTTACAAACATACGCATGCGCATTTGTGCATTATGCCTGACAGCATGGCAGAAGTTAATGCAGACGACGGGCCGAGAATATCCAAACTTTTGGATCCCCCGGCTGTCTATAGGGCACCAATTTGTTCTTGTTTAAAGTGTTCAAGTTAGTTAACTGAATTTTAAAAGACATTTGTTATTTAAATTTGTTATTTAAATTTGTTAAGCTGCAATGAAATGCTGACGTGTTGTGGTCAAATTGTGAATGGTGAGTCGTTTTTTTGACTTCTTAAAAAAGACAATGTTAGGCACTAAGGCTATACTTAGGCTGCAGAGATACACTTAACACACTTATAAATTAAGTGTAATGGATGCCATTCGATGGTGACTTTCTGTTTTTTTACATCAGAATTTCAGAAATAAATCAACTAATATCAAACATTAGTTTATTATGTTTTATTGGCAATTTTGCAATAACACAAATACACAATGTCAATAAGAATTGTACATTTAAGGATTAAAGCTGCTGAAGCACTCACAACAGTCATAAATTTCTGATATGATATTTCTGATTCTGAAGTGATTTGCCTGCAAATAGAAAAAAGTATTTGAAAAGACTTCAAGAAAAAAGGTTTGCTCATAATTAAAGTGTATCGCGATACGTATCGTATCGCGACCCCCGTATCGTGATACGTATCGTATCGTTACACCTCTACTGCAGAGCATTAGAAATATCCTGCAGTTGCCGCTCAGAGGATCGCTTATAATCTCTCACCGCGGTGCTGCGATGGCGGCTTCTGGCCATGACTTGCTGCTCGTCAAAGCCTGTTGATACATTGATGAACAACAGTACACCTTGGCGGAATGATTCGTGACCTTCCTGTCCCCTGTATCAATGCCCGCTTTACTAATTATAGTAGGCAAATACTTAGCCAAAGTGTTCACACCGATCAGTTGCTGTTAATATTTTGGCGTCTCATCGTCCCCAGAAAGGGGACGGTGGTAGAGAGGGCCAGCTGTAGGAATGAATTTAAAGTGGCATTCAAACAGGTTAACAACATCACGAGGGTTAGATAGTGTCGCTATATTGTACCACACGTTTAGGCTCTACTTTTCGGTGATTGAGACCCCCCTGAACAGTTTTACTCACATGCTCCTGGTACACCAATGCTTCCTGTCCGTGAGAATCCACTGCAATACTGAACTATTCCACATTACACTCTCGGTATTCAGTGTATCCCCTAAAAGCAAACACTTTCCCACAATAGAAAAACACTCCGGTTAATCCAGTTGCACATTTCAGATTTATCACACCAGATTCCCACAGCTTATTTTCATCTTCCTCAGTGATAGGATCAGTTCGTTTTCACACACCCGAGTCCCTTTTCAGATAATTCCTTCATTCGCGTTTGGCACAAGGATTGCAACGAATGATTGTCCTTTGACAGAAAGTTCAGGACACGCTCACATTCTTCATGTAGAATACCCATCACAATGTTATACAATGTTTGAGGCGGATAATCGCGCCCATCCTTGCGACGAACTTCCATAA
This sequence comes from Gibbula magus, assembly GCA_936450465.1. Taxonomy (NCBI): domain Eukaryota; kingdom Metazoa; phylum Mollusca; class Gastropoda; order Trochida; family Trochidae; genus Gibbula; species Gibbula magus. The sequence continues at coordinate 47,049,862 of OW388297.1, forward strand.
CAAAACGTCTTAGCCAGTAGGAAATTTCTTTTTCCTAAATTTTCGCCAAATTAGTTGCAACAGGATAATAATCCTCGAACATGGTTTGCGTCTTTTGATTCCGGGAGTTTGCCCACTCACCAAATTGTTGTTGCACACGTTTTCTTAGGAATCAGGTCTTTAAGGCGTTCTGTCAATTTGTCGCTTGAAATTGCTGGACAAGATCTTCTCTCTTAAACACAAGAGATTGAGTAGGGATATCCAAAATATCCGCTAGATCAAGATCATACGTAATTATTTTGCTCAGATCGTCCTCAGCGGCTTCCATTTCAGCTGAGGTCCGTCAAAACGTGGTTACATTTGAATGAAATTTATATGACGCACAGTTTGACGTTAGGATTCATAATGCGCATGCGCTAAATGAGATGGTTTACAGGTTCTCGACACCAAGCGCTTGTTGTCTTGAACCCGTAAACCATCCATTACACAGAGCTCCCTATCCGGATGATGCCCCTATTTCACTACGACCCGAATTGCCACGAATCACCACGAATAGGTGGCTGCATAAATTCGTGAATATTCGTGAGCATTTTTGCAAAATTCGTGAACAGCATTTACACTTGTACGAAATGTTTACGAACATTCGTAGCTTTTCATGCTAAAAACCTACGAAACATGTACGAATTCTTTACGAATTGTCTACGAATTGTAAGAAATGATTAAGACACAGTCACGAATGTACTACGAATTTCCACGAATAATATAAGATATCACGAATCAAGTACGAATAGTTTACGATAGTTCGCGATTTCGGCGATTGCAAGTCATCAAACCATTATGGAGGCGCAATGGAGAGCACGTGTTGCTCTGGCACTCGAATTTGAACTTCAATATCAACATCAAATTGAATTAGCTCTTCGTAGACAATTCGTAAATGCTTCGGGGTTAATTCGGGATGAGAACATCAAAATTATCAACCACGAATTTCCAAGAATTGTTTACGAAGTTGTTACGAACGTCCCGAATTAAATACGAACAGTTTACGAAGCAACTACGAATCTGAAATTCGTAGATGATTCGTGAAAATCTTTTGACAAAAAAAATTGGTTCCACAAGAATGTTGCCGAATCAACTAGGAATCATTTACGAATATCACGAATCAATTACGAATTATCTACGAATGTTCACGAAAGTGCAAATTTTCCAATTCGTGGCAATTCGGGTCGTAGTGAAATAGGGGCATGAGAGGACCGATGAGCGATCGCAGACTTTCCGAGCACGACATTCCATTGGCTGAAAAAATACATGCTATGCTATTGAGCGATGAGTGAACAACCTATATCAACACGATATGGTTGATTTTACAGAATGTTATGCAATACAATATTACACTGATGGAGCAGGTTGATGTTCTTTTTAATTGATCCCATACCGCGAGTTAGCCAGAAAATGATACCTCACTGACCGAGAGGAAGAACCAACCAGTCAAGGATCGAAACGAGGGAGAACATAGAATAGGGAGAAGTTTTATAGTGTATACAGTGTCTATGACCATTGCCTGCCAATGGATGTAATATATTGCAATAAATTAACGGATGTAATATATTGCAATAAATTTAAGTTACGGGTCGATTTCACTAAATGTTCTAATCCTTACGAATATCGAAAACCGATGGTTATCGGCAAAACGGGACGGAAATCAAATGAGATGAGTACCAAGAAGAGGAAATTGATAATAAAATTGAGGAAATTGATCGTAAAATTTAGAAATGAGGATTACAAAATTTCTAAAATTGCTGAAATATTAGACACCCCATGGTCGACAGTCAAAAGTGTTTGAAGCTACTGGATCAGTAGAAAACCGTCACGAAATGGAAGAAAGAAATTGTTTACTGTGAGTGACCAGACGGCATTGAACAGGTGTGTGAAAAATAACCGTCGTGCGACCCTGAATGATATTAATGAAAACAAAGACCAGCCTTTCAGGAAACGGACAATTCGGAGAAAATTAACTTTTGAAGGCTATAAACGACTAGTTGCAAAAAAAACAAGTCGCCATTGGTGAGGTGAATTTGAAGAAACATCATTTGTTGTGTCTAGAAGAGACTTTGGACTGGTGCTCAAAACTGGAAACACCTTATAATTTCGGATGAAAGTCAAGTGGTTATCGGTGCTGACAAGCGTGTGTATGTTTGGAGAATATTTCATTCAAATATTTGTAATGGATTTATATCAACAATAAATCATATAATTATAAATTTGATAATGCAAACCACATTCAATGTGTCTGTTTTCTGTATAATTACGGAGCTGTTAACGTGTAGTTTATTATGTCCCCGAATCGGAGATTCCGGGTGTATATTGTCTTTCACCAGCTTAAATACTTGGCATGGGCATATCATATTTAACCTTGTGACCTTGACGCAGTGGACATCTTCAGAAAACTTTAACCGTTGCGATAACTTTGGTATATCTGGGGGCATCCGTGTTTAACAAACACATCTTATATATTCCGACATCTTTAAGTGAATAAGCGAAGTTATTTCAAGTGATGATTACTTTTGTACGCTGTCGCCACACACTTTCTTCTTCTTTGATTGCGTGGTGGTCGATGAGAAGTGCCCAAAGAGGAGTTTATATTGCCGCGAAAGCCTCGGACTGTCAACTGGTGAAGCTTAGTTCAGTCATGTCTGACATATTGTCGGCTGCTGTTTATAAACAAGGGAATCCTCACGCGGCTGATGACGTCAGAGGGAAACCCCCCGTTAGAAACACTACTTCACAATAAAAGAGCTCCTTTCTTATCTTGTCTTTCTATCTTTTACATCATCTTTATATCTTGAATTTCTCTTCCGGGATAGAAATATGTAGTATGATAACAAAGTTTGATTGCGCATAGTACTCCTTCCTACACACGCGTAGGCCGGCTTGGAGGGTGCGTGGTAGGAGGAGTGTCCCGTGGCCGGCTTGGAAGGCCCGGAGAGTGCGTGGGTGGGATGAGTGTCCCGTGGCCTGCTTGGAAGGTCCGGAGGGTGGGATGAGTGTCCCGTCAATTGCTCCAGGGACAGCGTAACCAGCTACGTTGTAGAATAGTTCTCTCATTGAACGCTGGTCGTGCGTCATTGTTGGAAAGTTAATCTTCTCCAAAGCATCACGTATGGCCGACACGGAAGTGTGAACCGTTCTGCAAACGCTTGCTTTGCTGATGGTATACATTTTCCCTACTTCGGAAAAAAAATCCGTCTTTGCTGAGGAAACGTATAGTAGAAAGCACTTGTTTTTCCGGAGACGGAAACGCTTCGTCGGACGCTCTAAAAGGTTAGTTGTCATTTGTACAGTATCAGACAATGTATCTGTCCATCCGATAATTTGAAAAAAGTTCCTGATCGGACAGTGTCCAAAACACATAATCTGTCTCGAACTACCCTTTTTCTTCTCATACTTTTCTTTTCAGTGTGTTTCTTCAGTTCTTGAGTGCAATAATGGACGCCATCTTGCCGATAATATCGCGACTATCGTTTTGGAAGAAAAAAGTCAACAAATATTTATCTAAACATTTTATTGTAACTAAAGATGTCGTAACACTGAGAGACGTTTGTGAAACGCTCATAAAATTGTATGATATCATAGTCGTATGATACAACTTGCGATATCTTAGGCCTAAGAGACTTTAGTTAAACGGGCTCCAGGGTTCAGTAGTTACAACCAAACTCGAATTTCCTTCCTGTTTGAGTGACACAGTGGTGTTTACAGAATATATTATCTTGACAAAAGATTGTAGTTTTTAACACTGTACGTGTGTTACGGTAATTAGAAGCCCCGACTTAATCAGGGCTGCTATCAGTTTTTGTGCAGTTTCCATCGCCGCCGCCGGCGCGTTTTGTATTGGTTATAACTTTTTTCCAAATAAGGTTTTGAGAACTCATATACATTACTTCTTACTTTGGCCCTGGGGAATTTTTTTGACATGTTCACATTCAAGGTCAATGTCAAGGTCACGAGTTCTGAAATCGCTAAAAAAAAAAAATCCTTGTAAACACGATAACTTGAAAAATATTTGTGCTATCAGGCTCATACAATCAACTTATGGAGAAAGGCTAAGATTTGAAAAGGTTTTCGCTCAAAGGTCAAGGTCATAGCGAGGTCACAACCTAAGCATGCTTTTGCGAAAATGTCTTGTTTCAACTATTAAAGGTGCACTCCGGCAAATTTTTTACCTTTTTCACTCTTAAGTGTTCTGAATCGTTAACAATATACATAACCTATTGGTTAACATTTAAAAAAAAAAAAAAAAATTTATTAAGTTATATTTGAAAACCGTTTTTTTGTGTGAAGTTTAGTGGTACGCAATAACAGTAAGCCGTCACGTGACTTCCGGTACTCGCGTGTAACACGACAACACGGTGGACCATGGAGGTCGGTATGGCCACCCAAGCGACTGAGAAAACTTTCATGGTATGTGGACGTAATATTGTTTTCCATGGGTACATTGTGGTGTATAAGTGAATACGAATTGAACGTTTCAAATATGTCATCATGTTCAGAATATTTATGTTCGTAATAATAATTCAAGTTCGAAGTTCGGTCATCTGTAGATCTACTGTAGTTCACTGTTCCGCGCATTACGAATCGCAATCGCTGAATCCGCTGTTGATTCGTTGAACAATGAATTTTATAAGACAGTACTGTTTTGAGTTTATGCAAGACATCGGTAATGTAAAAGTGTACCATCACACTACCGGTACGAGTACGAGCCTTCGTTGTGTAAAATGTAAATGTAAATGTAAAATTTATTATGGATCTACGAAGTCTCCTCCACTTTGCCACCTTGTCAACCGAATACCGTAAATCCTTGAATAATAGCCAGGTCTAATGATAAATTCCTCGTCGATATACATAATTGCATGCCGAGTTAAATTTAGCAAATGTAAACAAACTATCGAGTGTCTCCGGCAATAGTCGCCTTTTTAGAAATAATTCCGGCATATTTATGTGACTTTCAACCTCACGGCAAGAGCTTTATTTACAACTTAAAATCTACCCGATTATTCAAGGATTTACGGTAATAACTGTTCCTTTATGTGGTAATGAATTTGATTACCAGCAAATTCTTGACTAATAACTACGTTTGTCTTTTCTTTGGAAATACTGAAAATAAATCCAATTAGATAGGCTACCAAAGGGGTAAAACTTAATAATTATTAACTAAAAGCAAAATTGTATTTAAATTGGTGCAAGTATTATGTTGTGATGTACTATCTGATCATCTGTTATTTGCTATTGACTAGATTCAATGAAAACATACTTTTATATTAAATGCTTGCATCAATTAAGTCATGTATTTTTTAATGACTTGTTAAAAATAAAATAAAATTGATTTTGCAGAAGGAAGCAGAGAAAGACACTCCGGAAGGAGCAATGAATAGAGAAAGGAGCAATGAATAGAGGGGCGGCTCCAGCTTGTTACAGCAGTTGACTAGAAGAGGGCAGGTGATGACATTTGGCTCTACGAGGCTGATGATGTGGAGAGGTTGAGAATTTTTTATTAACAATAACAAATAAATATTATGATTGAAGTGATGGGTTTTTTTTATTATTCACTGGATTAATATGTTAGTGGTGTTGACAAAAGTGAGCATGCAGGCCTATCAGTTTCCCAGAAACTGCTGTTAGCAGTGTAAAAAGCTGAAATTATGACTCAAGTTAAATAGATTAAAGGGACAGAACTCAATAACAAATCAACTTGTTTTTAACTAGATCAATATTTATGTCAGGAGTAAACAATGAGCACATCAGAAGCTCATCCCCTCTGCAATTTGGTGTTGAATGAAAGCAAAGTGTCATAATGTGGTGTCCTTTTCTAGACCCCACACATCAAGCTTGTACATTTATAAAACACACTGATATTCATGAGCGGGAACAATGGTTTATTCACCCACCTGGTATGAAAGTTAAGGCAATGTAACATAAGTTCAAGCACTTTAATTGGCAGCTAGGTTGCATACTCCCAGTCAACTTCCAAGTCTATCATTGACAAATTTTAAGTCATGCTGCATTTTATCAACTTTTCTATGTATGCTCCTACACTAGCACAGAAAAATTAACAAACTGAAGCAATTTAAATTAGCCAGTGACTTCAGGGAAAGTTGACTTTCAGTGACTTGAGATTGAAAAAAGAACAATGTTGGTCTTTACACCAGGGTAATAATGTGTGTGCACTATGAGCATGTCCCTTAGTGGTGAAGAGTTCAGCCGGTAGAAGTATCGGATCCTATTATTATTATTTATGAAGCCATCATTGACTAGGAGCTTCTGATGTTGATAATATTCTTAGAATGGATTGCAGATCAATGTAAGATGCCAAGTTACTGGTGCTTCATCCATGGATAACTGAAACATAAGAAAAGATTTAAACTTTAATAGTGTACAATTCAGTTCTAAATGTTCATTATGTCAATTATTAACAAGCAACCATCATGGTTAAGATATATCCCATTATCCCGGGTATACCCAACTTCCCAATGCAAGGCATAACTCTTGCCAGTCTCCATTACTGGCTGATTTAGGCCTCGCTCTATTTCGTTAAGAAATCTGTGCTTAGAAATCCAGGCCCACTATGCATTTCTGGTGCAGTGATTCACTATCTAAGGGAAATACCGCAAGGCTTAAATAAGCCAGTAATGCAGACTGGCAAGAGTTATGCCTGGCGTTTGGAAGTTGGGGTATACCCTGCAACTGGCATACTGTTTTACTTTGCTGAATAATATGTCCAATGTTATAGAACATATTTGGAATCTTAAACAGAATATAAACTAGTTTTCTAATTTAAAAAAAAATAATACAGTTGGTGGGGGTATAATAAAGTAAACTAACTTCAAAATTTAGAATTAATTTGGGTGTTACACCGCTTTCAAGAATATTTCACTATTATCATGGATACTAGTATTATTGCAGGGAGAAAGCCTGCAACGCCATGGTGGCTATGCATTGCGCTGAAACCTGCGAGCATCGGCTCTAACTAGAGCCCCATTGGCCAAAGAGTCTGTACATAAATAAGTCAGCTCTCTTGAGTCACTGGTTTCTGGAGAGGAAGTAAGAAAATAGGGCCATGGGCTCTGTTGCTCATCAGGGATTATATTGTTTGATGATTGTTCTCAATATAATGCACAACCCCTAGCCCTGAAATTGTCAGTGCATATCAAAAACATGACTATACACTAATTTTTTATCAAATGTATTGTCCATGTATCACAATTCCATATTGATGATAAGATTAAAATTAAAAAAGTAATTAAATTTAAAAAATTTGGAGAGAAACAATACAAATCTCTTCTCAAGTGAGTATACTGTATTAATTCCTACTTATGAGTAGAAAAATCATTCACAAAGACCTGACCAAAACCAGATGAACATTTATCATAGACCTTAGACTAAAATTTAGTCTATGGAATTTTTAAAATTATTGTATCTTCATCCTTATGATTACATATTTTTCAATACTACCAGTTTGTGTATTCAGTTTATCTAGACTTGCTGAATAAAGATCTAGACTGTATTAAAGGCTCTTATTTTTACACAGTCATGGAGCAGGATTACATAGCAGTACTGATGAGCTAAAAATACAGCCATGGGCTCTGTAGCTCATCAGGATATGTATTGATTGCAAATAAATTGTTCTCAGCTTGTTCTAGAGCTTTTCATACTGGAAAATAAGTCAAGAATAGGATTTCATATTTAGAATATCCATTGTCTAAGGAATGTGTACACAACATTTCAGCTCTCTAGACAATGTGGAACTGGGGTCACAGGGTCACGAAATCTACAATTTAGAATCTCCATAGGCCAAGAAGTCTGCACATAAAATTTCAGCTCTCTGGAGTAATTGGTTCTGGAGAAGAAGTCCAAAAAGCAAAAAGTTTACACATGGACGGACGGATGGATGGACACCGTGCCATGCCAGAAGTCTGAAGCCCATCGGGCCTTTCAGGCCTGATGAGGTAATAAGCGAAAAGTTTCGGACGGACGGACAGCAGACAGGGAACGGTTACCAGGTTGGAAATACATGCCATTTATTTAGTGAAAAAAAATACAATAATTATATATCTGGGATTACAGTTTCAGTTAAAGATGTGATAATTACAACTTACTCAACTTCTTGCATGTTGAACAGTTTTGCTTTGAAACACTAGGTAGCGGTCTTTCATCCACCTGGATCTCATCTGCACAGGTAACTCAATGAACAGTCAATTGTTGGGCTGGGATCATACATGATGCCTTCACTTTCATTAGTGGTTTCCGTAATGTCGAAGAGGTGTAATGTCCCATAAGTCTTCGGAGAATGTGATAATCTCCAACATTGTTGGCTGAATCGCTGAAATAGTTACATATATTGTATTAAAAATATAAAATTTCACATCTATATTTGCAATTATTATGAATGTATACCTGAACAGGATGACAGCCATCTAACATTGTTCAATATTGTTCCTATTGGACACATAACTATTAGTGCTTAGCTAGTGAAAGTAGAACTCTGTAGCTCATCTGGTATTAATTGCTTTATTTATTATGTCTCCCAAAATTTTTTTCGGGAGACATAATGTTTTCGCCTCCGTCCGTTATTCCGTTATTCTGTTATTCCGTCATTCAGTCATTCCGAAATGCTTTCTTTTCCGGGCCATATCTCAAAAAATATTTTTTCACAAAACTTGGTATGTGGTTAGATCTAGTGGTGGAGTGGTGCCTTTTGCTATTTTGGTTATTCTGAATTTTTTTTTTTTTTTCTGGTTTCCATGGAAACAATTTGAACTTAGTGCATATTGAGGGTAGGGACCTTTTCCGGCCTCTATCTCCAAAACCATTCAATATTTTTTTACCAAACTTGGTATTTGCTTAAACCTAGTGATATAGTGGTGCCTTTTGCTACTTTGGCTATTCTGATTTTTTACTTTATACTGGTTTCCATGGCAACAATTTCAACTTAGTGCATATTGGGGGTAGGGACGTTTTCTGGCCTCTATTTCAAAATCTATCAAGTATTTCTTTACAAAACTTGGTATGTGGTTAGACGTAGTGGTGGAGTGGTGCCTTTTGCTATTTTGGTTATTCTTAATTTTTAGCTCATCAGGCCTGAAAGGCCCGATGGGCTTATGGCATGGCATGGCATGGCGTCCGTCCGTCCGTCCATCCGTCTGTAAACTTTTCGCTTTTTCGACTTCTTCTCCAGAACCAATGACTCAAGAGAGCTGAAATTTTATGTGCAGACTCCTTGGCCAATGGGGATTCTAAATTGTGGATTTCGTGACCCCATGACCCCAAATGGGGTCACAGGGGTCACATCCTTAAAAACCTATTTTCATCTTCTTCTCCAGTTCCAAAAAGTCTAGAGAGCTGAAAAGTTGTGTGCAGACTCCTTGGCCAATGGGGATGGTAAATTGTAGATTTTGTGACCCCATGACCCCAATCTAGGTCACGGGTCATGACCCAAAAACCTATTTTCATCTTTTTATCTCAAGTATCTAAAGCTCTAGAAAGATGAAATGTTGTGTAGAGACTCTTTGGTCAAAGGTGATTCTTAAAAGTAGGATTGGTGACCCTGTAACTCCAAATACGGGTCACAGGGGTCATGATCTAAAAACCTATTTTGTGCTTGTTAACAATGTATTACTTGAGATAACTAAGATATTCAACCTTAGATAATAAATCAATGAAATCCTGATGAGCTACAGAGCCCATGGCTCTATTTTTTTGTTTTTTCTGGTTTCCATGGAAACAATTTGAACTTAGTGCATATTGGGGGTAGGGACCTTTTCCGGTGCCTTTTGCTACTTTGGCTATTCTGAATTTTTTATTTCTCGTTATTAATGCAGTATTGAATTTAGTGCTTAGCATAAGTGAACAATAAGGGTAATATGACTAGATTGGATTGAAAGTTTGAGCGGGGGACATCACAGTGCATCACATGCACATATTTCTAGTTATTTTTAAGATTGAAAACTCATAGTATGAATACTCCACAGTGATCCAGGAGTTTTACAAGCTCACATGGCTACCAATTCTCAACTTGTGTTAGCCCAAGGTTACAATATTAGTCTCAGACCAAAGGACTAGTGTCAAATTTATTTCTGAATGTGAAAGAGTGAATCATTATTATGATTTAATAAATGTCTCATAAAGGTTTATGTTGGTAATTTAAAATTTTAATACTAATTGCAACTTCCAAACGCAAGGAATAACTCTCGCCAGTCTGCATTACTGGCTGATTTATCCCTTGCGGTATTTCCCTCGCTTTGTTGTGTCAAAATAGTGAATCGCTGCACCAGAAATGCATAGCGGGCCTGGATTTCTAAACACAGATTTCTTAAGGAAATACTGCAAGGCCTAAATCAGCCAGTAATGGAGACTGGCAAGAGTTATGCCTAGCATTGGGAAGTTGTAATAAATGGTGCACTGGGGCTAGTGTTTTTTTTATTTTGGGTTAGTGAAAATTAAAACCACAGGCCCAACCTAATTGCTATACAGTATTTCCTCTAATAAGAACCCGGACGCTTTTTTTTCCAGCACTCCTTGACCCCCGGCGCTTATTAGAGACCCGGCGCTTATTTCTTTAATAGAATATTGAAGTTTACTAAGGAAGCATTAATCTAATGGTTTAGACCCGGCGCTTATTAGAGACCCGACGCTTATTGGAGGCCCGGCACTTATTTTCTCAACTACCATTGACCCCCCAGCGCTTATTGGAGACCCAGCACTTATTAGAGGAAATATGGTATATTTCAAATTATCAGTAAAATTTATCACCTGTTTACTCCAGTTTTTGGGTTTCTACATACCTAACAATAATTACTTAAAAATAAATACTTACAGAATGATGGGTTTGTTCCAGATATCTAATTCTTTTCTCATTCTGCATGTACACACTAGTTTTGAAAAGCAGTTGGAATTTTCTGCTTTCATAGACTCATCTGCAGTAGTCAGCTTCACACTGAAATAAAAACAATCAGCATGCCATTATTAATGTATTAAATCTTTAAAGCAAAGAAGTGTAATTGAATTTGATTATTATTTAATTTGACATTCAATCACTATTTAAAATCTTCCTGCTTTTTCCATTGGTACTACACATATTTCTCATATTTTAATCAATCAACAAAATTGCGGTTCAGAACTGTTTATTATTAATAATTTGGTATTTGTCATTGACAAAATATAACACAAACAGAAGTAATTATGTTCGACACAAAGGGCCTAGGAAGAGGGAATTGTGTATGAATTAAATTAATTAAAAACAAACAAACATTCAAGGTACCATTAATCCTTGAATAATCACCTGCCTTGAATAATTGCTGAGTCTAAGCCCTTTTTTAAATAAATAATCGCCTGCCTTCAATAATAATCAGGTTACAGTTAGCATTTGTAAATAAACTAATGGCTATTTCCTTTTCAAAAATAATTCCAGCATAAGCATAACAGGAAAATTAACATGGACATTGACATTTCAATTTTAATCATATTATGTGTTCATTTATATATTTTTTCTCTCACTCCATTCTATTCATCCTTGGTGTACAATCTATTCAGTAGCAGAAATTATTTGTTGATCACATTTTATAAAAATGTATTTATATATAGTTACCAGTGGACAACTATAAGCAATGTGTAAACCTATCTGAATTACATTCAAGTTGATGAATTCTAAAAAATGTAACATAATAACGATAGTACACTTTACTATCATATGAAATAGGGTAGATGATCTATTTTTGTTGTTGAAGTAGGGCAAATGACAAGTAATGAAATCATGAAAATAGTTTAAATTACATTACAGGAATTTACTGCATTCCAAATATGAAACAGTGATTTTATTCACGGTCATAATACAAGAAGATTAAACAAATCTACAAGATTAATTTTTTCTTTCAATTAACAGAAATTGACAAAACAAATTCTTATTCCGGAAGTGAGAGACTCAGAGAGCTGAGAGAGTGAAAATTGGGACCTGAAACTAACAATTACTATAGATTCAAACGTCTACAAGGCGTAAATTAGATTTATTTGTAGGCCTACTTGCGCAAACCAAAACTTAGTTGCGATCTGGTCTGAAGAATATTTATTACCGGAGAAAAAGTAAACACTGCCAGCCGCATGAGGCGACGTTGTTCAGTTCAATGGAATTTGGGACAGAAGAAATTATATTTGAAACTATTTACCTTTACGTGTTCCTACAAACCTGAGGCTTGACGTGCACTTTTCAAAACCTAAATATATTTGATTATCCACAAGTTATGATAAAATAATAAAGTGTGAAAGCGTCCCACTCACCTCTCGACAGCTGCTCGACTCCAGTCGCGTATCTCGACAGTACCGGTGCTCCGACTTTGTGACAGTTGACATGCGTCGAGGTTTGGGAGAAAATGACCGTCCTTCAAGTTGGTCCTACGGCAACGTGGAAATATTCGTGTCTTTGATGGTTGCTCGCTGTAGATCTTTTATTAATATGACTGTCGATTGTCTGAAGGCTCCGTCGGATTGTCGTCGGTGCTTTCGCTACACGTTTGTTTACTGCACTGTGAGGAGTTGGTGGTGGAAGAGGTGTACACGCGAGTCAATCATTTCCGGTTTAGCCGCCATATTTATGGAAACGTTTCCATAATTAAGATGACAGATTTTAGTGGTGATTTTCTCGAAAACTCCTCGACAAATTTTTGCCATTTTTCGTGGAAGTGCCTAGATTATATAAATGAACAAACCCATGTTAGAAAATTGCAGGAAAACCTTCTAGTTTAAAAGTGGAAAATATGCTGGAGTGCACCTTTAACACTTTGAATCATAACATGATTGTGATACACAATGAAAAGTGATCACTGATTGTGTGACTAGTCATGAGATATGGTCATGCTGACCAGTTCTGAAATCACTAAGTAACTTTTTCCCTTGAAGATATTAACACTTCATATAGATATCTTAATTTCTTTCTTATACACCTGGTGAATGATTTTGACATGTTCACATTCAAGGTCAAGGTCATGAGTTCTGAAATCACTACAACAATCCTTGTAAACATGATAACTTCAAACTTTTTTTGTGCTATTAGGCTCTTATTTGGTATATATGAACTATGGAGAAAGACCAAGATTTGTAAAGTTTTTTTGCTAAAATCTGTCAAAGGTCAAGGTCACAGTGAGGTCAAAACTTAAGCATGCTTTTGTGAATATGCCATATTTTAACTATGAACACTTTGAGTCCCATGGTTGTTATACGCGATGAAAAGTGATCATTGATGGTGTGACCTTAAAGGTCAAGGTCTTAACCACGTTAATCCTTTGATCAAATTTTGAAAGAAGAAATAGGTTTTAAGAACAAACTTGTGAAAAGTGACCCCAGGATGATTAGTAATAACTCGAATAATGAACATATTTTTGTTAAAAAGAATTCCCATTTTATTGATGCTGACGAGAAATCGGAACAGGGAAAGGCGAGACTCTTAAGTTTCGGAGCTGCTCTACTTTTTTGTTCAGTTTTCGTCGTGCGTTTTGCTTAGGCTATATTTTTCCCCCAGAGGGTTTTAAGAACTCGTATACATAGCTTCATACTTGTACTCCTGAACTATTCACATTCAAGGTCCAATGTCACGAGTTGTAAACACGACATGATAAAGATTTGTTCTATCAGGCTTATATTTGGTATATATTCACTATGGAGAACGACTAAGATTTGAAATACTTTTATATTTTATACACATATCCTTCTTATTTTTACATGTTCTGATTTGAAATACTTTTATATTTTATACATATATCCTTCTTATTTTTACATGTTCTTAGTCGAGGTCTTGAGTACTGAAATCACTTAAAGAAATCTTGTAAACACGGTTACTTGCGTGATTTCCGTAAAATCCATCAACGGTAAAGTTAACATTTTGAGCATGTTTTTGCGAATGTGCCTTATAATTGTATTGACTATAAACACTTTGAATCATTACATGTTTATACTCAATGATAAGCGATCATTGATTGTGTGACCTTGAAGGTCAAGATGAGATGGGGGTATGATCATGTTGACCCTTTGATCAAATTATGAAATAGGTTTTTAGAACAAACTTGTGTGAAGTTATCCCAGTGATGATTCAGCTTGTTAGTTGTCAATAACCTCGGTGATGAACAAATTTGCCCGTTTTATTGTGGATGTGGAGAAGGCGAAACGAGGAAATGCAAGACCCTCAGTTTCGGGGCTGCTCTGTTTTTGCTATCTAGTTTTCACAAGTGTACTAGCAGTTATATGGTGTTGGGTTTTTTTTTTTAACTTCAAGAACATGTGAAAACACTTTTAAGCACATTCTTTCGGTGAGACGTTTCAAGTGTTAATTTAAGTTACGAAGATAGAAAAAATTTTAAATTTGATATGAAAATATAGGCAGGAATTTCATTCTCTAAACTTTCCCTGGTCATCACCTCCAGCTTCTTCTGGGTCTCCAGCAATGAAACAATGTCAATCTTGCATGATAACATTATTTTAAATCAGATTGTCACTGAATCACTGCAATAGACAAGCAGTTGCCACTAGGGTTACATGATCCCCCGCCGCAAATTAATACCTTAAACTCGAAAAAAGATGCCTTGATCAGCAAAATCTGGGCCCTAAAAGAACTATTGGTGTAAGATAATGATCAGAATTCAATGAACAGTTTTGTACATCCCCCCTGACAAGCATAACATAACTCAAAAAGTTCTGATGTGACCTTGAGAATAACCTAACCAGCCCTTTGTCTCTCTTAGCAGGTGTACTGTGGAATATATGATGAAATTCTAGTGAATGGTTCTTGAGATATCCCGCTGACATGCAAGTTCACATCTCGAAAAATGACAAAGTCTCGTTGTGACCTTGAAATGAAGGTCAAAGTCACAAAACTCTGTATGAACATTTCTCTCCCTATGATAAACATATGCAAAATATGAAAAGAATCCAGTGAATAGTACTTGAGTTATTCCATTTCGTACATGTGCATGAATAATTTATACCTTGCATTCATAACGAGTCACCTCCGGGGATTTGACGGCCGGCTTTATGAAAATTAGCCATGCTATAATTAAAAATAGGTTTACGGGATGGACAATAGAACTCTTTACAACAGCTTACCATAATAGAGAAACTGTACACATGAAATTACACCTGAACAGCCTACATAATTTTTACCTAGAAAAGACCTTTTGGGAATTTCGGAATTCTTCCATCATGTTCGTCGCCTGTGGTCAGTAGTTTCTTGCATCAAATGCGTAGTGGAATTTCGGTCACCCTTATCTCTGGGAGGCCATGTCAGTGGTGTTGTGCCAGTTCAACTGAAGTATCTCCCAAGTCTCTTCTGGTTCTCGGCAGCAGATGCATACTGGAAAGCCAGTAGATTTGCCACTTCCTCGGACTTGTTATCCCCCGCCGCGCGTTTAGCGCGAAGCGGGGGATATAGTATTAGGCTGCGTACGTCCTTACGAAATGGAATAACTCAAATACTATTCACTGGATTCTTTTCATATTTTGCATATGGGTTCATCATAGGGAGAGTAATGTTCCTACAGAGGTTTGTGACCTTCATTTCAAGGTCACCACAAGACTTTGTAATTTTATCCTTGTCAGCGGGATATCTCAAAAACCATTTGCTGGATTCTCTTCATATTTAACACATAGCTTCTCCAAGGAAAGACGACGGGCTGATTAGATTTTACCTTGACATTATTCTCAAGGTCACAGTGAAACTTTGAATTTTTCGACATGTTTGACAGTCGATTTTGCTGATCTTGACATTATTTTTCAATTTTGAAGTATTAATTTGCGGCGGGGGATCATGTCACCTTAGTGACACATACTTGTTGGATGTTATTATTCTCCTCATGTCAGACGGAGAGAGGGGCCTTTCTTCCCTTGCGGAGACACAGCATGCTACTGCTCATTTTGAAGCTTCAGCTTCATTATCTCCAATTCCAAATTTTGCTTTTTAGCTCTTCAATCTCTGCTTTGATTTTAAAAAAATCAAGTAACTGTTCTTGTTCCACTATTTTACATTCCATTTTTATTTTTAGCTCATCAGGCCTGAAAGGCCCGATGGGCTTATGGCATGGCATGGTGTCCGGCGTCCGTCCATCCGTCCATCCGTAAACTTTTCACTTTTTCGACTTCTTCTCCAGAACCAATGATTCCACAGAGCTGAAATTTTATGTGCAGACTCCTTGGCCAATGGGGATTCTAAATTGTAGATTTCGTGACCCCATGACCCCAAATGGGGTCACAGGGGGTCACATCCTTAAAAACGTATTTTCATCTTCTTCTTCAGTTCCAAAAGGTCTAGAGAGCTGAAAAGTTGTGTGCAGACTCCTTGGCCAATGGGGATTCTAAATTGTAGATTTCATGACCCCATGACCCCAAATGGGGTCACCGGGGTCACATTCTTAAAAACTTATTTTCATCTTCTTCTCCAGTTCCAAAAGGTCTAGAGAGCTGAAAAGTTGTGTGCAGACTCCTTCGTCAATGGGGATTCTAAATTGTAGATTTCGTGACCCCATGACCCCAAATGGGGTCACATCCTTAAAAACCTATTTTCATCTTCTTCTTCAGTTCCAAAAGGTCTAGAGAGCTGAAAAGTTGTGTGCAGACTCCTTGGCCAATGGGGATTCTAAATTGTAGATTTCGTGACCCCATGACCCCAAATGGGGTCACCGGGGTCACATTCTTAAAAACTTATTTTCATATTCTTCTCCAGTTCCAAAAGGTCTAGAGAGCTGAAAAGTTGTGTGCAGACTCCTTCGTCAATGGGGATTCTAAATTGTAGATTTCGTGACCCCATGACCCCAAATGGGGTCACAGGGGTCACATCCTTAAAAACCTATTTTCATCTTCTTCTTCAGTTCCAAAAGGTCTAGAGAGCTGAAAAGTTGTGTGCAGACTCCTGGGCCAATGGGGATTCTAAATTGTAGATTTCGTGACCCCATGACCCCAAAATGGGGTCACCGGGGTCACATCCTTAAAAACTTATTTTCATCTCTTTCTCCAGTTCCAAAAGGTCTAGAGAGCTGAAAGGTTGTGTGCAGACTCCTTGGCCAATGGGGATTCTAAATTGTAGATTTCGTGACCCCATGACCCCAAATGGGGTCACCGGGGTCACATCCTTAAAAACTTATTTTCATCTTCTTCTCCAGTTCGAAAAAAAGGTCAAGAGAGCTGAAAAGTTGTGTGCAGACTCCTTCGTCAATGGGGATTCTAAATTGTAGATTTCGTGACCCCATGACCCCAAATGGGGTCACAGGGGTCACATACTTAAAAACCTATTTTCATCTTCTTCTTCAGTTCCAAAAGGTCTAGAGAGCTGAAAAGTTGTGTGCAGACTCCTTGGCCAATGGGGATTCTAAATTGTAGATTTCGTGACCCCATGACCCCAAATGGGGTCACAGGGGTCACATCCTTAAAAACTTAATTTTATCTTCTTCTCTAGTTCCAAAAGGTCTAGAGAGCTGAAAAGTTGTGTGCAGACTCCTTGGCCAATGGGGATTCTAAATTGTAGATTTCTTGACCCCATGACCCCAAATGGGGTCACAGGGGTCACATCCTTAAAAACCTATTTTTATCTTCTTCTCCATGGCAGTTACGAAAGGTCTAGAGAGCTGAAAAGTTGTGTGCAGACTCCTTCGTCAATGGGGATTCTAAATTGTAGATTTCGTGACCCCATGACCCCAAATGGGGTCACCTGGGTCACATCCTTAAAAACTTATTTTCATCTTCTTCTCCAGTTCGAAAAAAAGGTCAAGAGAGCTGAAAAGTTGTGTGCAGACTCCTTCGTCAATGGGGATTCTAAATTGTAGATTTCGTGACCCCATGACCCCAAATGGGGTCACAGGGGTCACATACTTAAAAATCTATTTTCATCTTCTTCTCCAGTTCCAAAAGGTCTAGAGAGCTGAAAAGTTGTGTGCAGACTCCTTGGCAAATGGGGATTCGAAATTGTAGATTATGTGGTCACAGGTCCAAATGGGGTCACAGTGGTCATGATCTAAGAACCTATCTTTTGCTTGTAAACAATAACTTAAATAACTTAAATATTCAACTTTAGATAGTAAATCAATGAAATCCTGATGAGCTACAGAGCCCATGGCTCTATTTTTTCCTTTCCTGCTTCAAGAACTAATTTTTCTTCATCTTCCAATTTTCTTTTGCTAGACTTGCTAGGTCCACAGGGGCTTGTATTGTCGAAACTAGCAATTAAAACGAATATGAAGTCGACGATCCAGCCCCATATACTATAAAAAAGTAAAGGGATGTAACGGGGTCAACACCCCATGTCCGTTTGAAATTATATTTCAGAATGTTGTCATCATATTATCATTCAATGTTATATATCACGGCAAAGCCAATACATTTGTCTTTAAAACAAGCCATCAAACGTAAAAATCGAACGGATAATAACAAGGATATGATTTTTCAAAGCCAAAAATATTAGCACATTGCTCATGTAAGCCATTTGCCTGGCCCACCAAAATAATAAAATATTCGCTTGAAAAAATTATTATAAAATACTTTATAATATCCTGTCAGCTAATAGTGACCCAGTTACAAAGCCCAGTATTTGGTGCATCAGATCGCGCAAGAATTATAACATGAGGGACATTGTATTTGACATACCAGGGATTTTACATTATATCAAGTGTGTTTCGAAACATCGTTTGTCTAGTAGTCATCCATATTGAATGACCTTGACATTGGTCTATTTTTGGAAACGAAATGATGTCCTAGGGCCTCAAATAGCCCTATGACATCATTTCGTTACCAAAAATAGACCAATGCCAAGGTCATTCAATATGGACGTCTCACTATCAAACGATGTTTCGAAACACACTTGAGATCATCTAAAATCTCTGGTACGTCAATTACAGTGCACCCCGTGTTATAATTCTTGCGCGATCTGATGCACCAAATACTGGGCTTTGTAACTGGGTCACTATTAGCTGACAGGATATTATAAAGTATTTTATAATAATTATACCCCCGCTACGAAGTAGTCGGGGGTATATAGCGCTCAGCGCGTCCGTCCGTCCGTCCGTCCGGAACACTTTTGGTTCCGCTCATAACTCAAATACTACTTGTTCAATTGTTATGAAACTTTATACATGTACACTTTATGGTCCCTAGATGTGCCTTTTCTATGTTTCACTCAGATTCCATGAATATTTTATCAGATTTTCCACTTTTAAGCGTCTTTGTGTGCGCATCTATGGTCACACTTTTGGTTCCGCTCATAACTCAAATACTACTTGTTCAATTGTTATGAAACTTTATACATGGACACTTTATGGTCCCTAGATGTGCCTTTTCTATGTTTCACTCAGATTCCATGATTATTTTTTTCAGATTTTCCACTTTTAAGCACAGGGGTTCGAATCGCTGTTTTGACAATATTTTTCAAAATTCAAAATCTCGATTTTTGCTTTCATATACTATTTATATACGATACTGTGAGCTCATATTCCAAATTTGAGCGAAATCGGTTAAGAAATAAAGATTTGGGATAAATATACCCGCTATTGATATAAAGACACAAGGGAGGACACTTGCTCTACGAACTACTGATCGAAAACTGGACTGCCAAACTATTCTAACGTGCAGTTCGATCAATCCTTGCTTTCCTCATAAAATGAGGCATTGAACATATAGACAAGTATTTTGGCTTTCTGTGAATCCCAACCAATGTCTCCAACTTCACGCCACATTTGACCACTGACCCTCGCAATGACCCAACCCTCCTTTTTGTACATATATGTGGACGACATCGGGAAAACATCGGTTTTTCCGGAAATCACACACGTCTCTTCGCAATCGCTCGGAAATAGAAAACGCCTCCCATTGGTCAATTATGACGTGTGAGGATATTATTAATGATGTTTTGCCAGTTTGATGTGTTTATATCGGACATACGTATATGTTATGGGTTAGACATTCCTTTGTTGTGAGTGATATTATTTAAGGTATTTATTCGACATGCATATGAAGAATCATTGTTAAAGTTCGTAGCAACTGTCCACGCACATCTCCGATGTGTCAGGTTTATTCTCTCAGAACTTAAAAGCTTAGGTCCATTTTTCATCAACAGTGTGTTGTGAGAAACATTAAAAATCAAATTACCTTTTGATACTAATAAAGAAAGGTAGTGGTATTATGGTTGTGTGAAATACTTTGTGTTTTATGGTAAAAATATCATCTGCTCTACAACCTTATATAAATAAGTATGTCATAAAAAAAATTCAATTTCCAGTAAAGAGTTATCCCCCTTTGCCAATACTGTTCATGTGTTGTGAGAAACATTAAAAATCAAATTACTTTTGGATACTAATAAAGAAAGGTAATGGTATTATGATTGTGTGAAATAGTTTATGTTTTATGGTATATCTTTTAACTGCTCTGCAACCTTATATAAAAGAATTATGTACTGATATTTCAATTTACCCAGTAAGAGTTATCTCCCTTTGCCAATACTTTTCATAAATATTGAACTTCCAGCATCAAAGTACTCAGAAAATAGGTCCATCACACTTATTTTTTGTTCATCATATATTATTCTTCAGCGGTACGTTTTCTACAAGTTTTATCATGTTTGGTTCATTATCATTAATTTTTATTCTTGAACAGGACTTTTGAAGAAAATATATAAATAATTCTGAACCAGAAAATACAGTTGGGACACGTCATGTTTTGAAATTACAATCTCTTTGAAATAATGCTCGTTCCAATCAATGTAATAATGACTGGCCATTTTAATCCAAAACAGTACATATTTATGATTTAGAGAAACATCATATTCTGTGACAGTCGATTCTATTATAAAATTCAACAGTCCAACTATACTTTTGAAATTACCAGTGCTATTGTGTTTATCAGTTTTCAGTCTTTATTCATATGTATTTTCATGTTTTGGGATTTGTTGAAGTTAAAATGTAAATCAACTGATCTAGAATTTTCTTGTATTTAAATTCAATGTATTGAATTCAGAAATATTCCTTAAGAATACGAACTACGTTTAAGTTAATTTAATGCAAGTTTTACTGTATATATTACATTTATTTGAAACATATCAATATTACCGTTTTCCAAATGCCATAAATCATGGGAAAATATAGTCCCATAATAATTCACCCTTGACTGCCCCAACAACTTGTTATATATTTTGCTTGATAAATTAAATTAGAAATGGATAATCGTTTTTAAACACGTATTTTTAATTAGAACATAAGTCAATTATAATTGAAGTGTAATGCAGGTTTTAAAAAAAAATGAAATACATTTTGTACCCTGCTTCTAATTATTTCTTGTTGATCCATTTCCAACTATTGAAAAAACAAACAGATGTTTGTCAACACTGGTGTTTTTGACTATTTTAATGGTATCCCACTAACGATAATTCTTTTCAATAACACGATTTTGTTATTCAAAACATCACGCACAAATTTGGGGATTCATTTCAGTGGCGGATCCCCCCCCCCCCCCCCCCCTTTCAAAATTCCTGGACCCGCCACTGCATTTCCTAAATCAAAGTAATGAAACTTTACTGTATAAACGTAGAATTGCAATGGAAATGGAAGTGAATGTTGGCATAATATCATTGAACTGAGAGTGAGATCAAATAACGTGACAGTGAACGGACATAATGTTTATAAAAAATATTATTTTCATGGGAAGTGGTTCTTATATAGTTTGTAAATAGGATCGGATACATTTATTTACGGTCGTTGCCTATCAATCGGCACGATGTTCGTCATTCCACATTTGCAATATTTCCGCATTCGTTTTACGGTGCAACAAAAATAATTGCTTGTGTGTTTAACATTTATCGAACTAATAATTAGAAAACCTAATGATTTATTTCATTATTTCATTCGATATTTCCATTTCGCAGACAATAACTGACCAAATCATTCGGAATGTAAGTGACTCGCCTTGGCCAAACTGGTAACAGTTATCTCCCTTGAGTAAGGGGCGTGGTTAACTGACGTCATAATTGACCAATGGGAGGCGTTTTCTATTTCCGAGCGATTGCGAAAACCGATGTTTTCCCGATGTCGTCCACATATATGTACAAAAAGGAGGGTTGGGTCATTGCGAGGGTCAGTGGTCAAATGTGGCGTGAAGTTGGAGACATTGGTTGGGATTCACAGAAAGCCAAAATACTTGTCTATATGTTCAATGCCTCATTTTATGAGGAAAGCAAGGATTGATCGAACTGCACGTTAGAATAGTTTGGCAGTCCAGTTTTCGATCAGTAGTTCGTAGAGCAAGTGTCCTCCCTTGTGTCTTTATATCAATAGCGGGTATATTTATCCCAAATCTTTATTTCTTAACCGATTTCGCTCAAATTTGGAATATGAGCTCACAGTATCGTATATAAATAGTATATGAAAGCAAAAATCGAGATTTTGAATTTTGAAAAATATTGTCAAAACAGCGATTCGAACCCCTGTGCTTTTAAGCGTCTTTGTGTGCGCGTCTATGCTTACACTTTTGGTTCCGCTCATAACTCAAATACTACTTGTTCAATTGTTATGAAACTTTATACATGTACACTTTATGGTCCCTAG
The DNA here is from genome assembly GCA_936450465.1 of Gibbula magus. Taxonomy (NCBI): domain Eukaryota; kingdom Metazoa; phylum Mollusca; class Gastropoda; order Trochida; family Trochidae; genus Gibbula; species Gibbula magus. The sequence goes on from OW388297.1 coordinate 47,072,445, forward strand.
ATGTGCCTTTTCTATGTTTCCCTCAGATTCCATGATTATTTTTTCAGATTTTCCACTTTTAAGCGTCTTTGTGTGCGCGTCTATGGTCACACTTTTGGTTCCGCTCATAACTCCAATACAACTTGTTTCCAAGAAGGTATTAACACCTCATATACATAGCTTCTTTCTTATAAATCTGGTAAATGATTTTGACATGTTCACATTCAAGGTCAAAGGTCAAGGTCATGAGTGTTTTAATTACTACAATAATCCTTGTAAACATGATAACTTCAAACGTTGTTGTGCTGTCAGGCTCTTATTTGGTATATATCAACTATGGAGATAGACCAAGATTTGAAAAAGTTTTCGCTAAGATCTGTCAAAGGTCAAGGTCACAGCAAGGTCACAACTTAAGCATGCTATTGTGAATATGCCTTATGTTAACAATGAACACTTTGAGTCATTGCATGATTGTTATACACAATGAAAAGTAATCAGTGATGGTGTGACCGTCAAGGTCATGAGATATTGGTTCAGGCCATGTTAATCCTTTGATCCAATTTTGAAATCAGAAATAGGTTTTAAGAACAAACTTGTGAAAAGTGACCCCAGTGATGATTCAACTTGTTAGAATAACTTGAATAATGAACAAATTTTGGTCCAAAAAAAATCCCATTTTATTTATGCTGAGGAGAAGGCGGAACAGGGAAAGGCGAGACCCAAAGTTTCGGACCTGCTCTGCTTTTGCGGTGTCCCGCAAACGCTCTTCTAGTTGTTCAAATGTTACGAAAGCACTTTGACTTTTACTTCTAAAACATGCTTAGAGGTGTAATACTTACTCTTCTTTAATAATATATGTTATGGTCTTTTCATACAAAAGTTTAAACATTGATACCCTTTTGCTATTTTCAAACATTTCTCTTTGACCAATGTTAATGTAAAAGCGGGGGTATCATAAGTGAGCTTTGCTCACTAATTCTCTTGTTTTTTCAAGCGAATATTTTATTATTTTGGTGGGCCAGGCTAATGGCTTACATGAGCAATGTGCTAATATTTTTGGCTTTGAAAAATCATATCCTTGTTATTATCCGTTCGATTTTTACGTTTGATGGCTTGTTTTAAAGACAAATGTATTGGCTTTGCCGTGATATATAACATTGAATGATAATATGATGACAACATTCTGAAATATAATTTCAAACGGACATGGGGTGTTGACCCCGTTACATCCCTTTACTTTTTAGCTCATCAGGCCTGAAAGGCCCGATGGGCTTATGGCATGGCATGGTGTCCGGCGTCCGTCCATCCGTCCATCCGTAAACTTTTCGCTTTTTCGACTTCTTCTCCAGAACCAATGATTCCACAGAGCTGAAATTTTATGTGCAGACTCCTTGGCCAATGGGGATTCTAAATTGTAGATTTCGTGACCCCATGACCCCAAATGGGGTCACAGGGGTCACATCCTTAAAAACCTATTTTCATCTTCTTCTCGAGTTCCAAAAGGTCTAGAGAGCTGAAAAGTTGTGTGCAGACTCCTTGACCAATGGGGATTCTAAATTGTAGATTTCGTGACCCTGTGACCCCAAATGGGGTCACCGGGGTCACATCCTTAAAAACTTATTTTCATCTTCTTCTCCAGTTCCAAAAGGTCTAGAGAGCTGAAAAGTTGTGTGCAGACTCCTTGGCCAATGGGATATTCTAAATTGTAGATTTCGTGACCCCATGACCCCAAATGGGGTTTCATGGGTCACATCCTTAAAAACCTATTTTCAACTTCTTCTTCAGTTCCAAAAGGTCTAGAGAGCTGAAAAGTTGTTTGCAGACTCCTTGGCCAGTGGGGATTCTAAATTGTAGATTTCGTGACCCCATGACCCCAAATGGGGTTTCATGGGTCACATCCTTAAAAACCTATTTTCAACTTCTTCTCCAGTTCCAAAAGGTCTAGAGAGCTGAAAAGTTGTGTGCAGACTCCTTGGCAAATGGGGATTCTAAATTGTAGATTTCGTGACCCCATGACCCCAAATGGGGTCACAGGGGTCACATCCTTAAAAACCTATTTTCATCTTCTTCTCGAGTTCCAAAAGGTCTAGAGAGCTGAAAAGTTGTGTGCATACTCCTTGACCAATGGGGATTCTAAATTGTAGATTTCGTGAACCTGTGACCCCAAATGGGGTCACCGGGGTCACATCCTTAAAAACTTATTTTCATATTCTTCTCCAGTTCAAAAAGGTCTAGAGAGCTGAAAAGTTGTGTGCAGACTCCTTGACCAATGGGGATTTTAAATTGTAGATTTCGTGACCCCGTGACCGCAAATGGGGTCACCCGGGTCACATCCTTAAAAACCTATTTTCATCTTCTCTTCCAGTTCCAAAAGGTCTAGAGAGCTGAAAAGTTGTGTGCAGACTCCTTGGCCAATGGGGATTCTTAATTGTAGATTTCGTGACCCCGTGACCCCAAATGGGGTCACAGGGGTCACATCCTTAAAAACCTATTTTCAACTTCTTCTTCAGTTCCAAAAGGTCTAGAGAGCTGAAAAGTTGTGTGCAGACTCCTTGGCCAATGGGGATTCTAAATTGTAGATTTCGTGACCCCGTGACCCCAAATGGGGTCACAGGGGTCACATCCTTAAAAACCTATTTTCATCTTCTTCTCGAGTTCCAAAAGGTCTAGAGAGCTGAAAAGTTGTGTGCAGACTCCTTGGCCAATGGGGATTCTAAATTGTAGATTTCGTGACCCCGTGACCGCAAATGGGGTCACTGGAGTCACATCCTTAAAAACCTATTTTCATCTTCTTTTCCAGTTCCAAAAGGTCTAGAGAGCTGAAAAGTTGTGTGCAGACTCCTTGGCCAATGGGGATTCTTAATTGTAGATTTCGTGACCAAGTGACCCCAAATGGGGTCACAGGGGTCACAGCCTTAAAAACCTACTTTTATCTTCTTCTCCAGTTCCAAAAGGTCTAGAGAGCTGAAAAGTTGTGTGCAGACTCCTTGGCCAATGGGGATTCTAAATTGTAGATTATGTTACACTGGACCCCAAATGGGGTCACAGTGGTCATGATCTAAGAACCTATCTTTTGCTTGTAAACAATAACTTAAATAACTTAAATATTCAACTTTAGATAGTAAATCAATGAAATCCTGATGAGCTACAGAGCCCATGGCTCTATTTTTTTATAGTATATGGGGCTGGATCGTCGACTTCATATTCGTTTTAATTGCTAGTTTCGACAATACAAGCCCCTGTGGCTAGGTCTTCTTGAAAATTTGGGCAAATCCTCGATTGTTGTCATCATCAACTGGCAAAGTGGAATCTGCAATCTGTTTTAATAATTGTCTATTAAAATGTCTGTTATCACTTTTTTATTATTTTGGTTGTATTTCATCATGATTTCAGTGACTTTATCTAAGGTTGAAGATCTATGTAATCTCAAGTATTCAATGAATAACAGGTTTTTAGAAGATGACCCTCTGACCTATTTGGGGTCATAGGATCACCAATTGATTGTACGATTAAGAATCCCCATTCCATGGAGTCTATACACATTTCAACTTCCTAAAGCTTTATGTACTTGAGAAGAAGATGAAAATAGGTTTTTAGGTCATGACCCCTGTGACCCATATTTGGGGTTACAGCGTCACCAAATCTATAATTTGGAATCCCGATACTGCACATAAAATTTCAGCTCTCTACAGTTACTGGTTCTGAAGAAGTCGAAAACGCGGAAAGTTTATGGACAAGTTTATTTGTCAACTGCGATTTTAAGAAAAAGGATTTTTGCAAAATTGGTCAATTCCGTAAAGCAATGAAATAAATTGGTTTTGCCTAACATTACTTATAATAATTTAAGATTTAAAACAAGATATTTAATTGAGTGAAGTTTATACCACATTTCAACACTATTTAAAGGTTAAGTCAAACAAAGATCAATATTGTATGTAGTCCATCACTTACCTTTCGAATCCATCTAAAAGATACTACCAGGCCCTGTAAAGTAGTCTGTCCGCCAAATCTTCCAATACTTTGGACAACGGTTGAGAGTGTACTGTAGTGTAGTGTCATTTTAATCATGGAAGCAAATTTTCATGCAAAGTTCGCAAAAGGATTTCAAGGTGTTGTCATGATTTGATTCTTACCTCTCTGCTTTATGTTGGCATATTGTTCCTTCACTTCATCCACAGTTCTCTTTACCAGACTGGATTTCCTGTAGAAACAATGGCATTCATTCATGTTTTGTCAGTATCTGGTCATTTGAATATATTTGTTTTATTGAAATGACAGTTGTAAATTGTTAATGTATTAATTGATTATTTACATTTCTCACAGCGATAGAAACGAATAAAAACAAATAACAATAAGTACAACATTTCCTATGTTCATGTCTACTCTTTAAAGGCAACCAACCTTTGTATAAGCTGTTTATCTTCGCACCATTGCGTAACATTTGAGTGTATCAATGCACTCACTTTGTTCTTTTTTGCAGATATCTCTTAGATCTTTATTTACCTGCATTGCATTTGAGTTATGCCATGTAGTGTTTTTTGACGTGGAAGAACTGAAGAGACGAAGACATGTTTGCCTCTGACAGCCCTTTTTTCTGCTATGAATTCTTCTAATTGACTCATCATGACTGGACCGGTTTGGACTGATCCGCAGTGTCGTTTCCACAGTTACAATCATAATGTTGCTAAGCTGAGTACGCTTGTCAGTAAGAGATGACAGCCTCTCGCTTATGTCATTCGGGTGTGCTCCTGTGTTTTTAAGAAGTGAGCTACCTATAATCAGAGTCCGAGATCCACGTATTCCTTGGGAAACTAATTTGGTTCTCTTATTACCACATTTCACTGCTTCTGCATACGATCTAATAGGAGGTCATTGAGCTTGAGGATCGGCAGCACGAGTTGAGGATCGACAGCACGAGTAAGAGGTCGTTGAGCTTGACATGTATATTCAAACATGAATCAGTTTGGGTGCTGACCGAAACACATTTTGGTTTCCATTTGCCTTTCAATCTTATTTTGCAGTCTGTCAATTCTGACACCAACTTATCATTAATATATTTGCTTTTTGATTGAGCACAATTTTCATATCAATGTATCAATCTCGGTTGATTTAGAGATCATTTAGGCACTCGCAGCTTTATTAAACGAGGGATAATCCTCCGATTCAGAACACTGACAACACACGTATGGTAAGGTTGAAGTTCCCTTCAACGAAACTATCTCAGGAGGAACGCTTTTCACACTTGTTATGGCATGTATACGGTATTTACGGCCTAGACCATATGATTCGACACCTGGGCCAATACGAGACATACTGGGCCAATACGAGACAAACTAGGCCAATACGGGATAAACTGGGCCAATATGAGTCTGAGCATGCGCATTCGCACATTTCGTGAAAGCCCGAAGCTGTCGCTTCACAACTTTAACCCATGGTATCTGTTCACCAATCTTGTTTATAAGTGTTATTTCAATATAAATAAGATATTTAGTGTTGTGCAAATAGAATGAAAAGAGGTCAATTAATAAAATTGTCATTAATTATGTATTTCCGTATTGGCCGAGTTACAGGTCCTCGGTCCGTTGTATTGGCCCTCGACTTTATATTATTTTACACAAAATATTACCAATACACTGATCTAGAATAGATGTAGAATATCAAAGATCGCAAATACGTGTACATGAAAGAAAACATCAGACAGATTGCACATAATTTATTTACTGTCATTTTAATTTCATATTACATGTTTACACGAATATTTTTATCCTTGTTATAAATACAATGAATCACTTTGTTAACATCCCCGTATTTCAGCACACAGTTTCCACGGTGGTCCTCTCTGCAACTGCAGGAAATGGCACAAAACTATGGTGACAAGTCCGTAACACGGAATGATCCCATTTCAAGTAATCCATTTGATCGTCAATGTGATGCTCTATCTAGAAGTACGGACTGTTGCCGAAAATTGCCATGTTGGTGATAGTCGACTCAATATAATGACGATATAAAGGTAAACGCAGTGATTTAAGATCGAAAACCAAACGATGCACTACGATTGACGCGCGTCAATTAGTCAAGTGTAATTTTTTTTAACTTATTTACAACAGACATCCGGACACGTTATGGATGATAATGTTGAATATGTTATATAACTACTGTACACGAACATGGGGCGGGAAGTTTCGGTTTCAACACATGTATAATGACGTTGCTCGATTTTAATTGGAAACTAGTAATCATGATATATTTGACGATTGGGGATGGATAATTTATGGATAACCTATGTGAACTTACACCAGCCCTGATGGTATGTTGGCATGTATTAATTTAAAGCAATAAAGTAACGTTTCGGGGAGCGGTTGCTCCCCTTCATCAGACAATGATACAGAAATAATTGATGCTTGAAGTACAAAAATGCGGTTGTTGGATAACAAGTGAAAAAACAAAGTAATGAGAAATTATAAACATAGGAATCATATAAATAGTTTAAAATCTAAACATATCAAACATGGTTGTGGTACATAGAGTGCGGTTGCATAGGCTATATACAAGTTGGCGGTTTAAAACTGGAACATGGTATACATAAAAAAAAATTTTAACAGGAACATAAAATTGGTATAATGATAACATGGCGTGATGAGTTACTAAATATAAAGGTATATACATAACATAATTGCATGGTATAGAATACATAAAAAACATACAAAATACGATGGTTGGGTAAAAATCAAAATGGCTGACGTTTGCGGTATTGGCGGCGGCGGATGCGGTTTTGATCTGTACTGGCTTAAGGTCAAACTTCTCCTTGGTAAACCAATTGTCCACTGCTACCAGCAAGGTCACTAATTTCACTTGGCGTTTGCCAGAAGTTGATGGTGGTACGGCGTGATGGCGGTTGCAAGTTGGTAGAACACTTATTAGGTCGGAGCTGCTATCAGTTTTTGCGCAGTTTCCGTCGCCGCCGCCGCCGCCGCGTTTTGTATTCGCTATAACTTTTTTCCTAGAAGGTTTTGCGAACTCATATACATAACTTCTTACTTATGCCCCTGGGGAATTCTTTGACATGTTCATATTCAAGGTCAAAGGTCAAGGTCACGAGTTCTGAAATCGCTAAAAAAAAATCCTTGTAAACACGATAACTTGAAAAATATTTGTATTATCAGGCTCTTATTTGCTGTACATCAACTATGGAGGAAGGCCAAGATTTGAAAAGGTCAAGGTCACAGCAAGGGCACGACTTAAGCATGCTTTTGCGAAAATGTCTTATTTCAACTATTAACACCTTGAATCATTAAATGATTGTTATACACAATGAAAAGTGATCACTGATTGTGTGACCTTGAATTTAAAAGGTCAAGGTCACGAAATATGGTCAAGGTCACCAGTTCTGAAATCACTAAATAACCTTTTCCCAAGAAGGTATTAACACCTCATACACATAGCTTCTTTCTTATAAACCTGGTGGATGATTTTGACATGTTCACATTCAAGGTCAAGGTCACGAGTTCTGAAATCACTACAAAAATCCTTGTAATAACGATAACTTCAACAACTTCTGTGCTATCAGGCCCTATCTTAGTATATATCAACTATGGAGAAAGACCAAGATTTGAAAACGTTTTTGCTAAAATCTGTCAAAGGTCAAGGTCACAGCAAGGTCACAACTTAAGCGTGCTATTGTGATTATGCCTTATGTTAACAATGAATACTTTAGTCATTGCATGATTGTTATACACAATGAAAAGTAATCATTGATGGTGTGACCTTGAAGGTCAAGGTTCAAGGTCATGAGATATTGGTTCAGGCCATGTTAATCTTTTGATCCAATTTTGATATCAGAAATAGGTTTTAAGAACAAACTTGTGAAAAGTGACCCCAGTGATGATTCAACTTGTTAGAATAACTTGAATAATGTCCAAAAAAAATTCCCATTTTATTTATGCTGAGGAGAAGGCGGAACAGGGAAAGGCGAGACCCAAAGTTTCGGAGCTGCTCTGCTTTTGCGGTATCCCGCAAACGCTCTTCTAGTTATTCACAGGAAATGTTTTTTTGTTGGATTTGCGCGGGCTTGCCTCAAATGGTGGCGTGTAGGGTCTTGATGGTGGCAGGTGTTGGCGAACTGTCCTATTGTAGTTGGAGGGTAGGTCCGTAGGAATCTTCCGGTGGTGGCGGTGTTCCATTTGGTGCGGCAAGTTTTCCTCTTGGGTTTCTTAGGTGCGGGAATATCGACCTCTTCGTCGGAACTCGAAACTTCAAGGTCCTTAAGTAACATGCGAGTGATCTCTTGTTCTTTGCGGTCCAGGTGGGTGTCTTTAAGGAACGTGAGGTTAGTGACGAAAAGTTGTGGTCGCTGGTTAGTGGAGGCAGAAGGGGTGCTGTTGGCGCTTATAACTCGAAGCAATGGTTGACCTTTGCGTGAGACTTGTGGTATTGAACTGGTCGCCGGAGGGTAAGCTGGTTGGTTGGGGCGAACTGCGACGGTTGCTGGCGGTACTTCTTCTCCGTGTTTGCTTCTGAAGTGTCTGGTGTAAACGTCCTTCCTTGAGTAGCTGTTATTACATTCAGGACAGAAGTAGGTTTTCATATTGGCGGCGTGTTTGTAGGCTGTGTGTCGTTTCAACGTTTGCAAGCTTGAGCTTGACCGCAAAGGATGCATGCAATAGACATGGCTGATTACATTAAGTTAAGTCCGTTGGGTGGCTGGGTGTCAAGGTATCGTTTGAACGATTGTTCCTGATGTAATCGGGCCGTGAGGTTGTCCGGTGCCTTAGCAACGATGGTGACGCGTAGCATTGTGACGTCACAGAGGCGTGAGTTGAAGTGGGCGGCTACAGGCTTCATACTATGGCGGTACTTGATGTCATGGAGATGTCCTTGATATAGGGTACGGAATTCGTGCACTGATTGTCCTATGTATTGATTGCCGCAGTTATTGCAATAAATACAGTAAAATATACCCTTAGTGTTGCAGTTGAGATGGTCGTTGATGCGGTATGCGTTCCCATTGTGATGACTGTGGATGATGTTGGTTTGCACTATGAGGGGGCAAATGCGGCACTTGTTTTGGTTGCAGGTGAAGCATCCCGGAGGTCTGGGGGTTGTTGGGCGGCTGTGGATAAGGGAGCTGCGTAGGCATGGCGGCTTTCTGTATGAGACTCTTGTTACTTGAGCGGGGATGAACGCTGTCTCAGGGTCTTGTTCCAGTAGGTATGAGTACTTCTTCAGGATGGCGGCAATATTGATTCTGTGGTTGAACGTGGTGATGTAGGTGTTCTGATGGGCCTCCGTGCGTAGGTATACATCAGGAGGTCCTGTCGGTTTTTCGTTCTTGCTTTAAAGATCGCGGCTTCTATGAGTGATGGTGGGTAACCTCTGTTGATAAAGTTATGTCTGAGATGTTTCAGGGCGTTGTTGAGGTCCATCTGAATGCCTGGCCGTATGGGATGGCGGTATTCAACGTGCGGCAGTGGTGGGATTTGTAGTGCAGGTATTGGTTGGCATCAGTGGGCTTGGTGTATACCTTTGTAAGGAAACAGCAATTCTCAATGCGGATGTCTATGTCCAGGAAATGGGTAGAGGTGGAGGAATACTCTGCGGTTAATTTAAAAGTGCAGTGGTATTCATTCAATTGGGTGATGAATGCCTTCAGTTTTTCTTCTCCTTGTTCCCGTGTTTGATCTGTTTCTAATTTGCAGTAGAACTTAGCGTCAGACAATTGTCTATTAGCTTCAGTAATGTAGTCTGAAGTGTTTTGAACTACATCTGCAGAACCTTTGTCTGCCTTTTTAATGAAAATTTCATTATTATCCCCCGCCACGAAGTGGAATGGGGATATAGGTTTGAGCTCCGTCCGTCCGTCCGTCCGAGATAAAGGGGACAGCTTTTCTCAGAAACCGTTTAAGATAGGGTTACAAAATTTGATGTGTTGCTTGAAGGCATGAATACCTTGATGGAGTTCGAAAATGAGAAGCGTGCAATTATTTTTTCATGAGTTACTGCCCTTGTTCCGTATTTTTGGACTTTGTTCATGGTATCTCCAAAGGGGACAGCTTTTCTCAGAAACCATTTAAGATAGGGTTACCAAATTTGATGTATTGCTTGAAGGCATGAATACCTTGATGGAGTTCGAAAATGAGAAGCGTGCAATTATATTTTTCGGAGTTATTGCCCTTATTCCATATTTTTGGACTTTGTTCATGGTATCTCCAAAGGGGACAGCTTTTCTCAGAAACCGTTTAAGATAGTGTTATTAAATTTGGTGTGTTGTTTGAAGGCATGAATCAGTGCTGCAGCCAGGCTGCGTAATTGCGGGAATCCCGCTAATTGTTCTTACCATGGCGCATTATTTATAAACCTATGCACCACAATTGGCGCAAATTTATCATTTACTACGCATTTTTTTATTTCAGGCGCGGTATTATCTTTACTGACAATTAATTCAATTCATAACGATGTCAGAAATATTCCGAAAGCTGACTGAATAACGAGACCGAAATAAAGTTTCGTAAGCTCAACACACTGCTAATGAATGTATTTGCATTGAAAACCATTACTATGCGTTGTTCGGAGCTTTGTCATTTGGTGCGGAGCTACACAAATTTTTTTTTATCAGCCCGAGCCGTTTTGAAAATATGAGTAAAAGAAGAAATACTGATTATTTTGGAGTTGGAAATGATCGAAACGAGAAAATATTACGTGTCAGCGACTCTGACCAAGAAGATGCAGGCATTCAAATCAACAATGCAATCGTTGACGTGCCATCCGATGCGATTATTCTTGATGAAAATCGCGAAGCAGACGAAACGGAAACCGCTACTCAGCCCAGTGACAGTCACATGGTCGACAAGGCCAAAAGTAAATTTGTTCACAAATTTCAAGCAACGTGGTTATCTACATTTCCATGGCTTTCATACGAGAAGGAGAAAGATGTTATGACTTGTGAAATGTGCATTCGCTCAGGAAAAAGTAACACTTTCACGGATGGATGTTGTAATTTCAACACTGAATAGACACGTAAAATCATCAGATCATCAGAAATCATTAAAGGTAGGTGACGTCTGAGTACTATTTAACTATTATATATTTTATTATTATAATATTATGTAGATATTTTTTTTTATCTGATTTTAGATGTTTGTGAAACATTGAAACTTTTTACGAATTAAATTCTAAAACTATTATTTTCACAGGTTTTTGGAAATTTATTATTCACTGCTAAGTATAATTATGATAAGTTACTGTTTACAATGACATGCCCATAAACGGGGGAAAGGGTAGAGTTCTGCCAAATTTTTAAATGTAAGTTTAATAAAAAATAAATATACAATTTGTTAATTGTTTTGTGTTATTCAAAATTTAAAGTACTAGAATTACAAACAAAATTATATCATGACAACCTATTTTTAGCATTTACGTTTAAATCAATGAAACTATTCATAATTATTTGCTATTGAGTGAAATGACTATTTCCCATAACTTTCAGATCTTTTCAAAATGTTTTTAAACTGTTCAATAATTACTTAATACAATATTTTTGCTTCAATTTATAATGCTGCCCACAACAGAAATTCTGAAATTGGTGCTACGGGCCTGTTTATAATCTTTTTCCTTAAACATGAGATGTATGTCTTATATGAATACGTCTGTTTCAGGATGGCCAACTGAGGACAAACATGGCTTCATGTGTAGAAACTGCTTTATCAAAGAAGTATGACGCAGTAATAGGAGCTATGCAAACTGTCTACTTCATGGGAAAAGAAGGCATTGCAACTGCAAAGTACCCCAAGTTTATTGAATTTTTAGGTGACATGAACTGTCCAGCAATTCTTGAACTTAACTGTGGTAACAATGCAACCTATACATCAAGACAAATTGCAGATGAATTCCAACAAGAATTGTCATCTGCTATTCAGGGAAATTTGAATGAACTTAGGCTCAAGAGTGATTACCTATCTGTTATGACAGATGAAAGTACCGACATTACAGTCAATAAGAAACTAGTTGTGTATGTCAAGCTTTTAAATAAACATGAACCTGAAACACATTTCATAGGCAATCTGTTAATCAAAGAAGCAAGTGTGACCACCAAAGTTATTTTCACTGAAATACAGTTATTTCTTGAGAAACATGGGGTCACCATGTCTAAGGTCATTGCATTTGGCAGTGATGGTGCTTCGATAATGACTGGGCACAAGAATGGAGTGGCGGCTAGAATTAAAGAAGTCAGTCCTCACTGCATCAACATCCATTGCATGGCACATCGGCTCAATCTTTGCACTTCAAAGGCAGCAGACGCTGTTCCCTTCATTAAAAAGACTTTTGAGAAAACTTTAACAGACTTGTACTATTACTTCAAGCATTCTACCTCCAGAATCGTAACACTGTCACAGATCCAGAAAGTTCTCGAAGACCCAGAAGTCAGACTTAAAGAAGTTCATGAAATCCGATGGTTTTCATTCTACAATGCTCTCTCGGCTGTTTACCACAGTTGGGTTGCACTTGTCATGTTTCTCAAGAAACAGAAGGATAGTAAGGCCACATGTCTCTTGGAGTGCATATCAGACTATATATTTGTGTTTACTCTCCACATGATGATGGATGTGATACCTTCTTTTACACAGTTAAATATGGTGTTTCAGAAGGTCAACCTTGACATAGCAGCAGTGAAGCCTGCAGTGGAAGGATGCCTGAATGATGCTAAAATGGCAAAGGGTGGCAATACATACTATCAGAAAATGTTCAAAGAAAACATCACAGTTGAGGAAAGCCATGTTGCTTTTAAGAAACAGAAGCTGGGCTATACAAATCTGAAATAAACGAGGACTGAGTGTGTCAAGATCATGAATGATTTCATTGACTCATTGACAACTAAGGTAGAGAGAAGATTCCCAAAGGATTCTACAGATATTGCTACCTCCTTCGATATCTTTGGCATGAGGAACCTCTCTTTCCTCTCAAGAGAAGAGGTTCAGGACTTTGGTAATGACAAGTTGGAAATTCTTCTGAAACACTACGGCTCAGTTCAAACTTGTAAGGAAGTTGTAAGTGAAAGAAAGGTGGATGCTGACAAATGTAGATTAGAGTGGAAACTAGTTAAATCAATTGTTCTTGAACAAATGTATCCAAGAGACAATACAAGAATTCTGTGGAACATTCTCAAAACCAACCACTCAGAAACTCTACAAGAAATCATCAAGATGTCTGACATTGGCCTGCTGCTTCCACTTCAGACTGCAGACTGTGAAAGGGGCTTCAGTGCCCAAAACAATTTGCACACATCTAAAAGGAACACTATCAGCAGAAACACTGAATAGACTTATGCTGATCCAGCTTGAAGGGCCTCCTCTGAAAGACTTTGACTTTAAAAAATGTATTAAATCTTGGAAATCCAAGAAAGACAGAAGAATCCTCAACCCGAGAAAATAAGAATGATTTTAATGTTATGCTATTAAGGAGAGATTGAATAAAACTGTGAGTAGCAAAAATATTTTTTGTATAATTTATTGTTTAAGCTTGTTCAGGTGTTTAGCAGTATAGGTTGACCCTGTTTTAGGAATTTCTCTAGTTGGCCCACATTTTCAAAAGTTGGGGGCCAATTGGCCCTTTCCAATGAAATCCTGGCTGCAGCACTGGTGACAGAAAGTAAAGGTAATCTTTACAATTTCTTTCTTGTTTTCATTTACCCCTTGTAAGTTAGTGGAGGCCCCCTATTTTAAAATGTGATGGGGCATTGGGCCCCCTTTTTTAAATTCCTAGAATCAGCACTGATGAATACCTTGATGGAGTTCGAAAATGAAAAGTGTGCAATTATTTTTTTCAGGGTTATTGCCCTTGTTTCGTATTTCTGGCGTTTTTTCATCGTATCTCCAAAGTCGACAGTTTTTCTCAGAAACTATTTAAGATAGGAGAACCAATATTGGTGTGTTGCTTGAGGGCACACATACCTTGATGGAATGAAAATGAGTAATGCACAATTATTTCGAATTATTGCCCTTTTTCCAATTTCTTGGCTCTGGCGGGGGATGTTGATGACTATGTCTTGTTGTTAGTTCTGAGGCGAACAAGAGCAGCTAATTTGACTCTGGTTATGTTACACCTTTTGCATTTTGTTTCTTCTGTTTTGAGGAAATCATTTGTGACTGTTTTAATGAATGATTCAAGACTATGATCATTACTGTAAGGTGGTTGCCATTGACTATTAGGACCAATTGTTTTTATCTAAGACCGACTTAGGAGTAAGTGCGGGGAGGTCATGAAAGAAATGAGAAATGCGCATTTTCCTGAAAAATTGTTTTAAATCAGTGAAAGTTTGACTTTTGTTGGCATGGCGCGGTGTAGGACTAAAGGTTAGGCCTTTGTTGAGTAGAGAAAGCTCACACTCATTAAGTTGATAATTAGATAAATCAACAACGAAGTCATCCGAACAGTAAACAGAAATTTTATTGACATCACTGTTATTATGTCCCCCGGAAAATTTTTCGGGAGACATAATGTTTTCGCCTCCGTCCGTCATTCCGTCATTCCGTTATTCCGTTATTCCGAAATGCTTTCTTTTCCGGGCCATATCTCAAAAACCGTTCAATATTTTTTCACGTAACTTGGTATGTGGTTAGACCTAGTGGTGGAGGGGTGCCTTTTGCTATTTTGGTTATTCTGAATTTTTTATTTTTTCTGGTTTCCATGGAAACAATTTGAACTTAGTGCAAATTGGGGGTAGTGACCTTTTCCGGCCTCTATTTCAAAATCTATTTAGTATTTCTTTACGAAACTTGTTATGTGGTTAGACCTAGTGGTGGAGTGGTGCCTTTTGCTATTTTGGTAATTCTGAATTTTTTATTTTTTCTGGTTTCCATGGAAAAAATTTGAACTTCGTGCATATTGGGGGTAGGGACCTTTTCCGGCCTCTATTTCAAAATCTATTTAGTATTTCCTTATGAAACTTGGTATGTGGTTAGACCTAGTGGTGGAGTGGTGCCGTTTGCTATTTTGGATATTCTGAAATTTTTATTTTTTTCTGGTTTCCATGGAAACAATTTGAACTTAGTGCATATTGGGTGTAGGGACCTTTTCCGGCCTCTATCTCCAAAACCATTCAATATTTTTTCACCAAACTTGGTATTTGTTTAGACCTAACGATAGAGTGGTGCCTTTTGCTACTTTGGCTATTCTGATTTTTTTATTTTTACTGGTTTCCATGGCAACAATTTCAACTTAGTGAAATTTGGGATAGGGACCTTTTCCGGCCTCTATGTCAAAATCTATCAAGTATTTCTTTACGAAACTTGGTATGTGGTTAGACCTAGTGGTGGAGTAGTGCCTTTTGCTATTTTGGTTATTCTGAATTTTTTATTTTTTCTGGTTTCCATGGAAACAATTTGAACTTAGTGCATATTGGGGGTAGGGACCTTTTCCGGCCTCTATCTCCAAAACCGTTCAATATTTTTTCAGCAAACTTTGTATTTGCTTAGACCTAGTGATAGAATGGTGCCTTTTGCTACTTTGGCTATTCTGAATTTTTTATTTCTCGTTATTAATGCAGTATTGAACTTAGTTCTTAGCATAAGTGAAAAATAAGGGTAATATGACTAGGTTGGATTGAAAGTTGGAGCGGGGGACATTACAGTGCATCACATGCACATATTTCTAGTTGATAAGATTAAGTTTGGACAGATTGTCACAGATAGCTGAATTGTTCAAATCGAGAGACTTTGCCAGCATGGCTAAAGCCTGTTTGAGATCTTGTTTGTTGCCTTGGTGATTACGTTTGGCATCAGGGTGGGGGCAGGGTTGTCGCAGCTGAGGCGGTGGTTGACGTCGAATAGGACGTCGTTGCCTTGAATTCCTCCTAGAGTTGTTCCTGGAGGAGGTGGCGGTGGTTGCGATGGTGCCGTGGATGAACAGTTTGTCCTCCCAGGGGTTTTGTTTTGCGTAGCGATTCTGCAATTCCCTGAATTTAGTGTCAAGCTTTTGATGTAAAGCATGTGTCTCTCTGTTGCAGACGGCGGTGACTGCAGAGTCAATGGTGGAGCTGGTGGCGGTGTCCAGATCATTAGGGTGTTTGCTCTTGATGTCCGTAATAGATACTTCCAGACTGGTGCGTTGTTGGTGCATCAGTTTAAGATGACAGTGTGCCAATTCAAAGGAACAGTTCCTGAACAGTGCACAACGTTCGGTAGCAAGTTCAGTGGTGAAGGTGGCTTGGAATGGCGGTGTGGCCACCCTATATTGTTCCGGGAGCATGTCTGTTTTCATGCATGATTCAAGATAGTCAATTTGAACTAAAAGGCGGGCCTTCTTCGTACAGGCGTTACGGAGATGGAGGTAAGAGGGCATGATTGCCTCTGGTAACCTAACTGCTTTAGGATCGGTGGTAACACCGCCCTTCCAGGTGTGAGAACCAAACGAAAAACGGGCTCGTTTTTCCGGTGGCGGCAGGTCTTGTTGGTGAACCTGCACCTCTGTGACAATGCTACTAAAGCTGACAGAGGTGGACAGTGTGACGGTGGTGGACATCCTGCGCTGTGTTGGCAGAGAATAAATAAAGTATAGGTACGGTGGGGGCACCGCGGGAGATAGGCTGTGATTTTGCCTTAAAAAGAGTGACCGGTTTCGTCCTGTAGCTTAGGACTCATCAGTCTAAAGGGAAAGGCTATGTGCAGTCTTTTTATATACATGCTCTAGCGGTGTTGCGGGGGTAGTATGACGTCATAGCGGTGTGTGCGGCGGCGACATGTGTTCATGACGTCATGAGCATTGTGCCGAGGTTGTCATGGCGCCAGGACCTTAGCTTAAAGGCTGCGATGGCGGTGTGAGCCGTTAGGCGTTGTTGCCAGGCTACTAAGATAGGTATGACGCACATTCTACACTAGTGGAGATGTAGAGAATGATACAATTGTATTTACTTTTTATACCCCCGCTACGAAGTAGTCGGGGGTATATAGCGCTCAGCGCGTCCGTCCGGAACACTGTTGGTTCCGCTCATAACTCAAATACTACTTGTTCAATTGTTATGAAACTTTATACATGTACACTTTATGGTCCCTAGATGTGCCTTTACTATGTTTCCCTCAGATTCCATGATTATTTTTTCAGATTTTCCACTTTTAAGCGTCTTTGTGTGCGCGTCTATGGTCACACTTTTGGTTCCGCTCATAACTCAAATACTACTTGTTCAATTGTTATGAAACTTTATACATGTACACTTTATGGTCCCTAGATGTGCCTTTTCTATGTTTCACTCAGATTCCATGATTATATTTTCAGATTTTCCACTTTTAAGCGTCTTTGTGTGCGCGTCTATGGTCACACTTTTGGTTCCGCTCATAACTCAAATACTACTTGTTCAATTGTTATGAAACTTTATACATGTACACTTTATGGTCCCTAGATGTGCCTTTTCTATGTTTCCCTCAGATTCCATGATTATTTTTTCAGATTTTCCACTTTTAAGCGTCTTTGTGTGCGCGTCTATGGTCACACTTTTGGTTCCGCTCATAACTCAAATACTACTTGTTTCCAAGAAGGTATTAACACCTCATATACATAGCTTCTTTCTTATAAATCTGGTAAATGATTTTGACATGTTCACATTCAAGGTCAAAGGTCAAGGTCATGAGTGCTTTAATTACTACAATAATCCTTGTAAACATGATAACTTCAAACGTTTTTGTGCTGTCAGGCTCTTATTTGGTATATATCAACTATGGAGATAGACCAAGATTTGAAAAAGTTTTCGCTAAAAACTGTCAAAGGTCAAGGTCACAGCAAGATCACAACTTAAGCATGCTATTGTGAATATGCCTTATGTTAACAATGAACACTTTGAGTCATTGCATGATTGTTATACACAATGAAAAGTAATCAGTGATGGTGTGACCTTGAAGGTCTAAGGTCAAGGTCATGAGATATTGGTTCAGGCCATGTTAATCCTTTGATCCAATTTTGAAATCAGAAATAGGTTTTAAGAACAAACTTGTGAAAAGTGACCCCAGTGATGATTCAACTTGTGAGAATAACTTGAATAATGAACAAATTTTGGTCCAAAAAAAAATCCCATTTTATTTATGCTGAGGAGAAGGCGGAACAGGGAAAGGCGAGACCCAAAGTTTCGGAGCTGCTCTGCTTTTGCGGTGTCCCGCAAACGCTCTTCTAGTTGTTCAAATGTTACGAAACCACTTTGACTTTTACTTCTAAAACATGCTTAGAGGTGTAATACTTACTCTGCTTTAATAATATATGTTATGGTCTTTTCATACAAAAGTTTAAACATTGATACCCTTTTGCTATTTTCAAACATTTCTCTTTGACCAATGTTAATGGAAAAGCGGGGGTATCATGAGTGAGCTTTGCTCACTAATTCTCTTGTTTGTAAAGCTAATAAAGATGTACGTACATATTGATGTCAGCTTATTGTAAAATTCTAATAAAAAGTCGTTAATATGACCTGAAGAGAACATGAAGTTTTGTTCTTATTACGTACAGGGAGGGCCTCTAGTTATTAGAGACTCTAGGTCCTCTCCCACTGGTTTGGTAGAAGAGGAAAAGGTAAACAACACAGATGAGAATTAGAGGTATATAATGTGTACTAAACATTTTTAAGATACACACATTTGGCAGGGTTTGCCAGTAGACATGAGTTTGCACAGTAGCTGGACATATCAATACATAGATATGTTAGAATAACCAGAGAAAGTTCTTGATGTGAATGATAACACTTTAAACGTTAATGAATCGATGGGTTCAGTGAGACTGAGAATTATCGAGGTCCGCACGATGTCTTCATGTGTTGAACCCGGCAGCAAGGCCTGGTAGTCCAAGAGGATTCGATCGAGCTCCTCTTGGACGCCACGGAAGGGGGATGTAGCCCTGCTCTCCGGGTTGAAGGCGGTGGGACACGTCATCCCTGTTCTGGGGGCGGAACACTCTCCAGGTTTCTGTAACAATGGAAGAGATATGTTGGCTCAAATTCCTGTTGGAAAAAGGGGGGATGGGAACGACGAATTCAAAGTTACTAGTATATTGAGGTGAATTTCATAGTGTACCTGCGGTGGGGTTGCAGGGCAGGTTTCCAGACTCCTGGGTGGTGAGGTGGAAGTAGTGTCAAGTCTATATTCTACCCACTGACTGCACCGCAGGCAGGTTCTATCTTCTCCCTTAAATTCACAAATGTCTAACTCCAGTCAAAGTACCGGGTCGCCCAATCATTAGTGGCAACAACACCGCCACTGAGAAAATCAGTAGCTTTGTTGACGAACACATTAAAGGTTTGGTTAAACAATACCCGAGTTACATCAGGGACACTACACATTTCATCCAGAGGTTAGAAAGTATCGACCTTAGCAATAAAGATGACGTCATGCTAGTCACAATGGACGTCACAAGCCTTTATATCAACATCCCAAACGGTGAAGGTATGAAGGCGGTGGCCAGGCTATCAGAAAGTTCAAACCCGACTGGACCCTCAGTCCCACAGGTCTTCTCAATCTCCTCAAATCAGTACTACACAAAAACAATTTCGTTTTTAATGGTGAACACTACCTCCAAGTGGGAGGCACCGCCATGGGTACCAAGTTTTCCTTTCAAAGTACAAAGATAAAACTGATCTATATGTCAGGTTTATCGATGATATCTTCCTAATTTGGACCCTAGGTCAAGAACGCCTAGAACGCTTCATTAAATACCTTAATGACGCACACCCCAACATAAAATTCACAGCAGAATTTACCCGCCACAAGGTGGCATTCCTAGACACGTGGGTTATACACAATACAGAAACTCACAAACTGGAGTTCACACTGTATTGCAAACCCGCGGCGGTCATTCATACTTGTTGTATACCTCGTGCCACCCTAAGCACATAAAAACAATAGGGCCATACAGCCAATTTCTGAGACTGAGACGAATTTGTTCTTCTACTGCTGAGTATGAACGACATAGTCTCAATCTCATACAATACTACCTCAAACGAGGTTACCCGAGGAAACACATACAACAAAATAAAACCCGGGCCGACAGTACTGACAGGAAAACACTCCTGACTTAAACAAAAACCAATACAGTTTTAACCCCTAGGGTTGTTTTGGTTAGCGATTACAACCCACTCTGCATGGAGCTCAATGCCATTATCAGAAAACGCTGGCATCTCCTCAGCGGCTCTGACATTTGCAAAGAAGTGTTCAAATCACCACATGTAGCGGCATACAGGAGGAACAAAACACTCAAAGATCACCTGGTTAGGTCCAGCCTGACTTATCCTAAAACATTGCCACAAGTTAGTGGAAAATGTGTCAAATTCATTGACAAAGTTTGTCAAAAACACAACTGCAGAATCTGCAATAAGGTCAGTGCCTCAAGCGAATTTTTCAGCTCTGTCACACATCAGGTATACCGCAAACTCACCTACAGTTGTCAATCACGCAACGTAATATACCCCCTACTTGCAACAAATGCAAGAAACAATGTGTGGGTGAAACTAAGAGATGCTTCAACGTTAGACTCTCTGAACACTTTGCCGACATTAGTCACAAGAGAGACAAATCAGTCTCTCTACACTTCAATTCTGAAGGACATGGCAAACATGACCTCAACTATGAGATCATTGCACAACTCAGAGAAGATCCTGAGATTGCTGCAACCACCACTAAGAGAAGATCCTTAGAACTGTAGGCTGAAGTATCCATTCCGGTCTTCTCCTCTTGTACTAGGTTAGGTTTTCCCCAATTAGTTTTCTTTTTTCCAAACGGAATTCATATAAACAAGTAACCAATGCCCTACCTTTCTAAAGTAAAACACATATAGATTTTCACAAAGGTAAACATATTTAAACAGTGTTTTCAGACTGCAGAAAAACCTGTATATGTAACGAAAGATCCGAATTTAATATTATTCACATTTAACACATCACGGTTACAAGGCTTTATGTCGTGGCGTTTAAATTGTCTAAACAGTTCGCAACAGGAAATTAACAAAGTCATCTTATCAATTATTTACCTTCCATTAGCCTGACCCAAGTTTCTTTCAAGATAAATGGATTCTGTTAAAAGAAAGTGACGTATTTAATTTGGAAACTGACAGCAGTCTGTGGTTGTTGACGTTTCTGTTGACATTTTGAACATGTAAGAGAAGTATTGTACATTTTCAATATTAAACGTGACGAGACATATCTTCAATATATTAAAAAAAAGCACAAAAGAGATCGATATTTGATAATTAAAGGTAACTTCTTTCTTTCACTGAATGCGACGTTTCATCATTGATTTTATCATCGTTAGTAATGTAACAACTGAGTAAATAGCGACACCAAAACGTTGCATTCAGTGAAATAAAGACGTTTTATTATATGCTAAGCGATGTGAGACTGACTTTTCTCAGTTTGAGAAAATGTGTTCTCGTCACTGCAGCTTGATATCAATTTCTCAACACTGGAAATATCATAATGGGTTGTCGTCAAGTGTACAGTGGTATGACGTCACGTTTACAATCAACGTCATTGTCGTTGCTAAGTAACAGCCACAATGGCAAGACGTCGCCAGAACTCGCTCTATTGAGGCATTGGACTTAAAACACCACATTTCAGACCACGGAAGCATATAATAAACATAATATTTTCTGTTTTCAGTGCAATAAAGAAGTTGACTATCCTTGTTTTGTCTGTCAGCTCCACATCTTCTCAAATGCCTCTTAAAGAAGTTGTGTTATTAGTAACCAATAGTTACCAGTATCTTCTATTTGGAGGCAGTAGATCAAAAATGAAAATAGAAATATTACAAGAACTGTTTGAACTTTTTGTTTTAAAAAAGAAGATGAAGTTGAAATAAATATAGATTAATTACCGTGTATATTAATTATATATTATCGTTAATCAATGTTAATGCATAGGTGGAGTATAGAGCAAATGTGTTGCGCA
Organism: Gibbula magus; assembly: GCA_936450465.1. Lineage (NCBI taxonomy): Eukaryota > Metazoa > Mollusca > Gastropoda > Trochida > Trochidae > Gibbula > Gibbula magus. The sequence goes on from OW388297.1 coordinate 47,094,328, forward strand.
ACAGAGGTGAAATGACAAGGCCAGTTTTCCTGAAAAAAATATCATTTCATCAATGTTGCACAGTATATTTGCGCTAAACTTCACATGTGGTAAATGTATGGTGACTATATCTAAGCGCAAAGTGAGAAAGGCTCGGTTTTATAAAATATCAAACCCGTTACGTTTTACAAAAGTGTAATTCCATTAAGGAAATGTAACATTCTGCTTTATGTGTAGATCAATTTACAATGTCCATTAGTAACATTCTTGATTTAAAACACTTTATCTGGGGCGTTTTACTCCAATTCAGAACCATCAAAGCAGTAATTTGAAACTACATAAAACAAAGAACGTTTTTTCACGTTTCAAACAACCCTTCTTAATCTGGAAAGCACAGCAGGAAAGGGACCTGGCGTTGTTAATTATTAACTACCCAGTCATCAACTTGTGTGATGTTCTTTCTGGCCAAATTGATCTGTCAAAGATGATATTTTTTAGTGCCATCTACAATTTAAAAATCAAATTAAAACTTCAACAGTGAACCAAGGTCTGTATGTAGTATAATTCAAAGATTTCAAAAATTCGTTATGCAGTTTTATGAATGTAATATTTGGTTGATACCTTAAATCAAATCTCTATTTCAATGACTATCACAATCTTGCAATTGATCGTAATCTAGCGTCACTGAATATAACTAGATTTATAAGTAATAGATTATCAACCCATGTTCACGTCATTGTCTATATTTTACTGTTGGGTTGATTAGTTCTAAAGGATAATATTAAATCTAACTTATTCAGTTTAGTCCTAACAAATATTCAGCTTTTTTCTTGTCTTACAATCTAAATAGTTATTTGCCACAACGAGACATTTTAAAAAAGACATCATCAAACCTCAAAACATGTTTATGACAAATGTCAAATTCAAAATGATCATATTTTGCTATTGACGCTTGTATATTCATCTAATTATAAGCTTTTAAATGTAGTCTTCTGTGATAGTTACTCCTTTTTAAAGTGATTGATGTCGCCATGTGACCCTGTGTTCATCTTCTGTAGGTCATGGCATCACGGCGCTACACGGAAATACTTTTGTTCCGCTGCGTTGGTTGGTGTTAGGAGGGAGTTTTCGTGTGTGTCAAATGGACACTCACGGTTATGGGCTTGTTGGTTTTAGGAGGGAGTTTTTGTGCATGTCAAATGGACACTCACGGTGATGGGCTTGTTGGTGTTTGGAGGGAGTTTTTGTGCGTGTCAAATGGACACTCACGGTGATGGGCTTGTTGGTGTTTGGAGGGAGTTTATGTGCGTGTCAAATGGACACTCACGGTGATGGGCTTGTTGGTGTTTGGAGGGAGTTTTTTGTGCGTGTCAAATGGACACTCACGGTGATGGCCTTGTTGGTGTTTGGAGGGAGTTTATGTGCGTGTCAAATGGACACTCACGGTGATGGGCTTGTTGGTGTTTGGAGGGAGTTTCTGTGCGTGTCAAATGGACACTCACGGTGATGGGCTTGTTGGTGTTTGGAGGATGTTTCTGTGCGTGTCAAACGGACACTCACGGTGATGGGCTTGTTGGTGTTTGGAGGGAGTTTTTTGTGCGTGTCAAATGGACACTCACGGTGATGGGCTTGTTGGTGTTTGGAGGGAGTTTTTTTGTGCGTGTCAAATGGACATTCATGGTGATTGGATTGTTGGTAATTGGAGGAAGTTTTTGTGCGTGTCAAATGGACACGCGCGTGATGATGGGCTTGTTGGTGTTTGGAGGGACTTTTTGTGCTTGTCAAATGGACACTCACGGTGATGGGCTTGTTGGTGTTTGGAGGGAGTTTTTGTGCGTGTCAAATGGACACTCACGGTGATGGGCTTGTTGGTGTTTGGAGGGAGTTTATGTGCGTGTCAAATGGACACTCACGGTGATGGGCTTGTTGGTGTTTGGAGGAAGTTTTTGTGCGTGGCAAATGGACACTCGTGATGATGGGCTTGTTGGTGTTTGGAGGGAGTTTCTGTGCGTGTCAAATGGACACTCACGGTGATGGGCTTGTTGGTGTTTGGAGGGAGTTTTTTGTGCGTGTCAAATGGACACTCACGGTGATGGGCTTGTTGGTGTCTGGAGGGATTTTTTTGTGCGTGTCAAATGGACACTCACGGTGATGGGCTTTTTGGTGTTTTGAGGGAGTTTCTGTGCGTGTCAAATGGACACTCACGGTGATGGGCTTGTTGGTGTTTGGAGGGAGTTTTATGTGCGTGTCAAATGGACACTCACGGTGATGGGCTTGTTGGTGTCCGGAGGGAGTTTTTTGTGCGTGTCAAATGGACATTCACGGTGATGGGCTTGTTGGTGTTTGGAGGAAGTTTTTGTGCGTGTCAAATGGACACTCACGGTGATGGGCTTGTTGGTGTTTGGAGGAAGTTTCTGTGCGTGTCAAATGGACACTCACGGTGATGGGCTTGTTTGTGTTTGGAGGGAGTTTTTGTGCGTGTCAAATGGACACTCACGGTGATGGCCTTGTTGGTGTTTGGAGGGAGTTTATGTGCATGTCAAATGGACACTCACGGTGATGGGCTTGTTGGTGTTTGGAGGAAGTTTTTGTGCGTGGCAAATGGACACTCGTGATGATGGGCTTGTTGGTGTTTGGAGGGAGTTTCTGTGCGTGTCAAATGGACACTCACGGTGATGGGCTTGTTGGTGTTTGGAGGGAGTTTTTTGTGCGTGTCAAATGGACACTCACGGTGATGGCCTTGTTGGTGTTTGGAGGGAGTTTATGTGCGTGTCAAATGGACACTCACGGTGATGGGCTTGTTGGTGTTTGGAGGGAGTTTCTGTGCGTGTCAAATGGACACTCACGGTGATGGGCTTGTTGGTGTCTGGAGGGAGTTTTTTGTGCGTGTCAAATGGACACTCACGGTGATGGGCTTGTTGGTGTTTGGAGGGAGTTTTTTTGTGCGTGTCAAATGGACATTCATGGTGATTGGATTGTTGGTAATTGGAGGAAGTTTTTGTGCGTGTCAAATGGACACGCGCGTGATGATGGGCTTGTTGGTGTTTGGAGGGACTTTTTGTGCTTGTCAAATGGACACTCACGGTGATGGGCTTGTTGGTGTTTGGAGGGAGTTTTTGTGCGTGTCAAATGGACACTCACGGTGATGGCCTTGTTGGTGTTTGGAGGGAGTTTATGTGCGTGTCAAATGGACACTCACGGTGATGGGCTTGTTGGTGTTTGGAGGAAGTTTTTGTGCGTGGCAAATGGACACTCGTGATGATGGGCTTGTTGGTGTTTGGAGGGAGTTTCTGTGCGTGTCAAATGGACACTCACGGTGATGGGCTTGTTGGTGTTTGGAGGGAGTTTTTTGTGCGTGTCAAATGGACACTCACGGTGATGGGCTTGTTGGTGTCTGGAGGGATTTTTTTGTGCGTGTCAAATGGACACTCACGGTGTTTCTGTGCGTGTCAAATGGACACTCACGGTGATGGGCTTGTTGGTGTTTGGAGGGAGTTTTATGTGCGTGTCAAATGGACACTCACGGTGATGGGCTTGTTGGTGTCCGGAGGGAGTTTTTTGTGCGTGTCAAATGGACATTCACGGTGATGGGCTTGTTGGTGTTTGGAGGAAGTTTTTGTGCGTGTCAAATGGACACTCACGGTGATGGGCTTGATTGTGTTTGGAGGAAGTTTCTGTGCGTGTCAAATGGACACTCACGGTGATGGGCTTGTTTGTGTTTGGAGGGAGTTTTTGTGCGTGTCAAATGGACACTCACGGTGATGGCCTTGTTGGTGTTTGGAGGGAGTTTATGTGCATGTCAAATGGACACTCACGGTGATGGGCTTGTTGGTGTTTGGAGGAAGTTTTTGTGCGTGGCAAATGGACACTCGTGATGATGGGCTTGTTGGTGTTTGGAGGGAGTTTCTGTGCGTGTCAAATGGACACTCACGGTGATGGGCTTGTTGGTGTTTGGAGGGAGTTTTTTGTGCGTGTCAAATGGACACTCACGGTGATGGCCTTGTTGGTGTTTGGAGGGAGTTTATGTGCGTGTCAAATGGACACTCACGGTGATGGGCTTGTTGGTGTTTGGAGGGAGTTTCTGTGCGTGTCAAATGGACACTCACGGTGATGGGCTTGTTGGTGTCTGGAGGGAGTTTTTTGTGCGTGTCAAATGGACACTCACGGTGATGGGCTTGTTGGTGTTTGGAGGGAGTTTTTGTGCTTGTCAAATGGACACTCACGGTGATGGCCTTGTTGGTGTTTGGAGGGAGTTTTTGTGCGTGGCAAATGGACACTCGTGATGATGGGCTTGTTGGTGTTTGGAGGGAGTTTCTGTGCGTGTCAAATGGACACTCACGGTGATGGGCTTGTTGGTGTTTGGAGGGAATTTTTTGTGCGTGTCAAATGGACACTCACGGTGATGGGCTTGTTGGTGTCTGGAGGGAGTTTTTTGTGCGTGTCAAATGGACACTCACGGTGATGGGCTTTTTGGTGTTTTGAGGGAGTTTATGTGCGTGTCAAATGGACACTCACGGTGATGGGCTTGTTGGTGTTTGGAGGGAGTTTTATGTGCGTGTCAAATGGACACTCACGGTGATGGGCTTGTTGGTGTCTGGAGGGAGTTTTTTGTGCGTGTCAAATGGACATTCAGGGTGATGGGCTTGTTGGTGTTTGGAGGAAGTTTTTGTGCGTGGCAAATGGACACTCGTGATGATGGGCTTGTTGGTGTTAGGAGGGAGTTTTTGTGCGTGTCAAATGGACACTCACGGTGATGAGCTTGTTGGTGTTTGGAGGGAGTTTGTGTGCGTGTCAAATGGACACTCACGGTGATGGGCCGGCTTGTTGGTGTATTGTGGGAGTTTTTGTGCGTGAATTGGATTATGCCTTTGTCTCAATTATTTTACGGTTGTCATGAAACATAACATTGATCCATGAGGAACGGTTATTTGGTCTGGAGCATAAATCCCCTACTAGATACGCATGCTAAATATAATCCCGAGATTCATATTGTGTGTGTTAGACCGAGAAGAATGATATTTTATGGGCTTCTATATAAACCTGACAACCCAACAGATGTTGCAATAGTTGTTTCATGAAAACAGCATGTCAGGTTTAAAATGTTGGAACACGTTATAAGTAGAACGAAGCCATTATGAAAGAACGAGTTCAATGTAGAACAGTGTGAACAAGTTATGACAGGTGAATTGATATGATTAAAATATTGTTAGGGCACATCTTTTTAAAAACTTTTTAAAACATGATCTTGAGTCGACGAGAAACTTAAGACGTTTTTGTCTGCAGACATAAGAAGTGTTTGGGAAAGCACTTTGGTATTCATTTTACTAAATTTTCTATTCAAGCATTATTCGAGATGAACATTAACAAAGATGTTTATTGTTGTTTTTTTCTTAAATGTCGGTGGATTTTAAAAATTACCTTCTAAACCGTTTATAACCATTGTATATTTATACCAATGTATTCAAAGACTCCCAAAACTTCTACATGCCACAATTCCTACAAAAAGTCAGGGCAGCATTATGCAATTACCTATTTTATAATGGAACAACCCAGGATATGATTTAATGTAATTTGCCAAAACTTCTAAAGCTGATGGAAGAAGGGGGTAGAGGAGTACTGGAGTAGAGGATTAAAACAGGTTCAGCTTATTACTTACTAAGGAAGATGACAGAGTATTTTGTGTATATAAATATTTTGTATATATTATAATATTAATATAAATATTTTGTTATATTTTGCGTACGTCACATGAGATAAGTAAAAATTTTCAAGTTTGTTAGATTTTTAGCAATTGTTATATTTTCGTTGCAACAAAGCTGTTCACAAGACAGAAACCATCAATGGATGTACTTGAATCATTCAAGCAGTTAGATACAGTCTGTGTTGTCTATTCTCTCGGTCATTAGAATTTCATTTGTAAGTTCATTCTGTAGGAAGGAAAGAAAATAGGTGTGCATGTATAGCCTAGACCTACTCGGATGTATTATAGTCCTTGCGCCAGATTATGCCATATAAGCGATTCGTATTGGCTGAAGCGAACATAAAATATATATGGATTCCGTGGGCAACGATTGAGTGGAATACAAATACCGACATTTCTATAAATTGCTAAATTTGGTTTTATTTTCTTGGTAGCATGCCGTCAATAAAAGTTATTTCTAAAGTAAAAGGTTTTCTTACTAGTCAGTCTGTATTTTTTTTTATAAAGATATTTCAGTTGTACTTCAGTCTTGAATCAAAATTTGTATTTATATTATGTCATATCTTGTAAATATGCTATTATACTCCCATGGTGGTTTTTGGAGAATAAACAATTGAAATTGAAGTCTGTAGAAGTTTTGGCATGTAGATTTTTGGGAGGTTACCTTAATTGGTACTTAAATCATTCAAGTAGTTAGACACAGTCTGTGTTGTCTATTTTCTCGGTCATTAGAATTTCATTTGTAAGTTCATTCTGTAGGAACGAAAGAAAATAGGTGTGCATGTATACTCGGATATCCTTGCGTCAGATTATGCCATATCGATTCGTATTGGCTGAAGCGAACATAAAATATATAAGGATTCCGTGGGCAACGATTGGGTAGAATACAAATACCGACATTTCTATATATTGCTAAATTTTGTTGTATTTTCTGGAAAGATGTGTCCAGTATTTAATTTAGTCATAAAACAGTAAGTCATCAGTGCATTTTCAACAATAGTCACCTGCTTGCAGCACCGGGTGTTGGTAGCATGCCGTCAATAAAAGTTATTTCTAAAGTAAATTGTTTTCTATTACAAGTCAGTCTGTATTTTTGTTTATAAAGATATTTCAGTTGTACTTCAGTCTTGAATCAAACATAAAAATTCCCAAGGCAATATGTAGTTATTCCCACATTAACTTCCTGAAATACAACAGCTTTATATATTATAAAATATTGGTCCATACAATCAAAACGAGCGTTGATAGAACCCGGAAGTACCGGGAACGGAGTCCAGGAAAGCGTTGCATGCTCGGATAATACTATATCTTATTCCAAATAACATGAAATAATTATTCTAAAACATATGACTCAATTTTTTTAAAATGTGTAAATTTCAAGAAGAGAAATTTCAAATATCATTTATTCTTACTTCTAAAGTTATTTTTTACAAAATGGCATTTTTCTAAATGGCAAGTATTTCTAAAGTTACAAGCAGACAAATGTGAAATATGCACGCTTAATCTTGATTAATATTCTATTAACGATTGAAGTGATAATTAGTTGTAATCATTTCAGCTCTGTTACCAATTTTCTAAGACGTTTTTAAAAAAAAAATATCATTAACGTCTCTTCTTTAAGTTCAAAGTCTCCAATTGCCTTCTTTGCTTCTATAAAATCATGAAAAACGTTGATATTAATAGGTACCAAAATGGTGCCACATGGTCGGAGCAACTGTTTATGCTGCATATCACTTTAATTTGAAGCTGTCGAGCTGTTGGTCTAGCAAATATTTTACGGTCGCATCTTTGAGCATGAGTTATTGCTGTTTGCAGCGTAACAGCGTTCTCAGTGACCGCCACTTGACAGGTACTTACTTCGCGAGTAGTATGTTTATACTAGTCAGCATTTAAACGTCACTAATCCAACATAAATACCACTATGCGATTGCAAATCTGGTGTATATATGTCAGGAACAATACAAATAAAGTTGTACATGTATATGATTTATATTATTGTTTGATTCAAATCGTTTGTTTAGATAAAATAAACACACGTGCTTTATACGACCAAGTGGTCCCTTTATAATAGAAATTGATTTCCTTTTGTAAATTGTTCACCTTCAATAAGCTTTTAAATCGAAAAATGTCTTCTTAATTGTATTATTATGATTTGATTTTCAGGTTGATCGCGACTTTCAAAAGAATTGTATGGCTGATTTGTGGTTTACACTATCCTGCAAAGTAATGTAGAACATATGCGCAACATTTTAACAGAATCGGATCAATAGTTTTGCAATAGTTTATATTTCATAAAAATGACTAACTTCAATATTTAGAAATATACGTCAAAATGCAGAGATTCGAAGAGGAATTTGTTGTTTGACATTGCATGAATGGACCCTGATGTAGAATAGTTTTGCAAAATTTTAACAAAATCGGATGAAAAGTTCTGTAGTTTTTCTCTAATAGGTCGCACTAAGTTCAAAATATATAATATAATTTGGAAAAAAATAATAAATTCACGAAAGTCATTTCAACTTGGCAATGAAGTCCACTGAATAAAGTAGAAGACAAGTGCCAAATTTAACATAATTGGATGATTAGTTTTTCTCTCATAGGTCGGACAAGATTAGTGAACGGACATAAGGACGAACGGAATGTATAACCTCGGTCGGTGGTACAATACAGTTCACAATTAAAGTTAACATATTTCGTCTTTCAACTATTCTATAACAATATATATAATTTTCGTTTTTTGGTTTATCAACGTGTTTTATAAGCCTATGACCTTATGCTGATCTGAAGAAAAGGGACCACATCGACCATTACGCATGTACGTGCATATTATAACAACATGCAAAAGTCTTTTGTTCAACACACACATACGTTAACACCTGTTGAAACAAATTCTGATAAACACAGCGTAACTTCGTGTTTGATAATGTTTTATGGTTAAATGAATACAAACAACAGTTGTAAGCCAGGTTTTCACATTTCCATAGTCCCAGATAATGTTGACCCTACCACTCTTTAACTGACCATCGCTTTACCATTTTTTATCATAATTTGATGATTATTTTTTTTATTTTAAAGGGTAGACATAATTTTTTATGAACCTGTGCCTAACTCAATACCGACCAGGTGGTCCCTTTTCCGGTAGCCTTCCCCATATATAGGAAAAGAACTTACAAAATATGTTATAAAATATTTTAACAGTACCTGAACTCAGCAAAAACATAAACAGAGGTCTATTATTTGCTATATTTTAAACAACTGCTGAATGAAAATTGTGTGTTCTCTTTATACATCTTCCTATAGATGGGTTTGCTAAGGCTAAGTAAAAAACTAAATGAAATAAAAATGTTTTTAATTAAAAAATCATAGTTTTTTTTCCAGAGAACATTAGTTTACATTGTTTGGACAAGGGCAGTAACAGAATGGAAAATCGACACTGTTATTACATGAACATTATATCAATGAGTTCTCAAATATTTCTTGATGACGTTCCTGGAATAGAACATCACGAAAGACTCATTCTATATACATAACTGTATTTAGAGATACATTTGTAGAATATCACTGTAGCTATATGTTTGCAACTATTTCGGGTATTATATACTTCCTCAAATTTGCATACCCATTTAATATTTTCCATTTAGCATGGAAATATAACAAACAGTAGTAACAGTTTTGACATCGGTCTGTCAGGACTGTTACATTTGTGTAAAATGGTGACATGCTATTAAACATTTCATATGATATCACAATAAGGAAAAGCTATTTAAGATAGTTCATTGTACAATATACTACATAAACACACACTTTGTTTTAATTATTACCACAAAGAGAAAGGATAAACACCTTGGTATAATTATGAAAATAGAAAACACTTGACATTTTATGTCAGAACTGTTACCAAAAATATTTTAGCATTCAATAAACGCTTTGCTTTACAAACATGTACCTAGAAATACATTAGAACAATTGTGTCAATATCAAGAGAAGATTAGAGTTGAGGAACATTAGTTCATTAAAAACACTAACCCTTAGTTTGAATAATAAGCTGTGAGATGTCAGAACTGTTACCAGTTATGTCTAATCGATTTTCAATTATCTATATACAATGATAATGTTTGAAATTGATAAGTTTTGTTAGCAGATGATTAGAAATCGACAAACTCTTACTTGCTCAGAACCACACCACTTGATAAAATTTCATATTAGGACAATTATGTGTTACAATATTACAAAATGTCAAAACTGTTACTTTATTATGTCAATAGTGTTACCGAAACATTTATCATCAAATATACTCATTGTTTTACCAGTTTGAACGTTCAAATGTGAAAACACTTTAGAAAATATCAAGGAAAAAGCATGGGAACATAATAAAGAATTCAGCCTTAGTTTACAAAGACGTATAACACATCTAATTCCTTGGTTTGAGTGAAAAGCAGTGATATGTCAGAACTGTTACCACTTATGTCCCCATTGTTCAATGATTGCTTCTGTTTTAACCATAACAAATGCCTCACGTGACTGATGCCTTGATTTGCTTTAATGTGGAATTACTACTTGTTTAATAAGTAAAAAAAAATACATATGTTTTATTCATGGTAACAGATTTGACATTAAAAATCACAGACAGCGTATGCTACCTAACTGAAGTTAATTTTCTCAATTAAACTACTAGCAGTGCAGGCAAATTACCAACCAATGGCAAGGCAGGTACGTGGTGGCCCATGACAGGAAGTTGCATCATTGTTCGCATCAAGGGAGCTATCATTGTTGCATTTGATTCATCATGGTAACAGAACTGACATAAAACCTTGGGACAGGCTAAAATATTAATAAAAAGAAGAAAAAAATAGATTTTAAAAAATTTATTTTGGTGACTTTAGTCCAGTTGGTTTGCCTATAAGCTTGTATGAGAACATGAAAATGAATGTGAATTCTGATTTTATTTATCATTTCAATAATGCTCTAAAATGTCATTTTCTAATTTGGGATAGTCACTATTGCTAGATTTTCTTACTTTCAAATGCTACAAAATAATTATTTATGAAAATATCTTTGATAAATTGATTTTAGTGAGTAGAGGAAATGTGTCTTTATTATTTTTGACAAACTAATAGAGTGACAATATCTAATATGTTTCAGTAAATAGCTGGGTCATGAAATTTACACTTTTTTAGATTGACTCATATATCAAAACTATTTTATATAATATGTCATTCCCCTTATATATGACCTTTCTAAACTAATTTAGTCCACAGTCGATGCTATTACGCTAATGTAAATTGATAAAATACAAAAGCATGATGTTGTTGCAAATATAAATGCATAAATATTATAATTAACACAATGTGTTATTATGTAAAAATAACACTTCTAAATACACTCATGCAGTCGTTGAAATGATCAACTAAATACCAGCCGAGAAATAGTATTGTGATCATATATCTCGTTTATTATTCGCTTCCTTTCAAACCAAAGACAGAAAAAAAAGCTTGACGCCTCTATGACGTAATATTGCGATGACATCACGATATTCATTTGTCAAACGCTTTTAGTAGTAAAGATTTTGTTCGTAAATTTAAGAATGTCTGCATATTTCGAAGATAACATTAAGTTTCATTGATTGCTGACAATTCAACGAAGCGTACATAAAATATGACACGCCGCCATCACATCGTTGGTAACCAATGGACGAGAGTTCGTGACATCATAGACAACACTTTTGCATAGATGATATCTGTGTTTTCAGTGTGATATCACTTAACTCTCATCGAGTTAGGGGGTAAAGCCGATATTGTTACGTCATCCCCATTGTGATATTTTCACAGTGTTGAGAAAGGGATATCGAACTACAGTGATGAGAGCATATTTTGGTTCTCTAACTGAGAAAACTCAGTCTCACATCGCTTAGCTTATCATAAAAGCAGTAAGCACTCCGCTAACTTTGCAATTTAAAGACGATACAAGGAAAAAGCTCGTGTCAACAAAGATAACTGGGTCAGGTTAGTGAGTTAGAGACATATTATAAACCATGGAACAGACCAATTGATAATGTCAGGTAATTAATTATACTTGTATTGGATTTTATATGGCTTGATTCATTTGTTGATATCACGAATGTTGAAACTGACCTTGTCTTTCATTTCAATATGTACGGTCAGAGGAAACTTCTTTGCGATCTCTATGAAGGCCGGTTTTCATGTCCAGTATCATGTTGCTATCATTTCTAATGCTATAGATAAACTGACGGGCAAAAGAAGGTATAACACTCACTAGTTTTCGATTAATTCAATATTTTAAAGAAAAGAGATGCACTTGATTACGGCACTATACAATAACACCTCTCGGCAGTAGTTTGAATGACTTAATTGGTTACTGTTTTATTTAAAATATCATTATCTAAAGTAGACAGGGGTAAGAAATGAAATTTACACCAACATGACCCCTACCATGTTCAAAATGAAGTAAATGTGTGCAGCACATTTATTGATTTTCACACAGAGTATGTGTTATATGTCGACGAACAGTTGTGTTTGATCAAAATTAATTTGGAGGAATTTCAAAATTAAGATTTTAAATTTAAATTTTTTTAAATTTTCCAACCGCGTACAGGTATTATTTGACTGATTTAATGTTTTTGACTAATTTCACAAACTAGTCCGTTTTTTAATACGACGTCGAAAACTCGAGATATTTGACTTTGAAAATTATACATAAATGATAAATGAGCCATATACTTTCTTTTGCCCGTCAGTGTAGAAACTACTCACTAACCATGTTTGATTCAACATTTTCTATTATAAGGCATATCCCGGTAGGTATCATTGACACATTTTGTCAAAATGTATGCATTAAATTTTATTTTGTTTACAGCGTTGCCCCAAGATGAATTCGAATTGTTGTCAAATCTCATCACAATTCTCATTGGCTGTCATATATATCTTTGATTGCAAACTTATTTGGATAGGAAGTAAACAGCAATAAGTTATTTGAATGAAAAGTTTCTATTTAGAAATGTTAAAAAAACAAGAATTAATAAATGATTTATATCGAAATGGTTGCTACGGAATGAGCCAATGGAAGGATGCGTCATTCGGACCCTTCAATTACTTTTAGGCCCTAATTTCTAAACTGAAAGTTCCTTAATTTATTCACGAAAAATGGTAAATTAACAAATGTGGTGCATAAATCTTGTGTACTTAAAACTATTTGTTTAATAACATTCGTTTATTTTACTCCATCAATATGAGACATTGAATCGTTTGTGGTTTGGATACAATCCAACCATTATTGGGTAACAGTTGCAAGGTAACCATTCCTCTTTTCTGAGTCTTGGTCTTAAAGGTCATTTTCATCTTCTGCATCTTGTCAACACCATAATGTCTAGCAATTATGTGCAAGGTAAACTATACTTCTGTTCAAAAATAGAAAATTTTATATGACTTTTTATTTATTCCAGTTTGTTGAAAGTTACTTTTATAAATGGTTTAAATCGGAAATTAAAAATTGAAAAACCAACTGTGAAAAATGTAGTCTTTTTCTTTGAATTTCCTTTGGTAAAATAAAGAGTCAGTGAAACCATAATTGTGTTTGTTTTATAAGTTAGTATTTCGACATCGCTTTATGTTCTAATCGTACATTTATTATATACCCTCGAACCAATTCTTGTTTTCCTCAAAAAGCATTAGGATTTCAAATTCGCAATAGTTATTTGTTCATATTACTCCAGATTAAAACCCCTGTACAGTGAACGTCCACGTGTTCAGAATGGTCTCTAGGAACCTGTTGCTATTGACAACACATGTACACTTGCGGCATGTGTGTTTGTGGACAGGAACTCCGCGTCTGGGACTCGTAACTCGAAGAAGTCGTTACATTGTCTGCAATGAAGGATAGTCGTTAAAGGATAGATGCAATGACATATTGTCAAAATCGGATTCATTAAAATGGGATGTCAATTTGACAATTGCTCGATTTTAAATTTCTGAAATCGGTCAATAAATTACTTATATATGGCTTTTTTTCAAAACGCCTAATTTAGCCCCGGCGACCAGAATGAAAGTCTGCGGGGTGTGGCCCCTGAAGAGATGACTTCTGTGACGTCACTGGAGTAATGTCATTATCGGCGATAGTCATAATTCAACGTAATTTCGCAACATTTTGATTGTTAATTTCAATAACAAATCTTCAATCAAACAACTTACATTTTCCATATATCGAATGTTTAGATATCAAACTAAGTAATTCCGCAGATGACAATTACATTATTGTTGCATAAATATGTGTTTTTGACGATTTAACACACCTCATAAATCCATCCAGTGGCAGTGATAATCATTAATTAGGCTCCACGGAGCGGGTCACAAACGACCCGTCGTCTTTGGTTAATCAGTCACGCCTCAATGATTCATTTCAAACGTTTCGTGGCGGTAATCGCGGTATGTTAAAATTGGTAAATCAAAATCGTCTTAATAATCAATTGCAAGTGTATATTGTCTCGATTTTATGCTCAACTGATTCCGATATACAATATACGTAGAGGTAATCATCTGTCATTCTTAAGAAGACTGAATTTGACCAGATCTTTATGCAAATATTGTTTTAACGTTGTGCAAGTAATCCATAAAGTTAGGACAGCCTTGAAAATGTCACTTAGCGACTTTGTTTAAGGTGACATATGCCTATATAGACCTTTACCTATTACTGTATTAAAGGAAAGGGATGTAACGACGAAACCACCCCATGCTCATTCAAAGTCATATTACGCATCAAAAACATGACACAGTCGATGACTACGATACGAAAGCTGAATGATTTCCTACAAAATGAGCTATAAATGGTCACAATCGGATCATTATTGCAAAAGATATGCGACAAGACCTCGCTATCTCCAAACTTTCAAGCCAATTTCAACGCTCACGAAAATCAGCGAAAACTCACCTTTTAGAATGTGTAATTCCAGAAATGTTGACAGCACCTATGAATCGGCAGATACGAACCGCAGAGTGAAACTGCAGATGTAAAAAAATATTACAATACCTTCATATCATTTCTCCGACTGCATTTCGGCATTATGTCTCAAATCATCATTGAATGCTTGAAAAGATACATCATTCTATTCATAAATATCTATAATAACTAGTTAATGTTTCTATAGAGAGATCATTCCATACTTAAATATTGCTTATACGTAGTAAATCTCCAGAAAATAACGCAAAGAGAGAAACTAAGAAAATAATGGTTTTAGTTGTTGTACAAATTGAACAGTCAGCAACATGAGCATGGCCATGTGACGTGCAGACATTGGAACATTCAGGAACATTGCATTCTGGGTCAGGGAAATATACACCTTACCTTTGGACATGAGTTTTAATATGATGAGGGGCGGGATAGCGCAGCGATTAGCGTGTTCGGCTTCGGATCAAGAGGCCCGGGGTTCGAATCCCGCCAGGGGCACGGCAACTTTGTCTGCAATAGAGAACTGTTCTACACGCAGTAAGGTTTGGGTGCAATGCTACAATGATTTTCAGCGTAGTACCACCCATGGTTCGCTAGTTCCAGACGATGCTCGCAGGTTTCACCGCAATGCATAGCCCCATTACGTTGCGGGCTTTCTCCCTGCCATAATACTAGCAGCCGTGATATAAGTGTAATACTCTTGAAAGCGGCGTTAAACACCAACTCTTAAATCTTTAATTTGACAAAAATATGTGAACATTTTCAGACAAAATTAACCATATAGCTTTGATAATAGGTTGAGGTCGATTATCTTGAAAACGATTTTTTTTTAATTTGTGTGATGAACCTCATCATACATACAGCAATGTCTAAGAGTCATTCTAAAAAATGTGGACAATTCCTGTCGTCCATATTCTAAGGTGTCTAAATCAGCGAGAACAGCCAGAATTAAGCTGTTTATTTATGTTTAATATAAATGCTAACATTTAATATGACTAAAACAACACTTTCATTTGCAGATATATACCCTATTCATTTTTAATTTTATCAAAACGATTTTAAAGTGGTTAATTTGGTGTGTCCCAGCTAAGAGAAATGCAATTTCAAACGTCTCCCATTTGAAAATAAATATCTAAATATTATTATTTCAAAACGTGGTTGAACGTAACAACAATTTAAGAACTTTAGATGTGCATCAACTCAACCTTGGCTAATGTTTATTATGTTCACTCTGTCTTAGGTTTGTCACAGGAAACATGTCTTTCCTGTAACAGTGTCATATAATCTTGAACAAATATATGATCCCTAAGTTTCAGCCATGACAAATGCTCCGTGCTATCTTTTGCTTCACAAAACTAACCATGTGCTCTGGAATTCAGATAGATACTTTTTGTAAAAGGTTGACTTCAAGGTATGAATTAATAGAGTAGATTTTATCGTTGTCTTTCCTGTAACACTATAAAAGTTGACGCATGCACATTTTGATGCACGTGTGTACCCGTCGTTAATTGATATAAATTAGAAGTCTGGAATTCGCCGCTTTTTTGGCGACGGGGCGAAAACAATTATCAGTTTACACGCCATTTTGCAAGTATATTCTATTTTATGGCTTTCCTAAATCACCGAGCATACATGCAATTCACTCACTATGTGTCGCAACCACCCCTCTCGCCATTTGCATCGGAAGTAGTTCTGATGGCGCCCTCTAACTTCCAGGAGGGGAGGTAATAGCTGGGTACCCCTCAAAATTGATGGAATCTATGACAGCACATATGGACCATCATTTGCGACTGTTATCCATTTATTTGTTATGGTTTAAATATGTTTTCTTTGTACATATTTCCATGAATACGACCTTTTTCTAGACTAGTTGTTGAAACCCTCTTCAGAAACCATGATGAAAAGACCAATCTTACATCGATATCAACACCTATATTATGGATCATTTCCATGAGGAACTAAATTCATCCATTTTACTCATTATAGAAACATAATACTTCATTTAAATGTGGTTAATAATACAACTGGGTAATTCGTGTGTCATTGCATATGTTTCATTTCTTTTAAAATAGTTAAATAATGGTCCGTAATTCTTACATCACGAAAAAGGGTAAATGCCTTAAAAACGTCTCATTGTAAATACGCTTGTTGGTGGATGTTGTAGGTTGTTGTTTTTTTATTCATTTATTTCAGAGACATACCTTTTCATCTCCCGGGCTCTGAACGTCTGTTTTTCTGTCAGTCTCTGTTGATTGGTGTTGTAATATGTGTAAAATTGCTTATAATCATACTTACCAGCTTTATTTATTTATTAAAAACATCCCAACATTACAACATTACATGGGTCGTTTAGTGATCATTGTATTACAAAATATCAGCGAAACACTATGTACATGCAATTGGCCAATGATGCAGTTTTAATTTGATTTAAATAAACATGTTCCACTTCATCATTGGCAATACGCAAGTTTGTAAATATTGATATAAATTCTAAATAACCATCCACGTATCATCCACGAATACGTCTGATCTTCGAAGTTACCTACAGTCGCCGTGTACCCTATTTTCGAGGGTGCCGTAATGTCTGGTCATCCAGCCTAGCAAGACGTGGGTGAACGTTTTTTTTTTCAATCAATAACAGGACAAACAACGGTACTAGACTTGTACAAAGATAAAATATACATATGGATTATACAAATATGACTGATAAGATGCTTCATAACAAAACAAACTTATAAAACAGCTGTTGTGTTGAGAAAGAGCTACAGACTGTAGTTTACATCAAATAATTAAGGCGTTTGAACATTTAATTTTTGCTCACAAGACGTTACATCTCAACAAATGAAAACGGTTTTCGTGGGTCTAAATATTACATATTATTGGCAGCGACGGTCATAGAAACTATAACAAATATGATATATACGATAACAATACGAAGGTTATGAAAAATGCTAGATCACAGGCCATGTTTAAAATGATTTAACAATAGATGTAGGCTTGTACATTTTCACAAAATACACAGCTTAATTGTTGGTCTGAGTCGTAGATGATTTAATATTTATTTTAAGTTATCCAATCGATTATGACATAAAACAAAATTATATGTAAGTCACAAAAGGATTTTCTCACTATACTTGAATTTCACTAAGTACTGTACTGTATGTACTGTATATTAACTCCCCTAGGGGTATCCTGAACCTGATACTGAGATACAACGTTGAGTACGGATCTGACTCTCCGACACTCACAAACTCGGGTGGACCGTGAAATATGCGGGCCTGACATCCCTGGCACACACACCTTTACCCTGTATATCCGCACACTCAGTACGGCTCGGACTGTACACAACAGCCACTTCACATTCCCGCACACCCTGACCCCGGACGTGGATGAACTAAAACACTAGCTGCATCATACAGCCACACAACAACCGCACACACTGGACACGGCTCGACTTGTCTCCACTTCTGGACTACTGGCCCACACAGAAGGTTACGTCACTGGTCACTCGACCCCTGACCCCGGACGTGGATGAACTAAACACACACATGTCAGACACATAAAATATCCATCATCCAAACATATAAGCCATAAACACCATCATAAACACATTTGCATAAATACCTACATTTCATGATTTACACAATACACTAATCAATTATTGATTAAAAACAATTAACGCTAAATAACTACTGCACTTTACACAAACTCACCTGTACCCTGGAAATTATGTCCATCAAATGTACCTAATACATGTTGAGGCACACGGCTTCCTACAGTGGTCAACCACCTGTACGATAAATAATCAGCATTACTGTTGTAAACTCCTGCAATATAAAGCAAAGTTGCTAACAGCAATATTAGTTTACAACAAAAATTCACGAACAGCAAATCCAATTGTCAACCAGTCAGAGCAGCAACTGACAAATCGGCGACAGCCTTGCCTTATACTCACTGACTGCACGTGCTAAACGAGCAGGGTGGCGCATCCATGGTTTTAGTAGTCTGCTCTCGCCTGCTGAGTACTAAGTTCAGATGCGGCTGAGTTCGTGACAAATATACACACTCCTTACTAGATATTCTGCAAACACCTTTCATCCTGTAACATTATTGACTGTCCTGTAACAAATCTTTGAAATATGTATCTATTTTACTTTACCAAAAAGTATGTATGTGGCAAGAGAAGCCGTTATCAAGATGTCTTTTCAACCATAGCTTCAGTTACATTTCAACATCCAGTCATTCTTTCCATAATAATTTTCAAACTTGTTCTTTATAATTAATGTCTTTCCGGTAACACCAATTTGTCTTTACAGTAACAAATAGTTACATGTGATCAATACCGAAAATAAATACAACGTGTCATGAACTAGTTCATTGTAAATGATTGAATTTATGATTGAAATTTGTCGTTTTTGCTTGGCTTGTTCTAAATGACCAATCCAATCTCATCGAAAATAACTAAATGTTATTCAATTGTCTCTTCCGTAACACATTATTTTCAATATAAGTGAAGTCGTTAAAATCACATTACTTAAAGTAGTATTGTGAGTCACTCCTTTAATACTAGATGTGTCTCAACCAATAAAAGTTGGCAATGTCTTGAGATATCAGTAGAATTGTCATATACTATCCTTGTCTGTCTGTCTAGTAACAATGGGTGTCTTTACAATAACACTGTTGTCTTTTCTGTAACATCATTTGTTTCTTAATTACTTACTTGAATATTAATGATATGATGTTGAAAATATTGTGGAAGAATACATTACTATGTATGTGAAAATGTCAGTAAAATATGTTATTACAAAGTCAATTATTTTGGAATCTAAAGGTTTTGAAAATTCTGTTAAAGGTTTTGCATTCTGTTTTCCTAGGCAAACAGTTGCTCGCCATAATGTTAAACTCCAAAGTAGAATATTTGCACATTTTATGATATACCTACTTCTTAAAAGACAAGGTTTTAACATGCTTTTGTATAATTTGAAATAATTATTATATTAAAACATATTTACCACAAAATATAACTGTTACAGGAAAGACACTCATGGTCACACTCCCTATTTGAATTAATTTGCCACAGACTAAATATACCTCATTAAGCCCCGCTTTTATATTTTTCTCATATCGTAATGATATGTCTTCATATTTGTGGTGAAAAAATTGCATACAATTTTTCAATTTTGTGTGTCCGAAATTGTCCACTTTTTTTAGAATGACTCTTAAACACCAATGTTGTGTGGCACCAAATGAAAGAGGATTCGAACCACATTTCAAGCTTGTTGATTCAACCAATCAAGTGTGTATTGTAAGAGAAGTGTGGTTCTGAAAAAGTTTCATTTATCAAAAATATCCTTAACAACATAGGTTTAAGTTTTGGATGGCTATCCCAATATCCTATTTCATCTTCCTGGCTCAAAAAACTGCTCATTCTATTCTAACTGATAATGCTAAATAAATCTGGAGGTCAGAAGTATACAATTCCAAAAAGGGTGTAGTTTATTCTGTTCTGAAACCTCAATTTGAACTGGAAAATTATTTAACGTCCCTTCCTCAATGTGAAGCAATCCCATTACTTCTATTTCGTACATCATGCCACTATTTGCCAATTGAAAAGGGACGATGGAATAAGATACCTATATATATCTGAAAGAAAATGTAAATTGTGTTTAACTGATGATGTTGCAGATGAATTCTATTATATTTTTATTTGTTCATACTTTGCTGAACAAAGAAGTTTGTACATACCACATTTTTTTCAAATAATCCAAACATGCTTAAATTGCAAAAACTGTTCATGTGTAAAAGAATATCTGTATTAAAAAGACTTAGTAAATTTTGTAAAATTAAAATGCAAATTGTAAAATCTTCCGGCTAATCACTTATCCGCTATCATTATGTATTATACTGTCATTTTGTACATCATATGCCGAGGTTCTCGGCCTGAGCGTAATAAAGTTCTGTTCCGTTCTGAAAAATCAGGACTACTGAAGGTAAAGATGGCTTGAACATTGATGTCAAGTCTTAATGTGTTTTGCCACCTTAAAGTCACAACGATAAGAACTAATGCCATGTCTATAATTATATTCGTGTCACGTCATTTAACATCGCTTATAAATGTCAAATATGCAACTTTATACATTTTAAGTAGACGAACTAATGCGTTACAAAAAGATCATGACACATAAACATCTGAAATAATTTAACTATGGAATTTGCCAACGTTTCTGGACGTCATGCCAAATTAAAATGTCCATCACATATGTAAATATCACAAATTGCATACTTACACATATTACGTGTCAAGTAAATATAGCGTATTGAGACAATATGGCATAACACAACTAATTAGAATACTGTGAATGCACAACCGCAAACTCAAGTTACTGTGTGCAAAAGCTTAAGATTAGAGCTATGTTCGCGTGTCTCTTTAAGCAGGGAAATTTCCCCTTTAAATGTACGAGATGGTCCAACAAGAACGAGTTAATCTCTTGCACAGATCATAGGTGATGGATGTTTCTCTGATATCATCGCGATGGCCTTTAAAACACCAAGTTAATCCTATCATTTCAAATTTCACTGAATTACATACTACTTATGTGTGAACTGAATTTCAAGTCACGTGTTGAAAGGTCAGAGGGGATGTTTAAAATGAGAGGGGGAACAGTGGGAAGCCAATACATGACTGTGAAAATGATCGTCTACGACACCACATTATAAAAATATTCATAATATACGCTTTTACCCACTTGATCAGTTATACCGAAATAATCACTGGCGTATGTATAATCTGTATACTAATATTATAAGATCGGTTAACAAGTGAAGTGATACGAAGCTTTTAACATATAAGATTACATGCAGAGATGTTGCTGGGACAGGAGTTCATATTACTGGTGCTGTGTTTGGC
The DNA here is from genome assembly GCA_936450465.1 of Gibbula magus. Classification (NCBI taxonomy): domain Eukaryota; kingdom Metazoa; phylum Mollusca; class Gastropoda; order Trochida; family Trochidae; genus Gibbula; species Gibbula magus. Next base: position 47,115,873 of record OW388297.1, read on the forward strand.
AACCATTGAGATTGGTAAGTACAATTCATTGACAGAATATCTAATTTGTTTAAAAGAAATGTACATCATATATTTCCAAATATTCATATTATGCCTTTTTCCATCCGACAATGTTACCATAGATCATAGATTTATCCTCGTTTCAACATCAAACAATATCATTAATTAACCGGTGATAAAAAAAAATAAGCAATTGTTGAAATCAAACACAATCAATAACAAGTGTTGGCACTAAGATGCATTGTTCCCCGCAAGCTAACGTCGAGTTAAACGGAGGGGTCTATCGGGGTATTTTTTGGAAACGAAATTCGAGATGATATTCCCGTTTACACATATATATGTTATTAATATGATTAAAACACATTCAAATTGAAAGATACTAATGAAGGTATTATTTTGATGACTTTATTTTTCACAACTTGATAAACAGAAGCGTATATTTGTTGAAAATAAAAACAAGGAGAACTGAAGCCATTCACCGGCGCTGCGAGTGGGGGGAAACTTCGCTACAGCATAACAGCAAATTGTATATTAATTTTATGACAGTTTATGTCAATGCTCTATCAATGTATGTCTTTAGTTATTAAAAAGTTGTAAACTTAGGTACAATATAGCCTGTTGTCATTCCACGTAATGAAAAACTATCCAGGATGGCGACAGTCGTAATTATGATCGAAAACCGGACAATGTTCCGCGGCTGGCGCGCGTCAATTGTTCAAGCGTAATTTTGAAAACTTGTATGTAGCAGACAGAGACAGATATTGGTTGGTACTGTTCAATGGAACATACAACTGGTATACATGTAAATAGGGCACATAAATTCGGCTTCTCGTCGTGTATTAAGCCGTTGCTCGAGTTTTATTGAAATCAAGTTATTGTCAAATATTTGGCGTTAGATGATACATATACACGTGATTGATTTGGACATTTGATATTTTTGTATGTATCAAATCTAAATACAATTTCATGAAAAACACGTAGTGTCCCTTTAACAAGAACATGGCATACCTACGCCACTGAATACATAAGTAAAATTCATAGATTTTACTGTAGAGAAGAGTTTTCTCCGGTAAACTCCATGGTAAATAATAGCAGTAGAAACATTTAACCAATGTGAGGAAATATCTACATTGCGACAATCTATTACAACATGTCATTTTTTAAATTTCTATGATTTTACAACGTCAAATTTATTTTTTAATATGTATTATTAATGTATACAAATCTCAATTGAGAAAGCAGAAAAGCGCAACATTTATATGAGGCAGTTCAGGCGGAACTGGACAGTGTCGTCACCAAATTCCGGCACTAACAAACAACCTTAGCTTAAAGGTTATTGCTTAAATCTCCCTGTTTGGTTACGCCAACGAAATAAGAAACATAGTTCGCCATTGGTGTGTTATAATTAGCGAAAGGGACTTGCCATGTTTGTGGGAACCCAGCGCATCGGGCCTTTCGACGGGAAATAATCCAGGAATTTAGTCTCAAAGTGAAGCAAGTGAAACAAAGTATCCTGGTTTCCAGGATGATTGACTGCGATCAATTTATTAATGTTTATTGAAAAGTGTTAGACATGCAACAATGAACACTACATCCTTTTCCATGGTAAAACGTATACGCTTCGCTCCACTCGCTCATACCCTTGGTTATGCCCAACACGATCACGCGCGAAGTGACGTGTGATCCAGCCAATCAAATAGTTTTCTCGCGATAGTTATCCATAAAATTGCAGCCAACCACAGATAGCCTTTCAAACTGTAGTTGGTTTTCGCTCTTCTGCTCTCCCGAAAAATACCAACGTTCTTAGATTACCGAGCTGAATTCCATTCACGTTAACTGGTCAAATTTTAGATACTGCCTTTTAGTAAAATTCATTAGTTACAGCACTATAAATCTTCAAAATTTAAAATTTTGGCAAAGACAATTTCAAATATAGTCGCAAGCGATGATAAAAGGATTCAGCGCTCTATGTTATATATTAAATAATGATTTTGCCTATCAGTGCATTTTGGGTAATTTATCGTATGTCAAAGTCTTACTACCGCACAAATAATCAAAATCGCGGCTACACCATGTGTCATACCAGGTCGTCATAATTTACTTTTTTGTGACATTGACATTATCCATCGTTCAAAACAAGTGGCAGGTCTGTAGTATTATCGTAAACATTTTGCCTATGTTGGACATTTCAATTTTAAAAAATGTAATTTTTTCAAAATTATTAAAGACGGATATGACAGTTTGCGAGCGATTCTATTATTGATTCATAAAGATAATATTCTTGTCTTACTGTCCTGAAAAATATTTCAATTCGATAGGTAGGGTTTTTGGGTTAATTGCTCTTGAAATTTGCGCTTTTTGAAAAATCACCTGATTTCAAGTATGGACTGTGGAAAAGGTTTAGCGAAATCGGTACAAAATCGAAAATAAAGTTGTTTACCAGTGCCTCAGCTGCACAAATAAACACGTTTCAGCACTTTGATGCAAGTATCTTCAGAGGAGAAGATTACAGGTACATGGGCCGGAAGATTGTAAAAATGGCGGCTTACGATGACTTATGGTGACTTACGATATCGCCATGATTTACTATCTTACTCGTATTCTTATGGCGCATCTTTTGAAAAAAGTTTCAAGTCTCTGTGTGTATTTTGAGTCAAATTCACATTACCGCACAGATAATCAAAATGGGGGCTAAGCCATTTGACATACGAATTCGTCATGATTTACTTCTTTTGTCATAATGACATTTGACCATCGTTTTGCCCATGTAAAAAAAATAATTCAATTTTTAACTTAAACACACTTGATATGACTGTCTGCGAGTCATTTTATTATTGATTCATAAAGACAACATTCCTGTCTTCCTGTCGTGAAAATATCTTGAAATTCGGTTGGTAGGTTTTTTAGTTATCTCCCCTGGAAGTTTGCACTTTTTGAAAAATCAACAGATTTAACCTACGATCAACCAGAGAGAAGATTACAGGTACATGGGGTCGGAAAATGAAAAAATTGTGTCTAAAATCAAAATGGCGGCTACACCACGTGACCTACGAATTCGCCGTGATCTACTTTTTTTCATTCGTATGGTTATTGTGCATCTTTTCAAAAACGTTTCTCGACTCCTATGTGCATTTGGAATGAATGAACTACATTTAGATTCGATCTGAACCTTTAATGGCAGGGCAGATTGGACCCACAAGCTCCGTAGTTATATTCCATATTAAGGGCTGTCCGCATGTGGAAGCTGATTGCATTTGCTTCAGTCGTTTTTTCTTGTCTTGAAATAATTATAAATACGCCAATAATAATAAGGATTCAGCCAAATGGCTCAGTGTTACCTATAATGATCTAAAGCAAAGAGAAGCTTTTAATTAACGGAGTGAACTGGAAAGAAGCCAAAATACATTAAAGCATTGTATGATTATAGCCTTTCTGTCAATAGTTGTCAATACTTGTTGAAAAATGGATGACATTTCACCATCCAGTGATCCTTATTTTGCAAGATAAAAGATGATTTGTTGTGTGAACGTCAACCTGATATTAAAGATGTTGTTTTTGACATCTGAAACCTGAAGTTTATCACGTTGTTTAGACACAACGGTACTAGTTTTGTTTGGTAAAAAATGAGTACCATAAAATTACAACTTCAGTCCTAATTTCCTAAAGATTTTTCATTGAAGAAAGCTGTCACAAAATCTTCTTTTCTCATGTCGAGCGTGATTAATTCAGTCAAATTATCGTAATTTTAGTTTTGAATAATTGGAGGTGCTTAATTCTTTTTCCATATGTATACATCATTGTATTTTCAGATGGGGTACTAAAGCTTGGATTAAATCGTGAACTGAAAAATGGAATCAATCATGAACAACAGAAAGTAGAAGGACGTGAAGTGAAAAGTGGATTGAAACATGAGATGAAGAGAGTCTTGGGAGGAAGACTAGCCCAGGAAGGGGAGTTCCCCTTTCTGGTGTCCCTCTGGTACATGCCCGACAACGCCTTCACCAACAACACCAACATGCACCACTTGTGTGGAGGGGCCCTCGTGGATCCTAGCTGGGTCCTTACAGCCGCCCACTGCTTCGAGTAAGGTCTTAAGTACTGTTTGTTTGCTAATATGAATCATGTAGATATAGACTCTTTTAGGATCCTAGTTGGATCCTTACAGCGGCCCACTGCTTTGAGTAAGGTCTTAGTTGTGTTTGTTTGCTAATATGAATCATGTAGATATAGACACTTTTAGAATCCTAGGTGGGTCCTTACATCGGCCCACTGCTTCGAGTAAGGTCTTAGTACTGTTTGCTTGTTTGCTAATATGAATCATGTAGATATAGACGCTTTTGGTATCCTAGCTAGGTCCTTACTACCAGCCACCGCTTCGGGTAAGATCTTAAAACTGTTTGCTTGTTTGCAAATATGAATCATGTAAATGTAGATACTTTTAGGATCCTAGCTGGGTCCTTACAATCTGCCGCTGCTTCGGGTAAGGTCTTAGAACTATCTGCTTGTTTGTTTTCTAAGAAATCATGTACATGTCTTAATTCTAACTAATTTTTGTTTCCTGTTATGACACCAAGTAAAGACGTGCAAAAGAAATGTCACCAAACAAAATACAAGATATATATTTCAATCATTGAGCTGTACATACGACTGGAGTCGAGTTACATCAAGTCCTCCAATTGTTTCAAAAACAAAACATTCAAAACATTATCTGTTCATATTTCGTATTGGTCAGAAATTGATGTTTAACTGACGAACTAGGAGAGTAAAAAGTGTTTCATGGCTTGTTTTAGGACATCCTACACTAACAAATGTAAAGTGGTTTATGCCGACAACATCTTTCATCAATTACATTTCTATATTGTATATGTTTTAACTCGAATGCCCATCATTCTGGCAAAACAAAAACATTTTGAAAAAGCGATTTCAGCAATCCAGCTGTTTTTAAATTGACAAAAATACTCTGAGCATAGTCTTATGAATAACTGAACATGTGTCCTATCAAATACATTCAAAATGTGTTTTATCGGACAGAGTGTTCCGTTTTATACAATTCTGTCTTGTTCAGTACCTGTCATCTTTTTCTTGCAAATGTAATGTTATAAACTGTAAATACCAAGGAGAGGGTATCGTAAGTTGGATAACTTGTTTCCAATCGTTTTGATTATGAATACAATATGTTTAAACCAAACCACCGTTACAGAATACAGGCAGTCATAGAATACATGTTTTTCATTCAGCGTTACATTACAGTGTGTACAGTGTTAACAGATACAATGTATAAGCAGTATTAGTATTGAAATTTTTCTTACTAAGAATTCCACTTCTAAATGTGTTAATTAATACACGTTTATGTTCATGGTAACTAATGTTAAACATATATTCCTCACAGGTAAATTTATGATAACTATAAAATGTGAGAATCAGTCTGAAGAGGATAATGCCAATGAATATTCTCTGACACGTTGGCTAAAAACATGGAAACAATTATCTTGATCCCAAACTGATTGGCTAACCAAAATAAAACCATAAGCCATAACGAAAAAGTAAATATTTTACATGACTGACCAAACTTGCTCTCTTTCTCTCAGCAATGGGTGGCAACATGTTATAACTTTGACAATCATATCTTTAGCGTTGCATTTTTAACAATCATAGCCAAAACGAATAGTTATGCAGTCTTAGAAAAAGCATTACAACGACATATACGTCTATGCAAGTTTTGCTTTATACGCAACACCGTTATTACCACTACTTTATCGGGTAACTAATAATGTATTATATTGAACCTCTTGTCTTATGCCTGCTAACATAGAAACGTTTCGAATTTGTCAGCAAGAACCTGCTCCAGGGAAGCGAGAATAAGAGCAACTGGAAAGTAGTGGTGGGCAAATATAACCAACTTCGTGAAGAACCCAACAATCAGATAAAGCTGATTGAAGAGATTCACGTGTACAAAGATTACAAAGGTAAGTTACGTGTTACGACGTACGAGTCAATGTACATTATGTGCAATATATATTGTATTACCTTATACATGATAAAAACAGAAATGTATGATTAAGTGTTAATACAAAATGACACACAGCCATAAATTGGTTTATGATACACTAAACAATAGAACATTAAAAACATTCAACCGGAAATGAAACGTCATCATACAAAATACAAGATAATTAAATCCACGAGTGATAAACACGACTGAATCAGAGATACATCATGTCTTCAGTAGCCAACTAAACTAAATTTAACATTTCAAAACAGACCTGTTCATATTACTGAGAAACACACGTTTTAAAAATCGTCGATTTTAAACTCCTTAACTAGACGAGATAGAAGAGTTCATTTGTTATATATTACGTCCCAAGGTAAACCTAATTCAAGTTTCAAGAAAGTCACTTATGTTAATAACATCGTTTATTAATGAAACTTCAAAAACGTTAAATGCCAAACATTCTGGTCAGAAACCATTTTGGTGACGTTTCTGTTGCGGTTGAGTATATAGGGTAGAAACAATATTGTTTTTTCAAAGCGTTAGAATATATACAATAACATACACACATGTACGGATAAATGATAATAAAATGTCAGTTATTTAATATGTAACGTTATATACAAGTGAGGTATGCACTCTCTCATAGTATCAAACATTTGTTACTTTGTAGATGCTTAAATTCGGATATATCGATCAACGGTTGTGGGTATATAGTAATACCAATGATTTCGTCCGTCCTTTTCTTGTCCTATCGATTACAGAAAAACTATTCCTCTCATCTGTTTCAAATTTAGCACATGTCTTTTTCACCACTAGGAGAGGTTCCGTGCGAAATTTATACTGAATTGGTGATTTTTAAAAGTTTTTGGCGAATTTTTGTAGTTTCTAACTTAGTCATATTCTGAGCATTTTTTGTCTGATCGATTACAGAAAAACAATTCATCTCATCCTTTTCACATTTGGCACATATCTTTCTCAACACTTGGAGAGGTGCAGTGCGAAATTTAAACTGAATTGGTGATTTTTTAATTTTTGGCGAATTTTTGTAGTCTTCAACTTAGTCATATTCTGAGCATTTTTGTCCGATCGATTACAGAAAAACCATTCATCTCATCTTTTTCATATTTGCCATATATCTTTCTCACCACTTTAAGAGGTGCAGTGCGAAATTTAAACTGAATTGAATTGAATTTTTGGCGATTTTTTTTAGTTTTCAACTCAGTCATATTCTGAGCATGTTTGTCCGATCGATTACAGAAAAACTATTCATCTCATCCTCTTCACATTTGGCACATAATTTTCTCACCTCTAGGAGAGGTGGAATGCGAAATTTAAACTGAATTGGTGATTATTTTTTTTTAAATTGGCGAATTTTTGTAGTTTTTTACTTTGTCATATTCTGAGCATTTTTTGTCCGATCTATTACAGAAAAACCATTCATCTCCTCTTTTTTGAATTTGGCACATGTTTTCTTCACCACTAGGAGAGGGGCAATTCTAAATTTAACACGATTTTGTGAATTTCTTTATTTTTAGCGAATTTTTATAGTGTTCACTTAGTCATATTTGGAGCTAGAATGAATGTAGCTTCTGTGTTGTCATTTGTTGACTTTATCATTTACTTTTTCAGTCGGGGGTATTAGGGAGCCACGCTCACTTTTTAGTTTAGGAAGCTTCTATAATATTGCAATTCGTATACGATTCATGACAAACACAAATGATTTCACGAATGCCATTAACGGATTTAAAGAATTAGTTATGAATTATCAACAGCTGTTCACGGATGTGCACAGTTTCCCTTGCATGGTTCATGATAATCGGGTCGTGGTGAAATAGAGGCATAAGTTGGTTATTTCAATATGTACTTCAAAATTATTTTTTTTATTATTGCATGTTTTCGTCTAGTGTACCTTATAATCTTTGTTCTGATCCCAGTAAATGGTGTCAATGCGATCAACGATGTAGCACTGCTTAAACTTCAAACACCTGTTGACATGAACAAAAACTGGGTGGGTCTCATCAACCCGGATTCGAACCCCAACACCGCGGTCTCTGATGCTGACTGTTACGTGGTTGGATGGGGCCAAGTGGCAGAATGTAAGTAGTTTTAAGTTACATGACAATGGTACAAATGTGGGGTGCTGAGTTTGCCAGGCGCTAATAAATGTCAACGTTAGCAACCCTTACCAGCTACAAACTAAATCTTAGGAGATCGCCAGAGAGTGAAAAAAGATAGTCAACAAATATCATAGGGCTAATACCCTCATTCCACGACCCCACTGCGATCGATTTTGGTCTCCCAGTCGTGCACACTCTAACTTCCATTAACATAGCATTGAAGTCTTTGGAAGTTCCCCATTCTCGCCGAAATTATCTCGCTCACTCGCCATGGGTCGCATATTGCCGCAGAGTCATTTGCAATTTTGATTGTCTGCTTAAAAAATTGCACAACTTATGCGATCGATACAAAAGATTCTTGTTCACAAATTTGATGTTTGGCCCCCATTCCAATCGGTACGATCAAGCTGGTTGCAGTGGTCCCCAACATTTAGGCGATCAATTTTCAACAATTTTCAGCTTGTGGTTCCACCAAGCTGGGTGTACGATCCCACTGCGATAACAAATTGATCACATTTGTCACATTTTTTGGCAAACACGTTGAAACAGAGTAGAGACTGATATGACCACATTGGGACATTGTTGCGAATCTTGTACAACTCCAATATGACAATGGCGACTTTTCACACAACCACATTGAGACATATTCAACCTCATCAAAACCTATTTGCCCAACTGGTCGGGACCAAAGTAAAAAATTACCGTGACAGACTGCAATCATGTCATTCTGAGTCTGACTAGCATACAGGTAGTACCTAGATAAGATGGGAAATGAAATGGTCCTGGAATGCAATATGGGTACTAGAGTGAATCACCCCTTTTGAGAGTCAAGAACACAGTCAGTATTACCACCATCTTATCCAGAAGTGTCTGCGTGCTCCCAAATCCGTACGGTGTTGGTACTTACAACGTACGGCTACCACTATTCTACCAACGTTTTTGCACGTAGACAGCACGCACTTGCAAGTACAGCTGGTTGTGACCGCTGCTTTACCAGTATGCAAGTATGACCTATGGCTTTACAAGACATCAGTTCAAGATACCCCTATCAGCTGCAAAGGTACCGAGGATGCCTACAGATACGAGGTATTCAAGACGTATACTACAGAAAAAAAGTCCATCCAAAGAGGCTCTGTAGCTACTACCTTCACCAACTAATATGGGCGTCCAACACTCGTCAAAAAGTTCAAAATACCACCCTTTTGTCTTTCTTCTTCCTGCTTCACATTCTGGATGGTAGTAGTAACTGTGTTGTTGTATATCCGTAAGCTAGGGGGAAGCCACTCTCGTATACACATTTCATGCCGTCGACATCTTCTTCTACTTCATTAATGGTGTCTCATCATAACTAAGGTGCAGTCGCCGATAGTCTGCAGTTCTTTTTGGTTTCCCAAAGCAAAGCAATTTTCCAACGTGTGTAGGTGCTATGTGTATGATAGTCAAACTAAGAATGAAATGATTGCAGATGGTCGCAGTCCTTTTTATATTTTGGACACGACCAGCCGTGCAAAAATATGAGGTTGCATTTGTCTCAATGTGGTCGTGTGAAAAGTAACTATGGTCGTACTGTAGTTATACAAGACTCCCAACTGTCCTATTGATGGTCGCACGCAAGTGCAAAAGCTGCCACACAGGTCGCAAATAAGTTGCAAGTCTATCGCATGTCGAGCTCAGAAAAAATCACGGTGGTCTCAGTATGGTACTAGCCAAAAATGGAAAATGATATCACTTGTTGCACTGTCACCCGGCTTGGTGGAACCATAAACTCATACAAAAAATTATCACCTAAATGTCTGGGACTGAAGCAACTGAAGTGTTTGCCGATATGTGGATATTGTCGTTGGACCTTAAGAAGGACAGTTTAACGGTAAACCAAGGGCTAAATTGATTATATCCGGTTACAAATAAGACAACGGGTAAAATGGATTATATCTATTAAAAAATATTAATATTCACTTTATATATTTACAATCTCACATTCATTTCAATATGTTCCTCCGAAATTTGCATGTACACTAAAAGATTCAGTGTAAAGCAGAATTTCCTTCTTGGACAACTAAAAGTTGTGTATTACACGTTTTCGTAGTATATTTTCAACATAATAACTTCTCCTAAGCACCATGAGAATATCAGGGCTAGCCAGAAATCTATGTATCAACTGTTCACGTGACTAATAATATTTTAACACCCGGGTTATTGTCGTAGCCCAGGCCGTCTTTCCATCAGTCTCTATAATGGTACCTATGTTTTGAATCAACTCCTCCCACAGTTTAAGCTCAATCTTTCTGAAACTTTATAATGTTGGATATACATCGGTGATATATGCATGTGGGCCGATCAGAATAATGTTTTCAAAGTTATGCCCCTTGACTTTGGGCGCTCGGTTTCAGACTGTTGGTTAAACTTCAACTAAGCTAGGCTTAATTTTTGTATATATCTTTGAAACTTTACATATATATATATATATATATATATATATATATGTTTGCCTTGACACTGCCCAATGAAATAGTCATGTGTTTTAACCTTCTTACTTGACGTTGATGAAAGATACTACTTTGGGAACTTTGAAGATGCTATGATACCAATGTCACAAACTCAGGTCATAACCTTTGACCTTGTGACCTTGTGACCTTGACCTTGATGTAGGATGCATTTTCTGAAAAACTTAATCATGGCAAGAGTTTTTGATTGATTGGTGATGGGCCTTTGATATTTAACATGCTTATTAATTTCCACTGCATCATTCAAACGATGCCATAATTTTCAAGCTGATACAGAATGCCTCGTGTTAAATGCAGATCTAGATGATAAGATCTACTCTTTCTTTAATTACCATCACATTTAAACTGCTTTTTTGGAGTATAGTTTGTGCAACAATAGGACCAACCCCTGGGGTTCTTGTTCTCTCAAAGCACTCTTGTGATAATATGGCATGATGTTCACAGCACCGTATGGATACGGCATGTACGTGCCCGTATACGCACAATTACCTCTTGTGGACAAGGAGACCTGTCAAGCTGCATACACAACTATCAACACACCCTCCTCTGAGTATACTATTGACGATAGCATGCTGTGCGCAGGGGTAGTGGAGGGAGGCATCGACGCATGCTATGTAAGTTTCAAAATTACTTGTTTGACATTTTGCACATGTCCAAGCCAAGAGAGTCCACGCCTCACCCAGAGAGAGTCCACGCCCCACCCAAGGGAGTCAACTGCGCACTAAAGAGAGTACAAGCTCCACCCTAGAGAGTCGACATCCAACCCTAGAAAGTTGACATCTCACCCTAGAGAGTCGACATCCCACCCTAGAGAGTCGACATCCCACCCTAGAGAGTCGACTTCCCACCCTAGAGAGTCGACATCCAACCCTAGAGAGTCGACATCTAGAGAATCGACATCCAACCCTAGAGAGTCGACACCCCACCCAAGAGAGTTCTCGACCCACATAATAGAGTCCACACCCCACCCAAGAGAGTCGACACCCCACCTAAGAGAGTTCTCGACCCACATTATAGTCCACACTTCACCCGAGACAGTCGACACCCCAACCAAGAGAGTTCTCGACACACATAATAGAGTCCACACCCCACCCAAGAGAGTCGACACCCCACCCAAGAGAGTTCTCGACCCACATAATAGAGTCAACATCCAACCCTAGAGAGTCGACACCCCACCCAAGAGAGTCGACACCCCACCCAAGAGAGTTCTCGACCCACATAATAGAGTCCACAGCCAACCCAAGAGAGTTCAGTCTCGGCCCGCCCAAGACAGTCCACACCCCGCCAGAGATAATCCCCTAATACCCTGTACACTCCTCCAATATACCAAACTCACAAAACAGATTGTTATACCAGGGTTGTACGTAGTTCAGTTGGCAATGTGTCCACTGATTACACGGAGAGTCATGGGTCGATTGTGACCGATATAAATAGACCTACATGTATGTTATATAAAGTTTCTTGCTTTTCCCTTGCTCAGCTTTAAGGATAGAGCAACATTTTAAACATGTGCCAAGAGCTGAAATATATGTATTGTGGACAATTTAGAGTTGGTATTGTAATCTATACACCTTCGGTTGTCAGGGAGACTCGGGTGGTCCGCTGGTGTGTTGGTTCAATGGTCAGCAGGTGGTCAGTGGGATAGCTTCCGGTGGGTTCGGGTGTGGCCGGAAGAATCTGTACGGTATCTACGCTCGGGTGTCTGGTGTGTCCGACTGGATACGTAACAAGCTCGCTCCCAACACTACTCAAACTAGTGGTGCGTAGTAACAGGACCTCATGACGTGTTACTCGTCATATCCTGATACAGTTACAGGAAACATATTAAAGTCAGTTATTTGTCTCTCAGATTGTCTCTTTAAACGACCTCCTGGTGTCAGTCGTCACCGAATGGAAATATCACATGCTTACATCAGAAGCTCCCCTCTGCGAGTTGCCTTTCTCCGCAAGTCGAAAAACAGTTTCAACCACATACTAATTTAATCATGCTGCATTTTGTTAACCTTTCTGCACTGGAGTAGCCATGCGCACCACGACGTTCCGGTGCTGCGCTGTTACAGACAAGTCAATGAAATGCAGCGAGGATTCAGTTAACCAGTGATGGAAACTGGCGCGAGCTATGGTTTGCAGAGTTGCTGGCCTGTAGCAATGACTTCATGGCTTGTAATATGGTGAATTATATTTTGGAAACCATGGCATTACTCTCCTACATCATACACCAGTCACTCACTATAACAATAGTCATGGTTTGTTCCGTTACTAAATATAACCAACGAGAGGCCTCTCACCAAGGAACATGAAAGAATATTCCTTTAAAAAATGATTGTTTTCTGTGTGTATTGTATGGAGTTTGTAGAGGTTGTAGAGGTTGTAGAGGTTCTATTTTGTAAGTATAGTCTGTTTGTCGTGAAAACGTACCCATGAATTTCAAGTTTAACAGAAAAGTGAATTTAATACGATGAAATGAAAATTGCGAACCCTCATAGTTTTCACCCGCCAATTAGACATTCAATTTTCACTACGGTATTCTATGTTAAACGTTGTTCAAGCAATTCACGTGAATTTGTGAACTCTTCCAAACACAGTGCATACCCCTGTGTCTCTCAAACCAATAACAGTCACTTCAAACTATGATCGTTTCTTAAACAACTGTTTACCTAAGTTAAAGAAAATTCTGAAAATTAAATGCCTATTTTGCCTACTTGATTTGATTTCATACTTCATACAGCAATTATAAACACCAATGTTGTGTGGCGGCAAAGGAAAGAGGATTCGATCCACGTGTCGTATTCATTGACTCAACCAATCAATGTTGTGTTGTAAAAGAAATGTGGTTCTGAAAAAAATAGAACCACTGAAGGTAAAGATGGCAAATTCTTCATTAATCAATGCCTATGTGGTATCGCGAATGGACTATTGAAATGGTCTTCTGTATGGTCTACCATCCCACTGCATCCAATCCCTGCAGAGAGTTCAGAACTGTGCGGCTCGCGTAGTGTCTGGAACCAAGCGCCATGACCACATCACACCCGTTCTGCAGAAATTACATTAGCTTCCTGTTCAAAATCGAATTCAGTTCAAACACTTGCTCTTTGTTTTTAAATGTCTAAATGAACAAGCTCCAGAATATCTACACTGTACAAGCCCTGATTCCGACAGTAACCTCCTAAAAATTCCTTCATCCAGAACTCATATATACATTTGGTGATCGCGCATTTCAAGTTGCCGGCCCTTCTCTCTGGAATTACCTTCCTCACAACTTTAGAGACTTAGATGAACTTCCTCGATTTAAATCTGGACTTAAGACACACTTATTCTCAACTGCGTTTGATTGACTACCTGACATTTACATGTGTTCATCAAAGCGCTTCAGGTCAATGTTCTGGTTTTAGCGCTATATAAATATGTTTATGATGATGATGATAATGATATGTCATTTTGAAAATATACGTCAGGTCTTAATGTGTTTTGCAAACTTAGTCACAGCGATAAGAACTATTTCCATGATTATAATTATACTCGTATCATTTAAATTTTACATCATTTATAAAGGTCAAACATGCAAATTTATACATTTTAGGTGGGGGAACTATTGCGTTAGAAAAAGATCATACACATCAGTGCTTTAATTCTAATAAATCTGAATCATCTGCAACAATTATTGAATTGTCCAACGTTTTTGGACGTGTTGCCAAATTAAAAAGTTCATTCAATATATAAATTTCACAAACTGCATACTTACACATAGTACGTGTCAAGTATATATAGCGTGTAGAAAGGTTATCCAATTTAAATTGAGAAACTATGACATAACAAAAAAAATAGAATACTCTTAATTGGCATCTGCAAACTCAGGTTACTATGTGTAAGCTTTAAATTAGAGTTATGTTCGCGTGTCTCTTTAAGCAAGAGAATCAGCCCTTTTAAATGTACAAGACAGTCCAACAAATACTTGCTTATCTCGTGCACAGATTATATCATAGTGGTGGCCTTTAAAAATTCAAGCAAATCGTCTAATTGTCTCATTTCAAATTCTACTGTTTTACATACTACTTACGTGTGATTTAATTTCAAGTCACGTATAGAAAGGTCAGAGAGGGATGTTTATAACGACAAGGAGGAGGGATAACAGTGGGAAGCCAATAAATGACTGTCAACATGATCATCAACGACACCACATTATAATAATAACCATAATGTTATACATTTGCCAAATTGATCAATTAAACCGAAATAATTACTGGTGTTTTGTGTATAATATAAGATGTGAAGTGATGCCAAGCTTTTAAACAGAGAAGATTGAATGCAGAGATGTTGTTGGGACGAGATTTCACAATACTGGTGCTGTATTTAGTAACCTCAGAGACTGGTAAGTACAATTCAAGTAATTTAGAGGAAATATTTTGGGATATTTGGAGCTCAAAATTTAAAAGAAATGTATATTATATATTTCCAAATATATATATATGTCCATTATTTAAATACCTATCTGTTGAGTAGAACTACTATGACTGCCTCCTCTTAGGCATGCTTAATGCAACCTTTAACACAGACGAAACTGTGAGTAGAGGTAGAAATAGAGTAGGAATGCATAAAATCCCTACCCAACTCCTGCCACAAAATCTATTTGGTGGCCAATTCTGGGACACACATTTTTTTGAATGCCGGCACACCACATTTCAGCTCGTTTGGGCATGGTTCGCAAACGACGTCGCTGGAAGCTGCAAAGGTGACGTTGTTTCACATGAACAGACGAGTCCCAATTCAACATTCACATTGCAAATTGTGGACTGGCTTAACTTACAACCATAGCGTTGGCATATAAGTTGCTCTTGGACATTGATAGGTTCAAAGTAACTTAATGACGTCATTGACAATGTCGTCATTCTATTTTTTCATACTAAGCCAACAGAAGCTTCATTGTACAAGACGACTATGCACGTTAATTACGACGCGAAATATAACAACAGTAACAGTGTAACCTGTTAAAAAATTTATACTGGGGTAAATATAATAAAACGTGATAAAATGTAATAGAAAAGTAGGCTTTAAATTTTTTCGGACTGTGGTAAAATTTAGAATTTTTTGAAAGTGCGGTAATTATAAATATAATATAGCATGAGGTAAAATGCAACAATCTGACCTTTTAAAATGTAATCTTTGATACTTATTGTTTATTACGATTGACGTTGTAACAGACTCACTTACGAATCAAGACTAGTTAAACCAAGAATATGCGAGGTTGAAGTGTATACGTTTATGCACACTCTCAGTAAGGGGAAATATTCGGAATAAATATGACATGCACATTATAAAATCTGAAGTAAAAAATGTATATCTTTGTATTTTGTTACATGCAGCTGGGGTAGTGATGCGTTGATTAAAGCATGAACTGAAAAATGGAATCAATCATGAACGACAGAAAGTAGAAGGACGTGAAGTGAAAAGTGGATTGAAACATGAGATGAAGAGAGTCTTGGGAGGAAGACTAGCCAAGGAGGGGGAGTTCCCCTTTCTGGTGTCCCTCTGGTACATGCCCGACAACGCCTTCACCAACAACACCAACATGCATCACTTGTGTGGAGGGGCCCTCGTGGATCCTAGCTGGGTCCTTACAGCCGCCCACTGCTTCGAGTAAGGTCTTAGTACTGTTTGTTTGCTAATATGAATCATGTAGATATAGATGCTTTTAGAATCCTAGCTGGGTCCTTACAGCGGTCCACTGCTTCGAGTAAGGTCTTAGTACTGTTTGCTTGTTTGCTTATGCGAATCATGTAGATATAGACGCTTTTAGGATCCTAGCTAGGTCCTTACTACCAGCCACCGCTTCGGGTAAGGCCTTAGAATAATCTGATTGTTTGTTTATAAGAAACCATGGTGTGTTGTCGGTGTTCATATGGATCCTAGCCGGGCAGGGTCACTCACTGCTTCTAGGAATAAAAAGATTTAATATCTTTGTGGGAAAGATACTTAAAAAGATAAGAATTATTGTGTCGTTGACTGCTTATGTTCCATCTTTGAGCTGTACAGTGGCACTTAACAACGAACTGACGGTACAAACGGTGATAAAAGGGTCAATCAAAAAGTTTTAAACCCTACCGGTACACGAAAATAGCAACCACAATTGTTCGATGTTCCTGAAAAGAAATGCCACTTTCACAAGCTAACCGAAAGATTTTTTCGTCTATCCGCACCACATTGCACACTGGAACTTTTTTAAGTCATGTCGGGTAAGTTACTGCCACGAAATGGAGAAAATCAAATTCTTCCAAATAAACAATCTAACTATCAAGAAATATCACAAATACATGGTCAAAACATAGGTACACCTTGCTAATCGTTAGGTCTACTAAAACTGGCATGTTTCTCTCGAATTAATGAAATTATTCTATGGAACTATTGACTCAGTTGTCAGTATAAGTTAACTGATTATTGGGCAATAAATTGCCAGGGCCCTTCTTCTCGAAACGTTCGTAGCCCTACGAACTTCATAAGCCCATTCTTAACACATGTTCAAAGTTTTTAATTCTTAAGGCTACGAACGTAAAGCAACATGTATTGATTTTCAGTTGTCAGCATAAGTAAACTGGTTATTGGACAGCAAAATACGAGGATTGTTATAAAGATAATGCCCAGCAAGCATAGAAGTGTGTGGAATTATTCAATCCTATGATACAACTTGGTTTTTTTAATCAAAGACAGATAATAACACTATATTTATAGTTCCTACGGCTAGGATTCATTAAGTTCTTGTTCTTATAAGTGGCAAAATTTTATTTTCATTCGGTAACATACCAATTAAGGTATCGCTTAAAACTTTTCAGCCATCCCTCGTATGTCCTTTTAATGTACTTGGGGAGTATCAGTATCTGATACACTAAAACTGATCATGTTAGCAAAACAAGAATAATTTCTTATATGAATATAGCATTATTGAACCTCTTGTCTTATGCCTGCTAACATGAAAATGTTTCGAATATTTCAGCAAGAACCTGCTCCAGGGAAGCGAGAATATGAGCAACTGGAAAGTAGTGGTGGGCAAATATAACCAACTTCGTGAAGAACCCAACAATCAGATAAAGCGTATTGAAGAGGTTCACAGACACACAGAGTACGAAAGTAAGTTACGTGTCGTACGAATCGATGTACATTATGTGCAATATGATATTTTGTAATACCTTCTGCGTGATAAAGAGACAGGCAGAGATACAAACATATTTGTTTAGAGTGTCGCAAGTCAGTTACATGAAGATACACAAACATTTTAAGCATCCACTAATTAATACAAAACGACATCTAGCCATTAATATAACAATAAGAACATTAATTAAATCTGAAACTTACATGTTAAAACAGAGTACAATATTCTTATTTCAGCGCGTTATAATATATAAAATAACATACAAACATGTATACATATCACTAAAAATGAAAATACAACATTATTTTAATATGATAACTGTAAAAGACGTAAGATATAAGTAAGACATTTACTTCCTCATAGAATCCGACCTCGTTCCTTTGTAGATGTTTAGATTCGGAGATATCGAATATCCATGTACACGTGCCAGAAGATAAATGAACCTGATGAACTAGAAATAGAAATGAATTATTGTAATTAAATGCGTTAATCTAAGATTATTCATCTCTCTGTAAGATGTTTGTTATATGTACCTCAAAACATTTATTCTTGTTGCATTTTTCTGCTAGTTTATTCATTGTCTTTGTTCAAAATTCCAGTTGTTGACTTTAATGTGCTCAATGACGTAGCACTGCTGAAACTCGAAACACCTGTTGACATGAACAATGACTGGGTGGGTCTCATCAACCCGGATTCGAACCCCAACATTGCGGTCCCTGGTGCTGACTGTTACGTGGTTGGATGGGGCCAAGTCGCAGAGTGTAAGTAGTTTTAAGTTGCATGACAATGTTACAAAATGTGGGGTACTGCATTTACCGACCACTAATAAATACCAACATTATCCCTTATCTAGCACAAACTAACCCTTAAAAGATCGTCGACACGAAACTAATACCCCCATTCCACTGAGCATACGCGCCATTGCGATCGATGTTGGTCTCTCGATGGTGCAATCTCTCACTCACTCCCACTGACATCGCAATGAAATCTTGAAAAGATCCCTGTGTCCGCAAAAAGTATCTCCCTCACTCGTCATGGGTCGCATATTGTCACAGATGGTTTTGCGAATTCGATTGTCTGTTTTAAAAGATCTAGCTTCTGCGATCGATGCGACTGATGTTGTGCTCGCAAATTCGTTCGTAAGGCGCTCGTATTGGTCTCAATGGGATCTTGGTACGGTCGTTTGTCAGTCGCATGAACTCACAACTTAACAGTGTCAACTTGCATTACATTCGCACTATTTTTTCACTGGTGAACAAATAGTGCAATCAGTTGCGAGGGCTCTGAAACACAAGTACAATCCCAAAGTTACTGCATTTTTTAGCGATGTTTTAATGCGGTATTTTTCTTTCTTGGACAACTGTACCTTGTCCCTGTCAACATTATCTCAGAACACGATTTAAAAAGTTTGTATTACATTTGTTCATAGTAACCTGTACGACACCCATATATGCAGGTTCGCTGCAACCTGTCGGTGAATAAAAAACCGTTTTCCATTATACCCTTATCCTAAAACAAAAATGTTCTACTAAAAATCTTGGTTCATAAATGTACACGGTGACTTCAAAGATAGGTACCGTTTTGAGAGTTTACTGAAACAAAATGAGTTGACAATAAAGGATTTGAAGCTATTTAGATGTCAAAAATGTTATTCTCAGTAATGAAATAACACAGTTACACTACATTTGAGCAGCATTTCAAATTTAAAGTGTTTGATTGAAAAAAACAGCAATAAAAATGGGTTTAAGTGTGTGTTTTTTCCTGAAATATGACACCACAAAGATCCCTTGTCTTGAGTTATCATCGGAGTCTATGGGAAAA
The DNA here is from genome assembly GCA_936450465.1 of Gibbula magus. Classification (NCBI taxonomy): domain Eukaryota; kingdom Metazoa; phylum Mollusca; class Gastropoda; order Trochida; family Trochidae; genus Gibbula; species Gibbula magus. Next base: position 47,135,448 of record OW388297.1, read on the forward strand.
TTAGTCAAGCGTGAAATTTTCTATTATTTGTAGTATTTAACCTTTTTATGTAAATATATTACTGAGAACATGAAAGTCCTTCCCTTGATTAGTTTTTAAAGCATATGGTAGCGTGTTTTTTCCCCAGTATGACACAGTATGCAACTTATTTCCCCCCATAAATCACCCAAATTCAAGCTTATTTTATGGGTATAATTGTTTTCTTTCCCATAAGTAATGCTGTATTCAGAAAAATTCATAACTGCAATTATTACTCCTTAAACAACATCTAACTTTGTCAAAAATGGTCAATACAAATGGTTTAATTGATATTTGAATTTCAAAATTGATGAGTCAGTAAATCCAGAAAAATCTTAAAACACCAGATGAGCATTCTTTCTTTTTGATAATACACAATTTTCGGTTACATCAAAAAAAGAATGATAAATGATACAAACACAAGGAATTAGGTAATGATTTATTACTTATTATTTAATACATTTTACATAATGGATGATACAGAAAGCCCAGGACACATAAAGGGGAGCAACTAGTAAGATCAACGTGAAGCGCACATAAAATACGAAAAAGTGCGATTTGTCAAATACACCATTACACTGAACTCAGCTGGCACTAAGCAACTTTAAATTCTTGTTGATTGTCTAACAGTCTGTTGTAGAAAGCTGCTTGTGTGAAAAGATCAATTTATAATTCTTCAACTTCAGAGACCTTAAATGTTCAGGTCAAAACATATGTTGACATGCCCCTGCATCCACTGGAATCAATCCTCCTCTGTCCTGGATGTATGAATATATCTACAAAGATAAATAAAGTAAATTCACACATTGAAATTAGTTTCTGCACATCAAATATCAAAACGGTCAAAACAGTTTTACAGAATAACATAATGAAACAAAAAATTTGACCATAGAAATTCACCAAACTATAGTAGTAGAGTAGTAGCAGTAGTTGTAGAGATGTGACTTCAGGTGTCATGCTGCTGTAAACAAAACACTGTATTTCTAACATTAAGCAGTGGCTTCAAAGAATATCTATGTCAAATAAAGACTTCATTTGGGTTGTTAATAATCACAAGTACTTGTCAAAGGATTAACAACTATTGTGCACTTTTCATACGTATTCAATAAAATAAATAAGTTTTTAGGTTGTGACCCCTGTGACCCATTATTGGGGCTACAGGGTCTTCAAATTTACAATTTCGATTTCCCAATGATTAAAGAGTCTGCACACAACATAACAGTGGGTCTTTTATGGAGAAAAGATGAATGTAGGTTTTAGGTCATGGCCTTTGAGGGGAAAAGCGAAAGATTTACGCCATGCCATAAGCAATCGGTCCAGATGAACTAAAATTGACAAGTTAAAGAGCCTTCAAGGATGTTGATGAACATATATAAAAATTGGCAAAAATCTGTCTCCGTGAAATATATACACTTAATTTTTCCCAAATGTGTTTGACCCAAAATAAGCCGAGAAATTGCATTAATTAGTAAAGGTGTTTACCAGTCTAAATATAGATCCAGTCTATTATTTTCAAGCGCAAAGCATTATGGTCTAACTCACACACTGTATACAAAGACACGAAAGAATAACAAAGTTTATGAGCAATGAAAGAAACTGAAATATATAATTTTTGGCAGTTATTTATTTACCATTTCGTTGAATTATGTAATTACTACAGAAATTGGAATAATTGTTTTACCCAACTAGGTATTTTGCTTTAATTTCATAATTAATGAGAGTAAAAATTAGTCATAATATGCTGGTCTTATCTCAATAAGAAGTACATTAAACAGGCCATAATTTGTATATTCTCAGGACATTTAAAAACATAGTTTATAAAGCAATCGTCACATGCAGTAATGTGTGACAAGGGTAACTTGCAAAAGAAGCACGTGCAGCGCGTGCAGCGCGTGCAGCACATGGGTTGTTATGGCGACTTGCGCTAAAGACGAACCTTCACGCTTCGGAAGCGTTTGGTGTTGTGTAGTACGTTTTACGCAATAAAGGGGATTCTGTTTATATGACGTCAGATACCCTTAGCGCGCGGTACTTGAAGGGCGACTTCTCTTTGAAACCAAATTTCATTACATTGTCGTGATATGAAAATTATTTATCACGTGACATGTCATGTTGTAGATAAAAGATTTCTCTGGCGATTGTCATTATAAGTTTATTTTCCCAAAACAAATTTTTATTTGAAATACCAACATCCTTGATGGCTCTTTAATACAGATGGGATATTATGCAAGGAAGTTAAATAGTGTGTTTGTTACTCGAAATCTACAGATAAAGAAACAGATGAGGACAGATATGATAGGTATTGAGACTCACACCAAAGTCCATAATAGTCCAGCACTGAAACACACACCAAATGCAGATTTTGATAACACAGATGGGGAAATTATTTTGAATATCTTACCACATGGAGGTATACAATGTTGTCTTCATGGATCTACCAAGGCTGTGGCATGTTACAATGTGAAGGAGTGCGAGACGCAGTGATCAAAGGCATTCAACAATGACTGGAGTCTGGATGAACCTGACAGAAAAGTATGAATAAATATGACTTAGAAAGATCATGACAAAACAACATCAAACTATCAAAATAGGACAAAATAGGCAAATTTCACAGTTCTTGTAAACAGTAGCCAGTGAGCCACTGAGAGTAAATTCAATGTAATCTAAACAAAATAGAGCCATTAGCTTTGAAGCTCATCAGGAATCTAAGGAAAAGATTAAGATATCACATAATAAAACATTACACGACAGTCATTTTAAATATTAAAAACCTCTTGTTGTAAATAAGTTATAAAGTATAAACTCATATGATATGAATACCAAATTTACTTTTACTGGAAATTCTCATTCAAAATGAATACAAACTTTATCTCAAGAAAAGCTCCAAATTAATAACACAATATCATATGATACTTAAAAACTCCATAATTTACTCTTAAATTTCAAAGTTTCAAGTTTATTGATGAATGGGCGGACGCCATGCCATAGGCCCATTGTGCCTTTCATGCCTGATGAGCTAAAAGGGTTCTAACTGACTTGAAGTCTCTAAATTAATAACATCATTGAAACGTTATTGCAACAAAACAAGTACCTGTGAGATGTGAGATGTCTTATCGTCATGCCAAGTTCAACTTGCTTGGGCAGCAGTTTTCGAGACAGAGAGTTTCCACTTTTGTATCTGCAGATCAACGGGAATCCTCTCTGTCCTCAAGTCACTAGAATCATCACAGCTCCATGCCAGAAAGTCAAGCGTTCCATAGGAACCGTGTTGTGACGCTCCTCTTAAGATTGACATGGCCAGCAGCTCAATCCAGGTGTGAAGCCATGCATGACCAAACAACCAAGGCCGCTCTATACATTTGTGTGATATCATCCTATTGTGAATGTTCTTATGATGTCAAAGTCATAGCCATTATCAGTGCCAACATCACATGGAATGTTTAATATCTGTATGGGATTATTTTCATCGTAGAACACCCATTCACAACTGTTTGGTCTGAGCTGAACATATTCAAGTTAGGGGAATTCTTTCTCGAGTCTTGACTTTCCCTGAAAATTTCTGTCATATGGGCCAACTTGTAATAAAACCCATTCATCATTTTTCAATTTTGCTGCCTCCATCCATTTATCCGAAGTTGTTTCAAAGGTAATGAGATTTGTTTGTGATTCGCTCTTTCGATTTGACTTAACAACTACAGTTTTAGATTGTTGGCACAAGTATATGTATATGTAACCTTTCCGTAACAGCTGAATGTGTGTCAATGACAGTGTCATCCAAAACAGATCTTAGTTTTATCTTCTTCACCACACGTTCAACAACAGTTTCAGACTCACTCGTCACTTGTAATTCCTTTAAAACACCCTTTCCGTTTCGTAGGTGTTTATAGTTGCTATAACATACGTTTGTCTGTAAATTTCGTCTGTGATATCCAGCCACATATTTCCCATCAAAATCAAAATCAAGAGCAATAATCTTCTCTATACCATCTAGTAATGACCACTGCATCATATGATTACATAATTCCCCCCAAATAATAACTGTCAATGCACTACTCATTTTTGTCCAGCTCTAGTAAGTGACAAACACACTGTCTGGGGGCAGCCATGTTGCAGTATCGGGCTGAATATGTGATGTCCTGATTGGTTGAAATACAGTGTCTCTATGGTTACATGTAAACAACACTTTTTATTTTTAAATGCCCTTTTCTCATTATTGAACATACTTTGGAAGTAGAACATTTTACAATTTAGGTTAAAACAATGTTCTTTATCTATTTTTGAACACCATAATATATTAATAATTTTGGTAACACAGAATTAAACTTTATTATTTTTGAAAAGCAAAATAATCACATGATTTGTAATGTCATTCACACAAGAAGAGGATTCGTTAACAATAATCACAAGCCTCGCTCCGAATGCATTCTATAAAATGTGCTCGCATCGATAATCGTACTTGTTTTTTAGTCACCATACTGGCAATAAAGCGGTGTTTAAACTGTCACATGATTTATAATTCACAGCACCGTACGGATACGGCATGTACGTCCCCGTATATGCACAGCTACCTGTTGTGGGCGCGGCCACTTGCCAAGCAGCCTACAACCCCGCCAACACATACTACATTCCGTTCACTATTGACGATAGCATGCTGTGCGCAGGCGTAGTGGAGGGAGGCGTCGACGCATGCTATGTAAGTTTCAAAATGACTTTGTTTGACAGGTCCAACCCAGATAGTTTCCACTTAAAACCAAGAGAATCAACGCCACAACCAAAAAAATGCCCCACCCATGAGAGTTCATGCCCCACCCATGAGAGACAACGCTCCATCCAAGAGAGTTCACGCCCACCCATCGACCCATGAGTGTTCACGCCCCACAAATGAGAGTCCACGTTCCATCCATGACAGTTCACGCCCACCCATGAGTGTTCACGCCCCACAAATGAGAGTCCACGTTCCACCCATGACAGTTCACGCCAAATCCATGAGAGTTCACGCCGCACCAAGGAGAGTTCGAGTCCCACCCATGAGAGTCAACGCCCCATCCAAGAAAGTTCACGCCCACTATATGGGCGTCCTACTCTTTAAGGTTGTGACCTCTGTGATCCTTTTGGGGGTCATGGGGTCACGAAATCTACAATTTAGAATCCCAATAGGCCAAGGAGTCTGCACATAAAATTTCAGCTCTCTAAAATTATTGGTTCTGGAGGATAAGTCGAAAAAGCGAAAAGTTTACAGACGGATGGGCGGACGGACGGACAAACGGACGCCGGACATCATGCCATGCCATGAGCCCATCGGGCCTTTCAGCCTACAACCATATGAATAAATTTGAGATATCATTAGTTGAATTCATTCTGTTTATTAAACACTCCTTCTTTTAGATAAGCCAATGCCGTAAGTAGTGACGGTATTTGTTCACTTATACACGTTTATTGAAATTGACAGTTTCATGATTTTGTGAGTTTGAAGGTGCATATACTGCTTTAACGAGTGACTTTTGTTAAAGGTCTGTTTGTAAAGTGTAATCACTTCACTTGAAAGAATGACACTAATCACATTACAGCAACAAATATTGATTTTCATTGTATTTAATAATGGAGCTTGGATTTTGACACCAAAATACCTAATTATTTTAACAGCCGTTATCCAAAAGACAGTGACCGTTATTTGAGTGACCTTTCATTCAACACTGCTAAATGATTGTTCTGCCTAAAATCACTTACTGTTTTCTTGACATATTGTCTGCTTTCGAATCAGAACTGGAAATTGGGTGTTGCTTAATTAATTTCCAAGTGTATATCTAACAAACCTTACAAAATTACCATTTGGTTGATATATGAAACAACAAAGCTTTATATATAGAGGCTGTAGCTCGGTTGATAGTGTGTCCGCTGATTTCACGGAAAGTCCTTGGTCGATTCTAGTCAATCAAAATAGAAATGTTTTATAAAGAGAAGTCACTTACTTTTCCCCTGCTAAGCCTTTACGGACATATTATCGTTTTAAACATGTGCCAAAAGCTGAATTTAAAGTTGGTATTGTTATCCATCCACCTTCGGTTGACAGGGAGACTCGGGCGGTCCGCTGGTGTGTCGGTTCGATGGTCAGCAAGTGGTCAGTGGGATAACGTCCGGTGGGTTCGGGTGTGGCCGGAAGAATCTGTACGGGATCTACGCTCGGGTGTCTGGTGTGTCCGACTGGATACGTGACAAGCTCGCTCCCAACACTACTCAAACTAATGGCGCATAGTAACAGGACATCATGACGTATTACTCGTCATATCCTGAAACAGTTACAGGAAACATATTAAAGTTAGTTATTTGTCTCTCATGTTGTCTCTTTAAACGTCCTACTGCTGTCAGTCGTCCCCGAGTGGATGGATACTACTGTAAATCCTTATTTAGACGCATGTCTTAAATAGACGCCTGTCTCGAACAGACGCCCTTGCACAGAGCTTTCTGAAAACAATAAAAGCCTGCTTTAATAAACGCCGGTTAAACCGAATTCAAATTGTATAATCGCTGCTTCCTCTCGCCTGTCTCTACAAGCATCATTACGAAATAGAAGTCTGTCTCGAATAGACGGAAATGGTGCAGACAGTTTGGAAAAATAGAAGACCGGCCTCTAATTAAGGATTTACGGTATGCTTACATCAGACGGTCCCTTGGCGAGTCACCTTCCCCTACAAGTCCAAACCCGCGCTAGTTTCAATCACGTACTAATTCAAACTTTACTGCAGTTCGTTAACCTGTCTGTGCGAGCGTAGCCGTGCACCATGAAGTCCAGGTACAATTATGCTGCGTTGTGTAGAAAAATTAACGAAATGCAGCAAGACTTAAATTAGCCAGTGATGGAAACTGGCGCGAGATATGACTTGTGGGGGGAGTTGCTGGTGAGTTTCAATGACTTCATGGTTTATGATTTCTTAAGACACAAGAAACGTTGTGATTTAAGCTTCGTTTTCTTGTTACTTTAGCTGAACGGAAGCCACCACTACAATAAAGCCCATGAAGTGCGTTGGAACCAAACCTTATTCGTTCATGAACGGTTCTCTACGACAGAAAAGGCTGCTGACCAATTGGAGACGTGGAACTGCGCTCGTCATCTTCTTATATTTAACCTCACTAACTACGTTTCATTACCCCGAGGCCAATAACAATAATGGCACAACCAGTGCAGTGATTCCTCCTTCCCAGATTCTGACCTCTGTCCTTCTATTGACAACGCCTCATTAATTGACACACTTCCTTCCTTATTGTCAATCCAAACTCAGCATCATATTTCCAAAAATATATTCCTTTTAAGATTACCACCATATTACATTATCGACCAAGAAACATGTTGATTTCGTTATCATTAAAAATACACATTTTGGAATATGCTTCACAGAATTGTGTACTAAATATTTCAGAATAAACAAAAGAATTAGTGAGCACAGCTCACTCATATACCTACGCCTTTAACATTGGTCAAAGCTTCAAAATCACGAAATAGCAAAAGGACATGAATGTTTAGTCCCATGTATGTAATAAGACATCAGTTTTATGAAAGCAGAGTCGAACAACTGAGAAAATTTGCATAAATTATGCCAACGGGGGTATGAAACATACAAAAGGCAGATGTACAAATACAAGTGATTATAAACCGACTTGCAAAAGAAACGCAACCAAAACCTTTTTGGTCCCAAATCAAACAAACGCATATTTTAATATTATGTATCGAAAATACATACATTTGGAAGGGTCTTGCAGTAAAAATAACAATTAATTGACATGACATAAAGGGCCTATTGTCCAGTTTTCGATCATCAGGTTTTTTAGAACATTGAATAGAATAACGATATTTTAAGAAGGCTTACAAACACATGAGGAAAAGGCCAAGTCTCTATTGTAAATGGCCGAGGTTGGAATTAAAAAAGTTGTTCAATTGGTGACACGTCAGCAGATCAGTAGTTCTACGGCGTGGATAACTTTGGTGACTTGTACGCAATGCTGCCAGTTAGTCTGTAAAATTTAGCGAGTCTGGCTAGTGTACACTTGATGCAATCCATGATTACGCATCTTGGTTAAGCGTTGCAAATTGCAGGATGCAAATTGCTCTCTCTTTTTCTGTAGCACTTTAAAAAGCCATGTTCGTCGCTTGCAACCGAATATTATATGCAAAACCTTCATTCTGTGATGTTTTGTACCCAAATTTCATTTGGTTAACTTTGTACACAATCTGAAACTTTTGACCAATAAGTTAATATTTCTCGAAAATTACGAAGAAAACTTGCATTTGCTTACAGTGAATGTACAAGTTACATTTAGATGACATGTTTAAAGTGTTTTCAATCGATAGGCTTCGTTCCTCGAAAATGAATAACCTTTTGTATTTTGGTGGCGTTTCTTTTGCAAGTCAGTTTATGTATCAAGTTTTGTAACATTTGAACAAATAATGTCTGAGTTATGAGTGAAAAAAAAATTGTTAGAGACAAAGTTAAAAAACTTGGTAAATTTGCATACATTATGCATTTGATTGTATGAAACATGCATAAGGCAGATGTGCACATCATAGTGATAATAGTGAGTGAGTGGGAAATTAATGTGACAGACGGGCGGACGGACACGCTGACCGATATATAACCCCCGACGAATTCGTAGCAGGGGGGGGGGGGGGGGGGGGGGGGGGGGGGGATCTAAATGATGCATGTAAATTGCAGCAATAATTAGCATTTTAAGCAAAAACACTATTGAAGATTGAAATGATACGGCCATTATCAAGTCAATCATATGAACTTAAGAGTACTAATGTGAGTGTAATTTTAGTAGTTTTACAAACATTGGCGAGGGTCTTGGTTTCATGGGGATTTATAGCATTCAACTAAGAATAGCGCATCCTTGCCATAAAACTACTCAGGCTGTGCAGTCCCTGCGATTTCTTTATTCAAAGTCTTTTAAATGAAGATTGTTTAACGCTCATTCAAAGGGTTATCTACATAAAATTAAAAAATCAAGTGTTTGGAGTTTGTGAAACCTCTTATTTCAGTATTTCAATCTTCGAAATATCGAAAGATCAGGGAAAATGTGACCATCGTTTTATCTGAATAAGAACCAGTCTAACTTAAACTACAGAATAGACTCATTGGAACCACGATAAAGTTGTAACAACGATGTTTTATCAACGATGTTATAACAATGATGTTCCAACCACAATGTCCTAACCACGATGTTCTAACAACGATGTTCTAACCACGATGTTCTAACCACAATGATCTTACATCGATATGTTCTAACAACGATGTTCTAACAAGAAAAAAGTGAGCATGGCTCACATACCCCCGCCATCCGCTAGCCGTCAATTGAGCATTATAGATGTCAAGGGTATTATGTTTAAAAATCAGATTCAAGCATCATAATACTGTCAAAAATATTTTTTGGAACTGGCTTTGTTATAACAAAATTTCATTCACCCAGAAATAATATTTTAGAGGTAACTTAATTGTTCAATTAGGGCATCACAGTGGTAATGTGTACCAAGTTCAGTTACAGATTCAAGGGCAATAACTTTGAACTCGATGAAGAGTATCATCTAGACTACCTACATGTTAATTTCATTCACCTAGATGTAATAGTTGCTGAGAAAACTCCCAATTCGAGCATCACAGCTCTTTTGGTACTTAGTTCAATTTTGGATTCAAGGGTTTGTTCTAACAACGATATTCTAACAACGATATTCCAACTACAATGTTCTAACAACGATATTCCAACTACAATGTTCTAACAACGATATTCCAACTACAATGTTCTAACCACGATGTTTTACCAACCATGTTCTAACAGCCATGTTCTAACTACAATGTTCTAACCACGATGTTTTACCAACCATGTTCTAACCACGATGTTCTAACAGCCATGTTCTAACAACCATGCTCTAACAAAGATCGTGTAACCACGATGTTGTAATCACGACGCTTAGTCAGTGTGAACTTTCACGAACATACTTAATTTATACACTGGCGTCGTGGCTCTTCAAATCCTTAGTCGAGGATAGTGAGCAGAATATCTATATACCAGTTAGATTGGTTCAACATCGTCATTTTATCATTTATTTCACTTGCTGTCAAAGCAATAAAATGATCTTGTTGCAATAAATGAAAACATGAAACAGGTAGTTTTATTTAAACATCATATATTTCAATATGGATACATAATATTAAGATTAGTATGATGTAAAGGTTTTATTAGAACAAACCTCGCCTGTGCATAAAAATGGAGGATTTAAACAAGATATACAATGTACAATATTAGAGTTACAATGAGAAGCTTTCTATAAAATAAGACAACCTGTATTTAAAATACTACAAAGCTGTTGTTCCATACCATAAACAGCAAAAACAATTCTTGTAGGTATAGGTTATCTTATTTATAATGTTTTAGTGAAATGGTATTTGAAACACTATTTTGGACTACATTCCCTCTTACACTCACAGTACAGAAAGACACGTCTCAAGCCAGAATAATAAAATTACAAGTATAAACTACAGAGAACCAGTCGCACATTTATGTACATTTAAACAGTAGAAGAATGATGACTATTTTACGGATATATAACTTCGGTTTTCTGTAGAGGCGACGTTTGGGCGTGTATGTAAATCAAGCAACTTGCTTCTGAAGACATAAGAATATCAATACTTCAACTTTCACTTTGACAATCAAAGGTATCTACATAGTGCATAAAAAAGCAGGAAAGTATTTTAGATGTAGCAAGCACATCCTATCTAGAATTGCGATAGGTCTGCCTTGCATGAGAAAATGATGTAAAAGGTAATATGAAACTGTAATTCAAGAAGACAACTGTTGTACATTACAATGCAGTTCCGTTTATTGAAAGTAAGGACAATATATACATGTAAAACAAAACGAAATATGTAGATATAAAGGCAACTTTGAAGAAACGATCACTGATTATTTCGGTAAAATACGAGTCAAGAAAAATGAAAACACGGTTGAATTTCAAGTTTAAGTATTGAACGTTTAAGGATCTTCTTTCTGATGATATCATTAATCTTTTTTTCTAAACTCTGTAACAGCTATAATAATATTTAGCGTTCACAATGAAATCTTCATATTGGACATAACACATCTAGTTACGTTTAAATATAAATATCTCTAAATGTATGTTTGTTATACAGACAGATGTCTTGAACGTTTTCGAATATTTTATGAACGCTTCAATTCTCACCCTTTGATAATCAAACAAAACGAAACACGTTCCTATTTGCGTTCTTGGTGCGAGTAATGCTCGACAGGGGTCATGTCACGTGACCTTTCACTCCAGCCAATCGGCGACGAGGCTACAAAGTCGCGGGCTGTTTAGGTTTTTAAGCAGGGTTGTCATTGTTCAAAGTTGTGATAGTTGAAAGGTCATAGCGAAGAAAACAAAACCTTCTGGATGATCAAAAACACAGCGAGGTAGGACTACCACGTTCAATTTTAAGGAGATTGCTCAATTAATATTCGTAAATATGTTAGAGAATTCAAATTTATCAAGTTTGGCTATTTGACATTATATCTAAATATATATATCTAAATGAATAATAATTGCTATAGAATGTGTTATCGAAGTTCGAAATAGACTAGATCTATTTTTTCTTGAATTTCACACAACCTGTAAATATTAACAACACTTTCCAAAACCGATCACCTTATGTTATCATAAAGGAAACACATCCAACATAAACAACTGGAAAATGGTGAGAGTCAAAATGGTGGCCCAGGCGGAAGTCACGTGACCGGATCCATTACACTCCTTCTCCAAACACAAACAAAGATGGCCGTTCGCGGAGCCGCCCTCTTTCATACAGACCGGGTACTTGTGCATCCTGATGTTCAGGGAGGAAGAACATGTCCGAGTGTAGGAGAACACACCTGTAACACAAATGATAATCAGTCCCGTGTCAAAGTTTTAGGCATCCTGTACACCAGGCCGGGGTACTTTGTTTCGCCCGCTTCCCTTTGAAACGTAACGTTTCGTTGCAAAGGAAAGCGAGCGAAACCAGGGACCTTATACAGGTAACAAATAACCCCTGCTTTCCAGGATGCGTTTTGGGGGAAATAGATATTTCTCATTTTCTATATGTATACACACAACATGCAAAAGAAACGCCCCCAAGCTGTTCTAGAATAACATTTCTAAAATATAATTAATGATGATATCGGAATTAAGCTGAAACAATTATAAATATGACAGCTAATTGAGATCGCTGAAAAGGTGTGATTCGAGACAATATCTTTTAAGAAAACCACGCCCAATAAAGACCACTCCTTTCGGTTATTCACTTGCGCACCGTGACCACGCACGTATGCAGCGTTATCACCACCAACATGCGAGTGGGTGCCTGTCTTGTTGCTTGTGGTTGTTTGTAACTATTTTTCAAAAGTCATTTCTCTGATTCAACACTGATCGAACACTGAAGAGTTACCAGTGTATCATGTAAACAATTGCCATTATTTTGTAACAAGTTCTGAAACTTCGAAATTACAATATCAGATCCCGTTGACCCAGACCACGTAAACCGGAAACTCCGCTTTCTGCACGATTTTCAAGTTAAACGAATATTTTGTCAATAAATTGTATTATCAAAACCTGACCCCGTTATTCCGTATCCAACATATTTATATATCTAACATATATGTTATTCCGCTCAATGATGTGTAGAAAAGGTCCACTTCAATTATGCTATCATGTTGAACAGTTCCTAAATATTTTAAATAGTCTTTACGATGCTTTGTAGGCGTTGATTGTGCCCGGTGGTGTGAACTAAATTTATCACAAGGTTTTTCATCAGGAACATTGGTATCAGGTGTAAAACATAATGTATTATCAAATTATATGTGGAAATCGAAGTTCCCTTGTCAACATGGTATCTGCGTATTGCGTAATCCGCCGTACGTGCTGCGGATTACGAGTGCGTAGTGTTCAAATCCATGTATATTTTCTGTGAAAATGAATAGAATAGACCTGCATCACACAACGGTTTAGCCAACTTCCCAATGCAAGGCATAAACTCTTGCCAGTCTCCATTATCGGCTTATTCATGCCTTGCAGTATTTCCTTAAGAAATCTGTGCTTAGAAATCCAGGGCCACTATGCATTTCTGGTGCAGCGATTCACTATTAACAATGCGAGGGAAATACCGCAAGGTTTAAATCAGCCAGTAATGCAGACTGGCAAGAGTTAAATTTCGTTTTGACAAAAAGATGGATGTTCAAGAAGTTCGTCTGTAATGGGATTCCATGGCATTTTATCACATGCATCGGAATTGAAAAACACTCCTGAGCCTTTTCCCTGTATGCGTAAAACTGCGTGATGTGTATTCAAACACGTTCTAGCGAAAGCAAAATTACGCATTACGTACAGCAGTAACAAGTAACTGTACGCACTGCAAGATCAAAGGTACCTATATTATATTATCTGTGTAATAATTTCGGTAGAGCAAAACCTTCCACCTTTACCGAAGAACACACTTTGCTCCGATGTTAATTTAATGAATTCAACTATAGAAGGAACAACCAAAGGAAAATAAATAATAACACATAACTTTAACTTCAGATATACTGTTGTGTATAAGCTACTCTGTTTGAATACCCTGAATCGTATGGATAAGAACGCCCTTAGCTCTACGCATGATCTGTGCAAACCCAGTCATGTGTGCATACAACCCCCATACAATTAACCGCAACAGAAACATCACCACAGTGTACCAAACGAAATACTGCTGCCAGAGAAAGATTTTGAATGCTTGTTTTGGGACATAATTTGAAAAGAGGTACCCGCAAATTCATACAGGGTCTTCTACTTCTATTGTTATGTCCGTTCAAGAACACTTGCGATGTTTTCAAAATGTTTTTTTGGCGAGAATGTTTGGCATTTAACTTGAACATTTAACGGGCTCAGTTGATTGCAACACATTTTTTAAAAAAGAATGGGTTTAGTGCAACTTATCCGACTTATCCGTGAATTTCTCCAATAGTGTTCGTTGGTAGTTGCATCATTGTTCAATTCAACTGGTGTGTATATATTCAGTTCATTTGTCCCCATATCTTATCTGGTTACATTAACGAAATCGATAGTCTGCAGATTTTTGATTGATAAGATGTAATATTCCCCGGGCGTGTAGAATGATATAATGATTCAATAAAGTTGAGTCGGTCAGTTAATCTGTCAGTGACGATGGGTAATATAAATACAGTTTCTTCATATTCGAAGAAACCCCTTGCCTAAATACCACCCATTCAATTCAAAGTTGGGTGTTGTGGGATCGAGCTATTAAACGGATATTGAAGTCTTGCGTTCAACATTCTTTCAACTTGCACGAGATTCACGTGCATCTTCTGTCATCCGTGCATATGCATGTGTTGCTAATATCGTCTGTCATTCAAAGATGTCATTATGCATGCTTTTCACGAGGTAATGCGGGTAATTTAAGTACATGTAAGGCTGGGCGCTCACTACGTCCGATTTTTTTTTGCGATGCTTCATGCGATGCGTTACGTTTTTCCGCGCACACTACGCAAGTGCGTTAGATATTGCAACAGTAATATCAACAACGAAATCAAAACTATATAAAAAACGGGATTTGTAATTATGGATTAAGACATAATCACAGCAATATATTGCCCTGTCCACTTTCCTTAAATGTGGTATGAGTAGGGAATCCCTCGAGAAGAGTAAAATATGACGTAAGATAGGGAATCATTCATGCGATTTCGTTTCCGATGCGATAAAATAGGTACAGCACCTGTTTTCATCGCATCGGATCGCAACGCATTGACGCATCGCAAGAAAAATCGGACGTAGTGGGCGCCCAGCCTACCCTTCGAGGCCAAATTATTCGTTTCTGCAATTAAAATTCTCTCCTGAGCTCTGCCAGTCGGATGAATAGAAGGACAGGCTGTCATCTGTTGCAATATAACCTTTAAGTTTCATACTCATAGCAGTAGATAATAATATTAATGCGTGT
This sequence comes from Gibbula magus, assembly GCA_936450465.1. Classification (NCBI taxonomy): domain Eukaryota; kingdom Metazoa; phylum Mollusca; class Gastropoda; order Trochida; family Trochidae; genus Gibbula; species Gibbula magus. The sequence continues at coordinate 47,150,474 of OW388297.1, forward strand.
TGCCATTGTACATTTTTGGTTAGGCGGGGTTTACACTAAACGTCCGAATAAATCGCATTGCGTTGACGCATGCGATTTGGGGGTTTACATTACACGCGTTTTGCGTGCGATTTTAATGCGAATATCATTGGTTGGCCGCACACTACGTCCGATTTTTCTTGCGATGCGTCATGCGATGCGTCATGCGATGCGTTAAAAAAAACGCGGACAATGTATTTTTCATAGGCCGCGCACACTACTTTCGATGCGTCAATGCGATTCGATCCGATGCGATGAAAATAGGTGTTGCACCTATTTTATCGCATCGCAAACGAAATCGCATGGATGATTCCCTATCTTACGTCATATTTAACACTTCTCGAGGGGGTTTCCCCACTCAAACCACATGGAAGGAAAGTGGGTAGGCCTATGTGTCATGCCTGCTATGATTATGTCTTGATCCATAATTATAAAATCCCGCTTTTCATATAGTTCTGAAATATTTTTTATTATTATTACTGTTGCCGACGTATACATTCATTTGTATATATTGTTTGTTTTGACGATAATACTGAAATTCCAATAATAGCATATCTATCACTGAAAGAATTAAATTGTCGTTTTGACAACCTTTTACATTGTCAGTCATGGTATGACAATGAGCATTGTCATATTGTACAACTTTATGTTGTTATCATGACAATGAGCGTTGTTAATTTGACAATGAAAGTTGTAAATGTGACATATCAGGCTCAATAGTAAATTTACATTGTCTTTCACTATTATACCAACAACGTGTTTGAAAGGCACGCATCGATGACATTACTTCATTACAGCTGCATTTGTTGATAAAATGTGCTTGATCCAAGTTGACAAGTGTTCGTTGTCATTCTGACAACCTAAAAGTTGTCAAATCGCTGACGCATGCGTCGTCGTTACTTCCTTTCGCTTCAAGGTCAACAGAAACGTAACGAACTCAACAACGGTAATCAGAAGATATCGAAGATCATAGTAAGTATTGTAATTGAAATTTCTTGCATCCATAATTAATATTGAACAAAGAATACATATGTAAAGTTTCATGAGTTTATTTCAAGCCTAAATAATGTTTATGAATGAAATACTCATGCATTTGACGTGTCCATTTCAAGTTTATGATATTACATCATTTTGGTTAGTTTAAAGGATAATTTTCCCTATATTTAGCCTTATTGAAACGATATTTATGTTTAGAAAACATTGAAGAGGTAAAATATACATTTCAAGTCGTAAAACACTGTCATACGCTTCCCACGATTCAATTGACAACCGTGATTGTCGAATTGACAACGTGATGACAACTTTTTAGAGTTATCTCCTTGTCTTCTCATAAGCTTGAATGCATGTCTTAACTCTTTCAAAGTGTAGGCCTTCTCTTGGGGTGAAACAAATTCAGGTTCAGGTGATTATGCATTTTGTTGTCAGATGATTATGATATGTTTAAAAAGTTCCAATTATTATCATAAATGTCTCAGTTATTTTCTTCTAATTTTCCACTTTTCACTGATAGGTGTTCTTGGAAGGTGAGCTTTCCGTGAGACCACTGCACTTTATAGAAGATTCTGAAGGAAGAACATAGATATCTCTTGGTACTCACATCCAGGCTGTATCTATCGGGTGAGTTGTGATAATAAATTAATATAATAACTTTTTTTGTTTCTATCTGTTTATATATTTTAATCAGGTTGTCACTAGGTTGCCGGTTGTCAAATTGACATCTTGCATATTCATCTCAGGCACCGTAGGACTACAACTTTTTTATTGTCAAATTGACAACCTTCACAGTCCAGAATGACAACCTAAATGGGTTGTCAATATGTTGTCGATTGTCAAATTGACAACTTGCATATTCATCTCAGGCACCGTCCGACTACAACTTTTTAATTGTCAAATTGACAATTTTTTATTTACAGTGATGTTGGCATCCATATGTGTAGACTACAATACACTAGAGGTATATAGCACCTTATACATTGTATGGACTTTTTTCATACATCATGCATCACATGACGCATCACATGACGCATCACATGACGCATCGCAAAACAAAATCGGACATGATGTGCGCCCATTAGCAAACCAAAAAAGGAATTGTGAGAAAATGTTACTTTTGTATACAAAGTATTTTAGGTATTTTATTATTCTCTTTCAATTCTGACACTGTCAAATTGCATCGGGTGATTAATATTTCACAGCCTGACAAAATATTGGATTAAAGATATCTTTCTTCTCAAACGACCACACTTTAAATTTCCGTTGAAGTTGTTATTTTCGCTTTGAAAATTCAAAAAATATTATAAGAACGTGTCTACGATAATTATCTGTCTATTAACATTTGCTTTGGCAACTCAACGATAAAAAAAGCACTCAAAAGTTCAAAATTATGTGAAAAGTTATTCACTCAAAATCCTTTTTTCAACTGTATTTATGTGACACGACGCCATCAATGCCATGTGATAGGAAATGGCATGATCGAATATATGTCACGTTTTAAAAGTCAATCAAAATATACAAACATCGGGCAATTGGTTTTTAATCCGCGAGGACGATGAAATCGCGACGAACGGAGAAACGAAAGCACGCGTAGACCTTATTCTAACACTCCCTGCAATAAGTTTGTATCATGGTGATATAATATATTATAACAAATAACAGATAACATTATTTACCATGGGATACAGTGTATACCATAACATGATCAATGTCATAACATAGACAACGTCACAAAGTCAACGTCATGATGTAAGACGAGGGGACCAATGCATGCCATTATATTGGTATATCGGGATACGTTACTCAAACAGTGAAAAGGTATGGCTTTACTCGAACATTTAAACAATGTATGGCTTTACTGAAATAGTAAAAAATGTAACTTAAAGGTACATCCATTGTGTTGTTGGGGGTCAAATATGACAAACGTTATAAACGGTCTTATTTTATCGAGAAGTACCAACTGTTACCGAAAACAGCCATTTTAATTATACTCGACTTAGTATATTGACGATATGAAGGTAAAAGTACCGATTTCTGATCGAAAACCGGACAATGCACCGCGTGTGGCGCGCGCCAACGTAATTTTGGAATCTTATTTACACCAGACAAAATAACCAATTTGGGTTCATAATGTTCAATAGGTCATATAACTACTGTGCATGTAAATGGGACGTGCACTTTCGGTTCCTGCACATGCATAATGATGTTACTCGATATTAATTGGAAACTAGTAATGATGATATGTTTGGCGATTGGGGATGAATATGCAAGCTAAGTGAGTTTGTTTGAATTGTAAACAGCACATATGGTGTGTTGGAACGTACTAAAGCCAAATAAAATTTTATGAAACACAATGGCTGCACCTTTAAATAGTAAAACAATGTATGACTTTACTAGAACAGTGACACAGTGTGTGTTTACTCAAATAGTAACACAATGTTTACACTGAGAGACAAGGCATGTCGTGACGTGATTGACAGCCTAATGCAGTCTTGACGCAATCAACGTAACGATACGTGTTTGACACAACTATACACACTGTATATCTTCACACAAACAGTATCATGACGTACATGTACCCCCTGACATATTTACTGCAGATATGACATGATATGACCAATTCAAGTTAGGGTTGGGCGAAATGATCAATGTCATTATGGCAACACATGATTACCAATGTCACTTGTAACATCTTCCATATGACATCTCCTAATATATCTACACTGACGGGCAAAGGAAAGAACATCACTCAGTTGTATTTATCAAATGTATAATTTCCAAAGTCAAATATCTCGAGTTTTCTACGTCGTTTTGGAAAACTGACTAGTTAGAGAAATTAGTCCAAAACATTAAATCAGTCAAAGAATACCTCTACGCAGTTGAAATAAAATTAAAAATTTAAATTTAAATTTAAAATTCCCCAAAATTAATTTTGATAAAACACAACTGTTCATCGACATATAACCCATTCTCTTTGTGCAAATCAATAAATGTGCCTCGTCCTGCACATATTTACAACATTTTAAACATGGTTGGAGTCATGTTGATGTAAATTTCATTCCTTACCCCTGTCTACTTTAAATAATGATATCTTAGTTAAAAATAAAACAGTCGCCAATAAAGTCATTCAAACTGCTGCCTAAAGGTGTTATTGCATCGTGCCATAATCAAAATTATTAATGCATCTAATTTCTTTAAGATATTGAATTAATCGAAAACAAGTGAGTGTTATAATGTACTTTCTTTTGCCCGTCAGTTTATTATCTACTGCCATGAGTGACGTTGTTATAGCATGGAACGACTTCCGCCACGAGCTTGGTAAGTTTGTCTCTTGTAGATAACTACACACAACCGCAAAAGAAACGTTACCGGTCCACATTTTCAACAGTGTACAAATCAAAATACTGCTGCCGGAGAAAGTCGATTTTGAATGCTTTGTATAGGGACATGATTTGTAAAGAGGTACCCGCAATTTCATACATCAACTCTTTTATTTTTATGTCTCTTTCAGTACACTTGGGATGTTGAAATTTGACTTCACGTTAATTTATAACATGTTCAAATTTAATTAGTAAAATATGTGTCAAAATTAATAATATTTTTTTACTTAAATTTGTTTAGTCGTCTTTACTGTAGGACGTCAAAAAAAACCTTTAGATTCTCTCGTCTTTAAGGAGATTCGAACACGGCGATTTTCAGAATTGTTCAAACGTGTTTCGAAGAAATATGAACAGATACTGTTTTAAAAATTCAAATTTAGTTTAGTTGGCTTCTGAAGCATATCGTATCTCTGTTTCAGTCGTGTTCATCACTCGTGGATTGAATTATCTTGTATTTTGAATGGTGACGTTGAGCGTACATATCTTAATGGAATGAGAACAACGTTACATCAAATTAAGTGCGGGATCGTCTTGTGAGTGAGTTATTTTTAACGCCACTTGAGCAATATCGCAGCCATTAGTGACGAGAAATTTGATTAAATTATATATTAAAAATAACACTCGCTAAGGCAAACAAGAGACGGCACGTAAGTCACAAAACATCAGCAAAGTGTCACAGTGTGTTAGTTAAAAGCTGATTCAGAATATATACATATGAAAAAGGTTCACTGCCTTTAAGAAGTCTAAAATTATATGTTCTCCAAAGTGACTAAAACTTGAGCAATAGAAATATTTAGATACAAAGTTTCCCTGGAATATATATATGTAGTGTCCAACCACTCACACAAAATGTGCTTTACTGTGAGGCGAGACGGACAGGCTAAACAAAATGAGGATTCTTTCCCCTCTATAAGATAAGAGTGTGTTAAATGAGTGTCCCTATTACGGAATCGTCAAAGGCGAGATCATTCATGGTCTGAGAGTTCAAGTCAACGTTTGCAGGTTTCACTGCAATGCATTTCCAACTGGTTACTGCATGACTCTTTCTTGCAATATTACCAGAAGAAAGTTAAATATTCTTGAAAGCGCTTTAAAAACACAAATCTTTATTATATGACGAGAAATGAAATAAGTACAGGGGTTTATCAGTGAACTAAACCATCTATCAAGCTGCAGTGAAAATGACATATATTTTCTCTGTAACCAGTGACTGATATAATTTGACGTAATAAAACAATGGTCTGACGTAACGAATTGGCTTATGGCTTACTGTGGTGACGCGATGTTCAACATGAAAACTATTCTGTGCGTAATGTATAACATCATATAATAAATAGAATATATGTAAATTCTTTGCAAATACCACGTTTATCTCATCTCGTGAAAATATGAACTTTCTACCTCACTCAAGAAAAGACAGATATCCTCGATATATATTACGAGACTGTGTAAACATGCATGTAAATATAAATATTCACATTACAATAACATTATTCAATCTTTCCTCCCAATCATTTGCCCTAGTTGGGACAGTCCCGAGCATGTAATAGGGAACGACAGTCGATGTGATAGCGCGGAGGCTATTGGTATGATATTGGTATCATATATCGTAGGATCATGAATGAGTTTCTGATCCATAATAGATAAGTTATGGTCCGTTCTCGCAGTACCGTATTTCCTCAAATATAACCTGGGCCTCGAACAGAAAGGGATATTAAGGTCATTAAGATACTTGTAACCGGTGAAACAAGACCTCGAAAAGAACCCGGGGATAAGAGGAATAATATAATAATACTTTAATCCATTAATGTTCATGCTTTTGGTTGATTATGTTATACGACTGTTGGTGGTCCTAACGTCACAGATTAAATGCTCGCAATCGCTAAAAGAATTCGTACCTAAAAACAGGGATTGGGTTTTACTTGGATATTATATTAATGTTTTTTGCAAATAAGAATAATTTTTAATATATAATATCTTATTGTCACAAAAGTCTGGCCTGACAGTCAACAACATCATGTCTTGTAAAGTCCAGTCTCATTAAAACCAGACCGTAATAAGTTGTATTGCGTTAGGTGGAACTTAATCACGATCTGATTTTAATGAGATTGTGTAAAGTCGTGCAAAGAGCAGGAAGTGCTTATAACAGTCATCTCCCTCTGGTGTTTCTTCTCGGTTTAGAAATATATGCCATTCTCAGACAGACAAGTTGCCAAAACACTCCGTCGTAATTGTACCACACTACACCCAAGAAACCATGTTGGTTCTATCCTATCATCATGGTCCTTACTCAGAGTGCAAATCTTAAGTATGCCACTATGATGGAATGGCCATTCATCCTGCTGGCTGAACTCTCAAATTCGCATGAGACCTACAAATCTACCTCTCACACTGAACAGTTCCACACCACTGTCGCTTAATACGTCGCGTCATTTTCTTCCAGTACGGGTAACCATTTTCTATAGATACGGTTTATCGGGTCGTGTAATGAGATGTGTTACCCTCTAATGTAACAATTTATTGTATGAACTTTGATAATAAATGGAAAATTTGAAAAAACGAAATTTGCCAAAAACTTCTGCAACACCTTTAACAGACCACAGTGGTTTTTGAGGAAACGAAATTCGAGCGGAATGATTCCGATATCCGTTGTCTGCATGACATAATCATGACATAACTTGACATAACAGTCTTAGCAATATGTTTCAAATGAACCATGTAATGATCATACATAAAACATAAACGCATATGAAGAACTATGCAACTTCTCCAATCGTACGGTCTCATCTATCAGACTGGCAGACAATATATCCATATAAGTAATAATTATTAAAAAATTATATAGATATAACTCGTTACAATACTAACCTCGGGAGAACTCGACGACCCATTTGGCGCAGTAACCCTTGCATGGTTGTTTGTCCAGGGAGGGGTGGCTGGTGTTGAAGGGGTCACCGCAGAAGTGGTCAGCGGCCAGCGAGGTAGAAGTGCAGTGGTAACAGCTAATAGCATCCTTATCTGTCATCATAACGTTGTGGGTTCATTAGTTTCATCTTTAAATATGCATCCATTGTCTTCAATATAATTTATTTGGCTTTAATATGTGCCAACATACCATATGCGCTGTTTTATGATTAAACAATGTAATCATCCCTAGTCGCCAGATATGTCATTCATAATAACTAGTTTCCAATGGAAATCTAGAAATAACATTATAAATGAGCAGAAAACGAAACCACACGTCCCATCTACATGTAAGTTGTATATGACCTATTAAATATTATCAACCGATTTTGTTTTCTTTTCGTCTGTCAAATAATTTCCAAACCTACATTTGACTAATTGACGCGCGTCATTCGCGGTGCATTGTCCGGCTTTCGATCAGTATGACTACTATTACCTAACAAAGTTTATATCGTCACTATAGTGAGCCGATTATCACAAATATGGTAATGTTCGTGAACAGTCAGTACTTCTCGATAAAATAACACCATTTATAACTTTTTGTGTATGTGACCCTCAACAGTACAATGGATGCACATTAGGGCAAACTGATCGAAGTTCGGACACCATCGGAACTTCGGACACTTTTCACTTGGAGATGACGCAATAATATCTTAAATAGATGTAATCTGTTTGTTTCAAAATGTTCCTTTTTAATATGTTATATTTGTATTTTCTTTTGATAAATAGTTGATAGTTTTGCTTGGTCAAAAGACCCACCTTACTGATTTAACATTAACATAGTGAAATTGAAACCTTCAGGATAAGGCTGAGCAATATTATCGCAATACCAATATATTGCAATACAGATTGTGTAATTCAATTATTGCAATACCATTTTTCATATCGCAATATATCGCACCAACACATTTTTAGTGAAATTTATTCATATATCTTGTTTTAGGCATAGTTACCAGCTTAACTTGTTTCAAAATTCTTTTGGGGTGCAAGAATATGTGTTGGACTGTATTACAAATGTTTTCTAAATATATGCCATCAAAGTTAACTTATCTTTTTGACTATTGATCTATTTTTCGAAAGCTTCTAAAAGCTTTTTTTACAAAATGTGTAATGTTTAATAAAACTGCAAACAGAAACATAAAAGTTGAATGTAGAGTTCACTAAATAAATTGCAATACGTATTGCAATACATGTACAGGTTGTATGTATATACTGAGCTCTATTCGGGAACACCATAACCCCCGGGATTGTAACGCAATTTCTCTCCATCCGGGGCAATTATCTTAATAATGACCCTCTTCAAACATCGATATTAAATACCGATGTGTTAAGTTTAAGGATGAAAGCTAGTGTGTGTTATGTCTAACTTTATTGAAAAACAACTGTTTATTCAAACATCAATCTGCAAATATTTTTTCCAATAGCCCGTCTTGAACTTGAAACCTCCATTTTCCTACACACCAAGCGCAGCGATGATACCACTATGCTATATGGACTAGACTGGTTTAGGATGGTTCGTAAATAATTCTTATACCTACGCCTTTAAACCAATGGGGATATTTTACGGACGACTCCTTTTGTTGTATGCGCTATCAATTCGAATTGATAAAAAAAAACCATAAAATATAACCATGGGGTCGGTTTGTAAGCTTGATAAAACATGGCAAAGAGTGTTTATGAGACTTAAACTCGTTGCGGGTTTAAATCTCATAAACACCATTTGGTATGTTTTATCATACACGTATTTTCTAGTGATTAACATGCAAGTTTCTTTGATAATCAATTCCAAGTTCGTTATGACCTTGTGACCTTGACGACAATATCAAAGTCAACAAAATTGTGTTTTTTTGTGTCATTGTTTATGTTTTCAATAATCTCCCTAAATGTGATTTATTGATGTGAAAAATAAATTCAATTGTTTAAATGTTATGTTGCTAACTCGTTTTTCCCATGAGATTAACACTGTCACCACACAAACCTGTTCTATCATTGATATCGGTTTTATTATCACCATTAATCACTTTTCTGGAATCAGTTTTTGCAGTAATGCAGCCGTAAACCTAGATTTGTCAACATAAAATAGTTTTTCTTAACAATTTCAATATCACTTCTAATTATAAGGGATCAGATTGAATTGTAATACTAAAATATGATGACAGATTTGTGTTCCTCGTGTTATTTTCTGAAACGATTTTTCTAAGTTTGTTTGAAAAAGGATTAATGGATTGTAGGTTTTAAAGGGGCAGTAGCACGTTTTTTCGCTCAAATAAGTTGATGAAATGTATTTGAAAAATAATTTCACCAATAGTAAAACATCATTCTCTCTCCTGAAAATAAAGTTTAAAATGAGTGTACATGCATGTTTCGGTAAAGCCATGGGAATCGTTTTTGTAATACAAAATAATAAATTGTGTTCACAATAAAATGGCCGCCATGCAACTTTTGCTTTATACGCAACATAGTTTTTACCACTACAGATAATTGGTTTGTGTAATAAGATGTTGTACCCTCTAAAGTTAGTTTAAATGACATAAACTATCATTATAAATGGGAAATTTGAAAAAATAAATTTTGCAAAAAACGTGCTACTGCCCCTTTAAAGGTGGATTTAAAGATAACCGAATCAACATGTTTATAAACTGAAGTACAATAGAAAGTTTACACCTCATTTGATGTTATCATATGTTTGATTTGCATTAACAAATATCTTATATTTTCGACGCTGTACTCTAAAACTGTAAATTGCAGGCGTTTAGTCATTAGCCAAGGAATACTTCTATGTCGTAATAAATGTTTTGGGAAAACTGAAATTTTAAATGTATAAATTTTCCCAAAATCAATTTGCATAAAACACAACTGTTCATCGACAAACAATCTTTTATGTGAAAAACAATAAATGTAGCTCGTTTTGCACACATTTACAACATTTTAAAATTGGTAGGGGTCATGTCGGTGTAAAATTCAAATACCACCACTCACCAATGTAATTCATTCAAACTACTGCCGAAAAGCGTTATTGAATCGTGTCAAAATCAAATGCATCTCATTAAATAAAATTCAAAATATTGAATTAATCGAAACCAACTGAGGTTTTAACCTTTTTGTACTTCAGTATTACACTATGTGTGTAAAGTGCATTAGCGACTGAAAAACGATATCAAATTTTCAGCAGTTAAAATGAAAATACTGGTTCAAAATTGTTTATGTTTTAATAAGCTTATGTTTTGTAGAACACAAGTTCATTTATGGTAAGATACCTTTAATTGTTATAACACCGGGTGTTGAATCACTCTTATTCAAAACGTTTCTGGACAGGATGTTTGGCACCGATAGGTTAAAGGGGCAGTAGCACGTTTTTTGCAAATTTTATTTTTTCAAATTTCCCATTTATAATGATAGTTTATGTCATTTATATTAACTTTAGAGGGTAAAACATGTTATTACACAAACCAATTATCCGTAGTGATAATAACAGTGTTGCGTATAAAGCAAACATTGCATGGCGGTCATTTTATTGTGAACACAATTTAATCATTACGCATTACAAAAACGATCCCCATGGCTTTACCGAACCATGTACACTCATTTTCAATTTGATTTTCCAGAGAGAGAATGGTGTTTTACTATTTGTGACATTATTTTTCAAATACATTTAATCGACTTATTTGAGCGAAAAAACGTGCTACTGTCCCTTTAATATTGCTACAATATGACAGTTGATAAAAGACGTTGTCGACATAATGTACACGCACGTGCAAAAGAAACTTCCAACAACATATTACAAATTATTCCCACCCACGATTGATACGTTCTACTGAAGGAGAGTTACATCATGTCTTCAGAAGTCAACTCTACTAAATTTGAATTTTCAAAACAGTATCTTTTCATATTTTGAGAATTTTGAGCACGATTTAAGAAATCGTCGTTTTGGAATGTCCTGAATTAGACGAGATAGGACAATCAAAAATGGCTTTTGTGACGTCCTGCAGACATGAAACCTCAACAAATTGAAGTCCAAGAAGGTTATTTATGTCAACATCTTATACATGTTAGAAGTTAAATATAAAAGTATCACTCTCTGATGTATGAAATTGTGAGTTACTTCTTTATAAACGTATGACTGTAAAATGCATTCAAAATCTAACTTCTCTGACAGCAGTGTTTCGTCATCTTCCGCACACATCGGGCCATATATGCACTTTTAGAAAATGCATACTGACCCTTGCGACAACTCGGAGGGATTTCTGAGACAGGAAGTTACACGACTATTGAGCTATGGTGTAGACCAATCAAATGCGCGTTTACAAATCACGCACAGACACGTTGGGTGAACATTTCTTCTTTTAATTTGAATTACCCGTACTACGCTGATTACGCTCGATTAATTAATGATAAAACTAAATCACAATGTACAAACCACAATTTATTCAATATCTGATAATAGCTCTCTTGTTTAATTTTTCAATTGAAGTAAAATACCGTTTTGAAACTTATATTATGCAAATGAGCTTAACATCCGAGATGGAAAATCCCAAAGCTCTCGGTGCATCACCAACTTTTGGATCGATATGGTTGGTAACGACCGATTTGATTGGTCAATAGAGGGGACGTAACTCTCTTTGGACGATAGGTGGCGCTGACCCTGTCTCAGAAATCCCTTCGAGTTGTCGCAAGGGTCAGCATGCATTTTCTAAAAGTGCATATATGACCCTATGCGTGCGGAAGATGGTGTTTCGTATAATACTCTCTAAAAACAGTGGGTTTTTTTTTTTACGTGAGTATACATCCTTCAATACGCATCCTTGCTTTGGGACGCCATGAACACAGTCCAAAAAGGTCATATATCACTCACCCTCCCATCTCGTCTATTTACAACTTCCCCCGCAAGTCATAACTTGTGCCAGTCTCCTTCACGGAGTAATTCAGACTTGCTGCAATTCGTTCACTGTTCTGTGCTAGCGTAACAGTGCACTGCATATAAACTTCACACTGCGCGCTGACAAGCCAAAACAGATAAGGTGACGACATATGCAGGAAGTCTCAACTTGGTGACTTAGGCTCGTGTGGAGTTATAAATTGCAAGGGAAATAGGCCTATTCAAAATTTTACTTTACTTTTCAGTAAGGTGAACACACAATTTGTCCAAAAAATTATTTCTTAATCGGCAATGTTTCATAAAAAGGGGTGTGAAAAAAACGTATTGTAAAACATGCAATCAAATGTAAAACAATAAGATAAGTGAGTAATGACAGTAAATATAGGTCAAATTTAATGTGTATATTTCAGTAAGAGCAATTGGCCTGATATTTTATATGAAATTTTAAAACAAAATTGCTGTTAAAAAATGTGATATTTGTAAATGCCCTAAAAAGACCCCATCAGTTCTCACTCGAACTAAATGTCATCTGACACTTGTTTTAAAGAAGCTGAAATTACATCCTGAACATTACGGTGTTTAACAGCATTATTTGACAGACCAGAAAGGTTATGTGCGTTGTTATCTACGATACTGTTAAGTTTTCACGGTTGTTGTTGCAAAAAAGTGTAATCACATTTGTAACAGCAGCAATTCCCAGTTGGGTCAAGCTTGTGTTAAAGGCGCTGTAGCGCGTTTTCGGCATATTATTTTTTTATCAAATTTGCCATTTATAATTAAAGTTTATACAACTTTAGAGGGTAAAACATCCCATTTCACGACCCGATAGGCCGTAGCCATAGAAAACGGCTATCCGTATTGGAAGAAAATAGTGCGACGTAAGAAAAACAATTTTGTGGAACTTTTCAGTATGGGAGGTAGATTTGTAGGTCTCATGAGATTTGAGAGATCAGACAGCAAGATGGTTGACCATTCTATCATGGTGCCATATTTACAACTCTTCTGTGAGTGCGTTCAGGTATGGCTACGTCAATCGGATCACTTGAACAACCTTCGAGCGGCCATTTATTAATATATATTAATTTTTACCGTTGTTGAATCGTTTTTATCGACATACGTCCCTGGTCGAATCAGGGTTGGTTCGATGAAAGGCACTGTTACCGCGTTAAACTGAAGTACATGTAATATCATTGCGGCGAAATAGCTTTTAACTGCGATAAAAGGTTGTTTCGTATACCTTGTACAGCGTTGTGCGCAGTAATGTGACGGTAAAATTGCGGTAATGATCATAGGTGAATGTTCGTCATCTTCATTGTCATCCGCGTTTAACAGTGGTAAGGTTGCGGTTGGATTGCGGTTAATCGCGTTAAGTTTTTTAGTTTGATCACTGTTGAGCGGGTGCTGACAAACATGAAACGTAATTTGCGTACAAAGGTATATATAGAGGTATGTAGTTATTTGCAACAGGAAAAACATAGACCAGCATAGTTATGGGAAAATGACAAAGACTAAAAATAGTATAATACTCGGTTATAATCGGTTTATTGTCTATGCACTTAGTACCTACTAAAACACTTTAGAAGATTTACAACTGATCAATTTCTCGTTTCGCGTAAATGGTAATCTTGCAAAGATGCAATTCTTTAGGGAATACCATATTACAGACCAATAATCAAATATGTGTTCACAATCGAGCACATGATAGTATTACCCTCGCAAACAAAGTCATACCTAGTCGATTTGTCTCCATTAATACCGTGAGTTGCACACGAGATGTTGCGTCAATGAGGTAGTGTCAATATCAGACAAATAGATTCAGCACGTGTTTTTCGCATCTGTCACCCAGACCCGTCAGTTGACGGCTATGTACACGGAGCGTGCAGCGCGCCCAATTCGTGCTCCGGTGACAGAAATTGACTACAATTTGTTGACGTGCTGGAATATCACGCCGCGGCTCCTTGTTTTACAGTTTATGAAGTCAGCGGTAATTGTAAATACATCGATTGCCCTGGGATCATATCTGTATCATCCTGCGTTATATTGTGATGCGATTCAGATGGCTGTTTGCGCCTTACTCCGTTGAGGCAGTGAAATATGTACCAGCAATTCTAAAGGCTCTAAGACTACAACCGCTTTAACAAATATGTAAAATTTATAAAAGATTGTCAACAATGTAAAGTAATGGCTGGACGGTAGTTTGTGTGTGAATTTGAAATGAAAAGGCCTTGTTTTCATCAAAATTTCGAATGGTCAGGTTTACTTTAAACTTACAAGTTTAATGTTTTTATTTTTTAGACCTGTATCGGCTCTTAATCGATATGTTCACACATTTTGTTAAGGGGGAGGTAGACAGAACGTTTATGAATATTGGCTAAAATCCATAATACACTGTGTAATAAAGTGAGCTCAATATAATGACTAACTATATGTTTTTGTCGATAATCGAAACACCTTGTTAACTTCTTTTCAGAACATCGCTTATTTCGAATTTCGAAATCTGTTTTTAAAAAGCACGGACGTCACAAACAGCAATGTGCTTTGCCGAGTTTTATATTAAGTATTACAAAAATCGCTCTTCAATGATTGCAGACATAAACTTATTCAGAATACACACAAATACGGTATATCGATTTTTCAGAAACATGATAAGAAGTTAACGAACGGTCGGAATTTTTGTGGAAACGAAATTGAAGTCTGTGAAGTTGTGTTTTTAATGCTAATCATATTAACACCATAAGTGATATGTGACAAATAAACTGAGTTGACATTCTGAAACTTTAGTTTGACGACACGGGTTGTACAATTTAACAGACATGTATGGGTTACATCTGTCAATGTACATTGCACTCCGTGTTGTTCATGCTTGAACTGCACGTGCAGCATCATTTGCACGAGCTTCCAGCTTTTCAATTTATCAATAACAGTTACTCCTGACCATTATCAACCGCCCTCAAACGATAGAATTCATATGATTTGCTAAAATCTCATTTGTTAAAAAAAATATCAAATATGTATTATAAGAGCAATTTAGAAGGTATTTATTTCAAATGTGTCTTAACGATATGTGACCTGTAAGTAATGACCAAAACTTTAAAACAAATGCTGTGACTCGTATCCCAACAAACTCATTAGAAAAGCACGTCGTTAATTTGGACAAAAGCATTACTTTTGATTTACATCAAATCAATAATACAAATAACATTTTGAATATGATCTGCTTTTTTCGACAAACAATTCTAGTTCAACAATTCTTCGACATCAGGGCATTAATTTCCACAAAGCTACCCCAGTCCCCTGATTGCCTAATTAGCGTTTACCTCGTATTCCGCTATAAATATCCAGCAAAACAAATTACTTTAAAGAAAATTGGCACTTTCTGGACAAGAAGACCGATAAGCCGGCATCAAATTTGAAATCACAACACGTCATTGGCTGAGAAATTCCATGCTATAAATAGCGATGAGAAACCGGTCGTTAACGTTACAAAGCAAATGTTGGGTAGACAATCCGGGATAGAAGTAGCATTGCGGACAGAATACGTTGATGGATCAGGGAGCAATCTAACAGACAGGCGAAAGGGATAAATGACCCGTTTCCCTCTTTACAACCAAAAAGAGGGAAAACATATTTTTTTTTATCTCTGTTGCGTTATTTATTTGCGCTGATTTTTTACACGATCATATGACATTTTCTTTCGTTGACGTTAACGCTTATCACATAGGTTTCACAAAGTTATAAAAATGCAAACATAGATATATATAATAGCTTTAGCAGTATAAATACAATAACCGCTAATGAAAACCATTCAAAAGAGAAAAATCATGAAACTATCTTGAATATAGATATATATATTATTCCGAGACGTCTTCAAGACGGTCACGTGGTATATAACAGCCCTTCGAGAGATTAGAATCTCAAATTTAGTTTCAAACATTGTTTTTACTAAATTTGTTTACGTTTCAGACAGAAGAGTGACAGTTTCGCTGAAAGCTATATAGATATAATAAAATACCATTGATATATGAACACATAAAGTATACATAATGATCCAAATCCAAATCCAAATCAAATCAAAGTACATTAAATATCGAATATATTTGTGAAAACATGTTTTTTTTTAATTTACAATAATTGTTTGGTAAACTTTTGATAGAAGTTAATTTCAAACAAAATCAAATTCAATGATGAATTAATCTTTTAGCTTTAAATTATTTTTGTAAAAAATGAATTTAAACTCACTTACCCGACTGGCATTCTGCACCTCGCCCCGTCGCCGTTACCAAACTCATCAACCATACTGTAAAAATCATAGGACAAATGTGAACACGAATATCCAAGTTTTCACTAAACGGTTACCATGGCGACTAAAGGACGCAGTCGTTACTGCTTCAACTGCGTAGATATCGTACTTTATCCCCCATGCTTCTCCCTTGAATAATCTCCCAAGCTGTCTGAATCAGAACTCGAGCTCCGCACGACAGATAGGCCTCGTATCTGTTGCATGCACTGTCGGGAGCTAAGATCTATTATACAACAAGCAGTTCAGACAATCGGTTTCACGTTCATATTTATTTATCTCACTGCAAACTGTTTATAAGCGAAAGTAGAATAACTATTCTGAATCAAATTATTACTTTGTGGAGATAGAAGAAGGAAAAAGTTGCTATTATGCAACACAACAAATAATTATGTAAAGCACGTCCTTGATGGCTTAAATCATTGAATCATTCAAATATCCTTACCTTATCATCACTGAATGATATAGCATGAACTGTCCGTTTATTTTGATCATACAGCAACCAGGTCAATACGATATAATGAACAAAATTGTTGCAACTTAAGAAAAAGTAGGTTAAGTCGGTCAGTTGTACGTAATGTCACTGAAACTCGGTCAACGCGAACGCACCAAGGCCAATATTATATCAAAATACTGAAACTCAGTGTAACGTTATTATATACTCTTATTAAAAAAAAGTGACAGATTTCTAAAAAAGCAAAATCATTAAATAAAATGTGAATAGAATGAGGCTAATAGGAGGCTGGTGTTTCAAAAAATCAAAAAAACACATCCAGATCACATCAACGTAACAATGTTTAACCAGTAAATTATTTTCTTAACCCTTCTTTCACAGATGACATGGTAGACAAAATTAAGGCTGAATAGAGTCATTTGAGGCCAAACTCATTTGAGACATTTGTTAGCCCCGCATAACTCTAGAGTCACATGAGGCTAGCCCCACTTAACTCTGGAGTTATTTGTTGAGGTTGAGTGAGGCAGTGGCGACTGCTACACCGGCTGTAAAACGTTTGCCAAAATACATGCAGGCACCCCAGAAGAAGCCAAGTAACGTGGGAGCATACAAATCTGATCCAGTGACAGAAAAGAGTAGAGCGTAACAACGTCATAGATTACAAGCTTGAACTTGAGTTAGACTCAGCAAGGTGTGGACAGGCAGTTTGGCGTATCCACCTGATAAATAAGTAGACATATACCCCGAATCCGAAATCGTGTATGTTCACAATATAGAAGTTGTTATCCAGAAATCTTGCTTTCTTACCACCATCAACGTTGGGGACAGACTAAGGTCAGGGAGACTAAGGGGGACAACTGCAGTACAAGATCGATACATCTGGGTGCAACACCAATACCGCACTAAAACGGAGACTTTTACAACTAAACGTACGGGCAAAAGAAAGTATATGGCTCAGTTGTATTTATCATATGTATAATTTTCAAAGTCAAATATCTCGAGTTTTCGACGTCATATCGTGCCAAAATCAAATGCATCTCATTTCTTTAAAATATCGAATTAATCGAAAACAAGTGTGTGATATACTTTCTTTTGCCCGTCAGTTTATACAGATCCCTCGACTACGCAGAATGTCCTATCAAACAGTAGGCAACAGAATGAGGAAGGCCAAGCTTTATACAAGAAGATCTGTTCGACGTCACGTCTTGAGCCAACGTCAACCGATTGACCATCTACATTGGCGCACATGGGCGTGTACAAGGTGGAGAAATGTACTGTCTATTGATGACTCCCATCTCCTCCCATTGGTGCATACGTGTCTACAGATATCAGAGAGGGCGGTACTCTCAAATTGTGGGTAGCAGGTTGTCAATTTTGACGGCGGAAGCGTCATGGTATCGGCCGGAGTTGATCACGATGGTAGGACTTCCCTCGAGCCTTGATCCAACAGCGTTAATAACGTCGTTCCTCTCGTCAAGGTTCATGGTGGGCAGTTCAAGCACACCAATCGACCGCACATTGCACGTGTTTGACAGGACGTACTACGGTGCAAAACATTTCGAGATATTACCCTGTTCAGCACTTCCGGTGCTTCTTGTGACACTTGAGCATGAATGGCACTCTCCGCAGCGTGTTATTGACACCTGCCGTATGTTCCATAACAGTGAGCGATTATAGTCGCTCAATGAGCGCTCATTCCCTCCAGAACGACACGGAGCGATGCCTCGAGGCTTGCTCCCTTGCTCCCTTTGCTATATAGCGCTACATCGCGTTCATGGTCCTTGATTACCTCTACGGGTCGTCGGTATCAAACTCAAAATGATGATGTGATGGACACTTCCAGTACTTACATTTCCTGCACCCCTCTAACATTAAGTCTAATGTGTATAGGTTTCTGTATGTGCGATTAACGTTTAAACGTTGTATAAATCTATCATCAAACCGTGATTCATTTCTGATTTCTGTGCATTGGTTGGAATACAGTTTGGAAGAAAGTTTGATAGCCAATGTCAAGTGTTTAAGCGTATATTCGGGATATCACGATCTTCAATAGTACCTGATCTAGCAATGTGGAGGTCACTTTGTGTGATTCTAGCCACCCCTCGTATTTATAGTTAACTATCTAAGCGAAAACATTGCAGCTCAGGGTTGAGATTATTCATCTCTTGTGATTTGTCCTTGACTCTGTTCGTTCCTATTCTTCCATGAACTAGGCTTAAAAACACACTAGATTCGGTACGATTGCTGATGATACCAGACAACATAATTATATAAACATGTTCAGTCAGTCTTGCTTTCTCAATTCCAATACAGTTATACTACACTCAGGGGCAAAAGAAACGATACCATACAAAATACAATATAGATCCATCCACGAGCTTAACGTACTCTGAAATAGCCTACTGAAGCCAAATTAACTAAATTTGAAATTTCAAAATATTATATGTTAATATTTCTAAGAAACGCGTGTTTTTTTCAAGAAATCGTCGTTTTCAAATCTTAACTAGATGAGAAAGGAAAGCCAAAACGGGCCTTTGACTTATTTTATGACGTCCTGCAGTAATTGATGCGTCAACATCGTTAAGTCCAAGAAGATAGATAATGTCGGCTAGATCTTACACTAAAATAATGTCCATATTTCATAAAAGATTATCTTAAATACTAAACATTATGTCAAGAAAAAACATTGAAATAGCAATTTCATCACCCCATATGTGTATAAAATATTAAGTGTACTCTCATGAATGAAATTTTGTTTATCTCTTTACGAGACATATCCTCATCACAGACTATCAAAATCGACTTAATCCGACAGAAATATTTGTGTTGGACTAAAATTTGGTATCATTTCTTTGGCGCCTCGGTATAAAGAGGTAGAAGAATATGCATGTACGTGTCTTACAACAAGTTGGACAATTCTTGCATAAACTCGGTGTATCAAACCTGTATGTAGACGTCAAGATGGACCTTATCGATTGCCTTATAAATATTCGCAGAATCTTAGTGAATGTCCATATCAGAGTCTGTTGGTAACACGAGCTCACGGAGGATTTGAAAGTGAATGACGTTGGTAGATGTAAATCGGTTTACGATAAAGAGTCGGTCATCCGAGGGGAGTCTACATCGTCTGTTCGGGACAAATGCTTTATAGGCGGTTAACAGCTGCCCCCGTGGGGCCGTGTCCTGCCTGGTCTTAGAGAGAAGTGCAGCGGCCAGGGTCTAGAACTCTGAAGCTCTCTTACAGTTAAAATAGCCGTACGTCAATGGTGTGGTATTGAAGACTATCTTAGCGCTAAGAGAGCGTCGATAATACACACCCTGGAGGATATAATGCTGATTTTCACTCTTGATCATTTTCGTGTATTATGTATCCTTCGTTATGACATAGTGTATCACAGATTAGGTAAAATTCACAAAGGAACATTTTTGTAAGGGGATTTTCATTACCATAGTCTGAATCAACATTGAGACCTAAGTGAAAATGTTGTATTCAAGTTTGGTGTATTAAAGCATGGTATGTTACAGCATGGAATTACAGCGTTCTGTATTAAAGCACGGTGTACTCAAGCATTTTATTTAAAGCTTAGTGTATTACAGCATTGTATATTAAAGCACGTAGTTTAAAAGCAAGGGGTATTACATCATGTTGTATTGAAGGATGATATATTAAGGTATGGTGTATTAAAATACGGTGTATTAAAGAATGTTTTATTAAAGCCTGATCTTAAAACATTTAAGTTTTGCAATACCCAGTTCCTAAAAAATTAAGTGTTTTACTTGTAACTTTAAAATAAGTAATCCAAGATATGGGTTGAATGGGGAAATTATAATAACAAACATTAACATAAATCTTCGATCACTGAATGTCGTTATTATTTTTTAAAATATTTATTTTTCATTTTAACGAGTAGCAAAACAATCAATATGCTGTTACTTTAATCAGTTGTTTTTTTACTTTTTTCCAGTTCTGAGAGAATCAAAGACTTCAGATTAAAAAACAACTAGATCAACATCTCTTATTCATCGATTCCATTCCAAAACTGCAAGAGCAGTGTTCATCGATATAATGCAAATCGACATGGGTAAAGCGCTGTCATTGTCAAGCCCGAAAGAAAACATTAAGATATGTCGTTCATTATGAATAAAGGTTACATCTATTCAACAGTTGGTGGCAAAGACAAGAATATTTATAAATGATCAACTTCTTTATTAATCAATACTTCTTAAATAAAGAGGTTGATCATCATCTATGACACCAACTTCTAGAATGCTTCTCAAAGTAAACTTTGGGTTTTCATACTGCGTCCGAATTTTATGCTATGCGTCATGCGATGCGTTGCGTTTTTCCGCGCACACTACGCAAGTGCGTCAGATATTGCGTTTTATAAAAAGTTCATATAAGATACCTTATATCTCTAGTGTACTGTAGTATTTGTATCCAAATTATAGTCTTACAAAACATGTTTATGAAATTTCAGTATTATCTTCAAAACAAACAATATGTACATGTATATGTCGGCAACAGTAATATTAAACATTTTCAAAAGTATTTATATAAAAAGCGGGATTTGTAATTATGGATCAAAACATAATCATAGCACGCATGATACATAGGCCAACCCAGTTTCCTTCCATGGGGTTTGAGTGGGGAAACCCCCTCTAGAAGTGTAAAAAATAAAGTCATGGGCTCTGTAGCTCATCAGGCTTTATATACATTAACTAACTCAAAATGTCAACTTCTAGGTGAGAGGTATAACACATGGGAAACACTTTAAATGGAGAAGATGAAATAGGTCTTAAGGTCCTTACCCTCTGATCTATTTTTGAGGCCAGAAATAAAATCCCCTACAAATAAAGTCACACTGGAAGATTTAATTCATTACTTTTGTTTCCTTTAAATAACCTCCCTTTAAAGAGCACATAAAATCTCTAGATGAAATAGCTTTTCAGGTCTTGACGACTGTGACCTATATTTAGGGTCGCAGGATCATGAAATCTACCATTTAGAATCTTCATTGGCCAAGGAGTCTGCACATAACTTTTCAGCTCTCTAGACCTTTTGGAACTGGAGAAGAAGATGAAAAAAGGTTTTTGGGGTTGCGACCCCTGTGACCCCATTGAGGTCACGGGGTCACCAAATCTACAATTTAACATCCCCATTAGCCAAGGAGTCTGCACACAACGTTTCAGCTGTCTAGACCATTTGGTACTGGAGAAGAAGATGAAAATAGGTTTTTAGGCATGTGACCCCTGTGACCCCATTTGGGGTCATTGGGTCACGAAATCAACAATTTAGAATCCCTATTGGCCAAGGAGTCTGCACATAAAACTTCAGCTCTGTGGGGTCATTGGTTCTCGAGAAGAAGTCGAAAAAGTTAAAAGTTTACGGATGGACGGATGGACGGACGCCGGACACCATGTCATGCCATAAGCCCATCGGCTAAATCTACAATTTAGAATCCCCATTAGACATGGAATCTGCACAAAACTGTTCAACTCTCTAAACCTTTTAGAACTGGAGAAGATGAAAATAGGTATCTACAATTAAGTATCCCCATTAGCCAAGGAGTCTGCACACAACTTTTCGGCTCTCTAGACTTTTGGAACTGGAGAAGAAGATGAAAATAGTTTTTTTGGGTTGTGACCTCTGTGGCCCCATTTGAGGTCACAGGGTCATGAAATCTACAATTTAGAATCCCCAAGTGGTTCTGGAGAAGAAGATGAAAATGGGAAAAGTTTAGAGCGGACTAGCACCTATTTTCATCGCATCGGATCGCATCGCACTGACGCATCGGCCTATGAAAAATACACTGTCTGCGTTTTTTTAACGCATCGCATGACGCATCGCATGACGCATGGCCCAGCCTGCACGATACAGATCTTCAAAGTGATATCGACTAATTTGACCATTTGGTCAAACGTTATGAAAATGAACGCTGTATTCAAGGGGGAGAAATCTAAGAAAAGATCAAAGAACGATCTTATGATGCACACCAAAGGCCTTAACGTGACTCTTTAATTAATTATACATTGCTGCAAACCTTTGAATACTAACTTATGTACTATCACTTTCATCTTTCACGATTTCAGCTTTCAATACAACAACTTCAATTTCAAATATGCATCCGTGTACTCGTTTAATGTCAACATAATACGCATTGTCATACCCTTTAAGAGACACTTGTTTATGCCTTTTAATAAGAACTTTATATTTCAAATACTGCATGGTCTGGAATGCCAAATGTTTAAATGGCAACAAATAGGCATTTCAATACTTCAACTTCCAACACACTAGGCTATATATGCCTTTAAATACTCTAAAATATCAAACACAAATTATTTCCAATGCTTCAATTCCGATTTTGCAACCACGTATGACTTTAATACCAAATTTCAATCGATTTCCCAATCGTGTACAAATTTGGCATAATCCAATTGTCCGATTATCAATCATGTTCATCTTTAAATTCCAAATTCTTATGATAAAATCTATATCTTTTTGCATTAGATGAAAAATGCATCAATCAATATATCTTGACAAAAGCTAGGGTGACCGACCGTACAAACAATAAATTGAAGATACAAAGACAACGATGTTTTTCAATACATATTGCACTGAAAACCTAGTCTGGATATTGAACATATCCTTGACACACATTCTCCAGGACGTCATCGTCTGTCGTTACACTACTCCTAGACACTCATTCCAGTAATAACTAGGCCAGGATCATATAACAGAGCGTCTCAGTGTGAACGATTATATAGTTTTATCATGCAGACAGGTCTTAGTTTTTCAAAGCCCTCTTAAAGCTAACTGGTCGTCAGGGTCATAATTTAGCATTGACTAAGAGAGCCCCTGACCTCTCGATCCGGAGCCGAACGATTCTAAAGGAAATGTCGTTTACATATTTTAGAGCGTACCCCCCTGTCACGTCTATGTTTGATGAGGGACGAAATGTACAACTTAGATCCTCTAGGTGCACATAACCTTACCACACAATCTGGAGGGGGTCGAAAATATGAAAAGTTTACGGACGACAGCTCATGTTACAAACCTCCAGTGACGTCACACCACTTTTCTGCCTATAACATTATACTCAATAATTCCTATATGGATGTTTTATCCCGGGAATTATCACATAATCCCCGGGATTCTAACGTAATTTCCCTCTACCCAGGGCAGTTATCTTAATAATGCCACTCTTCAAATATCTGTATTTAATACTGAGATGTTAAGTTTAAGAAGAAAGTTAGTGTATGTTATGTCTAACTCTATTGGAAAATAATTGTCAATTCAAACATCAATCTCCAAATGTTTTTGGCAATAACCTGTCTCGGACCCGAAACCTCCATACTCCGGCACACCAAGCGCAGCGATGATACCACTGTGCTACAGGGACTAGACTGATGAGATTGTTTCCAAAGTCCCCTTTATACCCTACTGCCTTTCACCAAAAGGGGATATTTTGCGGACGACTCCTTTACTTTTTCGCACTATCAATTAGAATACGGTAGATTAAACATAAAATTTACCCCGGGGTCGGTTTGTAAGCTTGATAAAACATGCCAAAAAGTGTTTATGAGATTTAAAACCCTTACCCTCGGGATAAACACTCGGAGCTGACGCCCCTCGTGTTTATCCCTCGGGTTGCCGGTTTTAAATCTCATAAACACCCTTTGGCATGTTTTATCCTATACACATAAGCCCATCTGGCCTTGTTAGGTCTGATTAGCTTAAAAAGCTGTAGATATTACCACGATTGACCGAGACAATCCGCAACCTAATGCGGTTTACCGGGCTTAAACTACAATCTTGCAGCGGTAACCGCGATCGAAAACTAACAACTATGTTGATCACACAGCATAACCTACATTGCCGCGATAAAACACAACGTTAATGAGAGTGACAGCACCCCAACCTATATAGTGCCGTGATTTACCGCGATAAACTGCAACCTAAATGCGGTTGATCACCATATTGCAGCAGTTAACCGCGTCCCAACTACGATCGCGGTGGATCAACGGAATGATCAGGTAACACTTTATAACAATCGTAATGCTACAGACATTCTTTGAGATAATAAATAAATAAAAAAGTTTGAAAAAGAATGAAAAGTGAGTTTTTAAAAAACATTATTGTTGTTCACAACAGGTAGAAGGTCTGTTGAAAGTAAATTGCCCTGAATACTAATTGTAAGAGAACTGAAGCGATATACATGATGTTTATGGACATGTGGCGATATACATGATGTTTATGGACATGTGGCGATATACATGATGTTTATGGACATGTGGATCTAATGGGAGGATCCAGAACTTTTCAAAAGCGGAGGGGGTCACTTTGTGGGGTCATCAAATGTACATGCTGTTTGAACAGATAAAATGAGGCAGCGCTTTGAATTTAAGGTTTAAAAGTATATACTCCCAAAAGTAAAAACGTATATATGAAATATAACTATTGAAACTATTGAATAATTCTCTTGCCAACAAATGGCACTTAATGTTACTTTTTACAGCTTTACATTTACTGCAAATTAGGATATGGGGAAACATGGACCCGTAAAATATAAATGTTTACAAAAACATGAAAACTTGAGGTAAACGAGGACCACAGTGTTTGACATGCTTCAAATTTTCGTCTTCGATGTGAAGCAGAAACATGGCTCGATGGTATTCTGCTATAAGAAAAACCTAAAGGGGGGATTAAACAAGGGCTTAAGTTCGTGAGGTTATCCCATCCTTGAGCTTTTTCTTTGAGAAGAAAACTAAGTAGTAGTGTTGTCTCCAATTTATAAACCGTCCTATGCCTTTCTTTTCGTTTTTTCCCCTCCGTTATAAAAAGTATGTCTCCTTCACTAGCGTTATGCTGAGGCAGAGAATATATGACTATAAATAAAGTAGATCAAGCTTGCCTTCTCATTCCTCAGTGGTCTTGTGGTAGAGAATCAGTTTAAAGAGCGAAGGGTTTCAATTTTGAATCCACTGTGAAAATTTTATCCCCGCATTGCACGCATAATTCGCGCACAACCACGACTACGTTGCGTTCTGTGCAAGCATATGTTGCGTCTATGGTCCGATGAAGTTGCGTTTTGGTACGGAGTATGCTAAAATACACGCACAGGCATGACTAAATCATGCATGCTTGTCAAGATCGTGACCTTTTTTAGTCACGCTTGGTGTACGGTACTGCCCGCATTGGAGGTGTATATAAAGGCAGTACCCGTCTTAAAACAGTTCACCTTCCGCTGTCATAGTGTGAACAACATATAAGGCTCATGTACCTGTCAGCGGCTGCATTTCTACTTCTTGGAACCCTCACTGAAATTCACCGTCAAGATCGCCCAGTCTACAAAATGTTTCTCTGTAGGGACTTTAACCCTGTAGAGGTATTACAAGAAATGGTTGAAAAGTTAACTTCTCACCTGGAGAAGAAAACGAATTTCGTGAGAGAACCTCTTGAGGTTGGGCTAAAACTAGCAAACACATTCCGCTTCTTTGCCACTGGTAATAGCCACACAAGTCTACAATACAGCTTCAGAGCATTGTTTGCAGAATCTGCAAGTTTCTACCCGAGGTTTGCAGAGTCATCATTGATGCGTTCAAGGTGGAAGTACTAAGATGCCCCAGAACCCCACAATAGAGGAAGAAAGTGGCTCATGGTTGCAGTTCGAGGTTGAACTACCACAAATGCACAGTGTCCGGTGACGTCATCGACTGACCAGCTTAAACCTTATCCAATTACCATACAATTGTTTCTGCTACCAAGGTAGCCTCGATTCGTGTGATAAATGATGTCAGGCACGTGTAGAGATTGTTGACACCGCTGGAACACATAATGCGTAAATACACAGCGTGTACAGTCTGCCGTCATGGGGGATAATGAATTGTAGAAATATCCAAAATCGATTTAGATATGTCGTAATAAGGATAGATTTGTGCGAAAAACACGAAGCAAATACTTGAGATGTTCCTGTTTACTTAAAATTGATCATTGTATAACCAATTGCGCTTGAATCAGCATGAAATACATGTGTGTAACAAAGAAAATAATGAAACATATGTGGGATAGAAATAAATAAATAAAAACATGAAATGCATTATTATGTGAAATACCGCGAGAATTGCGCTCAAAGCAGGCAAGATAGAAAGCAGCATGCAGACGCACGAAATTTGCGTGAAACAGAAAGCAGCAAAAGCACGAATTGCACTCGGGATAAACACTCGGAGCTGACGCCCCTCGTGTTTATCCCTCGGGTTGCCGGTTTTAAATCTCATAAACACCCTTTGGCATGTTTTATCCTATACACATAAGCCCATCTGGCCTTGTTAGGTCTGATTAGCTTAAAAAGCTGTAGATATTACCACGATTGACCGAGACAATCCGCAACCTAATGCGGTTTACCGGGCTTAAACTACAATCTTGCAGCGGTAACCGCGATCGAAAACTAACAACTATGTTGATCACACAGCATAACCTACATTGCCGCGATAAAACACAACGTTAATGAGAGTGACAGCACCCCAACCTATATAGTGCCGTGATTTACCGCGATAAACTGCAACCTAAATGTGGTTGATCACCATATTGCAGCAGTTAACCGCGTCCCAACTACGATCGCGGTGGATCAACGGAATGATCAGGTAACACTTTATAACAATCGTAATGCTACAGACATTCTTTGAGATAATAAATAAATAAAAAAGTTTGAAAAAGAATGAAAAGTGAGTTTTTAAAAAACATTATTGTTGTTCACAACAGGTAGAAGGTCTGTTGAAAGTAAATTGCCCTGAATACTAATTGTAAGAGAACTGAAGCGATATACATGATGTTTATGGACATGTGGCGATATACATGATGTTTATGGACATGTGGCGATATACATGATGTTTATGGACATGTGGATCTAATGGGAGGATCCAGAACTTTTCAAAAGCGGAGGGGGTCACTTTGTGGGGTCATCAAATGTACATGCTGTTTGAACAGATAAAATGAGGCAGCGCTTTGAATTTAAGGTTTAAAAGTATATACTCCCAAAAGTAAAAACGTATATATGAAATATAACTATTGAAACTATTGAATAATTCTCTTGCCAACAAATGGCACTTAATGTTACTTTTTACAGCTTTACATTTACTGCAAATTAGGATATGGGGAAACATGGACCCGTAAAATATAAATGTTTACAAAAACATGAAAACTTGAGGTAAACGAGGACCACAGTGTTTGACATGCTTCAAATTTTCGTCTTCGATGTGAAGCAGAAACATGGCTCGATGGTATTCTGCTATAAGAAAAACCTAAAGGGGGGATTAAACAAGGGCTTAAGTTCGTGAGGTTATCCCAGCCTTGAGCTTTTTCTTTGAGAAGAAAACTAAGTAGTAGTGTTGTCTCCAATTTATAAACCGTCCTATGCCTTTCTTTTCGTTTTTTCCCCTCCGTTATAAAAAGTATGTCTCCTTCACTAGCGTTATGCTGAGGCAGAGAATATATGACTATAAATAAAGTAGATCAAGCTTGCCTTCTCATTCCTCAGTGGTCTTGTGGTAGAGAATCAGTTTAAAGAGCGAAGGGTTTCAATTTTGAATCCACTGTGAAAATTTTATCCCCGCATTGCACGCATAATTCGCGCACAACCACGACTACGTTGCGTTCTGTGCAAGCATATGTTGCGTCTATGGTCCGATGAAGTTGCGTTTTGGTACGGAGTATGCTAAAATACACGCACAGGCATGACTAAATCATGCATGCTAGTCAAGATTGTGACCTTTTTTAGTCACGCTTGGTGTACGGTACTGCCCGCATTGGAGGTGTATATAAAGGCAGTACCCGTCTTAAAACAGTTCACCTTCCGCTGTCATAGTGTGAACAACATATAAGGCTCATGTACCTGTCAGCGGCTGCATTTCTACTTCTTGGAACCCTCACTGAAATTCACCGTCAAGATCGCCCAGTCTACAAAATGTTTCTCTGTAGGGACTTTAACCCTGTAGAGGTATTACAAGAAATGGTTGAAAAGTTAACTTCTCACCTGGAGAAGAAAACGAATTTCGTGAGAGAACCTCTTGAGGTTGGGCTAAAACTAGCAAACACATTCCGCTTCTTTGCCACTGGTAATAGCCACACAAGTCTACAATACAGCTTCAGAGCATTGTTTGCAGAATCTGCAAGTTTCTACCCGAGGTTTGCAGAGTCATCATTGATGCGTTCAAGGTGGAAGTACTAAGATGCCCCAGAACCCCACAATAGAGGAAGAAAGTGGCTCATGGTTGCAGTTCGAGGTTGAACTACCACAAATGCACAGTGTCCGGTGACGTCATCGACTGACCAGCTTAAACCTTATCCAATTACCATACAATTGTTTCTGCTACCAAGGTAGCCTCGATTCGTGTGATAAATGATGTCAGGCACGTGTAGAGATTGTTGACACCGCTGGAACACATAATGCGTAAATACACAGCGTGTACAGTCTGCCGTCATGGGGGATAATGAATTGTAGAAATATCCAAAATCGATTTAGATATGTCGTAATAAGGATAGATTTGTGCGAAAAACACGAAGCAAATACTTGAGATGTTCCTGTTTACTTAAAATTGATCATTGTATAACCAATTGCGCTTGAATCAGCATGAAATACATGTGTGTAACAAAGAAAATAATGAAACATATGTGGGATAGAAATAAATAAATAAAAACATGAAATGCATTATTATGTGAAATACCGCGAGAATTGCGCTCAAAGCAGGCAAGATAGAAAGCAGCATGCAGACGCACGAAATTTGCGTGAAACAGAAAGCAGCAAAAGCACGAATTGCACTCGGGATAAACACTCGGAGCTGACGCCCCTCGTGTTTATCCCTCGGGTTGCCGGTTTTAAATCTCATAAACACCCTTTGGCATGTTTTATCCTATACACATAAGCCCATCTGGCCTTGTTAGGTCTGATTAGCTTAAAAAGCTGTAGATATTACCACGATTGACCGAGACAATCCGCAACCTAATGCGGTTTACCGGGCTTAAACTACAATCTTGCAGCGGTAACCGCGATCGAAAACTAACAACTATGTTGATCACACAGCATAACCTACATTGCCGCGATAAAACACAACGTTAATGAGAGTGACAGCACCCCAACCTATATAGTGCCGTGATTTACCGCGATAAACTGCAACCTAAATGTGGTTGATCACCATATTGCAGCAGTTAACCGCGTCCCAACTACGATCGCGGTGGATCAACGGAATGATCAGGTAACACTTTATAACAATCGTAATGCTACAGACATTCTTTGAGATAATAAATAAATAAAAAAGTTTGAAAAAGAATGAAAAGTGAGTTTTTAAAAAACATTATTGTTGTTCACAACAGGTAGAAGGTCTGTTGAAAGTAAATTGCCCTGAATACTAATTGTAAGAGAACTGAAGCGATATACATGATGTTTATGGACATGTGGCGATATACATGATGTTTATGGACATGTGGCGATATACATGATGTTTATGGACATGTGGATCTAATGGGAGGATCCAGAACTTTTCAAAAGCGGAGGGGGTCACTTTGTGGGGTCATCAAATGTACATGCTGTTTGAACAGATAAAATGAGGCAGCGCTTTGAATTTAAGGTTTAAAAGTATATACTCCCAAAAGTAAAAACGTATATATGAAATATAACTATTGAAACTATTGAATAATTCTCTTGCCAACAAATGGCACTTAATGTTACTTTTTACAGCTTTACATTTACTGCAAATTAGGATATGGGGAAACATGGACCCGTAAAATATAAATGTTTACAAAAACATGAAAACTTGAGGTAAACGAGGACCACAGTGTTTGACATGCTTCAAATTTTCGTCTTCGATGTGAAGCAGAAACATGGCTCGATGGTATTCTGCTATAAGAAAAACCTAAAGGGGGGATTAAACAAGGGCTTAAGTTCGTGAGGTTATCCCAGCCTTGAGCTTTTTCTTTGAGAAGAAAACTAAGTAGTAGTGTTGTCTCCAGTTTATAAACCGTCCTATGCCTTTCTTTTCGTTTTTTCCCCTCCGTTATAAAAAGTATGTCTCCTTCACTAGCGTTATGCTGAGGCAGAGAATATATGACTATAAATAAAGTAGATCAAGCTTGCCTTCTCATTCCTCAGTGGTCTTGTGGTAGAGAATCAGTTTAAAGAGCGAAGGGTTTCAATTTTGAATCCACTGTGAAAATTTTATCCCCGCATTGCACGCATAATTCGCGCACAACCACGACTACGTTGCGTTCTGTGCAAGCATATGTTGCGTCTATGGTCCGATGAAGTTGCGTTTTGGTACGGAGTATGCTAAAATACACGCACAGGCATGACTAAATCATGCATGCTTGTCAAGATCGTGACCTTTTTTAGTCACGCTTGGTGTACGGTACTGCCCGCATTGGAGGTGTATATAAAGGCAGTACCCGTCTTAAAACAGTTCACCTTCCGCTGTCATAGTGTGAACAACATATAAGGCTCATGTACCTGTCAGCGGCTGCATTTCTACTTCTTGGAACCCTCACTGAAATTCACCGTCAAGATCGCCCAGTCTACAAAATGTTTCTCTGTAGGGACTTTAACCCTGTAGAGGTATTACAAGAAATGGTTGAAAAGTTAACTTCTCACCTGGAGAAGAAAACGAATTTCGTGAGAGAACCTCTTGAGGTTGGGCTAAAACTAGCAAACACATTCCGCTTCTTTGCCACTGGTAATAGCCACACAAGTCTACAATACAGCTTCAGAGCATTGTTTGCAGAATCTGCAAGTTTCTACCCGAGGTTTGCAGAGTCATCATTGATGCGTTCAAGGTGGAAGTACTAAGATGCCCCAGAACCCCACAATAGAGGAAGAAAGTGGCTCATGGTTGCAGTTCGAGGTTGAACTACCACAAATGCACAGTGTCCGGTGACGTCATCGACTGACCAGCTTAAACCTTATCCAATTACCATACAATTGTTTCTGCTACCAAGGTAGCCTCGATTCGTGTGATAAATGATGTCAGGCACGTGTAGAGATTGTTGACACCGCTGGAACACATAATGCGTAAATACACAGCGTGTACAGTCTGCCGTCATGGGGGATAATGAATTGTAGAAATATCCAAAATCGATTTAGATATGTCGTAATAAGGATAGATTTGTGCGAAAAACACGAAGCAAATACTTGAGATGTTCCTGTTTACTTAAAATTGATCATTGTATAACCAATTGCGCTTGAATCAGCATGAAATACATGTGTGTAACAAAGAAAATAATGAAACATATGTGGGATAGAAATAAATAAATAAAAACATGAAATGCATTATTATGTGAAATACCGCGAGAATTGCGCTCAAAGCAGGCAAGATAGAAAGCAGCATGCAGACGCACGAAATTTGCGTGAAACAGAAAGCAGCAAAAGCACGAATTGCACGTGCGACAGAAAGGCGGAAACGCATGAAATGCACGTGCAATTAGCGATTACTTTTAAACCTCTCTTGAACGCGATTGCTCAATGTAGCGCTACGTAGCAAGGCGAGCAAACTTCGAGGAATTTGCACTGTGTCGTTCAAGAGAGAATGAGCGCTACATTGAGCGATCAATGAGCAATTTAAGCGCTCGCTGTTATGGAACGGAGCCCTGCAACACCATTGTGGTTATAGATTGCGTTGAAACCTGGGAATATAGACTGGAACTAGTCACACCACGGTGACACATCACTGGAATTCAGTGTAGCATTGCACACCATGTTGGCTGCATGTTGTGTGTATAATTTATATATGGAATGAAGCATTATAAAACTGATTTTACTTGTGTAATTAAGTTAACATTGACATTAATTAGAAACAGATTTACTCAAGCATAGTGAACGATCCAAAACATAAAATTCTATTCTGATAATTTTTCGATAAGGGGCGATATCAAATATGCATTTCATTAAATCAAATTGAATTGTACAATGAATGCGTCAACTTGATAAGATGTTGGAAAGTGGTTTGCGCTTCAACCCGTTCTCACCGCAAGTAAGAAATCTTAATTTAACGGAAATTATTCGACAAAAAGCAATGGAATCCATAACATGAAACTAATGAAAACATCTTCTTGGCATTTTAATGGAGCAATTTATAATCAGCTTCACTTTTTATTTATTATCACAATGAAGACTGTTTCGGTTTATAAGTTTATAAATAATTCATTTTCACAATATACAAAACGAAAATTATTCGATAATTCTTGTTTTGTGATGTTATTTGATTGCTCTTTGTGAGTAATATCTCACTCCCATTATGAGTTATGGTGATTAGATTATATGATATATGACATGATATGACGTGATACGTTCTGGTGGCCCAATTACAGGTCTGAGGTCCCGTGCCAATAGAAACCGAAGACCTGTAACTCGACGAACTCTGAATTAGTTAATAAACTGAACGCCAAAAGAAATGTTATACCTCTTTGAATTTGAATATCATAAAAAGTTACGTGTTCAGAGAAATTTGCTTTGTTTTGTTGTAACACTGTTTTGTGTTAAAATAGCAGACCTGTAACTGTAATGGTAAATAAGTTATCGCCAGTTCATTCATGGGTGGGGTCAATTGTCCTATTTCCGATCATGCAAAAGTAGAAGGGAAAATTGTAAAAATGGTTGGAAAATTAACCAAACTGACTTGGTCTTCTTTGATAATGAATGCACATTCATAAAAAAGGAAATTAGTTGTGTTTTTGGAAATATTTATTCGTTATTTTGTCTGAAAATGACGAAATATTGAGATTTGTTATTTTTCTATTCTTAGCACAACCAAAAGAATCTAAGAAAACGTTTTGTTAAAAATGTGCTTCGACCATTTTAGGAAGCTTTGGCACATGTTTAAGGACTAGATTTGTTTATAAATCTTTCTAAATAGTGAACTTCTTAAACATTTTGGTTTTCATCAGAAGGATCATGTCACCAAAACGTAGCCATAGAATGTTTACCACGCATGAAATGCACGTGAAATCAGTTGGTAACGGGTATAAAAGGCCCCTGTATTCATTATTTCACACCATAATTCGATTACAATGCCGAAATTAACAACTGAAGAGCGGGAAAGAGCGATTGGAATGCTGCAGACTGGGTGCCACATTCGGACGTCATCGTATCACCATTCTTAGGCTGCGTGGACGTCTACAACAGACTGGATCGACTCGAGACCGAGCTAGAAGCGACAGGCCGCCAGGGACAACCCCAATTGAAGACCGGTACCTGCTTCAACTACATCTGAGGAACCGCTTTCAAGCCGCCACAACGACAGCTTCTACTGCACTTGGACACCGAATCAGTCCCCAGACGGTGAGAAGAAGGCTCCAACAACATGGACTGAGGTCATACCGGCCGATGCGAGCAATGCTGATGACGCGTTGACATTGACAAAACAGGGTTGCTTGGGCCAGAGATGTTGGACGTTTGCAGAACCAAAACTGGCAGAGAGTGTTATTTTCCGACGAAAGTCGGTTTCAGATGCACGTAGCAAACGGGAGAAAGAGGGCCGACCGTCGCCGGGGTGAGAGGGAGGCACGCTCCTGCGTACAGGAAGTTACCCCTTTCGGTGGAGGCAGCGTCATGGTCTGGGGTGGGACGGCAATCTGACGGCGCAGAGGTACATTGACAGGGTCCTACAGCCAGGGGTCATCCCATTCTTACAACGCCATCCAAACACCCTTTTCAACAGGATAATGCTCGTCCTCATGTAGCCAGAGTGACGTTACAGTACCTCCAACGTCAACAACGTCCACGTTTTGCCTAAGCCTGCCAGATCGCCCGATATGAATCCCATCGAGCACCTTTGGGATTACATCGATCGAAGGATCCGTCAACGTCGACACCAACCACACACACGTCAACAACTTATTGCTGCATTGATGGCCAAATGGAGGCAGATACCACCTGCTTTCATCAGACGACTGACGTTTTCAGTGAGACGAAGAGTTCAGGCATGTTTGAATGTCAACCAGATACTTATCACATACATTTTGTCGTAAAACAAATTATTATTCTATGATTTTGTTTTTGTGCATGATCGGAGATAGGACAATTGACCCCACCCATGAAGAATTGGCGATAACTTATTTACCATTAAAGTTCCAGGTCTGCTATTTTAGCACAAAACACTAGCGAAAGCGAATTCCTCTGAACACGTAACTTTTTATGATATTCAAATTCAAAGAGGTGTAACACTTCTTTTGGCGTTCAGTTTATATGAATTATCAATCTGTTTATCTTTTTATATGCACCAAAGTAACGACTTTAATTCAGAACGAAATCAGAATCGTAAAGATATCTGTTAAACTGAGAAAACTGTTGATTTTTTTTTTTAAATTTGATCTTTCCTAAAATATGTGACTGCGCATGTTCAAAGTGGTATCGGCTAAGTTTGGTTTTGCAGACTTCCTCTTTATCCTAGACAGACAGATAAACAGAGAAAATATTATATTAAAGGCGCTGTGGCACGTTGCTCTTCTTGAAATCACGAAAATGTAAATAAGTGTTACCAATAGCTAAATCACACTCCTGGGTCAATAAAAAAAACGAATGAACACCCTCGAACGGTACATTTAGTATATTAACTTAAAAAAATGGATGGAACTTTTTTTTATAGGTTGACAGGTTCTGTCACTGTCAAAAGTAATCCTGGGATCACCTTAATATTGTAAAATCCTACAGTTATGTATGAGGAATACAGTCTTCTTGACAGTACCGTTAAATTTCAGTTCCCAAACCCTTCTAACCGCAACACGTGTTTATAACCCTGTGATGACGTCACTGAATGGTTATCAATCGGCTTATGATATAAAGAATCACTGCCTGTATGTCTGTCTGTCTGTATGTCTGTCTGTGTCTATGTATGTCTGGACTACAGTCCTTTTAAAAGCAGTCGCTCTATGTTTCATTAATAAACATCTAACAACATGATTTAAACATCAATGATTGCAAATACTAAAAAAATTCAATCAAATGTATAATTGCGTTTGATTTTAACATGTAAAGGTCATGAAACTGAAATGCTGAAATAGTGATTAACTACACCAAAGTAAGGACATTTAGTGCAGTAGCATAATATAATTACAAATATGAAGACATATCCACATTCCATAGATCAATACATGAAAGCGATATGAACTATATATATTTAAACAGAATTTGCAATATTAAGAATATAACGGTGTAAACTTAGTACTTACCAACTAGAACCCTTAGACGAAGTACGAACATCGTCTAGCCAAGATCAGTGCGCGGAGTTTGCATAACATACTATCCCGTGTAAAGTTGGCAGCGACTTACATAAACACGAACGTGGAGGGACGTGTATTAGAATATTCTACATTTCAAGGTATAAACCCCTTCATTGTACTGCGAACTATTCGCTAAGTGTCCACGTTGCATAGAACGTGTACATATACAGAGGTATTTCTATAGCCATAACAGCAAATACTTGCCTGCCTATCTATGTATGCAATATATAACGCCGAGGAAATCCAACAATCTGCATTCAGTTATAAGATCAGCGGAAGAAAGGGCGGGCATTGCTTGGGTCCCAGTTGTGATATTAAGGAGGGTGGCATTTGAATGCACGTCGTTATCAAAATCATATCCCGTTAATACTGCCATGTCATTGACGTGGCTTTTACAAGAGAGAGTTATAGGCGATTGTTGGTCTCATGGGCGGGTAAAGCGCTGGTCAATTGGTCAAGTGGTTTTGATGGATGACCAGTCCTGAAATGTATCTAGTAAGGAGATATCACAGGCCGTGTTCGGAATTCGTTAACGTTCAGGAATAGGGCTGCGTTTTGCAATAGACAATTAATTGGAATACGGAACGATATGGTGACATGCTGCCATACACATCACAGTAAATATTGTCTTACATAGTTTATAGAGAAAGCGCATGCCATTAGTGGTTTGTATACAGAGTTGTCGGAATTAACATGTGGTTTATGCATGTTTCTAGGTGAAATGTGGTTATCTACGGAAAGCAGTTTAAGTGAAACTATATATGAGTCATTATCAAAATATGTCTTAATTCCAATCTGTAACAGGAAATATCTTTTTTAGTTACAGGAATGACATTTTGGGACATAATTCCAGATTATCGGTGATTTAAATAGAAACTAGCTGTACACGTCAAGCTAAAATGAAATTGTAAACAACTGATGTCATTAAAATAAAAAGAAATAAAACAATTCATATCTTAAACCCCGAGGTGGCTGATACGGTGTTGCTGCCTCCTTGTTACGGGACTGACCTCCTTGTTACAGGACTGACCTCCTTGTTACAGATGACCTCCTTGTTACAGATGACCTCCTTGTTACAGGAATGACCTCCTTGTTACAGGAATGACCTCCTTGTTACGGGAATGGCCTCCTTGTTACAGGAATGGCCTCCTTGTTACTCCTTGTTACAGGAATGGCCTCCTTGTTACAGGAATGACCTCCTTGTAACTTCTTGTTACAGTAATGACCTCCTTGTAACTCCTTGTTACAGGAATGACCTCCTTGTTACAGGAATGACATTTTGGGACATAACACTAGGATATTAGTGATAACGATAGGAACACACTGTTCAAGACCATCATTTGAAAATAAAGTGAAATTTATTTGAAGACAAAAACATGATATCATCTATAAAATCCACCAATACCAAACATGTCATTCCAGTAACAAATTTCGTTGTAACAGGAATGAATGTTACAGGAATGATCTACTCACACAAACAAGCATTACTCAATAATCAGTGAACAATATCCGATTGTATGCAAACAACAACTTTTGACGTTTGTTTCGATAATATACATCATAAATTTGTACATAAACATAAATCAAAGTATGCATGACAGATGTAACAGTAAAAACCTTATCAAAATCTACCCTCATTATTACCAGACAGACAGACAGATTCTTTATTTGAGTCTCACCTCAACATTTCCGCAAAAAAATATAATCATGAAATAATACATTAAAACAAGGAAGAGCCACCCTGTAAAGAAGGGTTATGAGAGACTACATACATGCTACAAAACTGCTATGATAATATACAAGATATATAGAGATTATTACCCGAGGAAGTGTGTCATATGATTTTTACGAAACGAGTGTGAATGTTTGTATTGCGCGAGCGATATTTTGCACACGAGTTTCGTAAAAGTCATATGCCACACTTTCGAGTGTAATAATTTCTTTATTACCTATTCTGTTCCGTTTCATTCGCGTAAAATAGACAGGAAACGGCCCACTTCTCTCGCGACGGCAAGCTACAGAAACTTCCCTAAGAATCGTTTTATGATGTCACAGACGACACAATACGGGAAGTCGCGGTGAAACAGAGGTTGCATGGCAAACTTGATATGTGCACATGTGTTCATATCAATAATATTAACTAGGTTATTTTCAACCATATGGGTATTAAAAGACAAGAGTCGTCAGAAGATGACATATTCCACCGGTTCCACAAAATTTGTAAAACACATCTTTGACAGATACTTGTGTATCTACTACCGTACTTCAGTTAGTGGGTATTACAGATGCTGAGTTTCAGGTATGTTAAGGGTTTTAGACTTCTGCTCCAGAAGCAGTCAAAATCAACAACAACCAACATCCCTCTCATGTTTCTATCGAAACAGAAAAAAATTAATTTTTCAGAAAAATCTTAAAATATCAAAAGGCACCACTTAGTGGGTAATACACATGCAAAGTTTCAGGAAGATATGATGAACGGTTTTGGAGCTGTGCTCCGGAAACGAACTGTCTCTGAACAAAGTCCAAATTCAACAAGTTTCTATGGAAACGAAAAAAAATAATATGTTCAGAAATCTGAAAATATCAAAAGGAACCACTTCAGTTAGTGGGTAATACACATGCAAAGTTTCAGGAAGATATGATGAACGGTTTTGGAGATGTGCTCCGGAAACGAACCTGTCTCTGACAAAAACAAATTAAAAATCTGAAAATATCAAAAGGCACCACTGCAGTAAATGTGTTATACATATGTGAAGTTTCAGAAAGATATGATAAATGGTTTTCGAGTTCTGCTCCGGAAACGAAATGATTACGGACGGACGGACGGACAGACGGACGGACAGACAGACGGATGGACGGACGGACGGACAGACGGACATGGCGTTGACTATATCCCACGGTATTACATACCGGTGGGATAATAAGATATGACATTTAAATAAATTACTACAATAGTTAAAAAGCATTTTTAAATATATGTACAAAAAGGCACCATGTGGAGTTGATTTTGTAAGTTTTGAATGACGTGTCCAACACGCTTCACATCGCATTTACAGCAACACGAAGAAGTGTCGGAGCATGACATGACATTGGGAAACTCATATGAAGGGATCCTTTATTATTTTCTATCTTCATGAACTTGTTTAATGATGATATGAATTACGGATACAGTTATAAACGCACTTTTAAATACATAAATGAACAAATAATGCATAGGGAGGATATCTTAATTGATGTCTATTTGGGTTATAACTCGAAAAATATATATCCGATTGCTATATCCTTAGCATGCGTAAAGATTCCAGAACAGAGTATCTTTTCGAACTGTCGACCTTGTTCGGAGGAATAAAATTTCAAAATAATGCATCTCCCGGGATACGATCAGGTTCTGTAGATTCCTCGTCACAAGGTCTGAGGACACCCGGTATAGGCGCAGGCGAAGCCCAGTCAAATAGCTGATCACAAACTAGTTTTAAAACTGTCGCCATGTCAGACTTATTACAGTGCGATGTCGGTAGGCTCCTTGACAACTCCTGACAGCGACAATTCCAACTGGAGCTCGGCCATGTCTTATACCTAGGTACAGAACGCCAGTCCCATTTTATTCAATCACCCATCCATCATTCAGTTATAATTTTTCGTTGACTTTATTTTATTTCATATATATTTCAGACGTACCTGTTCTGTACCTATTCGACGAACAAAAAAGTCTTTTTTATCAGCGTCCACGAATGTTCTCTCTGTATAGATTCGCAGTCTCGATAAACTGCAAATAATCAGGTATTGTAAATCCTTAATTAGACGCCTGGCTTCTATTTATTTCCAACTGTCTTCACCACAGTTGTCTATTCGAGAGAGGCGTCTATTTCACATTAAGGTTTATAGAAACAGACAACTGCGGTAGGGGGCAGCTATTATAGAAGTTAGAATCGGTTTACCCGGCGTTTATATTTTTTACTAGAAAGCTCTGTGCAAGTGCGTCTGTTCGAAGCAGGCTTCATTTAGACAGACGTCTAATTAAGGATTTACGGTTATTTAGTGTGCTGTTTCATACACAGGGGCTTGTATTGTCGAAAGACTAGTGATTAGAAAGCTTTTGAGTCGACGATCCAGTCCCATATAGGCATACTATAAAAATAACAGCGCCATTGGCTCTGAAGCTCATCAGGAATTATGTCATTATCTCTAAAGAAAAGATTAAGATATCACATAATAAGGCATTTACCAGTCATCAAATTTAAATTAATATCAGAATTGGTTACACATTTATCCACATTCGCTATAAATATTGTAGACGTTTGCATTTTATTGTTTTAGTTCTTATTTGTAATCAGGATAGTTCAACATTTATTACATAATGAAAAGGAGCCCTGTTTCTGTAAATGTTGATAGTTTATTAATAAATTATCTTGAGCATATGAGTGTAAGACTAAACCAGTCTCACACACAGACTGTAACACAACACAGAAGTTTGAAGTAACCTGAAACCTCTGTGTATTATAGCTGATGTTTGCATCTCTCTACCAGGGAGAGGTCAACACAATGCAATTACACAACATGCAGACCCCACATGCAGACCCCACACTTAAAGAGAGGGTTCTATCGGCGATTAGCCGCTATCTTGACTTTCTGCATTAGGGGAGATGAAAACACGCTGTATTTTTACTAATTTTACATCTTTTTAATAATAAAACATATAAAATAGAAAGATTACCCACATAGTAACACAGGACTGAACGTTAGACTAATCAACAATGACCTATTATGCCGTATCAAAGTTTTCCCCACTCGTAGTACCAATAAATGGCTTCACTTCTCAATGTTTTATTTTTCAATTAATGTGCGCTAGTCTTTATCAAATTGTCAAATATAAAGTCATCCAAATATTACCCTCCGATTTATGCTTCAACTTGATTGGTTTATAATCATGTATTAATAACATAGTGCCTAAATATATGTGTAAAAAGAAATATAATCTCGAATTTCGTTTCCACAAAAAATACCCCGATAGAACCCTCTCTTTAAATATTTTTCTCTACTGGCGAAGAAGATGTAGTGTCACGATCTCATGTAGCTACTTTTAATAGTCTTTATCTTACCATTTTATCACCAATCATATTCAGTTCACATATCTCATGTAAAATCAACAATTTCTTAACTACTCTTCAATTTATTCCTTTGCCGCCTGTCACACTATTCAGTTCATAGGCTATTCAATAGTTCTCATTTCACATTGATTACATCAAACATGTCCATAATGTACCCTCGAGTAACCTGTTTTCATGGGTCACCTGTTTTCGTGGTATTTACACATGACGTTATTCCTCCCAAACTGCTCACTGGTTCCCGTCAGTTATAACTTATTTTATCAATCAGTTGTTCTGCTTTGATCCAAGCAGCAAATCATCACTATTTCATCAATCACCTCAACTCCAGACTTCAGTTATGAAAATCATTGGTAATTTCATGCTTTTCACATAATGCACTTTTAGGACAATCTTTATTGATGACTTTTTTAAAATATTCACTGCTGAAGTTTCTCAATGGTGATATTCAGAAAGCTGACGGAACACTTATTCTCAGTCACATAACCTCAATAGGGAACTGATCTATTTTCATATCTTTGGAATCACAGAAAGGGTGTGTCTTATATATTTTTGGCCTTTTTGTTGGATTTCCCAGTGAAAAAAAAAGAGATGCACCGCTTGAACTATTCAACTGTACTTGGATTGCTTGCGTACAATTTTAGGAAATAATATATTCAAGCTGTCCGATAAAAAAAATTCTGTTCTCAATTAACCACTTCTTATCTGAACGAATTCTTCAATTTATCCGAAATAAAAAAAATTGTGCTTATTGTTGGTGACATAGTTACATAATTACATAGGAATCTAAACTTTTTAAAAAATTGAAAATTTTAGTTTAAATGTAGTTGTACACTATCCATCTGTGTTTGGAAAACAGTAATAAAAAAATGGCATTATGGCATATGTTGTGTTCTCGTAATTTGACCTAAGACAAATACCATGAAAACAGGTGACACCAAAATAATGTAATACAAACTGTCACCCGTCAGAATATTGACAATCAAAATCAACAAAACAATAAAACAACTTTTTATTTGGCATCAAATATTTGAAAATATGTTGTCTATCATTTTATGATATTTATAATGTTTGACATCACTATCGCTTAATTTCATAGAAATTTATTTTTTATTACCACGGAAATAGGTAACACGAGGGTAGATATTAATCTTAAGTCGACATATATATATATATTTCACATTCTTATTGAATAAGATTAACTGCAAAGTTACATTCACAATAAGCACATGTTAGGACTCTCACATGAAAAAGATTAGATGACTCTCAGGCCTTCTCTATTCAATGAAGCAAAATTCAAAATTTATTACAACAATTTTTTAGGCTGTTGCCTATATTTCACCAGATTTATAATTTAGAATCCCCATTGGCCAAAGAGTCTGTACAAAACATTTAAACTTTCTAGAGCTTTGGGGACTGCAGAGGAAGATGAAAATAGCTTTTTAGGTCATGTGAACCCCGTGGACCTTATCTAGGGTCACAGGGTCACCAAATCTACAATTTAGAAATCCCCTTCAGCCAAGGAGTCTGTACGTACAAGTTCAACTCTCTAGGGTCATTGGCAGTGAAGATGATGAAAATAACTTTTAAGATCATGACCCCAGTGACCCACATTTGGGTTCACAGGGTCACCAAATCTATAATTTAGAAATCCCCTCCAGCCAAGGAGTCTGTACATACAAGATCAACTCTCTTGAGTCTTTTGGACTGAAGAAGAAGATGAAAATAGCTTTTTAGGTCAGGACCGATGTGACCTCCCCAAATCTACAATTTAAAATCCTCTTTAGCCAAGGAGTCTGTACATAATATTTCAGCTCTCTAGAATAATTGGTTCTGGAGAAGAAGTCGAAAAAGCGAAAAGTTGACCCACGACCCTAAATATACACTTGCATAAATCTACCTATATAACATTATTATAAAGACACTGTCCGCAATCGTGAATCCTATCATATGACCGGAAATGAAAAATTGGATCAGTCTACGAATAATACAAAGAGTATTTGAAGCAACAAACCAGTTTAACCATTTCCGGTCCTATGGTAGTATTCAAGATGGTGGACAGTGTCTTACATTCTTTATATACTGAACAGCAAAAGAAACGAAAGCACGCTGTAACAATTTCTTAATTACTGATTAGGCTGTATTCAGCAAATTAATAATATCAGAGCATTCATGATTTGTTGACATGATGTTAACGTGTTGAACAGCATGCAGGCATAACGAAAAGTCAATACTGGTGTATCTTGTGCCAGTCATTCTCTGGGAAAACAGCCACATTCCTGTTCAGATGATGAAGGGCTCAATTTTCTTTTAAATGCAATTGAACTTGTGTAAAACACTCCCATGAAGTTGTTTGATGCAAAACCCCTGTCTTTGCTGATGTTGATTTGACGTTATGGAGTCATTTTTAAATTCATTCAGAATGGTTTTATGGGTCTCATTTTGGTAAAACTTTTTGGTAAAGGTATTGCCTTCTTTTTCGGTACCAAGGTGTTCCACGAGCACATTTACAGTCATTTACAGCATGCAATCGGCCAATATCCAAGTTTTCGAAAATGTCACGTTTTTTTGGCAAAGCATTAACTTCTTTAACATTGAGGCTAGAATCACAATTTGGTGTTCTTTTCACCGAGCACTTCTAGGATTACGGCACGAGGAATCTGAATTTTACCAGGCTCATGCAGGTCATGTTACCATGACAACATGTGACATGCATTTTCGCGAACTGATACCCTTTGACCATCTGTACTCTACAGTACCAATAGCTCCGCATGTTGTGACCTTAACAAATGATATAACAAACCATGGGCTGATATGCA
This sequence comes from Gibbula magus, assembly GCA_936450465.1. Classification (NCBI taxonomy): domain Eukaryota; kingdom Metazoa; phylum Mollusca; class Gastropoda; order Trochida; family Trochidae; genus Gibbula; species Gibbula magus. Next base: position 47,194,638 of record OW388297.1, read on the forward strand.
AACAAACTATAATCATTAAAACTCGCGTTTCTTTTGCTGTTCAGTATATATAGTGTAGATATGTAATATATGTTAAGTAAGTAGTAAGTAGGTATAGTAAGTATAAGTAGGTACCTACAGTGAATAAGAGCCGGGCCTCTAATGGGGGCCCGGTTAATATCGCATTAATAATCACACCCTACTTGATATATTTCCCCTATGTTCCCAAACAACAAGAGAGAACTAACACGGTTTATGTCAAAAGGCTAGAAATGTATGTTATTCTAAGAGGTTATCATGTGTATTTGTCAAACCTAAAAATAAATTAAGGGCCGGGCCTAAAATTAGCGCCTTGGGGTGAGGGCCCTTACATGTTAAAAAGGGCCAGGGTCCCTATTAGAGGGAATATAGTATTCACCAACATCACGACTTTCAGTATTATTGCATTGAGAAAGCCCGCAGCACAATTGTGGTTATGCATTGCGGTCAAACCTGCGAGCATCGGCTGGAACTAGCAACCAGGGCCGTGTTCAAGAGAGGTTTCAAAGTAATCGCTCAAATGGCGATTACTTTTAAACCTCTCTTGAACGCGATTGCTCAATGTAGCGCTACGTAGCAAAGCGAGCGAACTTTGGGGTTTTTCACAGTGTCGTTCAGGAGAGAATGAGCGCTACTTAAATGCTTCTTGAGCAATCAATGAGCGATTATAAGCGCTCGCTGTTATGGAACGGGGCCCATGTGTGGTACTGCACTGCATTGTACCCAAACATAAATACATGTAGAGCTGTTCTATACAGCAGGCAAAGTTGACGGGATTCGAACCCCAGACTTGAGACAACGCGCTAACCCGCTCTGCAAAATTATTTGTTGAGTACGCTGAAATTTTGTATAGGGTGTAGGGGGTGTAGGTTTTACCTACATTTTAATTACGATATCGAGTTCCTGTCACTGATTCATGGTTGCAATTAACTCCCAATTTTTTTCGTTGATGTTTATGTGGTCTCAAAGTCGAAGAATATTTTACGAGCGCTTCGTTTCCCGGAAGGTCTAAGTTGTATTTTTTGTATTTTATACAATCACCTTTTCTATATTTATTTCCTTTTTTTTTATTATAAATATTATAGCGTGTTCTCAGACTCGAGGCCTAATAAACCATAATCATTACTAGGTGTAGTAGTATCGCCAGTTTCATAGCAACATTAAGATTCGGTTATTGATACGGACTGATAATTCTAATTAAATATTGGTAAACGGGCATGCCAAGGTTCCATGAAAATAGTACCAATCTTGCGACTTCTCAAATGACACATTGTTCCTTAGAAACAGAGTTAGTATTACAGCAAGCTTATAAAATATTTTACGGGTGCTTCAAACAGTTTAACGCAAAGGTGAAAGGTTCATCGAGCGAGGATGTTTAAAATGGTTGCTATTCCTACAGACATACTATAGAAATTGATCTTAACCTTATCATAGAAACCTAGTGTTTCTCAAATGTTTTTGTTCATACTCGTCTGTGCGTGGACGTTTTGTATGCGTGTTCGGGGCTATATTCCTTGGGAAATTGTGTGGTGTGTTCTTGAATCTCTGAATCAAGGTCCTTTTGATTTGACACAACTAATCTAATTTGGTTTTTATTGATTCCTTCACAATAATTCAGTGTCAAAATAAATTTCAAATAGATTACATTAATAATAAATGGTTACTTTACGTGGCAAACAAAGCGAGTTCTAACTCTTGATTTATTAAACTTTTTAAGTTTAGTTGTTTTTTAATAAATAGAAAATCATAACCAAAGCCAAACTAGTTTTGTCAAATCAAGTTGGACCCAGATATTTGACGTTCCACATCTCTTGACCATCGATTTGACCATCAAATCTAGAGTTGCTTATGCAGATATTACATTAAATCAAATTCATTGTTTTCTTGCTGAACAGCGAACATAAAAATAAAATTTGAATGTTCCTTTCAAAAATAGCCTGTTATGTAACAGAAGTTTCATCAAGCAAGATAACAATGAATCTCATTTTTAAGTTTCCATCTTCCTTTGCACAGGCTTCCTTACTCATCAACTCTTTTCAACTAGGAAAATTGTCATCCTGAGGAATAGCATAGGCAAAGAGCACTGTACTCTTGGGATGAATTGCAATAGAAGTAACTTTTTACAAAGTAAGCAAAATCTCAACTCGACCGGAGATGACAATTTTCCTAGATGGAAATTCTGAATGTTACTGTCTGGAGATAACGGATAGGTTTGACCTTGATTTACCACTGCTCACAGCAACATCATGTGGATTTATTTTGGATCACTGGGAATATATTTACACATGTCAAAGCAGTGATTGAAAATCAGTTTTACTGGCCATAAAATGTTATTTTTCTTCAAAAGCATCATGCCCCCATATGTTCATATACAAATATTGGCCTTTCCAGTGCTTACATTATCCCTTAGACTTCTCAAGTATAAGAACTCAACTAAATTGCTCAATGTGAAACAAACGCCCAGAAAACCCAAAATCCATCCATCATTAATCCACTTAACAGGAAGTTGATAATGTGCCCTTTTGTTAGCCTTGAATACATACAGTTGGGAGATAAAATGACCAAACAAGTGCCAGATTAACTACAATATTATTTTCTCCTTTTAAACTCCAATATTAAATGTGCAAGATTGAAGATATAAATCTAATTCAATAAACAGATATGTGATTGCCTAAAATCTGAGCCACATCAAACTACTGAAAAGTCATCTCATTAGATTTCATGGGAACTCCAAAATTTTACTTTAAAACGTTAAAATCAGTGACAACACTGAAAATTCTTATCCCTAATTAATGCATGAATTAAGAGTCTAATGGTATCTGGGTATTGTCACTGAATCACCTTTCCAATATGCAATTAATAAAAAATATGACCAATAGATCCAAAATCTAAATTGGAAGTTTGATTTCAACAAAACTAAATTGTTGGGAGGCAATTTAGGGCTTTAATGCAGCGTTCAAAAGTATTTTTTATAACATTATTTTATGGCAAAATCAGCCGGTGAGATAAGCTGAAACTTGCGGAACATGGGTAAATACACAGAATTTCATTGCAGCATTTCACGAACTGCACATAAATGTTGCTAAACTTCTGGTGTAATTTGTTAGGACCACTCCATTATCATCCGGGGTATTTTATCTGTTACACTACTTATTATCTGGAGTGCATAATAAGGAAAATTCTCTTAATGGCTAAAACAACCAACCAATGAAATGAAGCAACATTGGTTTTGCAGAGTTAAGATAATAGACTTTAAAATCATGACATTCCATTGGCCAATATACATATCTATAAATACTGATATGTAAGCTTTACGAGCGACCAGTAGAACCGAAATCCAAGGTTTCATGCAGAAAAGACAATTTTGAAAAAAATAGGAGGAATAGTATTGTTTTCAAAAGTAGGGATAAAATAACAAATCAGGACTTTTTTAAAAAGTTATTTGAAAACTTTCAGCATAAATCAGCAATCGCGCATCCTAGATGTACTCAAGTAGTGTAACAGATCAAAGTACCCTGATGGGGCAGGATGGTATCCACTGGATCAAATCACAAATGTGGTAACTCACATAGTCAACAATTTATAAACAGATCACACTAGTTCCATGTAGTCATCTAGATGGTATTTACATACACTACCCCTCAATTTAGTCAATCAAAAACTTTAATCAGCCAAAGATAATCCACATTAAATTTCAAAGTTATGCTCTAAAGCGTGATTTTTTTGGTTTACATCAAATGGACAAAGTCTGAAGTCAAAGGAGAAATTCAGCTCCACTATTGAAACCCATTTGACTTCTTTTATAATTTTGAAGGGCATTTAGAAGTGCCAGACATAACAGGAAGCTTTCTGTATAACAACTTCAATGTGAAAATACACCACGTTTCTGGGTATACAGTCACTCCATCATCCATCATCCACCTGATGAAGGAGTGAGTATATACCCAGAAACGTCCTGTATTTTCACATTAAACAAATTATCCAGAAAATCTACCTAATCTTGAAGAATTTTGCCAAATACCTAATGTTTGCCGAGGTCCGTTATCTGCTAATATCAATCTGTTTGCAAAAGGACAGTTGAATTTTTAACTTGCCTGTGCTTTATATGTAAATTGTATATACCCGGTATAATACTTTAATCCAACCTATATTGACAGTGGTAAGCTGTTAACAAACTGAGTTTTCTTGCAAGACAAGGTTACCATTACAATTACCATATTTTTCTATCTCGCATGCAGACTGCAGAATTGCAACAACAAGACCCAACATAATCAAGGCACAAAATCAAATTTCCTGAAAGTAGACCAATGTACAGCTCACCTGTTACCATGAGTTGACCACACAGCTTTATAAGTAATTCCTTATCTACACCTCAACAGAACAAGTTAAGCATCATTTCATAATAGACATATTCAATATATTGCTAAGAGCATGCTCTCTAGTATCAATTTGTGTGCGCAAGAAATAAGCATTATCATCATTAAATATTCCTTATATGATGAACATAAGGGTGGTCCTTTTTAAGTTATGATATTTGCGTATATTTTCTTTTTCTCATAATGTAGACATATTCAAGACTACTCCTAGAGCTTAAACATTTAACCAATGGTCTGAAAAATACTCTGAATCAAATTGCAGATTCCACCTTATTCCCTTTGCAAGAACAAGAACCCTCAAACCATGTAGTGTCATGTTTCCTTTGAAAATAAACAGGATTTTAAACTACGTCAAAAAGGCAGAAGAGAACAAAATCACAAATCCTGTCTGTATGTCACATAACGTTACTCAATTTGGATACATCGAGTCAATCATGGAGTTTGAAAATTTCATAACAAATCTTATTTTAAAACTATCAGGAACTTCCATTTTTAGGAAGTCCATTTACATAATTAGTATGGTCCTATTTATCCATTTAAACAATATTATCTAAGTTCCAAGAACTGATATTAGCTCAAAGCATCCTTTCTATCAATATTAACAAACTTATTAAATCAACCTACCCAGTCTGATTAAAATCGACCTTGTTCCGAGGAATAAAATTTGCATAATTATGCATCCACCGTGATACGAACATGTTCTGTAGATTCCTCTCCACAAGGAATGAGAACACCCTGTATAGGCGCATGTTCCGAACCAGTTTAGCACAGCCAAAGCCCAGTCAAATAGCTGACCAATCACAACGTAGTTTTTAAACGGTCACTGTTTTGAAAGCATTCGAACAGACCAAAGGATAGCTGTTTGGAGTTATCTGCCCCTATCTTCTCGCACAGAAAGCATTTGTTGGGCGTCTTTTGATTGGCTACCTGAATTACGCTCGAACACGCGAGTCTACAGGCTGTTTTCAGACGGTTTGGCGTGGAACCTACTACCGATATGAGTTTGTATACCGGTAGATGCACTATTTTGCAATTTTTATTCCAAGGAAAACCGTCTATTTTAATCAGACTGTCAACCTAGTTGAGCATTTAGTATTTCAGCTTGCTTAAAACATTTACCTAACATAACCATCTTTGACATTTGATCAAATAAGGTAGTGCCCCTGTACAAGAGTCATCGAGTCAATAGACTATCATTTAATTAATCTAACCTTCTAATATTCAATAATTGTGCTCATGGAAGTGACACCAAGGGAAAAAAGTTTCACAACTTCTATAAAACAACTACTTTGAGTCCCTTAAATACAATGTAATGTCGTTAACATGGGTGTTAAGCTTTCTAATATATTACTATATCTTGATTCAAAAAATTAATTTCTGAATATCTATTTTTGATTCTCACTTCTCAAATAAGATTTAAAAGGGTGTTTGTCATCCGAACATAATTAACTATCTGGTCAATTCATTATTGGATAGATTCTGAATATGTCTACATCATGCAAAAATAACACAAAATGTATCCTCCAAATACCACCAATATTTAGTAGTAGAAAATAACTTAAGGACTTCCACTCTTTAAGTTCATGATAAAGAATAACAGACAAGGACGGAGCCTTGATTGATTGCATAAGTAAATTCATCAATTTGTCAACATGAATCCAGCTCTCTCCTCTCAAAAAGTCCCTACCTAAAATTCTTATCAATATTCTATAAAAGAAGACTGACGGATATATTAACCTCCAATACAGAGTTTACCTCCTTACCAAAACCAGAACCTCCATACTCTATTCTGAGGTTCTGAGGATCAAGAAACACTTGTCAACTGTCATAAGCTTGTGTGGTCAAACCATGAAACAAACCTCATCACTGTAGTGATATTGCTGCTGTGTACTTAGCAAGTAGTCCACAAACTGTAAGAACTGGCGGTTCAACCTGCAACAACTGATTTGTTAGCACAAGGCATGCGACACATTCATGTCACTCAAAATATGAAAAAGAGTTTGGGTTCAAATTGACAAATTAACAATTTATTCATTACAAATATAGTCTTCAAACATTTTATACATGTTCACTGTTGAAAAAATCAATTCAAACATTTCAAATGACAAAATTACAGACTTGGTTTAGATTTAATAAAATTATATTGTCCCTACTCCCTAAGGCCTATCTAGACAAAGGTGCATAATTTTAAGACACTGAACAAAATTCAAGAAATCAAAGTTTGTGCATGTTATGTAGCAAAATTACAATAATTTCGAAACTCAGAGCCAAATGTTTTTTTAATTAATTGAAACTGAACATATGAAGATAATTTTTACATTTCAATTTTATATTACATTTAATCTCCAGTATAGAAAGTTAGAAACCTTTTCAAATAATAAAGTTTCAACTTCAAAATTTCGGAAAAGCACCTTTTAGAGTTAGGCTTAAAATATGCAAATTTGACTAGAAATGTAAAGAAAAATGTAAATTTTAACATCGTCATCATTTAAAGTTCTTCCCAACTTTACATGTTTCTTCACAGGCCTTACAAAACCCTCTGAAGTTGTCCGTTACCAAGACAACACATTACCTGTTACCAAAGTAACATTACCCATTCCCAAGTTTCACTCGGTATCGCCCTTTTCGTACCGAACTCTCAACTATCTCGCCACTGCTCTCGACTTTGGAAGCTGCATATAACAAACATAACTGTAAGTTCTCTGTGGAACTTCAACATACATCATTTTTAAGGGGGATATTTCACCCCAAATAGCACTTTTTTTAAATTTAAAAGTTTTATAAAAACATTAGGAACTTTTGAAGTTCACTTCTTGAAAATGATACATAAAATTTACAGTGTATAACATAACACTCAAACTGGCAAATGTAAGGCATTTTTAGACTGATTTTAAAATCAACCCCAATTTCTGCCCTCAACCAAATGCTTATTGTTTGCCAATTTGAGAAGAAAACACTCATTTGTGAAGGTAACCTTACCAAATAATTAATAATCTGCCAAAAACGGGTCTCAGGCACATTATAGCTCCCCTCCTCTCCTCTCTTCCTAGAATAGAAAGTTCACATTTGAATCTCTAAACTCAATATTTTTCAACCATTGTGACAACTGTACAAAACGCTATCAGGATTCACTGCTTCTGCAAGTTCTGGAAGAAAAATCAACCTGAATGGACAACCGTAAACATATATACATGCATTGCAATACAGTATTTCACATTTGTACATTTTCAAATTGACTAATCATGAACGATTGCACGTGTCATTCATCAGCCATCACTCAGTCTCGACCTGAAGTTTGTGACCACTTGGCCAGCACTGGCTTGATTGCACCTGACTTTGGATCAAGCGACTTGCACTTTGTAGGAGACTCTTGCCTCAGAAGACTAACACTGAAGTCACTCATTCTCATCTTCAGACTTAGCCATCTTTGAACACTTTGAACAGAACTCTAATGAGACAGTGTCATTGTCAACATGAAGACAAACACCGGCCGTCGACTGAGCAATGTTCCTTCTCTTGTTGCATGGAGTATAGTCATGGTCCATTTCAGCACTTCTCTTCCTCGAGACGAAGGAAGATCGAAGTTTGACATTCTTAACATTCTGGATACTACCGAGCACCTTCGAGAGTCCACTTTCGTTCGCTAATACAGCTCGGAGATATTCAACTTCATCCTCGAGAGAAGCAGTCTTCTGCTTCATAGAGTCATTCTCTGTCTGAAGTTCACCATTTCTCGACTTGAGATCAGACACTTCATCTTCAAGACACTTAATAAACTGCTTCTTTTTCTCACGGTTGATTTTAGCTTGCACTGCGTTCTTCTTGTTCCTCTCGTCCAAAGCCTTCAGAACTTCAGTAGCAGTGTTTGCCACGCCTGAAGTCTTAATGACTTTCAAAACCTTCACAGACTGAACTGGCTGCACTGTGGAGGAAACACTGTCACTTCTGGTCTTCACAGTGGCTTGTGGCTGAACAGTCTTGAAAGCACTTGGACCAGTGTTCAAAAGAGACTTGCCATTCTTAACACGGAGGATCCTCTTGGGAACTTCAGGGGAGTTTGGTTGAGATTCTTCAGAAACTGACATTGGCGTGTTCAACATTCTATCACCTAGCAACTGATTACCAATGTCATTTTCAGTGTCCTCGTCACAAATCTTGCTACCAAAATAGTCAGCAAGGTCTTTATCAGATCCATTGCAAAACGGCTCTATGCCCATAGAGTCTACGAGTTCATCCAACATTTTACCAGAATCTTGACGTTCAAACAAATTATCAACACTTTCAGGACTTCCAACGCTGCAGAAGTCCTCGGACATACCACTGTCAGATTCGTGGAATGGAGACTTTTTAGGCCATGTGTCCTTGCTCTTGTTCATTCCTGTCTGAACAATTTCACATGAAGAATTATCAAGCTCAAACTCAAAAACACTGTTTGGAACTTCCAAATCTAGGGGTACTGTCATGCCACCCTCTACATCAAGTAAATCATCAAAAGACAAAGCCATTGCTCTACAGATATTATCAATACAAACGTTTACAACAAATATTGCTTTCTCTGTCAAAGAGAATTTTGAGACAGTTAAATTTCGCCTTCGTGACAAGTCTGACAAATGAAACAGAGCTTCAATAACAGTTACTGAAATGTCTCGCCGGAGAATTTACGTCTTAATGACAACAAAATACTTGAATCAAGTAGCAAATTAACACCAACACAAGTTACACAACGAATTACCAGAGATTTCAATATGGCAGAAAGACCAGCACGATGATTGTCCGTCGTTTCCCTTGCTGTTGTGGGCAGGATCTAATCACACGAAAACCTTGCGCTGCTTTTATATCCGACAGAAACGTTTCACCAACGTATGCCGATATCAGCAAAAATTGGCGTTATCCCATTGGTTGGGACAGGTCACGTGTTGTTATTTTCCTAAAAATAGAAATTACGATAGACAAGTGCGTGAAACGTTTACCCGACGAATCGGCCGTCTTACTTCATAGGTTTATCCGCAGAGAAAATATAATCCCTTAAAAAACAATCAATTTGATACTATCTGAGAACTACTATCGATCTCTCGTGAATACATCAAAAATAAAACAGCTTCGAATTTGTAATGGGAGTGTTACATATGTAAACCGAAATGTTTTAAATGTTTGTTTACATCTGTTTATCTGTTTTTGGGGGGACGTTCTCACTCGACAAAAATACACATTGGTTGGTCATAATAACATTTCCAAATAATAAATACTAAAATTTAATCATATATGAATACCTTTATATACATTTGAACAGACAAAACTACATTCTCATACATAATATATATAAATTGTATGTTTCAGAAGTTTTTTTTCTGCGGAGATGCGGAAGCAGAGATATCTAAACATGGCGACGGCTGCTTTAGAGGAATCGCTCGACATGTTAGCCACGGATGAAGGGCCCTCCCAGACTGCAACCCACTGGGATCCATGTCAATGTAGGGACTGGGATAAAGAAAAACCAACTCAACAGTGTATTCTACGAATCAAACGGTACGAAGATTCCCTAGACTTCAAATGATGTTATCTCAAAGACGTAAACAAACTCCCTAAACTCAGACTCGCTCTCAACTGAGTCACTGTCAGTGAACATGGCTGTCCTGTCTGATTGTCTGTGTGTAATAATCAGCTGATCATACTGACTACAAACTGTCAGCGTTTTTGTCATTTTGTTTTTTTTAAATTATTTCTGATCAGATTAAACTATTAAATATTACTTTTTCATAAATCATATAATTATTGGAATGACTTTGGACAAGGATTTGATTTGTTTATGTTATTTATTTTAAATTTCTCGATCTATTGGCTGCAGACCTGGTAATGCCACTGCACACGCAGTCTTGATATGTTAATTATTTGCTTATTCGAACAACGATTACACACACGTACACGTCTTGGATATAACCCAAGGCATTTCTATTCTCAGTATTCAGAAACTAAACTAACTAAATTGGCCTATAGTTTTTTTTCTGAAATTGTTATAGGCTAGTTGGGTCAGGGGATGTCACATAATCAAAATAGTGAGTTTGAAAACTATAGTGAAAACTCCCAAAAAGTTGGATCTTCATATAAACTTGAGTTTTCCATAAAGCAGAGGATTATTCATTTATGGATTTATAAGGAATTTTGAGAAAAATAATTTTATCACCATTTAATTGCCTCATTCTTTCTCCAAGCGAGACAATCGTTCCAAAGTCAACTGAGTTTACACACATTTATATTGCCATTTGAAAGGGCAAAAATTATACTTGCATAGTAATGTTGTTTGTATATTTATTCAGAACATTTCAATCATACATTTGAATTTCATCAGATCAATATAGGGCTTATACTATTTTGAAAATATGTAACAAAGTGTTTGAAATTTAACTAAATGGTGAAATAGCACCTTACCTTTTCTGACAATCACATTGTGGAGGCATGCTTAAGGCAATTTCACGGCCAACTTCTACGGTAATCTTTGATGTTTAAGATGATTTATTATACTAATGTTTTTACGTTTTAAATATGGTTGTTGTTTACATAAATGATCAAGCTCTTTATAATTTGTACAGTTCCATCACATTATTTTGCCTGTAAGTTATAAATCTTATGAGTACATACTGTGTATATACAAGCAACATAGATTTCAGTTTGAGTTACTTTTTTTGCAATAAATGATTAACCATATGTTTGAAGTTGACCTCTGTGCCTTCATAAAACAAAGTAGCTTGAGTGTTATGTCACTTTTATTGCTCCTAGCTAATTTCCCCTAGGTTATATAATTAATCTCTTCAATTGATAATCCTTCCTTTCATTAATTGTCATTGAATAATTAAAGTATTACATCATTGGTATAATGGCAACTAGTGAACAAGTTCAACATTAAGAAATGTTATAGATAGTTTTGAAAAAATTATTTTAGCTAAATTTTGAAAAATATGTTAAAATATCTGTAAACAACAATCACTTGAAATTAATATTTGCTAGATATGTATTGTGTGCTTTTGTAATGTTGATTGGGTTATAGTATTATTGAATATTAGTTTAAATTTAGTAATCTTTGTGTACCACTATATACAATTGTCAATAAGACTAATCAACATATACAATAATGAACTCCTCCCAAAAAAGTACGAGAATTTGTCAAAATTGTACTATTGCAGATAGTGTCATCCCAAATATAACAATGTAACACATGTTCACTATCTAAATGGCATGTTTTCTAATATACAACTTCACTCAATATTTGTCTTGTTTACAGAGACATCATGACGATCTACAATGAACCGCCTCCAGGGATGTGCATTGTACCTGACAAAAACGATATTACCAAGGTAAATTAATTGAATGACTGTCCGATCGAAAAATATTCAAGTATCAGTACAGGCAAATATTTTAACTCTTTTATCTGCCGTAGTCATTAGAGTCAAGACCATTCTGAGTGGCAGATTTACAGGAATCACACATCCTAAACTAAGGGAATAAGAAATTTATCCCTGGCTGAAGAAAGACTATCTCCGACTCAATATATTCTTGGACACACAAATTAAGTGTTAAAATATGTCAAACCAGTCAAGCTTGACTGCTTACAATGTCATTTGCCTGAAAAACTAGATTATATGACTGTAGAGTGTAGACTCAGCAGAATCTCTTTAACCAAATATCCCAATATTCCTGAGATACAGTGGGATTTTGGTTATGCTAATGCTTAAAAAATCATGACACTTAAAAAACATCCACATTTTTATCAGCAACTATGGAATCATCTCTTTTCAAATGAGCTAACAGGATTTATAAAAATATGATAGCAACAAGCTAGGTTAAAACTTTTCATATATAGCAATTTGTTTATTTCAACTTGTCCATAGACAAGTGACTTCAAAATAGAGGTAAATAATTCAATGAACCGAAAGAAAGCTCTGCAGTTTACTTATGGACCATATGTAATAACAGGACAAGATGAAACAACAATACAACAGTGGTTATTCCCCCCCCCCCCCCCCCCCCCCCCCTTTCAAAGTTCTTTGCATGGGGCGGGTATGGGGACCCCAAAAGTGGAATCCCCACTTTTCCATTTCCCCCTCCTCTCAAAATTCCTGGATCGGCCATTTAACCTGTTTTATGTACCTTCAGATATATTTGCCACAGACCACCTACATCTACAACTTCATCAGTTGAACTACAGTATTTGTTTTTGTGCGGTGCACCGTTCATCATTGCAAGTGTATTTTGTACCACATATGATTATTGTTTTGTAACCTCATTTGCATAGTTTATGTGAATTTTCTTAGTTTCTTTATTTCATTCTCTTTCATTTTCAACGATAGCGCTCATGAAGTTATACAAATGTCATGATATATGTTTCAGATTCATGCCTTGATTACTGGCCCCTTTGACACCCCGTACGAAGGGGGTTTCTTCTACTTCATGATCCGGTGTCCCCCCGACTACCCCCTCCACGCCCCTCGAGTCAAACTGATGACCACCGGTGATGGAAGGGTCAGGTTCAACCCAAACTTGTACAAGAACGGAAAAGTCTGCCTAAGTATCATTGGGTATGTGTTCATCTTCTTGTCCTTATTTGTCCGATCTAACATTGCTTCACATCTTCGACCGAATTCTGTTTTGTAAATAATATGTGTGCATCGCACAGATGAAGCAACTCTCTGTCATTTCGACAGTTATTGAGTGCTCATTTTGAAACAACGTTGCTGGTTCCACAACTAACTTCCATTGCAACCTATCCAACTTCCAAACGCAAGGCATAACTCTTGCCAGTCTCCATCACTGTCTGATTTAAGCCTTGCAGTATTTCCCTTGCTTTGCTGTGCCAAGATAGTGGATCGATGCACCTGAAATGCATAGTGGCCCGGATTTCCAAGCACAGAGATCTTAAGGAAATACTGCAAGGCCTAAATCAGCCAGTAATGGAGACTGACAAGAGTTATGCATTGCGTAGGGAGGTTGCAACCAATCAGGATTCTCTATTTCTAGCCAAGAAATCCCTCGACAAGAAACAGAGGTTACGATAGAAAATCTGAAGAAAATAACTGAAAGAGAATGCTGACTATATTGAGTGTTTATTATTTCTCTCCAGAACGTGGTCGGGTCCAGCGTGGAGTCCTGCCCAGAGTCTGTCGACAGTGCTTATATCCATCCAGTCTCTTCTCAATGAGAAGCCATACCACAATGAACCTGGCTTTGAAAGGGTACGAGTAACTGTGTGGATATGTGTCTTCAAATACTCATGATTTCTTAACCTGAAAAGGATAACATCAGCATGTTTTTTCAAAGAATTACATGATATTTAACATTTCTCGTCGAATACCATGTATATCTCATCAAGTGAAGTAGAAAAGCATATTTTAACCGATAAATGCCGTATTTCACCACTGAAAATGTAATAAATGTGTTTTCTTCACTTCTGATACATAATTGGGAATATTGTCTCCCTTTGTTTTGTGTCCATGTTGTTAAGAATTGGAGAGACAACTGTCATTGAAATTTGCAATCCAGCTTATTAAAGAAAACCCTTTTGGATATAACATAATAAGCTCTTCAGAAAATAAGTGCTTAATAGCATTATAGAAATAGAAATTTACAGAATAGTCAATATGTGATATGTCTGTTTGGTAAGAGTCAATCTCAAATTTCTGGTTGCAATGCTTGTTCAACTACTCAGTTCATCAGAATTTGACAAGACTATCAATATGTATAAACACTTATAGTATATGTGCTTGTATTGACAAACAATCATTTCAGGAAAGGAATGCTGGTGATGCCAAACGTTACAATGATATAATCTGCCATGAGACGCTACGTGTCGCCGTCTGTGATATGCTGGATGATCGATGTCATTGTCCGTCAACTCTCAAGTAAGTCTCTGCTCTTCTCCAGTTTCTTGTTGTAATTCAGAGTTCGTAAATATCCACCCGTCTGTAAACTTTTCGTTTTTTTGTCTTCTTCTCCAGAACCACTTGGTCTAGGGAGCCAAAATTTTGTGTACAGAATCCTTTGTGTACGGATTCTAAATTGTAGATTTGGTGACCCTCTGGCCCCAAATGAGGGCCTCACAGGCCATAACCTAAAAACCTATTTTCATCTTCTTCTCCAGAACAAAAAGACCTAGAAGGCTGAAATGTTGTGTACGGACCCTTTAGCCAATGGAGATTCTAAATTGTAGATTTGGTGACCCTGTGGCCCCAAATGAGGGACTCATTGGTCATGACCTAATATCCTATTTTCGTCTTCTTCTCTGTAAAGAAAAGACTATATAGACAATATAAACTTTGATGAGCTATAGACCCCATGGCTCTATTTGAAAAAACAATGGGGGTGATGGTTAGCAGGTTTGGCTTTGAATCAATCCTGTCAAGGGTTCAGCACTTTTATCTGCAGTAGAGAACTGTTCTTTGTACAGTAAGGTTTGGGTGCGATTCTTCAGAATCAGCACAGTATCAACCATAGTTTGCTAGTTCTTAGGAGTCTAATGACTAGGTTTCGCCTGCAATAAACTAAACCCCAGCTATGATGGAGTCTCAAGTAAATAGCCGTCAACATGTCCTCGTCATCATATATTTCAGTATAATGATCATCATTATAATCATCATCATGGATGTTTGTTGCAGAGAAGTGATGGAGAAGTCCTTCCCGACGTACTACGATTACTATGAGTCAATCTGCACCAAGTGCAGCAATCTTCAGGGCCAGTCCATGCAGGTCAGGATGTTTATAATTAGCATGAGCTTTAGTCTTACACTCAGACTCTGAAAAAAATATTTATTCTGAAAATATCACCATTTTATAGAGACTGTAAGAAATGGAATTTCTGTTTTTTAAAAAGGCTCCTTTTCAATATATTTTTTTCAATATTTTTTTTTTCAGATATAAAAATTATTTTTCAGAGTCTAAGTGTAAGACTACATGAGTTTCTCTCGAAACAAATTAGTTTAATGAAACTATGACAATGATGCAGAAGACAAGGATATTTGATGGTTAGTTATAGATTCTTATACCATTATCAGAAATATAATGATCTATATCAAAACGTTGCCATTGATAAATAAAGAAGTTGAATATCCACATATCCTTGTCTTCGTTATAACACCAACTTCTAGAATGACTCTCAGTCCAACAGAGTGAATGAGATTATGAGTACACATTGTAAAAATTCCTTCTTTGTATTGAATAACATAAACATTCTCTGTTATTTGAATCTGCAGGATCCTTTTGGTGAGAGGAGAGGCATATTTGACTACCAGAGCATAAAGAAACGTCTTGATGTAATAAAAGTGAAACTTGAAGCCAAAAGTGACAATTCTTCAGACAATGACGATCTCTCAGACTCTGAAACAGACACTTGTGCCTCGGGACAAAGCTGACAAACTACATGAAATTGTGTGTGTGTGAGTATGTCAGAGATGCCTAGGAATGAAAGAGACAGTTTAGTTGATAAAAGAAATTTATAGGATTGACCAGAAACTTATTTTTTGGGTAACAGTTGACAAACTTCATGTTGGTCAACATAGAGTGTGAGTGAGGCTTTCAGATCCATTTGGACTGAAATACAGTTCAGTACAGACATAGGTATATTGTGAATTCAAGGGATTGGTCAAAACTGTTCCATTTTGGGAGACCTTTTACTAACTTCATGTCCGTCAACATTTTCACAACAAAACTTGCAATCCTCATGAGAATGTGAATTTGCCTTCTGTATACCATTAGTTCTGAAGTCCCAGTGGTCAAAAGTGTTCTTGTGATCATAAAATCACCGTACTCAAGTGGACTCATATGATAAAGTAAAGCTGAACACTGCTGAATCACTCACTTTATGAAGCAGATATGCGTGTGTACAGATTTCTTTTCATTTTGAAGGACTCTACATTGTGAAAGTGTAGGTTATGAACATGCCTTGGTCTAACTCCAAGATGCAGTGCATGTGGTCAAACTGGACAGACTGATTCTACTGGACAGAGAGCAAACTCTTTATTCAGTGAGATAAACCAACTGTGTATACACAACCAGTTCAGCTGTGGACACCCTGCTTCATCCAGTCAGTTTCATGTGCTGAGGGAGGCTGCTCTTCAGATGGGACAGAGAGAACGATAACTTGGTACCACAGTTTTGGACAGAAGATGTTGCAGATGAGCGATATTCATTGACTTTGGCCCGAGGACCAAAGTATTCCGAGAGTTGTAGATGAATTTGTCTGGCAACAATGACTTCAGGCTGATTTATTATTGAATGTGTCGCAAAATATCTTCTGTTGAAACAATGATGTTCTTCATTTGTGAACATTGAATGTCAAGTCAAAGGCCCATTTGCTTGAAAAAAACTCACAAGTTTGAATTGGTGAATATGTATTAAGTAAGTGCTTAATTTTTGGATGAACCAAAATGTGCTGATACTTAAGAAATACATGCAATTTAGGTAGTGAACACATGTAATGTTGTTATCCCCTGCCGCGCGTTTAGCGCGAAGCGGGGGATATAGTATTCGGCTGCATCCGTCCGTACGTCCGTACGAAATGGAATAACTCAAATACTATTCACTGGATTCTTTTCATATTTTGCATATGGGTTCATCATAGGAAGAGTAATGTTCCTACAGAGGTTTGTGACCTTGACCTTCATTTCAAGGTCACAACGAGACTTTGTCATTTTACCCTTGTCAGCAGAATATCTCAATAACCACTCGCTGGATTCTGTTCATATTTTACACATAGCTTCTCAAAGAAAAGATGACAGGCTGATTAGATTTTGGTGACCATGACATCATTTTCAAGGTCACAGCGGTACTTTGAATTTTTCGACATGTTAATGTACATGTAAAGCTTGTCAGCGGGATATCTCAAGAACCATTCACAGGAATTCCATCATTTCTTACACATAGCTTCTCCAAGGAAAGACAACGGGCTGATTAGATTTTGGTGACCTTGACATTATTTTCAAGGTCACAGCGGAACTTTGAATTTTTCGACATGTTAATGTACATGTAAAGCTTGTCAGCGGGATATCTCAAGAACAATTCACCGGAATTCCATCATTTCTTACACAAAGCACCTTCTAGGGAAGACGACAGGCTGATTAGATTTTGGTGACCTTGACATTATTTTCAAGGTCACAGTGGAACTTTGAATTTTTCCACATGGTAATGTACATGTAAAGCTTGTCAGCAGAATATCTCAGCAGAATAGACCATTCACCGGTATTCCATCATATCTTACATAATGCACTTCCTAGGAAAGAGAAAGGGCTGATTAGATTTTGGTGACCTTGACATTTTTCTCAAGGTCACAGTGGAGCTTTGACTTTTTCGACATGTTTGACAGTCGATTTTGCTGATCTTGACATTATTTTAAAATTTTTAAGTATTAATTTGCGGCGGGGGATCATGTCACCTTAGTGACAACTTCTTGTTTTATTTGGGATGACACTATCTGCAATAGTACAACTTCTTGTACAGAATTGGTACCTAATGGGGTTCAAATCACGCCCTCAGAGGGTTGAACTTGTTGTCATGGGCGTCAAGAGTTAATTAAACATACAAATGTCAGGTGTGCTGAGAATATTTTTACTTTTAGATTTGACCTTAGCATCTACCTAGAATTTCTCTTCACTAAATGCATGTCGGTCAGGATTGTTTTGAAAAATGCCATTGTAAATGTAAAATTGGTTAAATGCTACTGAAAGTTGTAAGAATCGCTTTTGTACAAATGCCAGGTGTGCTGAGAATATTTTTACTTTTAGATTTGACCTAAGCATCTACCTAGAATTTCTCTTTACTAAATGCAATTCGGTCAAGATTGTTTTGAAAAATGCCATTGTAAATGTAAAATTGGTTAAATGCTACTGAAAGTTGTAAGAATCGATTTCATTTGAGTTTTAAAACAATATGCCGGACATTTCAGAGTTTTGGGCATGTCAAGGGAGCACACACATGTGTAAATGACGTCACAAACTTTGGGTACTAACAAAGTTAGGGTACTCTACCATACTGGTATTTGTTATCAGAAAACAAAAAATAATTTTCAAAGATGATTTTAATTCTGAGCATAACACTAGTGTTTCATTTGCAATACATCTCATGAAGATCATAGCATTGCAATGTCATAAAATTAATAAGAGTTAACATAATTCAGGCAGTTTTATAAATTATCTCCCTTTAGGCACAACTCCCTGGTAGCTAGAGAATTGAGAGCTAGAGATTGTACCGGGAAAAGTACTTTAACAATATCATACAGACTTGAAAAACGTCTCTTAGTCTAACACACAGGAATTTTTCCAGGGGAAGCAGTTCAACTGAGGGATCCATCAAATTTACAAGCAAAATTATTCGAAAGGAGATTTGAAATTCGAACCCCACTGGTTTAAGTGATTGTAACTCAGTGTATATCTATGGTAAATTTTTCAATTGACATTTGACAAGAACAGATTATATAAGATAAGAGGTCTCTAAACATGCTTACAGGCATCTTGCCTCTCTTTAAAGCTGGATTGGTGGACAGCTATTGAATAGACAGTAGATATGTACATATATTTGAAGTAGTGTATGAAATAAGCCTGAAAATCAGCCAGCCCGAAGTCTTTATTTTGTCAGTTAAAGTGCCAAAATATAAGAGAAACTTATACATTTTCAGACGGTCCTTATCTCATGCACTAATATAAATCAGTAGACACCATTTGGAAGATCAAATTTGAGAAAAGAATTTTCCTGATTTTCCATGATTCATGTCAATAATTTTGTCATTGACTTCCAAAGCGTTCTTCTCAAACGTCAATTTAAAAGGAAAAAAATTAAAAGTCTTTCAATGTGTATATTTTTTGCATGACAACTTTGTAATATACTATGTATATTTTAGTAAAAGCTTTTTTTAAATAATTGTATATTGTTCTTATGATTATGCATAATTGTTTTCTCTAAAATGTTTTTTTTCTTTTTGTGTGCTTGTTATGTACATATTTTTCAGATAATACATATATTAAAATAATGAATTTATTACTTTTACTTTTCACCTGAAGCAGTGTGATTAAAATAGACCCTGTTCCGAGGAATTAAATCTGCAAAAAAGTTCTTATCGGGAATCGGGATACGAACTTGTTCTATAGATTTCTCACCACAAGGTCTGAAAACACCCCGTATAGGCGTGTGTTCCGTACCAGTTTGACGCAGACAAAGCCCAGTTAAATAGCTGATCAATCACATCATAATTTTTAAAATGGTCACCATTTTGAAAGTATTCGGAACAGACAAAAGGATAGCTGTTTGGAGTTATCTGCCCCTAGCTTCTCTCACCAAAAGCTTTTGATTGAGGTTGTGATAGGTTAATTGAATTATATCAGAACATGCAAACATACGGGCTGTTATCAGACAGTTTTCTAGGAAACCTCCAAACAATATAAGTTCGTATCCCGATAAATGTACTATTTTGCAACTTTTTTTCTATTTTCTATTTTAATCAGACTGCATCTAAAGTTGAAGAAACTTGTTCTTGTTATGTAATGAACTTATGTATTATAATTCATTCATTGCTTATTTGCCAAAAGAAAATTGATCGTAATGTTTAGCTCATCAGGCCTGAAAGACCAGTTGGGCTTTGGACGTGGTTCATTGACCTATTCTTTTCAAATACTATTTATCCACAACAATGAAGTAAAAAAAATTATTTTTTTTATATGTCCAATATTTTTGCTTGCTTGTTTTGTCTTGTTTTGTTGTGTCCAGTCATATTATGGTTATGTTATTTTAAGGAATCCAGTCTAAAGCTCATCATTATCTCCCCACCATATTACACAACTCATGTCTCCCTTGTAACCTCTGGCTCGCATGGGAAAATGGTTGTATTAGAACAGAGGTTACGTGGGAAGATGTGCATTGAGTAACCTCTAACAAGAGAGAATGGTGATGTGTCAATGTTTAATTTATTAGCTCATCAGGCCTGAGAGGCTCGATGGACTTATTGCATGACTTCCGTCGTCCGTCCATCCATCCATCCGTCCAACTTTTCGCTTTTTCGACTTCTTTTCCAGAACCAATGACTCAACAGAGCTGAAATTTTATGTGCAGACTCCTTGGCCAATGGGGATTCTAAATTGTAGATTTCGTGACCCCAATACCTCAAATGGGGTCACAGGGGTCACAACCTTAAAAACCTATTTTCTTCTTCTTTTCCAGTTCAAAAAGGTCTAGAGAGCTGAAAAGTTGTGTGCAGACTCCTTGGCCAAATGGGGATTCTTAATTGTAGATGTTGTGACCCTGTGACCTCAATCTAGGTCACGGGTCATGACCCCAAAACATGTTTTCATCTTTATCTCAAATTTGTAAAGCTCTAGAAAGGTGAAATGTTGTGTAGAGACTTTTTAGTCAAAGGTGATTCTTCATTGTAGGATTGCTGACCCTGTGACTTCAAATGTGGGTCACAGGGGTCATGATCTAAAAACCTATTTTTTGCTTGTTAACAATGTATTACTTGAGAAAACTTAGATATTCAACCTTAGATAATAAATCAATGAAATCCTGATGAGCTACAGAGCCCATGGCTCTATTTGTTACATGTGCAAATGAGAGTTTGCTTTCATTGAGTTCTATTGGTGTAAAAGATGTTATCTATAAGCCAACCATCTTCCCACGGCAAGGTGAGACAAACTCGACTACCAGAGTTGGAAATCTGTTTGTTACGCCCTTGACATTGAGAAGATATAGGCCAATTGAATAGATCAATTTTAAAGCCAGGATCCAAGTTCTGTATGAAAATATTTCTTTTTGTATACATTGTGTTTTGTCATTTTCTTTATATAGAATATTGATTTGTCATACCATTGCCAAAATGTGAATATTTATATCATAACTTTTATTTTTAGCTCATCTGGCCTATTGGGCTAGATGAATGTATGGTATGGGTTATCGCCCCTCAACTCTTCACACATGTTGTGTTGTCATACCTTGATCAATATGGATTATGATTTGTAAATTTGGCGACTGTTCAAACCATAATACAGACCAAATGTGCAATGCTTTATTTGATATGAAGAGATAATGAATATTGCAATACCTGATGAGCTACAGAGTCAAGGGCTCTTGGTTAGATTCCTCATCTTTAAGCATCATGTTATGTTCTTGAAAAAGAGGTGGTGCTTTGGACTGTTGGCATCCTTTAAATAAAACCTCAATAACTTACAAGCCTCGAGTCGAATATATATCATTTTAGAGTAAGCAAGATATACTGAGCAAAAAGGTAAAAACCCATCGAATTTTCCCAATCTTTTAAAATGTGTGTCGAGAAAACTCCACTATGAATAATATGTTGATGAACCTCACTGTGATGAAAAATAATGAACCAACGTTCAAAAGTGTTCAATCAGAAATGTACAGATGTTGTTACATAACAGTGCTGTTGGAGTTACATAACAGTGCTGTTGGAGTTACATAACAGTGCTGTTGGAGTTACATAACAGTGCTGTTGGAGTTACATAACAGTGCTGTTGGAGTTGTATAACAGTGCTGTTGGAGTTACATAACAGTGCTGTTGGAGTTACATAACAGTGCTGTTGGAGTTACATAACAGTGCTGTTGGAGTTACATAACAGTGCTGTTGGAGTTACATAACAGTGCTGTTGGAGTTACATAACAGTGCTGTTGGAGTTATATAACAGTGCCTCGGAAACAAACCTCATGGAATCATCTGAAAGTGGATCCAAATATACTTCAGTAGCGTGTATGCCCACCTGGTGCATTAATTATTAATTACAGCTTGACAACTTCTTGAAAAGCTTAGGACAAGTTTCTGAAATAGTTGGTGGGGAATCTGTTGCCATTCATCAAGACTGTGAGCGATTTCATAAGGGTTGGCGGTGACACATGAAATTGTGAAATGTCATGTCTCACCATATTCAATAGCAGTAAGATCTTAGGATGAGGATTCAACTTTAAAAAGTGACAAATGATCAAATGGTCCTTCACGTTTTTGCTCAGTATATATGGATAAGTCAGATAGAGACAGTAGACAAAAATGAAAAATTTAAAACTTTTTTCTCATGTTTTTGAGCAACAACAAGTTGTCAAATGAAACTTGGGAAAAGAAATTATCATTGAAAATGTATTAAATCACTTTTACCATGAAAAATTTCTTTCCGAATATCAAATTCTGGTATATAAAGTGGGAAGGATCTAAGAGGAAATGGATATACTCTTTATTATACACTACATATGGAGATTGGTTGGATTGAAAATGGATAATTGAAAGATTGATAGTTTCGGAAATTGATAAAATAGTAAATTCATTAATTCCATGTTGTAGATGAGTCGGAAGGGTTAATTTATATGTTCAGGAACCATACTTGTGGGGTGTTTTATTTTTCATTTAGGGCTGAATTTAAGTTTCTGGACTGACAGTGGTGTTTCCTTGTAGAAACCATTGGTGATGAGTTGTCAGATAATATTATAGAATAATGTGCTATGTTATTTTGTTTTTGAATAATTTCTTTTGATAATTGTATAAAACTAAAAAATAAATGAACAATTTACAAAGTGAATATTATCTCATTTGTTTGTTCAAAGTACATGTAATACCCCAATTTCACAACGATCCGAATTACCCCCCGAATCACCATGGACAGGAGATTGTGTAAATTCGTGAACATTTGACAAATTACGTGAACAGCAATTATTACATCTGTACGAAACGTTAACGAAAATTCGTAGCTTTTCATGCTGAAACCTACAAAACATCCATGAATTATGAGAAGTATATTAGACACAATGGCGAATACACTGCGGATTTCCACGAATGAACTATTACGTTGTCACACTTCATGTACGAATAGTTTACGATAGTTCGTGACAATTCGGTATTTCGTCCTTAATTCGTATCATTCGTAGATGATTCTTGAGTAATTCTTGGTGAGAATACCAAAATTATCAACGAATTTCCAAGAATTGTCTACAAAGTTCTTACGGATTGCATGATTTAATTACGAATAGTTTACGAAGCATCTTCGATCACGAAGCCATGAACTCGAGGACTGTTGCAGAATCATTAACGGATTTCAATAACTATATGTGTAATAATTGGCTGGTATAATAACAATAAACATATATCATTAAACAGGTAAAATATCATTAATTAGCTTTCGCAGAACGTTCAGAATCGTCACATTTTGCAATGTGAATTCAGGACAAAAACAATTGAGAACCACTTAGTTAATCACTAAACAAATTGAGAACAACGAGGTTCACGTGGGTTGCTATGGCGACATGTGAAACCGACAAGCCTGCATGCCCCGGAAAGGCTTGCTGTGTAATACGGGTATGCAAGAATAGGAATGTTAATATGACATCAGATTCTATTGACGCGCATTAATGTTAGTCTACGTGTCTTTCATCGGATTTCGTGATAAGAAAATTATTTATCATATGTCATGTTGCAGATTAAAACATTCTCTAGTGATTGATATCAATATTATGTTTTCAAAAACTTGACGGCTCTTTAAAGTACTGCCGCCAGACATCTTCCCTCAAAAGTGTCTCCCCTAAGCTTCTTCCTCTGGTTATCATTTGGCGAACACATTGCATTGAATGTACTGTCATGTGTGACTGGGTTAACAGCTCAATGACTAGCCAATCCGTGCCAAGTTCAATATTTCAAACTTCATTCTCCATTCCGCAAACCGAAATGCAGATTTGGAGTCATTTGCTTATACACACATGAGCCATGGCATCATTAAACCAATAGCAAGAGATGGCACCTCCAAAGATCCTGCAACAGGTCATTTGGACGCGACTTTAGAAGTATAGAACATATTGAGATTACAAGATTATAGCGGCCGTTATTAACCTAGGACCAGAGAGTTTGTCTAAATCAAACGTAGTATCACTCGGATCTATTCATTGAGTTCTACACCTATACCTACCTACCTACCTACATACATACCTACTTAGTAAGTTACCTACCTTATATGTACTTATCTACCCACCAATGTACCTACCTGTCTACCTGTTTCATATTCACATACAACAATGTCTGTATAGCTGGACGAAACACATTTTCATGTTGACAGTGTTCTTTTAATATCAACATAATTTTGAAATATTCTAAAGAGGCTTCTTCAGCCAATAACAAATAGTTATTATGTAAGCGGCTGTGACTGACACTACCGTAAAGACACGTCTCATTAAACGTCACCTTGAATCAAAGGATTTGGGTGGATTTCAGCCACTAAATATTATCTGGAATGTTATTTGTGTTGAAATTGTGTTGGACAAACTAGCATGTTTTATTTCCAAGAGCTTTAACATTGCGGCATAGTTTATACTCAATGCAATACTTAAGGGAGAGTTTCAATCATCACTAACTTTATGAAGCAATGCCGAATTGAGGAACAAATACTAAGGGAACTGGCTTATGATTGGTATATGCAACATTCGCTTTGGATGTTTATAAATCAATCTATTAAAACAGAATAAAATATTGCACCTTTATCGAAATCACAATCATCAATCTGACGTGTCTGCCAGATTATCCTGTGTCACTTCCTATGCAGATAACTTGATGCATGACAATCCTACTCGAGTAGTATGAATTAATTAACATCCTTCATAATCAAGATGAACAAATCAATCCAGAAGAAGGAAATTCTACTTCAAGTCACGAAACATATTAATCAACTCATAAATTAACTCGAGAAACTGAAAGCAGGAAATGCACATCATGTAAAATCACAACTGTAAAAACAGTGCTCAACACCATAATTTCTATTTCTCGATAAAAATCAGAGCCAAGTGGAATTCATAACTGTTTCGCTTCTGAAAATGGCATGAAACTTCTACTCAAGGGAATGGAATAAACACCCTAGAAGGGTATACGGCTCCTCGAGACAAGCAAGCCCCGAGGGTCTCTAAAAGTGTGTGCACACACACACGACAGAGGAGGGTAATGTATTAGAAACCACGAGTGGGAGAAAAGAGACGCTCTCAGCAGACAGCCCCGTTGTACTCCAACACTACAACTCGCGCCACTCAGGTGAAATATATGTTAGTGTGCATTCTACAGAGAAATACCTGGTAGAATTAAATGAAACGGGCTAATTGACGTTTATAGATTGGTAACTGTTGTAAGGGGGGTCTCGTTAATTAACATTGATTAACTAAGTGGTTAACTAAGATATGAGAGTGGGAAAGAAGTCATCTGTTCACCTTCGTAGGGACACTCCACACGATGAATTGACCAATTAAAACACGTACTTTCACAGATAAATGAGCGATTGGTTCACAATGCTCTTATTATTGTCTTTGCAAGGGATATTAATACGAGCGGATTTCCTTTCAATGATTATAAATGATACAGAATAGTGACTCGTGCGTGATTTTTATTGCAATATGGAAATCAGAAATTTGAATAGAGCCGGAGAGGAAAATTTAGGTAAAAACGACTCCTGGATTTCTCAAACAGGGGAACACGAAGGAAGTGACGAACGAACCAAAGCACCGTTTCTATCAATTGATGATATTCTCAAAGATCCGCTTAATTCCCAACCGAACGAGGGCCACGATGATGTCACAAACTATGACGGTAAATTCACACACACTGGAAACAACGCTATACAGGATTCACTGCGCGCCGGTTACAGTCCCTACCCAGCGGACTGCAACGTGCATTACAGGACCCCCGGGGCACTTCATTTCCCCTACCCTCTCCCCCCTCCTCCCGGGTTAATGGACCAGTCCGTATGGATGTATCAGTCATTGTATCAGAGACAAGTCTATCTTGAGGGTAAGTTTAAATGACATTAAGAGTTCGCAAACCATCGTCCGTCCATCATCTGTAGATCTTTGGCACTTTCGGTTTTTTCTTTGAATCGAATGTAGCCCTGAAACTGAAAATTTTGTTTGGAGCTAGCCTAACTTAATTGCATCCTTGGGTATCTAAAGCCTCTTTCACATGGACACAATTTACTTACATAAGCAATTTACTTACATGAGTAAATATACTCACAAAGTCAAAGTCAAAGTAAATTTACATCATCTTCACATGTTGTTATCGCCAGGTATAAGTTAACGTAATATCGGGATCAGAATGACAGAATTTTCATCACTTGAGACAATGTCATTTAGAAAGCTGCTCATATAAAACTGGCTTTTGGGTTTGTCGTCGGAGAGAAATGTATGGAGATGAGAACGGTCTCACATTGGTGGTCAACTTCACAATGCAAGGCATAACTCTTGCCAGTCTCCATTACGGGCTGATTTAGGCCTTGCAGTATTTCCTTAAGATATCTGTGCTTGGAAATCCGGGCCCACTATGCAGTCAGGTGCAGCGATCCACTATCTTGGCACAACAAAGCGAGGGAAATACCGCAATGCTTAAATCAGCCAGAATTGGAGAGTGGCAAGAATTATGCTTTGCGTGTGGAAGTTGATTGGTTGTCTCAAACCACGAAACAGTCTTTTTATGACACCATTTGGAAAGGGGACTTTCGTATGACTAGAGAGACAATTTATGTTCTTTGTGTTACTCAATTTAGTATTGAGGTAACTAACCTCATCGATATGTTATGATGTCTTAAAGAGCCATTTGGTACGTTGTTAAAAATGCAGGGGAAATTCCCAAAATATATTATAAGATAGTTAATAAATTAATTAATTGGTAAAGGTGTTTACCAGTCTATTAAAGGTAGGGTTCTGTCGTCATCTTGGATATTTTGCATTACGTGAAATGAAAACACGCTATATTGTACCCAATTTTGCAACTTTTTGATAACTAAAGACATACACTGATAGAGTATTCACATAGTAACACATAACATGTAATAAACTAATAAACAAGTTGCTGTTATGCTGTAGCGAAGTTTTCCCGACTCGTAGCGCCGATGAATGGCTTCAGTTCTCATTGTTTTATTTTTCAACAAATGTGCGCTTGTGTTTATCAAGTTATGAAATATAAAGTCATCAAAATGTTACCTTAATTAGTATCTTTCAATTTCACCGAGTTTTAATCATGTATTAAAGGTGCATCCATTGTGTTTCATAAAATTTTATTTGGCTTTAATACGTTCCAACTCACCCCATGTACTGTCTTCATTACACATTAATTCACTCAGCTTGTATATTTATCCCTAATCACCAAATATATCATAATTACTAGTTTCCGATTAAAATTAAGTAACATCATTATATATCTGCAGAAACCGAAACTGCACGTCCTATTTACATGCACAGTAGTTATATGACCTATTAAACATTATCAACTCAAACTTGTCTGTTTGGCTGTTATAAATAAAATTCCAAATTTACGTTTGACTCATTGACGCGCGCCACACGCCGTGCATTGTCCGGTTTTCGATCAGAAATCACAACTTTTACCTTTATATCATCAATATGCTAAGTCTACTATCATCAAAATGGTAGTTTTCGGTAACAGTCGATATTTCTCGATACAATAACACCATTTATAACGTTTGCAATATGTGACCCATGACAACACAATGGATGTACCTTTAATAGCATATATGTGTAAACAGGAATATCCTCCCGAATTTCGTTTCCACAAAAAATACCCCGATAATATTTAAAAGGAGGGTTTCCTCTTAAATATATATCGGGTCTTTTACTTTCAAACATACAAACAAACAAACAAAAATCACATATGAGTATTCCTACTCACGGAAACTGAAATTTGGCCTTATATGCAGTTCTTTATGATATTGAAATTAGCTGTTTTTGCCAACTAGATATTATGCTTGAAGCATGTAATAATATATCTGCCATAGTTTGTTGGTATAATCACATTAAAATATCATTCAACATAATATTTTATAATGCCAATATTTTGTGTATTTACATGACGTTAAAATACACATTAATATAACTATCGTCACAATCAGCAATGACTGACAAGAGAAACGATAGAAAGAGAAACAAGAGAAGAAGATATTCGAAAGAAAACATTTACACGTGCACATTAACATAGGGACTGGGTAATTGACATACTTGGTCTCTAAACCATTGTTATTATGTACATCATCATTCTTGCAAGAAAAATCTGTCTAATGACATCACAATCAGTGGTGCACGCTAATCCAAGTGTACATGCATGTCTGCGAAAATTGCATCGGACTGTCCTTATATGAATATTATTTCTCTTACGCCATGACGTAGATGAACGATTTCTCTCAGTAGCCATTGGTATTATTTGTATGTTTTGAAAATATAATTTGGTATTAGAAACTAAAATAAAAAATTAAAATACTCACCTAAGCAAACATAAATCCCGTTCACATGACCACAAATACTCCAGGATTATTTATACTTATAAGTAAATATACTTTTACTAGACCTCTCTTTACTTATACTTAGGTCTATTTACTCCAGGGGTATATTTACTCATATAAGCAAATGCGTTCACATGTCACCCTAAGTAAAGTTACTTAAGTAAGCTTTATAAAACCGTTATATAACAACTTATATTTGTTTATGATACCGATAAATATCAATGGACAGTGTCGTGCCATTTTTGTAATAAAATAAACATGTATTGTAAATATAGTTATGATGACGTCGATATTCAAAGGCAAACCCTGCTATAGTAATCAGACTCTAACAACCTACCTCACAAGTGTATGAACATTTACAGGAATACTGTCTTCCACTCAAAATGAGAGAGAGAGAGAGATTTTTCAAATCCTTATCAATGTCAAAACTTAGATACTTTTCTTGTCCAACTATAGTTTTAAAGGATGAATATAACTTGAGAAATGTTGATGATTCTATTTGCCCATACCAAGATTGGATGTCTAAATCTATGCACGTTTGTTTGAACAAAGTCATGAATTGGGATACATTTCCACATTCCTGAAACATCCAGGCATATGAATAACCAATCTGAAATAGTAGCAATCTAACATGTGAAGCCCAGTTTACACTGTCCGCTTTATCCTGTGCTTTAAGCATGTTATAACAGGCGTGGGGATTTCGTGACGAGTCCATATGAATCAACCTACATCAGTATCTTATACAACGACAAAAATAACGTATAGAAAGGTGGTAACGCCCAATTTCACCGAGGACCGCCTTTGATGAAGATCTTTTACTTATACCAAGATAGGTTTTGAAGAAATTACTCTGGACTTTTTCTACACTTTCGCGAAACTTAAATCCCCATATTTCACTGCCATAACAAGCAATTGTAGAAATCTTTGTATCGAACATAGACACAATTACATTCATTGAAAGGTCTGGGTAAGATTTCATTAACTGGTAAATTGGAAAACATGCCTTGGAGGTTTGATTTGCTTGAGTTTCACAGGCTGTTGACCAACATAGTCGTGACGAAAAAATTATGCCTAAATAGTTATAATAAGAAACTGTTTTCAGTTCTTGGCCTTTATAATACCACTTTTCTACATTCTTGAGTTTTCCACCATTACGAAAAATAATTATGTTTGATTTTCCATATTCACTACCAATCCCCATTAAATTGCAAAATTCTTCTTAAACGTTCAACTTCCTCTGTAGATCAGCAGCAGAATCTGCAACTAGCACAATATCATCTGCAAAAAGCAGCAGTTTTATGACTTCGACTGCATCATTTAAAAAAATGCCTCTTGACTCATCCAACTGGTTTATGAAAAATATGAATAAAAGAGGACTTAACATACAACCTTGTCTAACACCGCTTGACGTATGGAATATATTGGTGACAGAGTTACCGATTTTAACACAAGCACAAACATTTTGGTACATACTTTCTAAAATATGATAAAGTTTACCATGAATTCAATGTTGTAGTAACTGATAAAGCAGCTTACTTCTATCAACAGAATCAAATACCTTGCGAAAATCAATAAATGCAGCGAAAAAACGGTGCTTAGGTTTTCTAAGATACTGTTGTACAAATGACTGCAGTACAAAAATATTATCCGTGGTAGAATTGTCTTGCCGGAAACCGGCTTGCCCTTTTGAAAGAATGTCATTTAATTCAATCCAAGCTCTCAGTCTACGTTCTACGATACATGTGAACACTTTACCAAGGACATTCAATAGTGAAATACCCCTGTAATTATTTGGATCAGATAGATTTCCTTTCTTAAATAACGGAATAATCATCCTTACATTCCAAGAAAGACTCCACTTTCTAATATTGAATTAAAAAGTAATTGAATGTAGGTTATAAGTTGTGGTGAATTTATATAAAATTCAGACGGGAGTCCATCAATACCATGCGCCTTATTTCGCTTAAGGGAATCAATTGCATTAACAATCTCATTCTCAGTAATATCTTCTGACAGCATGACAAAATGAATTATTATCATTGAGCGGGTCTAGTTAACTGAATATCCTTTCACAGTTTAACATTGACAGTCATTAAAGGCCCTGTAGGACTCTTTTTGCATACTATTTTTGCCATTCGTCATTAAAATTTAGACAATATATTGTTAAATTAGAGGGTAAAACATCCCATTACACGACCATTAAGCTGTATTCAAAGAAAAGGGTTATCCGTAATCAGTGCCGAGATGCAATCTGAACATTTTTAGATCGAATGTTTTATATTATGTTCAATATACCATTATTAAAAAATACGTCGATCTAAAAAACATTAGATAATGATTGGCTGAGTTGCTGCCTCGCTGCAGTTCCTAAGCGATACGCTGGCCGTTTTAGTCTGTCATCCAGACCCCTTACTTTATTAAGCACCTAGGCAAGTCTACAACAAGACTCTGAGCTCAGTTTTCTGAAAATGAACACATCTCAGAGGCTCCTTTTGATTAGGTCTTCAAGACATAGTCTGGAAGACGTATTGTTAGTAAGCGAATCCTTCTTCTTATTATTATTTCCGCAATATTTTGTTTGGACGTTCCAGAATTAACGGCTTGACCGATGTTCATGAAATTTTCAGGGATTGTAGAATTCATTAAAATCTGGCTTTGTCTTTGAGCGGAATTTTGAATTTTTTCCTCATTAAAGGTGCAGTTCGATTCTTAATTTCGATTTTTAACATGGGAAAAAAAATACAGCTAGAGACTTGCAACTTTTTTTAGTAGATGCGCAATGACAATGCGAGAAGAAAAGTAAATCACGGCGAAACCCTAGGTCACGTGGCTTAGCCGCCATTTTGATTTTTGTCACTTTTTAAAAGTGTCCGACCCCATGTACCTTTGACAATCTTCTTCTCTGAAGATACTTGCACCACGAATCTGACATTTATTTTTGTATGTAGCTGAAGCATTGGTCACTACATGGTGTTGTTTTTCAGGATCGTACTTTTACTACTTTTCGCACAGTGACCTTTCAAAGTTGGGCAACTTGTTACACGGGACCTACTTCAAGGGGACATTACTCCAACTTCCCGATCTCACAATTGCATTAAATTTTCAGGGCAACTAGATGGTTATAGTGTCTTTAGGAATCAATAATAAAATCGCTCGCGAACAGTCATTTCCGGTCACAGTTAAGGCTAAAAAATGACATAGAGACTTGAAACCTATTTTAAAAGATGGACAAGAACAGTGCAAGCAAAAAAGGCAATAATGACGAATTCGTAGGTCACATGGTTTTGGCGCCATTTAAATTTAAAATAAAATTTATGATTTTTTTAAGGTTTTCTCAGTACATTATAAGATGTTACGAATGGAAGTTTTGACAGAACAATGTTTGTGACATTCCTCGATCAAACATGGAGCTGAGGGTCAAGCAGAAGTCTTGAAGCCCTAAGTATTGACGCGTCAATCCTAGTTTTATTTTAATTTTTTTTAATGTCTAAATTTTATGAAATAATTCATTTCAGAGGCTAAATGTTAGACCATGGCTATTGTTACAGCGTCTAGGCCGTAAAGCAAAGATATAGAGTCTTTCTCGATACGTTTTTACCTTGCATGTAAATTGCATTCATAACGAAGAATTATGACAATCGAGGTAAAATAGTTTTAGAATATCCTAGATCTGGTTTTAGGGTCCACAACAGCATCCTGCGAAGTTTTCAGTGAATACATAATAAGTAATGAATTACTCAAAAAGGACTTTGGTATGATTTGGTAATGATTTTGCAAAAGTCAAATTATCTGTATTTGTAGCCCAGAGACAAACAGCCCGACGTCACCGCCGTGTCAACATAGACCGGAAGCCGAGACAGGCCTACTCCGCCAGACAGTTGGAACGTCTTGAAGACGAATTCAAAGTAAGAATAACGGTACTTAATGATGGATAAGTTGTCGGTACTGTCACTGTTGGTGCCTGACTCTGAGGGTGTGGGGTTGAATCCCGCAAGGGACTTGTCACGATAAAAGTAAACGAATTTGTACTATTTCAGATACCAAACATATCAATGTTACAATTCTTATACGGAGTTCCCAAACTTTCAGTCTTTTACTACAACAAAAACATGGGGTTTATTTTCAATTTAGAAATAAAAAAATATATTCAGTGACGTTATTTTAGTTGTAACTGAATATGTACACTCAACGGCAAAAGAAACGTCACTTTACAAAATACAATATAA
This sequence comes from Gibbula magus, assembly GCA_936450465.1. Classification (NCBI taxonomy): domain Eukaryota; kingdom Metazoa; phylum Mollusca; class Gastropoda; order Trochida; family Trochidae; genus Gibbula; species Gibbula magus. Next base: position 47,227,536 of record OW388297.1, read on the forward strand.
TTCAATCCGCGCGACTGAAATATATAGATACATCATGTCTCCAGAAGCCAACTAAACTAGATTTAAAACTTCAAAACATTATCTGTTCATATTTCTGTGAAATCCACGTTTCAAGAAATCGTCGTTTTGAATCTCCTTAACTAGGCGAGATAAGGGAGTATAAAACGGTTTTCTTGGCTGTTTTATGACGTCCTACAGTAAAGACGCGTCAACAAATTGAAGTAAAGGAGGTGTTTTATGTCATTTTATGAATTTTTAAGTTAAATGACAACACTCTGGCCAAAATAACATTTTGAACAAGTGATTTCAACACCTCAAGTGTACTTGAACAGACATGAAACTAGAAGTATTACACCTTGATGTATGAACTTGTGGGTCCCTCTTTACACATGGTGTCCCTATAAAAGCATTCTCCATCAGAAATATTTCGTTTTTTACACTGTTGAACATTATATTGCGGTTGAGTGTTTTATATCTATGTTTAATTTTTACCATTGATTTACTTTTTAAAATCGTTACGGTTTCTTTTAAAAGGTTCACAAACCAATCAGATATGATAAAGATTTCAACACCATTGTTTTTCAAAAATTATACATTTATCCTTCAAGTACAAAACCATTGCTTCTGTCTGATTTCTTTAAATTATTATAGAAGTTATAAAGGTGAAGTAAACTAAATTTCTATTGATAGTCACTCCATGTTTTATTGCAATTAATGCGTAGAAATCCTCTACCATCAATCAATTGATCACCTGTATAGACATTGATATTCCTGCTTCTGATTGGTCCCAATTTCCCTACGCAAGGCATAAGTCATGCCAGTTACTGGCGGAGTTAAGCCTTGCAGTATTTCCCTCGCTTTTCCGTGCCAAGACAGTCGATCGTTGCAGATTGGGCTCAGATTTGCTGATATTGAAACCTTAAGGAAATACTGCAAGGCTTAAATCATAAAGTAATTGAGACTGACAAGAGTTACCGTATTTCCTCTAATGAGCGCCAGGTCTCCAATAAGCGCCGGGCGTCCAATAAGCGTCTGGTCTCTAATAAGCGACATTAGTTAACTTCAAAGTTCTGTTGAAGAAATAACGCCGAGTCTAAAAAAAAGGCGCCGGGCCTCTATTAGCGCTAGGGGATGAAAGGTTGGTAAAAAAATAAGCGCCCGGGCGCTTAATAGTGGAATACGGTATGCCTTGTGTAGGGAAGTTCGATTGTTCCATGCTGTAGGTCCACGGTTCTGTGTTGCAGACAGACCGCTATCTGAGTGTATCTAAGAGGGTGGAACTCTCGAAGCTCTTGGACCTCACGGAGACACAGATCAAGACGTGGTTCCAGAATAGACGGTCAGTTCCTTACGGTTGGTTCTGGGCGTTGTTGGATGAAGACCATCTTGCTCAAAGCCCACTTAAGTTGAGGTTATCGTTGTTATGCGATGGACTAAGGGTACCTTTAGTCTAAAGTGGCTTTGTTCAAGATGATCCAGGTCCAATTTCCATAAACCTCTCTAAGATATTAATACAATTAAACATATCAAACTCACCGATGTCAATTTTTAAAATGTCTGTCGTCAGTGACTCAGTTTCCTAATTGATATTTTCACTTCACATTTCTGTAGTGGATCATTCTGTAGTAGTGATATTATTTACTCACATGTTATCTATCATTTCTTCGTGCAGGACGAAGTGGAAGAAGCAAATAGCGGCTAAACTGAAACGTGAAGGTCTTATCAACAGTACGCTCTGGTCGCCTCTGACGTCATTTCCGCTTTATGCAAATCAGCCCCTACCGTCATTACTTTGTCCTCTGTAGTCGTGGGAAAATCTGTAGGAACAATCTTCTATCCTCCTCCATCATGGAATTTGTATCCGCAAGGGATATTCACCCCGGATTTACTTCTCAACTTCTCGTATCGCTGAAGAATGGTGTCTCATCGCTATATATAACTTGTATTTTGTCAGCCAATGAAATGTGACTTGAAATTGATGGTCCCCCGCCGGTCTTCTCATCCAGGCTCGATTTGAAGTTTTACTGGCTGGTTCTCTATAGCAATACGAGTCAAATGCTGACAAAACAATCAGGGGACCCAAATACCCGGATGTATCTGAATGACTCTCCTCGAACGTTAGTTAATTGCATATATGTGTTACTTTCGTACCTGTTCTTTAAAATGCAAAACTGTCGTTCTATTTTTGTGGAAACAATTGTGAATTTATGCTTTGAATGTTCATCTAATAAACACCCTAAACACTACAATTCAAGAAACTGTTTTATATCGTTAATTACATGTAATATGTACATGATTGCATAAATGAGAACTACTGCTGTTGACTGTCTCTTCAACGCATAATTTCGACAGTTTTACGTTTTGTTATTCATGAGTCGAAACACGGAGATATACATGTACAGTTTGTATAAAAAGTGGAAATGAAGAGAATGTTACCTGACTTTCGATGATGCGTCTTTCGTGAATTCAAAGCGAGGATGAGACTGGGAATTTTTCTCTTGAACGAAATTCTATTTCTTTTGATTGAAATATTCTTACCATTTGTTCAGTGTTAAATACATATTGTGTCAATGCATGGGTAAGCAAAGTCCCTCCAAACGTATTGCTTAGGGTTTTATTTTGAGAAGCATTAATAGAGTAGATGCACGGAGAGGAACATTGAAATTAAATACACCTCGGCCCGTCGAACAGTCATACTTTATGTCAAAGTGATACTTGTCTCCAAAATTACTACATTGTGTCTTTTAATATTTATTTACAGTCATCGTTCTTTATTTTCGAAAATCTATGTTCTGTAAACACGATGGTGGGAAATGAACCTTGTACATGAATAAAGATGATATATACATAATATTTGCTTATAACAATGATATATTGTCAGTAAATAAAGAATGTTCCAGATATGTATCAACTTCCAAACGCAAGGCACAACTCTTGCCAGTCTCCATTACTGGCTGATTTAAGCCTTGCGGTATTTCCCTCTCTTTATTGTGTCAAGACAGTGAATCGCTACACCAGAAATGCACAGCGGGCCTGGATTTCTAAACACAGATTTCTTAAGAAAATACTGCAAGGCCTAAATCAGCCTGTAATGGAGACTGGCAAGAGTTCTGCCTTGCATTGGGAAGTTGGATATGTATATGTTTACTTTCATTTGAGTTTGTATAACTGTTGATATTTGCCGGTGTTGAAAATGGTAACGTAATCGTCCGTGCTTTCGGCTTCGGATCTCCAAGATTCAGGGTATTATTCCGCTAGTGATCCGGTATGTGTATCCGTTAGACTACTTCAACTCACTGGTTGTCTCGGCAGATGTTGTCCAGTATCACTGAAGGCTGGGTACTTAGTGCTGGTGTGATAGTGAGGAACGTTGCACATACCAAGTTTCTCAGTAATGTCTTCGCATGGGAGCCCGGAAGGGAAATGACGATGGAGATGGGGGGCGGGATAGCGCAGTGGTTAGAGCGTTCGGCTTCGGATCAAGAGGTCCGGGGTTCGAATCCCGCCAGGGGCACGGCAACTTTGTCTGCAGTAGAGAACTGTTCTACACGCAGTAAGGTTTGGGTGCAATGCTACACTGAATCTCAGCTTCAGCTTCAGCTTCAGCTTCGCTAGTTCCAGTCGATGCTCGCAGGTTTCACCACATGCGGGCTTTCTCCCTGCCATAATACTAGCAGCCCCGATATAAGTGAAATAATATTGAAAGCGGCGTTAAACCTCAACTCACCTCACCTCACCTCACGATGGAGATGAAGGTTGATGTCTTTATTCTTTATGTCTGTCAGAACAGAACAGAACAGAATTTTATTCTCATAAACCATACAAAATGGTACAGAAAACATACACGCCTCGGATATTTGTAACTTTTATCAACTCGTGTTGATATATTTGATATCAGAAGACACTTGGGTGAGATTATCTATATCTCGCCAAAATTTCCCACAGCCCTGGATCGCTTCATGTAAAAACCTTTTGTTAAGCATACAAGGCCCGTGCTGTCAGGGACGGTCACGAAACGCCTACAAGAATGAACTCGCTATTACTACTTGACAGAGAAAGAGGCGAATAAAATGGCTAACATAGATATAGGTCGGTTCAAGCTGATATTGCGCAACTCGGATAAAATATCAATACACACCATGACTCGGCGGTTTCTCCTTGCAGTGCAATAACACTCGCGAGTGTACCCAGTTGCACGGTCTTAGCGTTCATATATATAGGCCTATCTATGGGATGTAGATGAGGTATTTCCCAGTAAGCGTACCTTGTAATATTACCTCTTACCTGTGCTAACAACTAGCATATAGTCATAGATGGGAGTATACATGTTATAAATACGGAATACACATGAGAAAGCATGCATATCACATTGGAATTAATTTTATCTTGATATAAATTAACTAGTTGATAACCAATACCTCATTTCAAACCATCATTGGATGAATGGAAATCTAATATATAACATAATAAATACTTATACGAAGCCATTTATCACGATAAAAATTTCATTTAAAATGAAATCCATTTATACCCATTATCCCTAATATACATATGTACATAAAGGACACTCATTTAGTCGTTATAGCACGTGTTTAGCCAATTTGAAACCAATACAGCAATTGACGCAGATGTTGCAAAAACATGTCACCATATTTCCATAGACACATGCATGATCAGATCTGATGATCAATTACCTTCATACTGTATTTATATACTTCCAACCATAACACCACATCAGCCCACCACCCCAGTCTCTACACACAATTCGCTTCATTGACACCCATTACAAAAATAGACCAACATGCAAATGAATGTGGTCGAGTTGATAAACGAATTCCCCAAACTCCAATCAAAATAGACTGTTCCATGACACACATACCCGGAGCAAGCTGCACGCTTCTCACGTGCATTCTACCTCACCCCCACGATGTGTGGAAAGTACGGGGGTAAGAGACTCAAGAGGGGGGACAGCTGCAGCAGTAAGGTGGGTGCGGTTTTCTTGCACGTGGGTCAGGCACTTTATGTTTTTATTCTCTGTGCAGGGTTGTACAACGTGAAGGATTGCACTGCGCTCCGACTATATGCAATGGGGAGATTCGTGGTTTATTTATCTAAGGAGTGAGGGTGTTTAGAGTATATATACAGACAGAGTCGGTTTATCCAAACATCCGATGGTAGTGCTTCAAATGATATTATTAGATGACATTGTAGACATAACAATTCTCACTAATAATTATATGTTGTGAAAGAGGCTTATTTCATAGCGTATTTACACCCATGTCATGTGGTGGGGTTTTTTCAATAATAAACAGCTAACATATATGTTTCTTTAAATATCATATTAAATAACCATTGAAATATGACCCAGATCGTCAGTTGCAGCAGTTGTCTCTTCCCTGCTATGGACGAGTCGATTTGGATCTCCTTTCACAAAGTGCTATGTTGACCGATCGTAAATAATATGTATGGACATCTTAGTGTAGGGTAAATAAATGGGAATAGGTTAACCCAGTTGCTATGTGGAACAAGAACTAGATCTTTAATGGTAATTCTAAAGCCGAACTCTGGTCTATATTGATTGGTATTTGTTCATTCTGTTTTGTTCAGCATCGTCTGAGAGAGAACAGATTTCAGTGTATTTATGTTTAAGTCTTTGTCCTACTGTCGCCCGACCCCATAATGTAAATATATTTTCTACTAGAAAATGGAACTTTGGCTATCAAAATAATCATGAAATTCTTACATTCAAAAGTGGTCATTTTCGCCTAAATGTGAGAATTTCCACAGAAATCAAGGAAATGTTTTTTCTAAAACGAAAATAAGTAAATGGTAAATAAAATCGGTTTTTGCAAAAGTGTAAAAGCTTGGTAAATTGCATGCAGTCTGATTAAAATCAACCTTGTTGTGAATTGTATGCTGTCTTATAGTGAAGGAAGATAGTGGCTACATAACTTTGTAGGGAATTTGATTTCAGTTGTCCTTGTTTCTCATACTGGCCCTTTCATTGTACTGCGACTGCTCATACTATGTCTGTTCACATGAGAAAGAATTAACCTGTATCGTGTATATTTAATAAAAACTCAATTATTATCTAAACATTTACGCCAAGAACAGTATTATAGAATTTTACGGATACATTTGTTTATGATACAAGATGCATGCGGATAATGATGGTGATAATATATATGGCGATGGCGATGATGATGATGAGGATGATGATGATGATGATGAAGATGACGACGATGATGATGATGATGACGACGATGATAATGATGATAATGATGACGATGATGGTAATGATAATGATGAAGATGACATAAATGATGATGTGATGATGATCATGATAACGATGTCGTTGATGATGTAGATTGTAATGAAGTTGATACATGGTGTCGAAGATGATGATGGTAATAACGATGACGTAAATGATGATGTAGATGGTGATGTAATGACGCCGATACTGATGATGATCATGATGATGATCATGATGACGATGACTACATCTATATATTTATAATGATAGTATATAATAGCCTGGAGTGTTGTTCCATAGACTCATTCGTACAGTATGGTAAACCATTAGTTGAACAGGTAACATCTGTGTCATGTAGCATCAACATATGTTAGTTGATTATTCAGTCGAAAATGATGGCAGACATTGACAGACAATGATTAAGATATTCAGTCGTCCATTAATTTGTTTTATCAATCCATTACACACAGCTGAACTTGATGTCGACTACCTGGCCTAGCTCCCCTCTGCTGGGCTAAAGAGTTGTCCTGCAGTTCAGACTCGGAAAAATAAATTCTTCGTAAAAATATCACCAGTTTATAATATATTGAGGAGCCTATGGAAAATGGTATTTTCGATCTATCAGAGTCTCGTGAAGAAGTACAAGAATTAAAGTATTACATCATGGTATACTAGCTATATAACTATACTGGACAAGTTCAACATTATGAAATGTTATCGATAGTTATGATGATATTATTTAAGCTAAATATTGAATAAATATTGAAAAACTGTAAACAAAGATCACTTGAAATTAATATTTGCTAGATATGTATTTTGTGCTTTTGTAATGTTGATAGGGTTATAGTGTTATTAAATATTATTTTTAATTTAGTAATCTTTATGTACCATTGTATACAATAAGAATAATCAACATATACATCAAGGAACTCATCCCCAAAAAGTACAAGAATTTGTCAAAATTGTACTATTGCTGATAGTGTCATCCCAAATATAATAATGTTATATAGCTCACTATCTAAATGGCATGTATTTCTAAGAGTCTTGTTATGTTTATCATAACGTAGACTATAAGAATTATCACTTAAGGATGTCCGCTCCTTCCTGTTGAACTTCAAAAATGAAATATGATTAAATAAATATTTTTTGTCATTAGCTCATCAGGCCTGAAAGGCCCGATGGGCTTATGGCATGGCATGGCGTCCGGCGTCCGTCCGTCCATCCGTCCGTCCGTCCGTCTGTCCGTCCGTCCGTAAACTTTTCGCTTTTTCGACTTCTTCTCCAGAACCAATGACTCCAGAGAGCTGAAATTTAATGTACAGACTCCTTGGCTGAAGGGGATACTAAATTGTAAATTTGGTGACCCTGTGACCCCAAATGTGGGTCACAGGGGTCATAACCTTAAAAGCTATTTTCATCTTCTTCTCCAGAACCAATGACTCCAGAGAGCTGAAATTTTATGTACAGACTCCTTGGCTGTAAGGGATTCTAAATTGTAGATTTGGTGACCCTGTGACCCCAAGTGTGGCTCACAGGGGTCATTACCTAAAAAAAAACTATTTTCATCTTCTTCTCCAGTCCCAATGAACGTAGAGAGCTGAAATTTTATGTACATACTCCTTGACTGAAGGGAATTCTAAATTGTAAATTTGGTGACAGTGAGACCCCAAATATTGGGTCACAGAGGCAATGACCTAAAATGCTATTTTCATCTTCATCTCCAGCCCCAATGGCTCTAGCGAGCTGAAATTTTATGTACAGACTCCTTGGCTGTAAGGGATTCTAAATTGTAAATTTGGTGAGTCTGTGACCCCAAATATGGGTCACAGGGATCATAACCTAAAAGCCTATTTCAGTTTACAGCATCTTTCTGAGATTATATGTGCACTTCAATCAGTAAGTAGGTAAGGGAGGTAATTTTAAAGAAAACAGCTGAGTTAAAGGCATTTCATCTTTCTGATGTGAGAGTTCTAACATGTGCTTTGAGAATATAATATGTCTGATGAAAAAGAGATATTTAGAATTAAAAACTTAGAATTGGAGGTCTAACAAAAATTATAAGTCATATTTTATCTTTGTCTCACATTTCACATATGAGTAATTATTTGTATTTTGCAAGTGAATTTGCTGATAAAGGTACACAAGTCTAAAAGTATTCTAAAGACTTAATACAGAATCTTTTATTAAATCTAATATTATGTTCTTTGTAATTTAAGAGTAAATAATGGAGTTTTTTAATATCTCATGATATAGTGTAATTATTTGGAGAATTAATTAATTAATGAGAATTTCCAGTACGAGTCAATTTGGTATAACTTATTTATATCATATTTTATACTTTATAACTGATTTAGTTTTCTATTAACTTTGCAGTTAATTTTATTCAATAGGAACAAGAAATGAGATAGATGTCTACATCATGGACATGTTTAATGTGAATCTATTTGAAATGAGAACTATTGAATACCCTTTGAAGGAATAACTTGAAGAGGAATTAAATTTTTTCATTTTACATGAGATATGTGAACTGAATATGACTAGTGATGACTGGTGATAACATAGGACTATAAAAGAAGTAGCTATATGAGATTGTGACATCACACCTATTTTCATCATCTTCTCCAGTACAGAAAAATAATTAATTGTAGGAAAAACTGCATCTAACATATAAATTTTACTGGCTGTGAGTCCAGTGTCTGCATGTTATGTAATTGCATTGTGTTGACCTCTTCCTGGCAGAAGAATGAAAACTGATAGTTACACAGAGGTTTCAGGTTACTTCAAACTTCTGTGCAGCACTGTGTTATCATAGACTGTGCGTGAGACTGCTTTTCACTGACTCTAAAAAAGAATTTATTCATAGAATATCACCATTTTATCAAATATTGAAAAGGAGCCTATAAGAAATGGTGAAAAAGAATTTACTAAAAAAAATTCACCAATTTATTAAGTATTGAAATGGAGCCTTTGAGAAATGGGATTTTCAAAAACTGAGGCTCCTATTCATTATGTAATAAATGTTGGTATTGCCATAATGCAATTAAGAATTAAAACAATATAATGCAAAGGTGTATGATATTCATAACGAATGTTGATTTATGTGTAACCAATTTTGATAATAATTAGCAGGGGTCATGACCTAAAAAAAATTTTTTCATTTTCTTCTACAGCCCCAGGCCATTATTGCAATAGCTTACAGTGGTGAATTGTATGCAAAGAATTGTACCCGGTATATTCATTATTATATAATGTGTGTACGATCTTAAAAAATAGTATGATCTCTCCACCACATTATTATATGTTTGATACCAGCAATTTATTTCAAAGCTTTGTGTTGCTCTTTCAACACATATATATAGCAGATTGGCAAAGTTATGGTAACAAAATATTTTTAAACTGCTTTAATCGTTTCACTACCTAGATTCTTATTACTACATTCCATTATCTGACCATTGCTATAAAGTCCACTCCATAACATACCCCACTTATTATCTCCTGATGAGCTACAGAGGCCATGGCTCTATTTTTTGTATTTACTTCATGATATTCCACATCACCTACATACTTTTAAAAAGCAAATGAAATAAAGAGAATATGACTTTAGAACCTCTAAAAAGTGCTTAAACAGCACAAATGACCTAAATTTGACTAAAAAGGGAGGTTATGAGGTACATTTTGTGTCAAAGCTTTAAAAAACCCACACTACCATATATATTTTTTCATCGATTTCGGAAGGGGAACAAGAACTTTGTAACATAACAAAAAAGGAAAAAAAGTTTAATACTAGAAATGTAGTATTTTAAAGTTTTTAGCAGTTTTGTTCTCATTTTCCCATAGACTCCCATGTTAAAATTGTACTTCACCCCACTATCTTACAGGCGTAATATCTCGAAAAATCCCACACTACCCCCTATTTTTTAATGCTGATTTTTCAATCATATACCTTGATCTTTTAAAAAATATAAGTTAGAAAAAAAAGTTTAATTCTATAAATTTGAGGAGCGAACATCCTTAAAATGAAATGTAATCTACTCAATGCCAATTAAACGTTTACTACAGAGTATATTAAGCACAGTGAGTGTTATATTTTATGTTTTATGGACACATTATCTGGAGTTAAGATGACTACAAATGAAAAAATAGGCATTATTGTTTTTAATTCTACTGCCGTTATCAAACATATAATAACTTAATAGTATTATAATATCTCAATTTATTTTTCGTATTTAGACACATTCAGGCTTAAATGTTTTTAAAGTATAAATGTGATTTCCATGTAGTTGACCATTGATTGCTCTGTGCTAGTTACAATAGCTCATCAACTTTCGATTTTTCGCTCACCAGGCCTGATAGGCGTCCATCCGTCGTCCGTAAACTGTTTCACATTTTCGACTTCTTCTCTATAACCGATACAATCCGAAACTGGGGTACTTGAGAAGGGTTCCTAAATGTGACTACTTGCGATAATTGTTTTAAATGGTTAATATCTACGCATACGTATAAAAGTGTCTGCTAAAATAATATTTGAATTAAAATACCAAGGTTATGCTTTGTTTCCGACTGATATCGTAAGTGTATGAAGATATAACAGTGTAAAACATATGAAGCAAAAAGTTTAACAGTTTCGATATTGAACTAATCTATAAGACCTTCTGTGATCTTATGTGTTAGCACATTGTCGACTATGATTTCCTGTCTACCAACTTATTTATGTTATTTATGATCTGGTAAATGATAGATTATTATGATCTGGTATATGATAGAATGAAGTAAATTAACTGAGGCAGTGTTAATTCAAAGGATTATTAAATATATAAAACCTGGCTTATAGGCTATATGAAGTGTTGAAAACGTTTACTGTCAGTTTCAACGACAGGAAATACCGATGATGAGGCCTAAATGCTATATTTATATTCATGTAAACAGATTTATTAAATCACTTCTTATGTTTTTATATTATTACTTTTTAAAAAGTTTTATCGATTATCTATTTTAGATGATAACTTAATATTGTCGACAGGTCTTTTGAAACTGGTTTAATATTATTGTAGATCCGTATATCAAGTTGCAACCCTACTGTTTAACTGCACCCAACAACAGTAATCATGTACTTATCGATCGTCACCTCAGTTCACACCTGACCTCATATTATATGTACATTGTAATTTTATTTGAACATAATACTAGATCAATACAACAGAAAAAACACAACGTAAATGGTTACGTTACGACGGGGACTTTAAATGTTATATAAACCTATTTCTAGGTGACACAATTTCTGAGGCAATAGACAGTGAAATTGGTACAGATGTACTACAGCACTGTAGTGATGTAATCGATTGCGAAATCGTCTCATGACATCTTGTCATAAGAACGTTCCAGAATGTTCAAAAGAGTTGTCTCCCTTTAGCCATATACCTCTGACTTGGTAGTCGTGCTTGTTATGCGTTTATGATGCAATCTATTTCAAACTAGTTGTAATGTTATACGTCAACCTAAGTCCGTCATTATTGTTTATGATGTAAACTTTATGGATAGCATTTATGTTTTCTCTTTCTGAAAGTTTGGGTATTTTAATACACATGAATATATGTTAAACAGTAAATCAAAGAAATAAAACTTAAAATTATTTTCTTCCAAAAAATAAAAATATCATCGACGTAGGCTAGTTGTTAATGTTCAAATTTAAATGAAATAATAGAAGATTTACATTTCTAAATCTTTTTAGTTCGGCTTATGGCATGCCATCCTTCCTCCGTCTCCTATATAACCAAAAGCTGAAATATCAGAGGGTCATCTTTGTAGGAAGGACATAGTATTTCTAAATTATGTCACCATCCATCCAAATATAAGGGCGAGGCAGGGGTGCATCCCAATCCCAATTCATTCAATTGACTTCACTAGGAGCGCGCTGGACCTGGACTCCATAATGCTGCTATGCTAGAACAGAAAAGATAACAAAATGCAGCAATGCTTGAATTAGCCAGTGATTGAGACTGAAGCGAGTAGTGATTTCTAGGGCAAGTTTGCGTCGTGATTGAAGTCTCCCCTACTATCCTGATGTCCCCATCCAATGCCTCATAGCTGAACTAATGTGACGCCGTGTGTTGATGGCCAGGCCTAGCTCTGCCTACCATATTGGTGTCAAAATGTGTGTATTTACTATTGAGTCAGGAGTCTTGTTACTTCACCATAGAAGAAATATTTTATACCGGTGATAATTTTATGTATATTTTAAATACGCTTTTATTTCCTTACCCCTATTGGTTCTTTTTATTATACTCATGGTAAAAATGGTTGACACCCCCTAATTGTTACAGGAATGAAATGCTATATAAACAACGTAACGTATCAGTTGCGATTATTTTTTTTGGTAAAACATGTAACTACTGGATGTCTTTTTGTGAATAGTGTCCTTGAGCATTTGCTATTTCTTCACTTATACTTTAAAATACCAAAGAAAGGGAAATATCAGAAAAATGAAGTTTAGTCAAAAGAGTTCATTCCTTATGTCTTGAGATCTTGGCATTGGTACATTGTTACAGTGATTGAGTGTTCTCATTTCGGTTATAATAAATAAGTTAAGGTTGCATTTGAAAAAGAAATTCTACCGAATCCAAATATACCATGAGTATATAATGTATGTGTGTTTGTTGTGTATATTTTACTAATCCTGAATGGGTGGCTCGTAAATGTGTTCATATTGTATTTTACCATGTATATATGCACGAGGTGAGACTTTTATAAACCATCTGTTGTTGTTTTTTTATTATAAATATTCATGTTGATATTGACCATGAAATGTGAACCCTTTTGTATTTTATTACAATCTTTACGCATTAACGTTTTTCATCGGGCAGAATTGATGAAGAAAAGTGTTCGTGATTATACATCGCTGTACAATGTTGCTCTTCGTTACATAGGTATTTAATGAACTCACGTTTTAAAGCCTGACATGAATTCTGAAGAACATTCAAATTATCTCCCTTGGACTAGAAGCGAAATTGACATAGGTTGTTGCACGGCTTTCGTTGAACATATTGTTTTGGTTGATATTTTTTTCAGAGAGAGGGAAAACCGGTCAATGTTTTATGTACTTCGCGATTCACTTCAATGTCGACACGAACACAAATTCTGCACAACAGTGTTTAATATTATAGTTCTGACGGTTATCGTTGCTTGGTAAATACATGAATTGCTCACATACCTACAACAATGAAATCTTATTCAATTATATTCATATAAACAAATTCATATTCATATAAACCTTCATGGTTGAAGCTGTAAGAATAATGTATCAGCTATTAAAAGTTTTAATTCAGTGACAAAGTGTTTGAAAGTGTAATTGTACTCAACAATTATGACGTCATCAGTTTATGTGAAAAGATCATATTGTTTGGCATGGCTATTTTGGTAGCACATAACGATGACATTTTCTCGTATTTCTTTTCTACAGAAATACTCCCACCAAACTGTTCCTTTCATTATTTACAGAAATCTTATAGACTTATAAACAAAATAATATGAACATTAATAAACAGGTGGCATTGGATTTCACGACATTTTGAAATTCATCTTGGATTTACCTGAAAATATTAAACTTTATGAATTGATATGTTTTTAAATATTGATCGATATTATCCAATCTACAGCAATACATCTTGAAGGTGTTTTCAATACAAGAATTGACACTATAGCCATTCAATTTGAATTGTTCATTTTTGGCTGGTAAATATTGAATTTATCATCCAAAACTGTGTTCCACAGGAGATATCGCTTGTATGAGATCAAGCGATATCTCCTAGGAGATATCGTTTTGGCAGTAGATTTTGCACAATGCCCTGTCGCCGTCAACTACATGACATCACAATGCTTTTACATCATCGAGTAATGACGTCACAATGCTATGACGTCATAAACATGATGACGTCACAATGCTATGACCTCACCGCACTGGAAGTAAAATGGCAGAGATGTGCTCAGAGATGTACACTTTTTTCACTTAAACGTGATAAGAATGATTTTGGATGATAAATAGAATCTCACCCTCGTGTCTTCTGATATCAAATATATCAACACTCGTTGATAAAAGTAAAAATATCCTCGGCAAGCCTCGGATATTTGTAACTTTAATCAACTCGTGTTGATATATTTGATATCAGAAGACACTTGGGTGAGATTCTCTATATACTGACGTAAACGAAATGAACTGAATAAGCTGAATCTAAATCTGATTTGAAATAAACAGAATCTAAATACAAATCTGCATCTTAATAAACATAATCTGAATTTAAATCTATATTTGAATAAATAGAATCTGAATCTTAATGCGCATCTGAATAAACATAATTTAAATCTGCGTGTAAATAAACATAATCTGAATCTTAATCTAACTCCATCTCAGAATAACCAGAAATTCAATATAAAACTCCATTTGAATAAAGAGAATCTAAATATAAATCTGCATCTTATTAAACAGAAACTGAATCAAAATCTACACGAATAAATAGAATCTGAATCGAAATCTACATATGAATAAGCAGAATCATAATCTAAATCTGCATTCATATAAACATAATCTTAATCATAATCTAACTCTGAATAATCAGAATCTAAATATATATCTGCATCCCAATAAACAGAATTAATCATAATCTAAATATATATCTGCATCCCAATAAACAGAATCAATCTGAATATAAATCTATATATGAATAACCATAATCTTGCTCAAATTTGCATTTCAATAAACAGAAGCTAAATCTAAATCTACATTTGAATTAACAACTGAATATAATCTAAATCCAAATCTGCATATGAATAAACAATCTAAAGATACATCTGCATATGAATAAACAGAATCTAAAGATACATCTGCATATGAATAAACAGAATCTAAAGATACATCTGCATATGAATAAACAGAATCTAAAGATACATCTGCATATGAATAAACAGAATCTAAAGATACATCTGCATATGAATAAACAGAATCTAAAGATACATCTGCATATGAATAAACAATCTAAAGATACATCTGCATATGAATAAACAATCTAAAGATACATCTGCATATGAATAAACTGAATCTAAAGATACATCTGCACACGAATAAACAGAATCTAAAGATACATCTGCATCTCCAAAAAAAACAAAATATAAATATAAATCTGCATCTCAAAAACATAATCTGAACATAAATCTGCTTCTGATTAAACAAAATCTGATTATAAATCTGCATCGGATTAACAGAATCTAAAGATAAGTCTGCATCTCAATAAACAAAATCTGATTATAAACCTACGTCTGAATAAACAAAATCTAAACATAAATCTGTAGTCTGATTAAACAGAATCGGAAACTCGAGGTTGTTCTAGTCGTAAAGTTAAATATTCTCCACACTGAATTTAACAATTTAAAAATTGTTTTGAAAAACGTAAAGGCAAATGCCAATCCTACGTACGACAAATATCTCTGACGAAACTCTCGAGAAGATCATAGTCTTTACGGGGACAGGAAATCAGGCGCATCTTTTGCCGGTCACGTGACATTGAACCACTGTCACGTTTCTATTATTTCAGTGTATATTTTTAGCGCCACATTCAGAGCGTGAAGCTTCATTGTCGGCAACCAGTGTATGTCGGGAACAAAGGATGGATTCCTCTCTTGCAGTATAGTATACTACATAGGTTGTAAAGAGGAGTGTTAAGAGACCAGAGACAGAATATTACTAATATTTAAGTTATAAACTTTCAATCTCCAAGTTGTTCAGTATTACTGATCTGAAAGAGTAGTTAAACTAAAAGAAACATGTGCAATATTATTTTTTTCTACAACCTTTGTTTCACTGCAAGTGTCCTCATCATGAAATAATTGCGCGTTACGTTCCAGGAGAGATACTTTATGATTCGCTATCGCTTCCTGTCGAAACAAAACATCAATAAAATGGGTGACAAAGATTTTATTACACTTTAAAGTGTGCTTTACTATGTTTGCGAAGCCGTGTATTTTTGTTTATTAATTCGATCGAGTAATCGTAAATTCAAATCATGTTACAGACATGCTCGTACAATAATCTTTTTAATTTCTCGTGAAAATTATTTTTCATTATTCAACAGTTGTGTAAAAATACTTTATTCAATTTGCACCATGTTTACTTTAATGCTTTTGTGTGGTCTTTTTATTAACCACTTATTTTATTTTGAGTAAATATTTAATTGCGTGTACATTTCGAAATAAACTTTCTATTTGGTTAAACCAATTCTTCCAGTGAATTTAAAGATTTGATACAAAATAAGTATTTTTACATCTCAAGTAAAATATAGTTCACTTATTTTTACAAAAGTTGATTGCACAGTCTTATTGTTGTATTTAATCATGGCAAGTGTTCTTTGTTATAATTGGCAACCATAGTTTACTTTTTCGTCTGACAACATCAATGTTCTGGTATGATGTCCGTCCGAGAAGGCAACATTTGAAAACTACCGATTACCGCGAGAGCCACATTTCAGAATCCCGAAAGCCACAATTAATTACTGCATGATTATCGTTAGTCAAATAAACGTCACCAATAGTTTCTTGATTGTTTAGTGTTAGACTCAGTAAATAATACATTTGAACCTTGGACTAACAGACTTTACTATATTTGTCTATTCCTTTATACAATTGTTTTGATAATACACCTTAAAGGGGCAGTAGCACGTTTTTTCGCTCAAATAACTTGATGAAATGTATTTGAAAAATAATTTCACCAATAGTAAAACATCCTTCTCTCTTGGGAGAATAAAGGTTAAAATCAGTGTACATGTTTCGGTAAAGCCATGGGAATCGTTTTTGTAATACAAAATAATAAATTGTGTTCACAATAAAATGGCCGCCATGCAATTTTTGCTTTATGCGCAACATAGTTTTTACCACTACAGATAATTGGTTTGTGTAATAAGATGTTTTACCCTCTAAAGTTAGTTTAAATGACATAAACTATCATTATAAATGGGAAATTTAAAAAAATAAATTTTGCAAAAAACGTGCTACTGCCCCTTTAATATCGAGACACACCATGTGAAAACCACAGTTGGCATCTATCATTGGAGTTCAGCAACATTGGGCTCGGTTTAGTAACGGTTGGGTGACCCGTTTCATTGAAAGATGCTATTAATTAAATGGGTTGATAACCTTGCGCCACACCGAGACAAGATACTATATTCAAATTGTGCCTATATTCAGCGAACAGAACATTTGAGTTCCGGTCATATTAAGTTGAGGTGACCTTTCAGCACCAAATATGGTAAAAGGGTAAGAATTAAATGTGTGTAGCTTTGAGCTTGACGCCACAGGTTGAAAAAGCGCGTCAAATAAATAAAGACATTAGATCTAACATTAATATTGCGAAGTTTAGCGTTAAAGAAAATCTGTTCAGTTGTAAAGGAAGGAAATGAACAAGTTGACAGATCACCGGTGACAGATGACCATATTAGGTACTCAACACGTTCAGTCCGCGCTAGTCACGTGATGCAATGTAGGCCATTCCCGTAGAAAGAGAAATTGACACGGTTAAAAAGTGGGCTTGTTTGATATCATAGTTTACACTCGGGAGGGAAAACATGCGTCTTTTATTTGCATTTATTTGCATTCTACAAGTTTGACTTTGTCTCCTTAAAGATAACTCTCTACAGATTATGTTAAACTACAGAAAATTTGAATGAGCAACCTCTGTTGGAACGGCTTGGAACAGAATGCAAGTTGGAGTGACTATTTTTAAATGAATATACAACTTCTTTACTAGCCCCAGAAAGCGGGTAACCGCTCCGTGACGTCACTAATATATCCTGGGTCACTGCCGGTAGAGCTTATCGACGGGAGGTTGACTTCTTTATTGTGTATAGGCGACGTTTCGACACATAGTTTACTGCTGTAACCGTTGTTTCTGAAAAAATAATTTCTTCTTTTTTTTCTTAACACCTAACGACTTGAAAGTGAATTCAGGTATATCTACATGTGCGTAACAGCGTTAAGCTATACATATGTGATATAAATGTTGGTATTTTTATTTTCCCCCGCTACGAAGTAGTCGGGTATGTATATAGCGGTCAGCGTGTCCGTCCGTCCGTCCGTGCGTGCGTCCGTCCGTCCGGAATGTTTTCGTTCCGCTCATAACTCTGACACCAGTTGTTTAAATCTTACAAAACTTGATATGTACAATCACCATGATGTGTACATCTGCCTTTTGCATGTTTCATGGCCTTATTTGCATAACTTATGCAAATTTTCTCCGTTTTTCAACTTTGCCATTCACACTTTGTGTTCCGCTCATAACTCTGACACTATTTGTTCAATTGTTTTGAAACTTGGTACATACAATCACTATGATGTATACATCTGCCTTTTGTATGTTTCATACCCTCATTTGCATAATTTATCCAAATTTTCTCCGTTTTTCAACTTTTACTTCTAAAGCACTGTTACAAGTGTATATATGCAGGCATATTTACTATGAAAACACGCATACTCTGCTTTCATAGTACTGCTGTGGTTTGTTCATACAGAAGACTAAACATTGATGTCTATCTCCTATTTTGAAACTTTTCTTCTTTGACCAATGTTAAAAGCGGGGGTATATGAGTGAGCTGTGCTCACTAATTCTCTTGTTAATATTGTTAATTATATTGAATCTGCTGGTATGTATAATGAGTTTTATGTGATATTAATAATGTGTCATTATTATATTTTCTTTTTGGGCCAAAAAGTGAAAGCATTTTATTGGAAGAAGCAGAAGAATAATTGTCTGATTGTGCTCAAGGTTACGTCTGCAGTCTCGATGTAGTTATATATATCCACTGTTATTCCTATGTTGACCTTTAAATTGTTTAACACCAGTAGACTTCCTGTCGCAAAACAACCTTTTCTTAGGTTACACTTAAGCCCCTGCATTGACATTGCACTTGGGTTACCGTGGTGACTTACGGTCACATAAGTGCGTTGTGAAAGAAGACATTGTTTTTAAGTTTGCAGGTTCTAAGTGAGTTTTTCAATCCCTTTTATTGCACTTCAGATTATTCAGATTGTTTATTAGATAAGACTTTTCAAAAATATAGTGAGTATTGAATGTTTATGTATTGCTTAAAGAGTAAGCTTAAAACTCTTTTAAGTGAAAACATACGTGTTATCTCAGAGGTAAAGGTGAGACGGCGTTCAAGTATAGGTAATATCTACCTGTACTATCAGCGTCTCCTGTTTCACCTGTGTAACCTGTGACCCAGTCTCTCATCTGTAGATCTAGGTCAGGGCTACCTGACAGAGTTACTCACCTACCTGAATAACCACTTACCTGGCTGCGTTCCGGCGAACAGTGTCGTTTCCGTCTTTCTATTAGGATTTTGGATTTCTGTCAATCTCACTGAAATCAGATCGCATGTACGAGGTACGAGTGTTACTTTCCATCTGATTTCAGTGAAAGATAAATATAATTAAATGTGGCGGCTGAAGTAAAGTTCATGACATATACATCACTATAGTTCTGAGAATCCTCGGCTGATATCTTTATGATAAAATAACTAAAAATGAAAACTACAATAACTTATAATGTAGAGATCACAACCGGCTATATATTTTAGTCGTGAACGAATATTACGGCTAATTTTAATTAAATATCTATACGATCATATGTAAGTCGTTTTTCAGCCAAGCTTCTGAAATCATACAACTGTCGACCAGTTCGGTATTTAAATTAATGTCAGATTTTAAAAATATTTTTTTCGGAACATTCATTGTCAAAATCAGCTTTGAAAACGTCCTTATCACTAGTAATTAATAAATAAAGGAAATGCTGAAAATAACAAAATTCCAGTGTTACAAGGAAAGTACTGAAACGTAACATATTTAACATGATGTATTTAAACAGAGGCCATGAATTAAAAATCTAGTTTATGGTGCCTTGTATAAACAAAACCACGGAGATGGTCGCTTTCGCCCAAACGCAACCATCAATGTTCACTGTGCATTGTTAGTTCTGTACCAACTGTCTGGGGTATCGTTTGAGTAATTATCTTTTGTCAGGAAATGTCAAATTACTAAAACAAGGACTTTTAGTCGCCAAGGAGTCCAGATTTACTTGAGGCCAGTGTGTCTTTTAAGAGTACAGATTTCAAGTTTCCACATAACTCCCCAATTATGTTCAAAGCGACGAACTTAGGCATGTGTACCTGTTAAAGGTCATAGGTTTTCCCCGACAGGTTGAAAGGTCGGAGTTGAAAGACAAAAAATGGGATGTCACCATGACCTTGAACATTAGATTTGAACATTTGAAGGTTTGAATTATGACATATGACAAAGATTATTATAATAAATCAAGTTAACTAACCTAAGCTAAAGCCTTCGTTCTGTGACTGTGTCCTCCGTCCTCTCTCTTGGTTGATGTTTACAATGTCTAGCAGAACAAAATCAACTTGTCGTTGGAAGGATCAATATGATGACTGATTCAACTTTTTGTGATTAAAATTAACCCATTAGGAAGTTAAAGTTTAACTTTTAGTTAAAGTTAAACCATTTGGGAAATAAAGTTAACACTTTGGGTTTTTTAAGTTGAGTCTGTTGGTGTTAATGTTAAACCTGTTGGGGTTAAAGTTAAGCCTGCCGGGATTAAAGTTAAGCCTATAGGGGTTAAAGTTAAACCTGTTGGGGTTAAAGTTAAATATGTTGAGGTTAAAATTAAACTTTTATTAATTCCGCCATCTTTGTATACTTGCCAGCCTTGATACGGGTAATAGCCAATATGCCTACATCAATGTATGTTCAGTAAAATTAAACATACATTTGAGGATAACAATACATTTTGTAAGAGTTTTACATTTAAGTTATGCTATGTCAATGGCATATCCAGATATATCCCCGAATCTCTGCAAACTGGTTGTTATGCATAATGATTGTTGAATATCGAAAATGTAACGACGTCTCGTGAATATGTTCTATGAGAAATGCTAATTGAGTCTAGTCTGCCACCTATACAACACACAGGAGTATACATAGTGAGGCAATGTCATATGAAATTGGAATTTTTTTCAAAAGTAAAGCCTTTGTCAGCCACCTACAATAAACAGAGACATGCATGTGTATTGCAACCAGTTTGAGGCTCGACAATCCGACAGGTTATCTTTTCATGAAAGGTTTTGAAAAATCCTATATGTATGCGTCTGTGTGGTAAAGTGTATAGCGCACGATTGTGTGAGAAACCAACACGAGATATAGACTATTGAACCTGTTCTTGGCTCTCTGCTAACTCAGTGGTATTAGTACTATGGGTAATAGTACTCTTAGTTTAAAGCAGCTTCGTGCAAGTGGACCCAAAGTCAATTATTTTTATTATATACAGATTATTACACAAACAGGCGTGTAATATGATTTACTATTACGAGTGAGAGCGGGATTACACACACATTTTGTTTTGTTGTTGGCATACATTTCAGTGCTATAAATTAATCATTTGTTCTATTCACATTAAAGCATGTGAAATTAGTCAATTAATAGCCCAGGCACAAAGGACAATGGTCGCTAGTTCAAAAAAGGTACATGTATATATGCATATGACCTGTGACCATAACAACAGACGAGTTTATGGGAGAGGTATTTAGATAGGTTGCTAGCCTGTTTATCAATCCCTTTCTTTGGAAATAAATATTGTTTAAACCAGACCAGTTTAGACGAAAACAATTTGTAAATGAACAGCATGCTAAAATCTAACCTCAAGGGTGTCACTATTGAGACACAGTGAGAGTCCACGGAGGTGGAGTACTTCCTTGTTGTGTTAGTGGACTCCCCCGGGCGTGGACCTATAAACAAACTGACATCATAGACTGGCCACTGAGTTGTATTTGTTAACGTTGACTTATAGAACTGTAATGATACTAATGATATGTGTTAACGTTATAAGGAAACGATTGGTTGACTACGAGAAGACCTACGATTGGTTGATTACTAGAAGACCTATACGTTTGTTTGATTATGAGTAGACCTAAAAATTAAATATTTGACAAAATCATATTATTAAAATGGATGATTAAGAAATAGTCACACTCACAAGTATGTAACTATATTCTGACGAAAATTGCGTACGTCATTTGACACAATTACTCGCGTTGACATCTATCTATAGTTACGAATATGTCGTTCCGCTTTATATCTGATAGTGATATAGAACTACAAGAACATGAATACTTTATCATACCTATGCCAAACATTTTACATAATTATAAAGTAATATGGCACACTCTTGTTATAATCTCATGTACCTCAGATACAATAATTCTGTCGTGTTTGACCTTAAATGATTTCATGATGTCTTTGTTAACTCACCAGAGACTTCGCAACTTCCGGTTCTAAAATATGACACACCGGAAATAGCTACAGTGTGACACCATTGTCAACAGACACCGTTGGGCGGATCATGTTTATAACCACAGGGTCTGGTATTGCTGAAAATAATACGTCCTTAGTCAATACTTCGTCTGGTATTGCTGAAAATAATACGTCCTTAGTCAATACTTCGTCTGGTATTGCTGAAAATAACACCTAGCTGTCAGAGGACGAAGTTTTTGACTTAGGACGTATTATTTTCAGCACACTAGCCCCTGTGTTTACAGCATCATGAAGAAAATTCTATAGTTAGAAATCGGTCGAATCAACTTGGTATGATAAACATGTGAAAGTTTACAGATAAAAACCTCTTTGCTAGTAGTTAAAATGTTCTAAAGGGGCTGTAGCACGTTTTCTAATGGAAATAAAGAGATCTCACAAAATGGAATAGAAACGTCACCAATTGCAAAACAGTTCTCAATCACTAACGTTCTTAAACGAATGGATATATGGTTCTTTTAAACAACGCGGATCCATTCCCCATCTTCCAATTATTAAAAGGTGTTCACACTAAATGGCATATTTTCTACGACTACGGATAATATGATTCTGTAATGGGATGTTTATCTCTTAAAGGGCCAGTAGCACGTTTTTTGCAAATTTTAGTTTTTCAAATTTCCCATTTATAATGATAGTTTATATTTAAATTAACTTTAGAGGGTAAAACATCTTATTACACAAACCAATTATCTGTAGTGATAAAAACTATGTTGCGTATAAAGCAAAAATTGCATGGCGGCCATTTTATTGTGAATACAATTTATTATTTTGTATTACAAAAACGATTCCCATGGCTTTACAAAAACATGTACACTCATTTTAAACTTTATTTTCCGAAGAGAGAAGGATGTTTTACTATTGGTGAAATTATTTTTCAAATACATTTCATCAACTTATTTGAGCGAAAAAACGTGCTACTGTCCCTTTAAGTAGAGATATATACATTAACTTTTATTGTAAATGGCAAATTTGAACATATGGAAAAACAACACAAAACGTGCTACAGTGCATTCAACTTTAACGCATGATGACAAACACATGACTTTCGTTTAGCAGATGACAGTCAATTCTTCCTAATAGATTGAAAATGTTTTAACTAAGCCATCGTATAAATTGATGTAATTAAACCGATATTATTACATATATGATAATAAGTGTATCATAAATTTATAACCGGAAATGTATCCTCTCGAAAATTATAGTGTAACTTATTTAGGTTTATATATTTATGATAACAAAACACTAGCCTGATTATGTTCTGTCGTTGAATTTTTTACAACCTTACAAGAATCTGAAACATTTTATTTCGCCCTTCCCTCCAAATGTATCCATAAATCATTAAATAATTATATTGTTACAACATTAATCCGTTCCGCATATCAGACAGTTATAATGGTCGTTATTATCCCGACTGTTTAGAATTTGACTTCGGATCTGACAACATTGACACGTATTGTAAAAAGATCATAACGTTACTCCAGCGATTATAAGCTCTGTCCCCTGGATCCATTTATATATATTTCTACTGCGATATGTACATCCGGATGACATGAGATAAAGTTTTATTATATAGGAGATAACATAAAGTAATAAACATGAATATTAAACCATTATGTGGATTTTTTTTAAAGTAACATAAAGCAGTGGATAAAACAAGCCTGATAGATTGATAGAAAACATATTTTATTCGTTTAAGAAATGATAGGGTACACGTTATAAAATTTATAGAAGCCCTGATAGATACAAGGCCGAAACTATGATTTTGTCAAATTGCATTATAAAATTAAGCAAAAACATCACAAGTTACCAGTCGGGACCAATAGTAATAATGTACGTAAGCCTTGTACGGTCAGGCATTTCATACACTGCATAGAGTTGTTTTTCTCAAATGTTATTTGGATTTCACACTTGCCAAAATACCACATGTATTGACTTTAGTTTGAATCATTTCATTCGAGAAGCATATTTATTTTCAAGTGGCAAGTATATGACAGTTAATTGTTTTCAAGTAAAAATGAGAAAGGTTCTTGTACATGCCCATGTGACGACGCCGATATTACACACCTACATGTATTTGACCTATTTACTACTGCCAACCCACGTCTGTCTTTATATCTGCTATAAATCTCACTTCTAAAATTAAACAGATCTCGTTCGATCACTACTTACAAAACTGGCAAAGTTCAGTGAGAAATAGTACGAATTGTACTATCAAATCTTTAAGACATCCCAAAATTTCGAAAATTATCTGTTTATGTTTCGTTCTGTATATTATCCAATTCTGAAATTTAGGACAAGTAATCATAACTTTCCTATTGAAATGGGACGCTGGCTAGATATTCTAAAAAATGAACGTTTATGCAATTTGCCAATTCACAAGTTTTAGGAGACGAGTTACACTATCTCCCTCGATGTGAAGCTCTTCTCCAACTACGTCTCCAGGATATCCCACACCGTTTTATGAAAATTTCAAATCTTTTAGCAATGAAACCGTTATTAATAATAATAATAATAATGGGCATTTATAAAGCGCTATATCCATACACAAGGTGCATGCTCAAAGCGCATTGAAAATAAGAAAATTTAAGGTGATGAGATGAAATACTATGGAATAAAGCCTAAAAGTAATACTGGTAGCATTGATTAAGGATAATTATCATTAGAGTCTATGGGTACAAAATTATGAAAATAGAATCTATAAATAATAGCTAGAAAATAGATGAGTTTTGAGCTGTGATTTAAAAACAGTGAGTGAGGATGACATCTTGATGACATAAGGAAGTTGGTTCCAAAGTCTTGGAGCAGTACAGCTGAAAGATTTTAGTTCATAACTGGTGTTTTTATACTTTGGCATCTGGAGAAGCTTCAAATTCTGGGATCGAATATCTTTTGCAGGGGTATAGTCCTCCAAGGAATTTAAAAGATATGCTGGAGCCATATTATGTTGACATTTGTAAGTGATACATAGAACTTTAAATTTGATTCTCGCTTCAATGGGAAGCCAGTGTAGACGCTTAAGCACAGGTGTTATGTGACATGCTTTTGGTGTTCTGGTCACTATTCTACAACCATAACAAATTATTAAATGCATAAAATAATTGCCATTATTCATAACCCTTGCCCTTATGGTTACTAAGAATTCTTAGTTAGTATTTGTATATTATACGTATATTATACTCTACTTGTATATGTATAACCTTGTATATGCATAATATGCACCTACTTATCCACTTACTCTTACATATATGCAATCTTGAATTAATTATTCTGTATATAAATGTTTATGTTTTTATGCTCAAGTACCACCGATGGTGGAATTGAGTTTATAAAAGCCTTGAAACCTATAAGTTTCCAAAATTACGTTTGACAATTTGACGATGGGTAGTCGCGGTACGTTGTCCTGTTTTCGATCATGACAATACACCTCTATAATGCACTACATTGAATCGATTAGCATTTCAATGATAATTTTCATCAATAATCAATACTTCTCGATAAGGAATAGCTACTTTGATAACGTTTGACAGGTGTGACTCCATTAACATAATATATGTCCCTTCAACAGAAAATAAAGACAAGAAAAATGTTGATTTATAAAGTATCAACGAAAGCTTCCTTTACATTTTGGATGTGGTTCAATATGTAGACTAAGGTTAACAAACTATGACCTAGATACGTTATCAAAAATAGGACGTGGCCTGATTTCCGGTGACCCCGAGGTACCTTAAAGTGACATGTTGAGAATATTTCATAAAATTTTATTTAACCAAAAGAAACCAAAGCCAGAACAATGCTATGTAGAAACCAATGACAGAACAATTTCATGTAGAAACCAATGACAGAACAATGCTATGTAGAAACCAACGACAGAACAATTTCATGTAGAAAACAATGACAGAACAATGCTATGTAGAAACCAATGACAGAACAATTTCATGTAGAAACCAATGACAGAACAATGCTATGTAGAAACCAATGACAGAACAATGTCATGTAGAATCCAAAGACAGAACAATGCTATGTAGAAACCAATGACAGAACAAGTTCATGTAGAAACCAATGACAGAACAATGCTATGTAGAAACCAATGACAGAACAATGCTATGTAGAAACCAAAGACAGAACAATGCTATGTAGAAAACAATGACAGAACAATGCTATGTAGAAAACAATGACAGAACAATGCTATGTAGAAACCAATGACAGAACAATGCTATGTAGAAAACAATGACAGAACAATGCTATGTAGAAAACAATGACAGAACAATGCTATGTAGAAAACAATGACAGAACAATGCTATGTAGAAACCAAAGACAGAACAATGCTATGTGGAAAACAATGACAGAACAATGCTATGTAGAAAACAATGACAGAACAATGCTATGTAGAAAACAATGACAGAACAATGTCATGTAGAAACCAATGACAGAACAATGCCATGTAGAAAACAATAACAGAACAATGCCATGTAGAAACCAATGACAGAACAATTTCATGTAGAAACCAAAGACAGAACAATGTCATGTAGAAAACAATGACAGAACAATGCTATGTAGAAACCAATGACAGAACAATGCTATGTAGAAACCAATGACAGAACAATTTCATGTAGAAACCAATGACAGAACAATGCTATGTAGAAACCAATGACAGAACAATGCTATGTAGAAACCAATGACAGAACAATGCTATGTAGAAACCAAAGACAGAACAATGCTATGTAGAAAACAATGACAGAACAATGCTATGTAGAAAACAATGACAGAACAATGCTATGTAGAAACCAATGACAGAACAATGCTATGTAGAAAACAATGACAGAACAATGCTATGTAGAAAACAATGACAGAACAATGCTATGTAGAAAACAATGACAGAACAATGCTATGTAGAAACCAAAGACAGAACAATGCAATGTGGAAAACAATGACAGAACAATGCTATGTAGAAAACAATGACAGAACAATGCTATGTAGAAAACAATGACAGAACAATGTCATGTAGAAACCAATGACAGAACAATGCCATGTAGAAAACAATAACAGAACAATGCCATGTAGAAACCAATGACAGAACAATTTCATGTAGAAACCAAAGACAGAACAATGTCATGTAGAAAACAATGACAGAACAATGCTATGTAGAAAACAATGACAGAACAATACTATGTAGAAACCAATGACAGAACAATGTCATGTAGAAAACAATGACAGAACAATGATATGTAGAAAACAATGACAGTACAATGCCATGTAGAAACCAATGACAGAACAATGCCATGTAGAAACCAACGACAGAACAATGATATGTAGAAAACAATGACAGAACAATGCCATGTAGAAAACAATAACAGAACAATGACATGTAAAAACCAATAACAGAACAAAGCTATGTTTAATGTTATATTTTGATTTTGTTGCGTTTCATACTTGTTCAAACAAATGATAAGACAACGATAAATATATATAATAAAGGCCAACAACAATGCTATGAACAAACCAAAATGACAAGGCAATGCTATGAACAAACCAAAATGACAAGACAATGCTATGAACAACCAAAACGACAAGACAGTACTATGAACAAATTAACGTCAAGACAGTGCTATGAACAAACCAAAATGACAAGAAAGTACTATGAACAATGACAAGACAATACTATTAAAAAAGAAGTCATTAACATGACAATGCTATGAACAACCAACGACAAGACAATGCTATGGACAAACCAATGACAAGAGAATACTATGTACAAACCAATGACAAGAGAATACTATGTACAAACCGATGACAAGACAATACTATGTACAAACAAATGATGTATTTGTTGCGATTGATATATTTAGCGTGTATCGTGCCGCAGAGATGTGACAACATATTCAAGGACCATATATATTAAGTAAAGTGAGAGATCAAATGTTAAAACTGCCGTCACAGTCATATCTGTATGTCTTGATTCAGTATTTGTTATCAATAAAATCTAGAATTTCAATTCTATGAAGAAAAGGAATGAAAAAGAGATAACAAATATTATTTATGGACTCATAATAAAAAAAAACATTCGATATATGGAGTACAGTATCCGTCCAAGTTCTCACAAAGTGGACATCCTTATTACGAATGTGTACTTGTTACATCATGCCGATTCTTAGTGAAAAGTCAAACAGGACATGATTCATATGTAGGACACGGACCTTATGTGACGTGGTGGCTATTTTTATAGAGAAGGCTCTAGAAATTAGAGATTACACGTGGAGAGTTGCGGCTGTGTCGGATGTACATTTCTGAAGGTTTTTAAAGAATTATAGCTCCTCTGGAGCCTGGATTTTCATTGGTTCGTGGCAAGACACGCAGGCGGCTCCAGACATTTACAAGGGTTTCACAAACTGGCGGATCCAGGAATTTTGAAAGGGGGGTTCACCAATGGAAAAAGATGGGGGGGGGGGGGGGGGGGGGGGGGGGGGGGGGGGGCACTTTTGGCCCCCCCCCCCCCCCCCCCCCCCCCCCCCCCCCCCCCCCCCCCCCCCCCCTCTCCCCCCCCCCCCCCCCACCCCCCCCCCTCTTCCTTGATCCGCCACTGCAATTAAATAGTACCAAAGAACATTCTAGACGCCTGAAATACCACCACACCCCCAGGGCCCACCCCCACCCCCTGCCCAATCCTCTGGATTCGTCCTGATACTCAAGAAATCTTGTATTCGACTCCTCAGCAGATGGGTTTATAAGTTGTAGGGGGATAGCGCAGTGGTTATAGCGCGTTCGGCTTCGGATCAAGAGGTCCGGGGTTCGAATCCTGCCAGGGGCACGGCAACTTTGTCTGCAGTAGGGAACTGTTCTACACGCAGTAAGGTTTGGGTGCAATGCTACACTGAGTTTCAGCGTAGTACCAACCATGGTTCGCTTATTCCAGCCGCTGCACGCAGGTTTCACCGCAGCGCATAGCCACATGGCGTTGCGGGCTATCTCCCTGCCATAATACTAGCAGCCGCGATATAAGTGAAATACTCTTGAAAGCGGCGTTAAACCCCAACTCACTCACTCACTTTATAAGTTGTAGAGCAACCAAATTGGGGCCACAAAGTACAAAACATGTAGCCCTAGGCCTCGACACCGCACTTATCGTGAACAGGACTTGCAAACTATGTTAATCATCAGCTGTAGTTGATGAATTTGTTTATTTATTCCCCAGCTTTTATAGAACAAAAAATAAACATATTTACATCAAATACTCATTGCCCAGATTAATGGCTAATTAAACAAATTTCTAAACCCATATCTTGGGCGATTTAATATCTAAAAAAATATCGAAACACTTTTGAGAAAAAGGTGAACAAAGTTAAATTATTATATCATGTAAACTGTGAAGTCCATCTAATGTAAACTCGTATACAGGCCTAGGCCTTTATCGTGACTATGTAGTAGACATTGGTAGACGAAATAGTCTGGTTATATGTTGGACTAACTGTAACGATATATTTTATGTATTATAAATTATGTATTATGTTATCTGTGGTACCAACACGATGTTTTGTATATAGACAATATACGAGTTTCACTATGACTTACTTAATTTGCATTTTCTATGATTATCCTACCATACCTCCATTTATATATGGGTTGCTATGGGTTGCTGAGGGAAGAGAAGGGGAACGGGGGAGGGGATGGGGGTGTTTGGTAATACAGGAAGCTATCATCCGGCGTGGGAGACGTCTTAGGGTCGCAGGTTCTTGGGAAGTTATTACGAATCTCTCGTTATATACATTGCAATAACAAAATCATTCGAGTGAAATAATTGAAATGTTGTAGAGCCGGTTTGCATCAATGTAAGTTCAGCTGGTTTTATAACCCTTTCATAAATGTACTTCTAGAGAACTTAACAAAGTAAGCAATATATTATAAGGTTACATACGTAACATTGAACACACCTGGAATTACTTACATAAAATACCTGTGATAGTTCGTCTTTAAAGACGCTTTAGCACGCCGTTCTCACTGAAATAAATTCTCTCATAAAACGTATATAAGTGTTACCAATGGCTGAATAACACTCCTGAATCAACAAAAAGAGTTCTTACACGAACGTACATTGTTCGACTGATCCATGCGAGTCCATTTCCCATCGAGCGGCAATTTTAAGGTGTTAACATTGAAATGGCCGCTCGAATGTAGTTCATTTGATCCGACTGATGTAGCAATACCTATAGAGAAGAGTTTTAAATATGGTGCAATGATGAAATGGTCAACCATCTTGCTTTCTGAACTCGCAAAATCGCATGAGACCTACAAATCTACCTCAACCGAAGACTTCGACACAATTGTCGCTTTATATAGGTCGCACCATTTTCTTCCAATACTGATAGCCGTTTTCTATGCATGGGTACGGCTTTTCGAGTCGTGTAATGAGATGTTTTACCCGCTAACGTAACAATATTTTGTATGAACTTTGATAATAAATGGCAAATTTGAGAAAATATAATATGCACAAAAAAAACGTGCAACTGCGCCTTTAATGTTCTCGTTATATCTTTCAAAATGTATTCACAATTATAAGTATGTAGATAAGAAAACGAACATAGACGCACCAAGGTCATTGTTCACAGAAGCAACGTCGCGCTTTCTTGATTTAATCATTTATAACTATTCAATATTCTTGTTTAAATATTAAATCATATGAAAATATTGGCAATATGAAAACTATTTTGCAAAGCGCCAGGGGCACAATAGCAGCCAACAGACGTATGCAGATAGGAGCGTATTTTGCCGATCCCATTTCTATACAAGTGTTCAACCATCCATCACATCTCCACCTAGACACAATGACAGCACTCTGCGGCCCAAACAAGGCCACTGTTATCAGTGCCTGTAATATGAACATCAGTTTTATCTTCTGGCTTTGTGAGAAAATCTTTTACATAGTTGAGTCAATTTCCTATTTATAAAAGACCTATAACGCCTATACTGATTTTAAAGAGGCGAGAACAAACGATATCGTGGACAGCAGCTGGGCCTTTAATGTAAGACAGACAGACATTGTTATAGAAATGACGATGATGACAATGACGATGATGATGATGATGATGATGATAATGATGATAGTTAACATTATTGATATAAAGCCTCTCGTCCAAACCATTATATCAATTAAAAGCCAAATCAAACCTATCACAGTCTAGAATGTTATAAAGTTCTTTCTGAAATGGAAGAACAGGTAGACGATATATCTTAGTCTATAAGAACAAATATCAATTTCGGTTTTTATGAGTTTTGTAAGAAAAATAGTTAATATATTGAACAAGATCGTTCTTACCTGCTGTGCAGTTGACAATGTCGGTTTAGAATTGAAATCGCTATTCTTGTAGTTGCAAATTTCCATAAAATAAACAACACTGGTTAAGGTGTTAAATGTATAATGTGTGTACGGTTGTGCCGTTTTCAAACTCATATTCAAACCAATGCAAATATCTCAAATTGAATTTATATTCCGTCTTTTGAATACAAGATACAGGTTCATAGAAATCCAATTTTAGATTGCATAACACATCTAGTCTTTCTGTATATTGTTCTGAATCTCCGTACGAATAAATATGAAATGGACACATATCACAATGGTATAAAACATCAAATCAAATCATCATTTCTAAATCTTCATCTTGTTTCATTGCAAATGTTAAGTTTAAACGATGTTTATTACACGCTAATATTCTTTCCCCGGTAATATGTCATTTTTATGTTGAAAATGCAATGCAATTGACACGTGATAAGAGTTTAAGCACTTTTTAAAACGTATTTTACAGTTTAAATAATATTTAAAACTTATACTCTACAGTTTAAGCAAATTAAAGTTTAAAAACAACGCATTTTAGAGTTTTAAAAACGCATTTTAGAGTTTAAACACTGTTTAAACGAATTTTAAAATCTAAACAATGTTTATAACGTATTTAGAGTTTAAACAAAGCGCCTGGTGGGAACTATTCGGAGCCATGAAGAAGAGCCGACATGCCATAGTTGAAAGGTAACCTTTCATGCTCTTCTGTCAAAGTCGTCTCTCGTTTGTCCAGTCCGTAAATAGGAACATCTATACAAGACACCCGCGTACCTTTAGTGCAAGTTACCTTTACTTACATATCACATAACCTTTTCAAAACATGGTGAGCATTATTAGGTTTCACTTGCATAATGGTGGTTAATATTACATACATGTACATTTTGTATTAAAATGCTGAATATCACATAAGATACTAGGATATCACATAGTATCATGTAATGATAATAGGATATCCAAATGATGCTAGAGCATAACTTAACTATACTATAATATCTCATAATATGCTGGAATACCATATATTATTACAATACCACGAACTGATTCTAGAATATATCATAATGATAATAGACGTAAACTTATTAGAATACCTCATAATGGTATAAGAATATTATAATTATGCTATAGCATATTGCATTGTGATACTAGACTATCACTTAAGATACTAGAATGGCTAATTAGAATACTATAGAATATTACATACTATATAGTTATACTATAATATCGCGTTATTATACTAGAATATCAAATAGTGACAACAAAATGCCAACACTTAACATTTTCATAACGAGATTGGCAAAAGGGCATCTTAACTTACTATTTTTATTCACTGTAACTACTCTTATAAATATATAAACTGCAGTCAAAAACATGTGCAAATCTTCGAATCAGATATTTTCTGTCATATCACTAGTTCAGTTTATATTATAATTTAGTTAAAATATTTAATGTTAGACGGATAGATAAACAAAATCATGAGTAGAATAACGACTGATGTATATAAAGGGAGATTTTTTAAAAGATACGATTAATAAGCAAGATTACTTCAGCGACAATATCTTGTTGTGAACATGTTGGTTTATGTATGTCATTCCAGATTATGATTTTGACATTTTTTTTTTTTAAATATATTTTTATCTTTTTCTCCACAATTTTATCGAAAATGGTAATATATAATCATATTTCTATATAGATTCACAACTTTAGAAACATCTAGACGACAAAAATATATGTTGATTCGAATCCCGTACAACAAAAATTGTACTATTGAAGAAAGTGATATCCAAACTATATAATATTTATTTTTTAATGAAACGTTCTTTGATATTAATATTACTTTATTTCCAAAACAAACCACAATATTATACAATAAATTAGGGAAAGTATAATGTAAAAAGAATTAGCAAACAGGGTACAATACTCTATATAAAAGCTTCTCCTAAAACATTCTTATACTTCAGAAATTGCATTTAGTCAAAACAGGGATACAAACTTGTACTTTCCAAAACTCAAACATGGAATGGAAGTTATGCTCCTTTATTAACAAATGGTTATAAAGTATCTTCTTGTCGATAAAACGTGCGACATTACGAGGAGAGTGTGCCATAGAGAATCACTGTGTTGAAACCCACCACGCTGTGCGCTGCTGGGGCGTCAATAGCAAACAGTCTCTCGCTCTCTGTATTCCCGCCACTTTACCTTGTCAAGCTATGCTGGATATAACACAGCGTGTTCAGGTAGACAACAGAAGCACTGTAATGTAGTGTACGACATAGTTCATAGACTCGCTGCATTGTGTGCACGACACCATTTTGTAATTGACAAACACTTTGTGAATTTATTTGCAAAAGAGGAGTTGTAGACTTGTTTAATAACACGGCTTCTTTATAAAATAAATTATCAGACTGATCGTGTTATATGGAACTTTGTTCCTGAGATGTTCTTCATAACATGCACTATTAATATATATATAAAGTTCACAATCGGAAGATTGTCTAACTCTCAGGAGGTAAATAAGTGTGTGTGTGTGTGTGTGTGTGTGTGTGTGTGTGTATATATAATAACCTAAATATACTTGAAAAGACCGATATACTGGTCGAAATGAGCTCATCGTATTAAAGAAGATTGATCCAGTCAAACCCATCTGATGTTTATAGAAAGTCGTCTAAACAGAAGAAAAGTAT
Organism: Gibbula magus; assembly: GCA_936450465.1. Classification (NCBI taxonomy): domain Eukaryota; kingdom Metazoa; phylum Mollusca; class Gastropoda; order Trochida; family Trochidae; genus Gibbula; species Gibbula magus. The sequence goes on from OW388297.1 coordinate 47,262,202, forward strand.
ATATATATATAATTATCATTAATGTGAGAAAATAGTTAGTTTTAAAAGGTACCATAATAGGGTGTCAGGGGTCGTCTAAACAGAAGAAAAGTAACATGACAGTTAGTTTGGGGCAGTTGAAAATACAACTAATTTTTTAAAGTTTTTAAATGGAATTAAACAATGAGACATAGGCCTACATGAAACTCGGATACAGTTTCCTTAAATCGTGTTCTTTATTCAGATAGACTCGGCGTCTCGGATAAGTTTATATTTACCTTTGCACGGTTCTTTCACCTCAGATGAGTCACGTGCTGTCTTAGTTACAATTTAGAGTTTTAATAACGTACAGGTGAGTCCTAGGGACTATGTAGTTCTTGTTAAAGGGGCTCTCCTACCAAGACAGTATTTTGGACAAAATTTCGGGGGCTATTAATGTTCGTCTATTTATGACACCAATACATGAATTGAAACGTTTGAAACATATTAGGTTATATAAAGAAATTAAATGGTATCGGCGCATAATATTTATTTGTGCGCTTGGCCGCGTACCGGTTCTATTATAATTGTCATTTACAAACTAAATGAAGGATTTTCCGCATGCATCATTTTTGCTAAACCCAAAAATCAAGTTGTCCACCAAATATATGAGTCTGCAGGAACGGATGTGTTTCGTATACTTCTACCATGTTAAGCATTTCAACAAAGAAAGGCCTACGTACCGCCCTCGTCACTTTTGAAATTAAATGTGCCCGAGAAACATTTAATAAAACTTCTTTAGCAGCCTTACTCAAGGTGACATTTTGACATGCACAAAGGGGGTAATAGCTAGGCCTACCAGTTATGATTTAAGATGAATTAAGGTCATATTTGATATCATTAGGCCTTACATTTCAAGTTATTATAGACGTGTTTGGAACGAATTTTCAGTGTATTGTATACTTTCATCATTAACTTTCTGTTTCTGTAAGTGCAACTATTAGAGAGTGTCGACATTAATATATCTGTCAACTTTTAAACCCTTTAGTTCTTTTTTAATTATAATCGAGATTCACTGTATTAATGATGTCCAGGTTGTTTTTATAGCTTCAAAAAAAAAAAGTTAAAATAACTTAAAATTAAATTTGCAACGATAGAGACCCTACTAATTTAGGCCTATATATCAGATGGCATACATGGGCCTATGTTCAACTTATTTTGATAGAAGTTTAGCTGGTTTATAATAATAACTTCATTGTGGACTCTTCGTTACATTACTTATGTCAGCGTGTAATGCTTTATTTTCGATGGCTGCTTATAAGTTATACTACAATAGGACAAATGATACGGACACGTGACTTAGGCCTACTCTTACCCAATAGCAATATACTGACCTGGTTTTTGCAAGCTCTTAGCCATGTTGTAGAGGGGACCACTATGTGTTGCAAAACTTAGTTTGGGCTAATATAAGTTAATTGAATACACATATATCGTGAATGGTGTGAATAACATGCATGTGAGCAAGTAAAACATTCACTGGAAAGTGAGGCATACTTTTACTGTATGTAAACATTTCGACCAATCGGATTTCGCCTTTCGCAGGTCGGAGGTCGTTATTCCATAGCAGGACAGCCGCGGTGGTTGTCAATATCCCGGATTGTGGGAATTAGAACTCAAATATGATGCAAATACAGCCCATATTGCCACATACAGGTGGTAGGAAAGTTGAACCGGTAAGATTTCTTATCATAGAAACAGCGATCGAGTGTTAGTTTCTTGTGTTGTTCATGTTATATGCCTAAATGTCGATGGTGGCCCGAGCCCGATGAAGAGCGAGGTTCGCCATGGTTAGTGATCAGCTGTGTTATATCCTTAGTTGTTGCTTTAACGTCACTTATTAATCTTAGATCGTTACTCTTTTGTTGGACTGATAGTTATGTTATATTTATGATATGGGTCATTCTGTATTATTTATTTGTAAACCTGTATGCTGTTCATTGTGGGGTCAAAGTGTACTCAATGATCTTGTGATAGGCCCGGAAGTAGGTCAAAAGACTTGCGTATCTTGTGTTAAACGTCACTTCCACACATGCGCACTTCAACTGTGACGTCATAACGAACGTGCTGATTCATTTGTCTGGTGCTGTGTGAAGGAAATTTCGAGAAGTGGATTTCAGGACACGGAAACGCTGTGTTTTTACCTACCTGATGTCAACAACTGCATCTTTTACATTTTCGCTAAAATGGAAGTGTCTTTTATCCAATCACTGAATTTTCGAGGAAGGTTCTAGCTTCAAATTGAACGTAGACTGGATCTGTGTGTGGCTATTTTTAGCTGACGCCCATATGAGAAATAACTAAAAACAAAGTAAACAAAGACAAAGGGAAGTTTTTGGAAGCGACCAGTGTTTCTTTGTGCGTATATAGACACTCACAAAGGTTTCCACAATGATCAAAGAATATTTTACAGATGGACTTATTCAAATAGCAATAATACTCAGTTTATTAAGGACTGATTTAAACAATTGGCATCTTCATAATAATTACATAAACTATCCAGAGGTTCAAGATATTATTCTCGGACAATCATTAGCCTACACAACAACAAGCTTTCATAACCAGTATAACACATACAACAGCCTAGGAGGCGGTGTTCATTTGAAAAATATAGACAATGATTTCTCATCCGCAATATTCAGAGAATTAAGAGGTTTATCAAGGTTTCGGCGCTTTGATGGAATTGCTACAGAAGTTAACGCCTTTTTGGTCAGTGAAACAGCATTAGGACTTCCCACAGCTTCAGCCGCCGGCCAGGCTCAATCTCATTCCACTGAAGATTCCAATAATAATCTTGCTCATCCTGTCATACCATCTCAAGACTCCTCCGCAACTGTGCAAGACAATGTAGCCAGTCTTCCATCAAATGATGACAACAATAACAATGCACCTGAGGACACCGCAGACAGTTTAGGGGCTGTAGGTATTCAGGCCACAGCCCTACCAGGAAGTGATCCAACAGATGAGGTATTATAGGAGTTCCATTGTGAAAAGTGTTTTTCGTTGGAATGTTCATTGAATTTAAGAGTTAGAGGCTTTTGTTTACTTGCTAACTTTATCAACTACAGTATAATGATAAGTTATCACTGTAAAACAGTGTTATGACATATCCTTAATATTATTCAATGAATGTGTTAATTCAAATTTTATTGTCTCCATTATGTGAAATTAGCCTTAGGGCATGAGTGAAAGTTCAGGATTGAGATAAGACTGCATAATTTTTTTATTGGAAACTTTACAATACATGATCACTATATACATCAATATTGTCTATATTGATGATTGTGATGCTAATGATAGCATGTATCATTGAACAGTATCAACACAAAAACCTTAGACAATACATAGTGATAATTAATTTTCACAATACACAGAATTATCTTTCTGTCTATTGATCAACAACACAGTGTTTAAAATAAGCTTGAAAAGTAGTGTATAAAAAAGCCAGACCAAAAGTGTAATTTTGTGAAGTTAAATGACCTCAAAACCTCAAAATGTTACCAGGCCAAACCAAAAAATCTGGTATATCCAAATACAAATTTCTTACCACCAACTTTAGATTTTCCTCCTGAATTCTTTTACTGTTGCAAACTGAAAGACTTCCCTGTGTTGTATCTCAGTGATCTGCTGAAGGGGTCAGTTTGGTCAGTTCTATACATACAGAACCCTTTGTAAGGGTGAACATATCCTACCTTGGAAACCAAGCCCACCGTTTCCCCAGGACCCCTTCTAGGGACAATACTGAATCATTTAAAAATCTTCGTTAACAATTGAATATTTTCTAAGAATGAGTTGCAAGTTGTTTACAGCATTCATAAAGTCCTGCATTAATAATGTCAACATACGCCATATTTAAAAAAATTTAAAACTATTGTGAGGCTTAGCTATATCAGAAAAATATACAAGGTAGGAGGTTTGGCAACCAGTTGAATGATCGCAACCACCAGAGTGAGAAAGGTGCTTTCTGGAACAGTGGTGGTGTTTTGAGATCCACTCATTCAAATCAGACTGTCCATTACATGATTGTTAGCTGAAATATCACAATCTATTTATTTATATGTTATATAAGATTTAAGCTTTGAGAGGTGTATGCTTATGTTTCCAAGCCATAAACAGATATTTAGATGCATTTCTATAAGCATTTTGCAAATCCATATAAGAATCGTCTTGAAGAACATGTCAATAATTTCCAGGGGTAGACGCTTGCTGGAAATCTTTACTAGCCCCAAGTGCTCTTCGGGCTAGTGACATATGTTAATCTGTAGTGATACAAACAAATTTTTGTCAATTGCGTATTGTCTAAGAATAAATGTAAGTGAAAACATGTAAACCCTATTCATGTGACTGTTTGATATCACATGCTAATCTTGAAAGTATCATTAATTTCAAAAGATCTAAAAATAGTTACATGTGTAACTGTTTGGCCTTGGCACAAGGAAAATAAATGCCATGTTCTATATCAGGACGTCATGTGAAAGTTCATGTGTATGAAATACTCCGCATATGACTGTCATGTAAGTACACATGTACTCAGAAGGAACGTTGATTAATTGGCTATCGTAAGTCAAAGTACCGAAACAGTCATAGAGGGGAGGAGCGATAGTCATCCGGTGTTGTTGTCACTGGTTAGTATCAGATCGTGTGTTGTTAGTTCTCAAGGAGGATGTGTAATCGCTCTTGTCTCAACAATGACTTCTATAAGCATTATCCTTACAGTGAATTAATGGAAAGTACAGTCTTCTCCGATGAATTGTGTGTCAGTTGCGCTAGATTTCTTGAAAGATTTGTTTTGATCATTCTGAAATATTATCAGAACTAAGTTTTGTTGAACTTAATGTTGAATGTATCTTCCCTTCTGATAGAAAGGACAAAATACTTAATATTATCATTTGATTGGCTGTTGAAAAGTTATATTATAAATCTGTTTCATTTGAACAGCTGCAAGTTATTAACAATAACATGTTTAATATAACCATTTGTTCAACAATTAATGAATATATTCCTTCTCATAAGGGAAATTGATTTTCATTAAATATTAATTTATTGGCATAGTGACAATTTTGAAATCATATTTTATACTTAACATTCATTTTATTGTTGCAGGACTTGGATTTGATAGAGGTTTTGTGGAGACAGGACATTGATTTGGGTGTAGGCAAAGATGCATTCGACGCCAATCTACGGAGAGAGTTGGAGAGAGATAGGGAACTGGAACTTCAGAAGAAACGAGAAAAGGTAAAAAAAATTATTTTAGCTTGAAGTTTGTCATCAAAGTTTGAAATCACGTCGTCGCCTTGGCAGCATTATGTACTGAAAAGAACTTTTCTCCAAATAGTCAAGTTTGGGTGCAATGCTACAGTAACTGAAAGTCTGTGCACTACTGCCCAAGATTGACAAGTTCCATAATTTTAAGGTTTCACTGCTTAGTATAACCACAATGGTATTGCAGGATCTCTTCTTGTTGTAATGCTAGCTGCCATGACACAAATAAGAATCTTTAAACCCAAATCATCTTATCTCGCATACCAAGAGTTCGAATTATCACGTTTTCTGTCTCTGCACAGCAAAAAGAGATAGAGCTTTTGAGACAGAAGGCAGAAGAAGAAAAACGCTTACAGAGCCAACAGTGGATTGAACAGAACTTTACACAGGATGGAGAAACTGGTAATGTCAACTGATTTTAAGTGTTTTACTCAAATGTTAATCTTCTTTGCAGATTTGAAATGAATCCAATTAACTTGTTATGAACTTCCACATATAATATAATCTTTGGTATCTGAGGAGTTAGTTTTTCATTTCTCATTATTCAAGTATCTAATGTTTGTAATGTCTCAGTGTTCGTACAAGCCTGGAAAAAGCCTGGAATTTGGGCACTTGGCCTTAAAAAGCCTTAAAAAGTTAATTTAGCCTTAAAAAGCCTGAAAAATGACTAAAAAGCCTGAAAAACTACTAACAAGCCTTAAATTAAGTACTGTCTCATGGATTTTTTCAAATTTTATGTATGTGTGTCTGATGCAAAACAAGTTTTGAGTAACTTCTGTACATTCAGAAATCATCATGAATTTCCGTTGTTTCAGAATATATACACGGTCTATTGCGCATGCTCAGTTACTTTGTGTGGCTTCGCTTCTTATGATTATTAGCCTTAATTTTGTCAAGAAAAGCCTTTAAAAAAGCCTTTAAAAAGCCTTAAATATGGATCTTGAAATTCTGTATGAACCCTGTGTCTTAATTCCCTGAAGTAAATAAAACTGCTTTTGCCAAGTTTCAATTTACAGAGTTTTCCAAATATAGTGACTATTATAGTCTATATATTTGCCAACTTAGCATACCTAATATGTATCAATACTGTATTGACATTTCATGAATTAGTTTGATAACAATAAATATCTAAAACATAGATGACATATTTATGTAAACACATAAATTAAGGATTTTGCCATTTATTTAAATAAACAATATTTGAAATAAACGTCCTATTACCAGGGATTGGGAAAGGTAGGGGCCATGGGCCATTTTGCACACTGATTGAAAAAATAGCCCATTAAAATTTTAAATTTTACTATTGCTACAAAGGGGAATGGCCCATTTAAAATTCCGAAAATGACTAAACACCCTTAAAATGGCCCATTGTCAAAGGTGTGTTTCCCAATCCCTGAATTACCACTCTTTTAGTTCTAAAAAACGGAACTATGTAGCTGGAACTTATACTCTCAGTTCTTTACATCTTAAAATGATACTTTGTGGATAGAGAAAAACTGAGTATCCTGACAATGTTCTATCTTTGTTTCAGGTGAGTGGATACCGTTGCACGGAAACTCTCTGCTTACCCCAACTTCGAACATCACACAGCCTCTTATTGTGAGTTGATCATCATTTATATGTTGAATTCCTCTTCTTGAAATAATGTAATAAAGGGTGTATATCAGTCATATATTAATTGTAAAATATGCACTGCTAGTCATATGTTTTTTCGTCCTAAAAAAATTGAGTCAAAAATTCCCTTTATCAAAGTTTTATCATAGTCATGGTAATGGAAAGGTGGCATTGTGGCCAGTTAACATTTTTTATCTAAGAATTCCGCATTAATTAAAATTTCATTGTAGAATTGTTAGATCAAGAATTGAAGATCCATAGTAAGATTCCACCCCTATTCCATCACATGTTGTTCATTAAATTTGTGAAGAATTTATGTGAAGTACAAGTGTGACACATGACATTACAGAATGATCTCACACTGGAAGAGGCGCTGGATATTCTGAATACGGAGACTGGCGGTTTAGTCAACTCTGAGTTCACCCCAGTGCCGGACACAGGACCACCTCTGTCCCTGCCTCCCCAACCTCATCTGAGTCCCACAGTGCCTGGCATTGACAACTACCTGCTCCAGCCAGACGCTTACAACAACCACTCTGTACAGGTAACTACTAACTCAATTCTTTTATCAGCTTGGCGGGATAGCACAGAGGTTAGCAAAAGATTCGGTTTTGAATCCTGCCAGGGGCCCCGCAACTTTGTCTGCTGTGAAGAACTGTTTTACATGCAGTAAGGTTTGGGTGCAATGCTACACTGAATTTCAGCATGGTACCACCCATGGTTCGCTAGTTCTAGCCAATGCTTGCAGGTTTCATCTCATAGCATAGCCACATCACGTATACTATCTCCCTGCAGTAATATTAACAGCAAGTGAAACACTATTGAAAGTGGCTTTAAACCTCAACTCACCTCACCTCTTTTTATCAGCTCAGACTTTTGATACAGGTTAACATCGCTCTCAAAGTAGGCATTTGTCTTAGGATCTGTCCTTGGTGTAATTCCACAGTCTTATTATCAAGTTTAGCCAATGTTAAAGATGGTTATAATCAATTAAGATCTAAATCGGGTTAAAATGGGTTTGTGGTATGATACCTGGCATCTCAGCTAGAGAACATTAAAGATCGTTACTTGAAGCTGGGATTACTGATGTCTAAAGGAAGGCAGTATATTTTTCTTTAAATAAGTCAATGCAGACCCCCTAGCCATGAGTGTGATGAGCAGTAGAAATCTGTGTAACTTGATTCATTTAATCATTTTCTGGACCTCCTTTCACAAAGCAACCTTCTTTAACATTCTTTAACATTGCACAAAGATAACCTTAATGCTTTGTAAAAGCTACCCCTGAGCATTATAACTGGGCACTAGGAAAACAAGGCACAGATCCTTCCCAAGGATGAGTTGTACTGAATAATAGTTAAGGATGTGGGAGCACTTGACACATAATGTGTACACTTGCCAGTTGAGAGCTTGGCCATTTCATACATCCTGTTCAGAAGCTACAGTCTTTTTGAGATGGTCTTTGTCTATCCATACAGTTTGATACAAGAAGTGGGCATAGCTTTCGCTTTACATAAGAAATTAGTGTTCAATATCATATAAGTATTTTTTTCAAATGGATTAATTCAACATGTTGGAATTGTTAGAGCACAAATTCTATTATTTTGCAGTTTGTGATCTTTAATTTGTTGAAGACGAGACTATTCAACTTGAATCCTGTTACAGTTGTTTTGGTATTAACTCGCATACTATTACTCTTTCAGCAGCAGACTGCGGGCAGCCATCACATGGGTCGTCAGGACAGCTACGACCAGCAGTGGAGTGAACTAGACACGTTGCTAGACTTGGCAGGCCTGAACAGCTCCGAGTTGGCCACCCTCAACAACTCACAGCTCCCGGTGATGGACAACTCCCAGTACAACATGAACACTGCCGCACAGATGAACATCACGAACATGAACAATGCACAGAGCAACGTATCAGGAATGCTGAACATGAATTCTGAAGTGAACACCACCAACACAGTGACATCCCAGCCGCTAGCAAGTCCGTGTGTCAGTGGCAACGTGTTGCTGCAGAATGCCACCATGCCCTCGCCAGTCGCCAACATGTCCATGTCAGCCGTCAACACCACCAACATGTCGCCCATCAACAACACAGGTATGCTTGAAATGTTTCTATTCCAGTATTTAGAATAAAGAACATATTTTATGCATTGTCAACTTTGCCGTAAATAATTGATAATACATGGATAGAATGTACTTCGTTCATCTAAAAATTATATGAATTTGTAAAGCGCAAAACCTCTCAACAAAGCTGCTTATTGGCACTGTTTCATGAGCTCATAGTTTCATGGGATGTGTTGGATAGATTTAATGTGCATAGGCTTCTTTGAAGAGATGTGTTTTAAGCATAACACTGAAATTGTCTTAAAAAGTGCAAATCTGATATCCGCGGTAGGACATACTAAATGTTTGGAGCTGCAACAGAAAACGATGTAACAAACTTCATAATCCTCTTGAAGATGTACACAAAGTGTTCTTAGAAAATATTTTGATACTGTTAACCAATTTACATGAAATGCCACATATAAGGTATTAGGTATAATTGCCTGGCTTTATGTTATGTTCTTAGATAATGTTGGAAATCCTCTATCCTGTTCTTGTCTAAACCACCTTTCCTGAATGGAATGTAACGTGTACAACTGTTGTCTGCAGGTTTCCTCTCCCCGACTCCAGACTTCAACTCATCTTTAACCAGCACAGACTGGGCAGCCGGTGATATCCTCTTCTCTAACGTTACTTCAAACCAAACCGACCCACTCAGTGATAACGGTGATATACTCCCTCAAATAGACGAACTTGACAGGGCTATTCATGAAGGTAAGATATTGTTCACCCATGTACATTGCTTTGAAATCTGTTTTACCCCATCAGAGAAGTCATGATGCATTGCAACAAGAAGACAAATTCTATCCATACTTTGTTTTTGTTTCGGAAGTTATAAAGGAATGTTATGTCTTATCCAATCCTACATGCATCCTCTCAGAAAGATAAGAAACTTATCAGGATAATTGAAAACATCCTGCTGATTTCCTGGCTGACCGATAACCAAAGGGGATGAAGCCATATAAGTAGTAACACATCATTATTTGTTGTATAACATTCCCTTAGATACATCCGAGATACTAGGTTGAAACTTAAATATGGCGTAAATCTCTCTGATCTAAAATCAGATTGTAGAACAAATATGTCAAGAGCTGTTGCCTTGACATCGATGAGATTTTCATAAATACCATGAAAGACCGAAGCTTACATGATTAAACTGGACCTGTTGTAGTCTCTCATTTGTAGTTAATTGAGTTAACAATTTACAATAATTTCTTACAAATGGAAATTATTCAGTTTTGGCCTCTAGTGAAAGAGAAGCTGTCTATACATGTTATGAGAAGCGTAGACCTCACCCTTATGATCTGTTTCCAGGTCTTCAAACCATGCAGATGCTGGACGAGGCCAGTAGTGACTCCGCCATGTCCATGGGAAGTGCATCACCTCTACAGGTACATTACATCTTCATATTTCACAATTCAGGCATACCCTCATTTGTTTTTATTATGCATCACCTGTTGTCTTTCTGATCTGATTTCTGAAGGTGCTTTGTCCTGCTCAATGACTGTATATTTGAATTAATCACCTTTAGAAGTCTAGATCCTCATTCAGCCAGAGTCTAGACTCAACTGAATGTGAAATAGAAAGACAATGGTATTAAGAAAGTTCTCCATTATTTTAAAGAAATAATAATAATTTGCAGACTAAATTTTGATCTTGTGCATTAATGGATTTGAGTTGGCGAACTTGAATGTTTTACTTTGTCTGTAAATGTAAAGATTTCTCACTCATGCTCTTCATGCTATTGCAGGAGTTGAGCGACTCTAGTGCGATGTCTCCCTATGATGGACTAGAGGGGGCAACTGGTGGCAGTGATTACGGCAGCCCATCCTACTCAAAGGCTTCCAAGTATGACCCGGAAGAATACCACTACGGCTACACCTCCTGCAGCTACAGCCACAGCGACTCCTCTCAAACCAACTACTCCACATCATCCAATGACACCGACATCAACAAACCCCACGGAGGAAACAACCACATCAACCACAATCACACATACCCTCTCAAACCTGGCGCATCCCCGAAAGAAATCAAGACAAGCATAAAGAACGACAAATCCAAGACGAAAGGTCCCCACGCAAGAGACATGAAACGTGCACAGGAGCTGAAGATCCCCTTCACAGTTGACCAGATCATTGAGAGTCCAGTGGAAGAGTTCAACGAGATGATCACAAAATACAAACTGACCGAACCACAAATACAACTTATCCGCGACATACGGAGGAGAGGGAAAAATAAGGTGGCTGCCCAGAACTGCCGGAAGAGAAAGCTGGACGTGGTTGTGACGCTGGAGGAAGAGATGAACAACCTCCAGGAGATGAAGGACCACCTGCTTCAGGAGCGGCGACAGATCGACAAACAGACCCGCGAAATGAAGGAGAAGTTTAGCCACATGTATCAGGAGATTTTCCACTCCCTTCGCGACGAACACGGACACCCCTACGACCCTGAAGAATATTCTCTACAGCAATCCAGTGATGGCAATGTCTTTCTTGTTCCCCGAAACATTACTGCAGATGATCAACAGATGAGTGGAAAGAAAAGGAAAAATGAAACACATTATGACTGAAATGAAAGTGATACTGATTTCGATGCCTAGTGCTTCTTGTGATTTGAACTGTGCTTTAGATGGATGAATGTAAAAAGTTAACAAAATCTGTTAATGGTCAGAAGTCTTTAGACACTGTTGAGAGAGGTGAAAGGTGAAAGGTTTTGTAATTTAGATGGAATAAGAGAATAGATTTCAGCCATATATACTTAAAGAAAGTTCTCATAATTTATTGCCCAGATTCATTACATTTGATTTGAGGGTTATTTTGACTTTTACCATAGTTTGAAAGAAATCCTTGTCTGTTACCCAACAGATGTTGTCTTTGTAATTGCATGTGTCAAGAGAGCTATTGGGAGACTCCTAGTAAAGGAGCGTACCGACTTGCCTTGCATGTAGTTTGTGGGCTTGAGTTATGGTGAAGGGAATCATCAAATCATTATTAGATATTCATATTGGTCTCAGTTGGTTTACTTCCAAATTCATCTTTCATACCTGTTTAGATGTTTTCTAAATAATCAGGTCATTTCGAGTTGTGAAATACACTGGCGAGTAAATTTGCATTTTCCAGTTCATCAACCATCCGCCATTGTGGTTTGCACCTAGAGGAAACCCTCATTTTCATTTCTTCATTGGCCCAAAAGAAACCTTTGCTTGCTAGGCAATTAGAAGCCAATATTTTTAGTTTTCGAAGATTGGATTCTTTCGTTAGCTCGTCTTTTACGAGTCGCCTAGATACGCTTTTGGTTGTATAGTTTGAAATTCTGTATTTAAAGCTTGAATAATGCTAGTTATTGTATTAGCAAATATCCAAAGCCCTATTTTTCTTTCTTATCCATTATGAAGTTACATCTATTGCTGTGGTTTTACCCCCAACATTTGTCCATTATCCTGTAAGTAGTTTGTAATCTGACCTATATTGTGATTTTTAATGGTGGAATTTCCTCCATTTTTCGAGTCTTGAAAAATGACTGTTTTGTTAATGCATTTGTTACGCACACCTTATACCAGAATTCTACATACACTAACATCCAGTGTAGGCTTGTCATGCATTAACCTTTATTATTGTTAGATGTATATCAGATATTGTTATTTTGAGTGAAAGAAACATTCATACTGTTGTTGACTGTACATAATCATTATCATCTGTATATATAACTTGACTCTAATGTTACCGTTGTGAAGAGGAAGAAATGCTTTGTCCTCTATTTATCCACTTTTTGATCTGAAGAGTCAGATGAGAAGGCCTGCCACCATTGTTATAGCTAACAATCAAAATGCTTTTCTCAAACGCAAACTCAAAGACTGCCCAAACAGTGCTTAACTCCACTAAAAGCTTGGTTAGTTCGGTATTATCATGATTTTGCTTGTAAATTTCAAAGTGAACTGTTTCATCCCAACTGTTACATTTCGAAAATGGTTTGTTATACAATCCTGCCAGTTGATAATTATGACAAAGAAAATAATGAATATTTAAATGGGCATTAGTTACTGACGTGGTGGTTGGTGACCTATCGATAAAGTTTGACTTTCAGCCAGTGATTGAAGAATGCCCATTATTTCATGGATGTAATATTTACTTATGAAAAAAAAAATAAAGTGACATTTTTATATATAAAAGTTTGCTTTGTGTAATTTTTTTAAATGAATTTTAAAAATATAAGTGTGGGTCACCTTGCTTTCACTCAAGAAGTTTCCACTGATTACCGTTAATTTGATCATGTATGCTGCTGTAAAAGATATTTACAAATATTTATGTAGTCACATGTACACACTATAAAATACCAGTGATTTCATAAAAGGTTTGATTGTCCTTGACTCCTTTGGGTCAACAATCCTTAAATAGATAATCAGTTTTGAAAAAAAGGCATTCAAGTCCTAAAGAAGAAAACCGTACATATCCGTGCGGATGTAACTTATGAAATAATGTTCGATATGGATGCTATCTTTGTGGTTTTATGCTGACGCCAACTTGGAAAAAGTTATTTGTTATTTTCATCACGTTAAATTAAATTACCGTAGATGAATGGGACATGAAACATGTTACATCTATGCTTTATACACATTGTCTGTAATTAAAATACATTGGTTGCTGACAAACCAGGACTTCTCAGCTTGAAGGGTACCGACCTGTGTGAATCCTGTAGTGTGTGTGACGCACATGTTTGGCCCTATGAACCAGATTGGCGGACATGTGACGACAGATAGCCTGATGCCTTTCCTTCTTCACTTGAATCCACTTACACCTACGCTGTATTTATCTCTGAGAGAGACGAAAATATTTATGGAAAACTCGACAACACCATACAAGGAAATAGGTTCTAACGATATCAAGAGAAAGTCCCAAGTGTATTTCTCATAGAAGATCCGTTGGATTTTGAGAAATAATAGTTGCTACAGCTCAAACATATGGTATTTTATGGTCTACTTTAATGTTTTAATACTAAGTGGACCAAAGCAGGATGTTATTTTACACACGTCACGTATATCAATTTCATCTAACACTACAAACAAATTAAAACTAGCTGTAATGGTATAAGCCCGCATAATTGAACATATAACATTACATCTACATTGTATTTCCTTACAGTAGGAAATAAACATTTGGTCCCTAAACATGTTTTTCTCTCAACATGAGTCTTCTTAAACCGGTACGCTCACAATACCAGCATTTATTCCCAGTCCAATCGAGTGCCAGTTTAGAGGCTTTAGCCATTCATGGGTCTCTGGGCCCAAATACAGAGATACACAAAATGAATACATAAAGAAAGCAAAAAGCTAACAAAGTCCAAGGGGGGAGATAACAGAAGAATATATATACAACATATCAATCACACAATAAATTTTGCCAACCAGAGCAGGCGAGGATGCAGTGGAATCAATACCCTTATATTTTAACTACATTAAATTTTAAATACATCCTGGAAAACAGGCCGTGTCACGCTTCCGTCTTTGTTTATGTTTTCCTTTCGTTTCTGTATTAAATTAATAATATTGGGGAGTTCTGTCAATGCCTGTTTTATGGATCAGAGAAAACAATATTGACCTCGGACTTCCTCCTTGATCAATATTGTTTTGTCGGGTCCGTAAAGTGTTGACCTCATCATCAAGGTATTAACCTCATCGGCAGTCCATACTTGTTTATAGTACGACCAACTAACGAGCCAATCAGAGGATGCCTACAATGGCGGATCCAGACAGACAGACAGAACAGTTTATTTCTCAACCAACCAACGGCGGTACATGAGAATGAGAATATATACATACATAAAAAGTAATAATATCAGGGCTAGAAATTAACACTAGTCCTTCGGCCCGAGGCTAGTAAAAATGACACCGGGTTAGTAAATGTTAGCTTCTACTAGCCCTGTTGGCCTTTAAATATTTGATATACATGGCAAGTGACTGGACATGGGGTTACTTGAACAATTTAAACAATGCATTTAGAAATGACTTCAGATTCTTTAAATGCTTAGTAGATTTATTGCATAATAATGTCTTAACCATAACTTTATTTCTATATATTTGGGGCAAAAGATATATGTTACTCTGTTGGAGGAGGGCTTCGCATTTCAAAAGGTAATGAAACTCGTCTCCAACAGCATTAGCATTACACAATTTACACAATCTGTTTTCTTTTGGGATTAATTGCCATCGGCCGGTTTCAATTGGTAAATTAGTATTACTTGTTCTCAGTTTTAATATGGGAAAATATATATTCTTTGGTAAATAAAGGTAATTCTCAAAGCAAATTTTAAATATGAAGCATTTATAAAATATGTCTTTTGAACTGCTCTCTAGAAGGGTGCCCCATTATCCGAAACATTTTCACGTAATTTTCGCATATTGTATGAATACTAAGTTTAAATCCAAGGCGTGATTTGTTTTGTAGATCAACCTGGACTGCGTGCTTACGTCAGTACGAACGTAACGTTGATAAAATGCATTGGACGTCAAATTGATTTTACACATTCTGAATCTATAAGATTATTCGTTAAAAGGACACCGCGTCGAGGATAAATATGAGATCAGATTTATCTACCCTATGCTGATTAACGTGTCTGGTAACGAGTCACATATCCCCAATTGAAGTAATTAGTAATAAAAAAAAAACTACTGCATGTAAACAGTGAAACGAAGCGTAACTCGTTAGCAGACATGTTATCAGCATAGGGTAGATAAATGTGATCTCATTTTTATCCTCGACGCGGTGTCTCTTTAAGACGAGCATTATGCGCATTAAGAATTAACCTTGTGGTGGCTGCACCAATCGCGTGCTTATAAAGTCATTTTAATAAGAAATAGAAAGCTTGCAATTTAAGTGGAGTACATTCTTGTTCAAATCAATTCGAACGTAAAACTCGTTTACCTCCCTGCGTACTCAGCGAGATACGAGCAGGTTCGATCTGGTTGAACTGAGAGTGAGTGACATAGTGTTTCATATAAATATGCTAATTATTATCATTCATTATATTATAAAACAAGATAATTTCCTCCAAACAAAGTAGTATGCAATCAATGTGTACTTGTCATATGATGTATACAAGCAGTTATGGGACTTTCCCAAGACAATGTGTACTCTGTTCTCGTGTTGTTGTTACGATGATGCAGGAAACACTTAACGAGCGAAATGCACAGAAATCGGGGAAATATTCCAGTACAAACCCATCATTAAGATCATTGTAGGTCAAGTAGTTACCGAAAATCGTTAAATTTGTCCAATCTGACTCACTATCGAGATTTGCTATCATCCTGAGAAGCAGGTCTACTTTTGAGAGGAAAATAGTTCGCTGTTAGGTTCCGTTCCAATGTTTAAAATTATATTGTTGTTGTAAGTTAATGAAAAGCTAGTCTACGTTTGCTAGGAAATTGTTTTTGTCTTTGGTTCTGTTCAAATGTTTAAAAACACTAGGGTCACTGGCTCTGTAGCTCATGAGTCCTTGGCATGATTTATAATCTAAGATAATTTAGCATTTACACCCAAGAAAATAGAGCCATGGGCTCTGTAGCTCATTGGTTTTTAAATGAATGATTATACATGTAGGTTAAAAATGTACAATTTATAATCAGAGGCCAGAGGCCAAACCAGGGCATTTGAACAGGATTTTAGGACATGGTTCCTTTAGTCTTTTTAGGGACAATGGAGTCATCTACAATTTAGAATCCCCATTGGCCAAGGAGTCTCTACACAACATTTCAGTTTTCGAGACCTTTTCATGCTGCATGGGGAAGAAGATGAAAATAGGTTTTTAGGTCACGACTCATATTTGGGGTCACATGGTCACCAAATATACAATCTACATAACATTTCAACTCTATAGAGTCAGTGGAGAAGACGTCGAAAAAGCAAAAAGTTTATAGACAGTGGGAAGGGCGGATGGACGGACGCCGGACGGACGCCGGACGTCATGCCATGGCGAAGCCCATCAGGCCTCTCAGGCCAGATTGGCTGAAAAAAGTAGTGCTGATACTGTTGTTGCTGTTGTTGAATTCACAGGGGCTGGTATTGCTGAAAACAATACGTCCTAAAACAAATAATTCGTTCTCTGACAGCTACCTTAATATAAATAAATATAGGTAGTCAGAGGACGATTTTTTTTGTTTTAGGACGTATTGTTTTCAGCAATACCAGCCCCTGTGGTTGAATTGAGTTAAAGAAAAGCAAGTCTACGTTTAAGAAGAATTTATTTCTGCCTGAGGTTCCGTTCCAATGTAAATGTCTTTTTGAACTAAACGTTCTTTAATATTTCCTTTTGAAACTGTCGATAAGATTGGTGGCACGTGGTCCTGTGCATAGCTCAGTCGACCGCCATCAGTTAAGTTCAGCAACAACGGGTGTGGCTCGTTGGATGGGTGGGTTACCCGCCTCATTGCTGAATGAAAACTGAGAGTTTGAAGTGTGATTCCCTGCCCCACACTGAGACATGAGTTGAGAGGTTCATGGTGTAACCTTGGGCAAGGGACTTTATTCGAAATGTGCCTCTGTTAACTCAGCAGTACAATTGAGTACCTGGTTTGGAAGTGCAGGCAATGTGACAGATAACCTTCGAGCGCCTTAATTGGCAGCCCAGGTTGCATACTCCAAAGGGAGTTGAGAATGAAAAAGAAACGATGTTGGTCCTTACACCAGGGTAATAATGTGTGTAGCGCTTTGAGCATGGCCCTTAGTGTTGTGGAGTTCAGCGCGATATAAGTATCCTCATTATTATTATTATTAGATGTTTTCTATCGTTCTAAATTTCGGTTTGATGGGCATAGGCAGCAGGCTGTCTCCCTGCCTGAATACCTAAATTGTGAATTATTCTTCAAAGTGGGCTTCACTTCCCCTTTCATCTTAATAAAACATACCATTAATGATAATCTTTGATAGTAAGTATTCCATGCTTATAAATTCAATTAGTGATACTACGCTGATATATTATGAATTCAATTAGTGACACATTCAACAGTAATTGAGTATATTAAGTCATTGGTAACGCAAGTACAATATTACAAATATGTCATTTATGAAATGAATGTCGCTGTGACACAATTGAGGAAGAAGTTTCGTCGCGGTTCACACGACTTTGAAAAGGGTGACGCATGTATGAACGATTTTGAAGTGTTCATACGAAAATAATCAGTAAATATAAATTGCACGACGGTCTTCTCGGCCAATCGAGAAAACATGTATGTGCAAACTCAATAAACTCGATGTTTAAAGTTAGAAATCAATTATTGTTAAAACATTTATACTGTTATGTATACCAAATCTTTCATTTAACATTTTCCAAAAGTTCAAACATTGTTACATGTCCATTATACCACAGGGTCGTGTATAGCTTAGACATAGCGTTTGAAAGACATACCTAGATAGACCCTAGTTATAGTTATAAGGGAGGCCTATATGTCTTTCAAACGCTATTTCTAAGCGATACACGCCCCTATGCATTATACCAAATCTTTCATTTTCTGAATGTTCAACAGACGTTCGTTTCGTTTATAATTATTCAGAATTTCCGCTCTTCCAAGGCTGTTGACACTTATAATTCAACAATAAATGGAAGGATATTTCGCCATTTCTGACCACGCATTCGGAAATGGTCGAGTGATGCGACATTGGAGACAGAAATCTATCTGCACGTCCACACTTGTATCACGTGCTATATGACCTATCGTGTCGCGTGCAAAGGAAATGTTAATGAATTGTGTGTTCTTCGTTCTATAGCGCTCTCTCTACTTTTTACATTAAAAACATGACATTACAGATCAAAGGTGAAACGCGAATAAAATAAATAGATAATTATTCTTAATTAATAGAAAATACATTTCACTCAATGATGGCTGTACCCATGTCAATTTAGAAAGGTTACATGTGCAATAATCTCCCATTACATTGAGAGTTTCTCATAAGTTACGGCTTCATTTGAAAGATATTGCATAACTTTACATACAAACAAAGCAAGAATATACAATGAATATTGGGTTTTTGTTTGTGCACAACCCTAGCTGAACATCGATTTGCAGTATTTGTTCAGTTATTTGTAAGCGATTACAACATTTATTGTATTCTATTGGCTCGTCGATTACATGAGGTTATAACTACTAAAGCATATATATCGGTTTAGACCTTAAACAGGTTATATTTCAACCAGCAATTTTCATCTAACTTTTAACATCCATTTTTGGAGAAAATTCGTTATCTGGTGACGTCAAAAGAGCCTTTTATAATGTAAAAAAAACGGGCGTATATGACTGGATAAATGTTTTGCTTGAGAATATTAAATTCTTCCACATGGTAATGTTTGGTGCATGTTTGGCCATTTTGCCTAAACGTCAAATACTGTAGCACAACTTTCTTTCTGAAATAAAGTGCAGTCAAAAAATATAAATAAGTGTTACATAGCACTCCCGAATCAATAAAAAGAGTTCTAAAACGAATGTACATGGTTCGATAAGCCATGGGAGTCCATGTGTTCACATTAAAATGGCCGCTCGAAGGCAGTGCAAGTGGTCTGACTGATGTAGCGGTACTTGAACACTCAGAGTGGAGTTTTAAATATGGTACAATGGTGAAATGATTAACCACCTTAATGCTGTCTGAACTCTCAGATTCTCATGAGACCTACAAATGTGACTATCACACTGAAGAGTTCCACACCACTGTCGCTTTATACTAACAACATTTTCTTTGAATACAAATAACCGTTTTCTATAGATACAACTTATCGGGTCGTGTAATGAAATGTTATACCCTCTAACGTAGCAAAATATTGTATAAATTTTAATAATAAATGGAAAATTTGAGAAACATTATATGCAAAAAAGCGTGCTACAGCGCCTTTAAATGAACCTACCGGTCATGTTTTCAGATTGAAATTTAGTTACAATACTTTCTCTTTTTAAAACAATGGTTCATATTATTTTGGTGTCTTGAATTGGGCTATTTTATTATAGTCGTAATGGAGGACTGCAACACTGAATGCAGGGGTTATTTCATTTAACCTGGACATTGAGAAAAGGCCCAATACTTCAGTGAGCCTTTAAATAGATAGTAACATGTCTGTACATTGTGTGAAATAAAACTAAAAAAAATGATTTTGTTAATTCTATTTTTAATTATTAAAGTATCATGTAAAAATCAATGATAAATGTACAAAATATAATGGTATGACCATGCTACCCAGATGAATATTTACAATGAAATTTTATAATATATACCTTGATTATTTAAATTCAATCATATGGCATATCCATAAGAAAATAAATCCATGAAAAATGGCATTAATCAATATGTTCAAGTCAATATACACAATTTATAAATGATACTATTCATGAAGATGAATATCTGAAATTTATTTTTAAAAAGTTAAAGTTGGATTAATGAGATGTTGTCTTTGTGGAATCAAATTTTATGTGTCATTTTTTCCAAGTTTCAAATTTATATTACAGGTCAGCCAGATATGATTTGTGAGTCTGATACACATTTCCAAAGGGATTCATTTTTCTTGTATCTTGAAAATGATGTGTGATACAGTGCCTCGGTGGTAGGTTATACACTGACAATATTGATGATGAATATATTTCCATATATTATGTACAAACAGGCAAGAATGATATAATCACAATATGGGTAAGAAAACTTCCAGTAAGATTTGATTATCAATAGTATTTATACATAAGGCTAATTATTTTCAATTCTTAAGATTTAATTATGTCGTTAAATAAAATACACTTCCTGAGTAGAATGAAATCTGTGGTTTAATTTTAATCATTCTAAAATATAAAAGCCTACTCCAATAACAACAATTTAATAAATGTATTTCTCAAATATTTCTGCTAAAATCCAAAAACATCAAATGAGTAAAATAATAATAAAACATGTGTTATAAAGTTCATTATTTCTACAACAATGTGTAAGATGCTTGGT
Source organism: Gibbula magus (assembly GCA_936450465.1). Classification (NCBI taxonomy): domain Eukaryota; kingdom Metazoa; phylum Mollusca; class Gastropoda; order Trochida; family Trochidae; genus Gibbula; species Gibbula magus. The sequence goes on from OW388297.1 coordinate 47,283,155, forward strand.
GGCATCATGCACCAACCCTGTGGTCTAGGGGAGATAACTCAGTATGTACATTCCAGTTAACATTCAATTCAATATTTTGGTTATAAATCTCTTGAATTATATATTTCATTTTAAACTTGTTGAAAGTTTATCATACAGAAGCACCAAATTGTTATTACCATAATTTTTAAATGGCCGCTTAAAATAATCTGAGAGTTACAGGCTCAAATGACTTCTAAATTATAAACTAGTGCCAGAAATTAGGTTATCGATAAAACAATTATTCGACCATGGCAGTATGATAATTAATTATTTGTTTAATTATTTGGTTATTTCAGATCCAAACCCAAGAAAACTTGGCAAGTTGTATGTCATCGATAGAGTTGTTAGAAATAAAAATCTTAATTTAAAAAAAAAAAATGTTTTATGTGTTATCTTTCTTAGCGTATAAAACAAAGATTAATAGACATCAACAAATATTTGTGGAACTTGTTTTACCATTAAGATGATTAAGTTCTCATTTTTAAAAAAAATGTGCAGAATGAAGTCAATTTAAATATAAATTTATATTTTTATAATTTTTCAAGTCAATAAATGCAAAAGATTTATATTGTAAAAATTCTTTGTAGAATATTAATTCAACAGTACAGGGTATGACCTCACAAAGATTCCTATAAGATGACCTCACAATGTTTTTTGGTGCTAAAATTCAGTTAAAACATATTCAGCTCACTCTGTGTGACAACATTCTCATCAAACATGCGAACTTTGTTCTCTCGTCACCAAATCATCAACTAGTTTCATAAAACGGTATTACACAGCTGCTCATGCAGTATCCTCTACATATAACATCTCAGTAGTCAAACTTCCACATGTTGTTGAGGACCATGAAGATTATAAGGAGAATCAAGAGCAACATGGTGACGATTCCACCGATGGCCACACCCTTGGCGTAGGCGCCGTAATTTGAGGCTTTTTGGTAGTTCAGTTGGCTGAAGTAGTTCTTGGACTGTTCTGAAAGACAGAATGGGTCAGTGTTAAAAACATTTTAGTTTTCCATGTTTTGAGAGATTTGTTAAACCTTTTTATTTCACAGTATTAATTACCATATTTCCTCAAAGAAAGAGCCTTGATTACAACCGAAGGGAAAACGGATTGTAGATATAAAGAATCTCACCTAAGTGTCTATTGATATCAAACATATCAACACGAGTTGATAAAAGTAACAAATATATGATGAAGGTGTGTGGGCAAGCAAAACAGCCACAGAATCGATAAAGGAAATCAATATTTTACACTTTTAATTTGTTTGTAAAATCTGGTTACATTTTTAATTGGAAGGAAAGTTTGGCTACATTTGTATTTTTGAGGAATCCTAAGGAGCATTTATTTTCTCTCAAAATTAATCAAATTCAAGGATTTCTGTAACAATTAAAGCATTTTGTTCACAAGTAACAGTGTACTCAGTGGCTGATCAAGAGAGGGGGTCCCTACGTTCCAAACATATTTGCATGTGAATCTAATACTTTTCAATAAATGAACCTATCTTTTCAAAATTTCTGGATCTGCCTAGGGTATTTTGCAGTCCCATTTTGAATGCTTGTGGTTCTGACCGCTGCATTAGGTTCTAGACACAATACAGTATCAAGGTATCTCAAATATGATTGGTTCAGAAATTCTATTTATAACACATCAATATTTCTTCCACTTGGATTGCCATGTGTCTTGAGGAGGAACGGCATATTGGACTAGAGGGGAAACTTCCTTAGATGCAAGGAAAGTAGCAAGATAACATTCCATTAAAATGTGTTCTTTTCCACCTACCTGCAAGAAGAATGGCAAAGATTCCGAACAAAGGGTTGATGAAAATTGAACAGCATGCCAGTCCCCAGTTGTCTTCTGGCCGCTTCTCCGGATTTGGTTGCTTGGTAACGATGGGAAGCATGTATGAGATCTGGGAAGGGGCATAACTGGTGTAGGTCGAGTATAAACTCTTGCGACTGCCGGACACGTAGGAGTAGTTAGAGGGCCCATAGCTATGCATGCTGTGTTGGGACGGGTAGCGATTCATCTCCATCTCGCTCCCTGCTTCCGAGAAGCTGTCGCCACGGGAGTTGAGGTATCCGGCCGGGTACCCGTGATGAGCTGCCATGTTGGATGGTTGCAGATCACCCTAGGCAAGCAAGATTTCTTGATTATACATTAACATTGCCAGATATATGTGTTTTATGAATTATATATGTTAATTATATGATGGTTAAAAGGAAAAACTGCTTTTCCACATTCACAATATCCAATGGTTATGGTCCGTCTTGAAATATTTTTGTTTTAGATTAAAACATAATATGAATATAATAATCATTACAGTATTTAAATTGCTTTCGTTAATGTGCAATATACTCATTAGTTAATTAAATCATTTGTAAACTTGTCATGGTTTATGTTATTTTTACTTGAAAGACATATCTATCAATCACATGCATATGTTAGTTATTTAATTTGTTTTCTTTATGATTATGATTTATATGCATACCAAGTGTTTAGAATGCCATTCTAGTATATTTGCAAACTCTTAATGTTATTTATTATATGTAATTTAGGAAAATATATATCAGAAATTATAAGGTTTTGCATTTCATTTTCAAGTTTCAGGAAGTCAGTTTTATCACCTGTGAAAAGTTTGTTAATTTTAAATATTATATTGTGATAATGGCGAAACAAAACTTCGGATTTGGTCATGAAGTCAAATACAACAGTAGATTACGTACCTTTATTTTGTAAAACGTCTGATAGTTAAGTTTCTGGATATCTACCTTGATAATTCTCAGGTAAAGCGGAAATCGCTTTTTGAAGAAGCACATGAATTGTAGATACGCAACGACAAATTATATATGTAATTGTTATTTCGTCTCATTGTATGTACTTTAAAGCTGTAATATTATGTTATTACTTTAAACACCGGTAATAATATATATTTCATTTTTCCATAACTTTTTAATATTCCATAATATATACCGTTTACCTGTTTTAGTTATATTTGATCTGATAATAACCAATATGTCAAAGGCTGTTTAGGACAGTAGTACACCTGGATGACGCATGCGCAAAATGACACATACCTGGCAGATGAGGATCGGGTCACAACATTCCTCAGTCTGGAACGTAGACTTGCCGCGTCTCCAAATAGGTCATTCACGCCAGCGTTTTTATATTGTACACACACACTAGATGAGGTTTTAAAGCGAAATAATTTGATTGCGAAATATCCTTTTGATATTTTGTACATCCTAAATAAACACAATCATTCAATCAATGTCAATCTATGAAGATCGAGCGTTACTGAAATATATAAACAAAATCGAATATCCACTATCCAGTAAAATGTCCACGTAATGTTTGAGACTTGTACACGACGAAATTCCAGTATACGGACGTCTAGAAATACAAACTTTTGTATAATTAAAATATGAGAAAGAATAAGTTTATTGATGTGACGATGTTTATATCACCTCAATCACTCAACACGGGCCAGGTGGACAGTTATATATTGCGATCTTTAACAATCTCATTTAAATGTTTATATAATTTGACCTTACAGATCCCTATTTGAGATTTAATCAGTGAAGTGTAAAGCAGGGTTGTCATCTTTGTCTGTAACTGTTCATGTTATTTATAGATTTTATTTACGATTTCGAAAAAACATTTTTTTAAAGTAAATTTTAATATATTTATTCGGGATCACACTATCTGCATCTGTACAAATTCTTGTACCTTTATCGTGTCGAGTCCCTTACATGATTCGCGCCCAACACCTCCGTCAGGAACTAATCGCTAGCACTGACTGTCCTAAGCTGTTAATAAAAGTTTAAAACAGACGCACTTCAATTTAATTGTGAATAATTGTTTGAAAATGATGTAGTTACTTATTTGCGACAGTAACCGTCATGAGTTCAGTGACTAAATTTTGGATAAAAATCCATATGTGTTACACTTGTGTATAGACTTGGCTAGAAAGCTGTCTACATTTCAACACAACACTGTGTTGAGGTGGGCTGACGCAGCTGTTAGCATGTATACGTCCGACTTCGGGTGGAGAAGTCTGGGGTTCAAATCCTAGCAGAGATTCTGCATCTGCTCTGGAGCACTGTTCTTCAAAACTTCCCAATGCAAGGCATAACTCTTGCCAGTCTCCATTACTGGCTGATTTAGGCCTTGCAGTATTTCCTTAAACAATCTGTGTTTAGAAATCCAGGCTCGCTATGCATTTCTGGTGCAGCGATTCACTATCTTGACGCACAAAGCGAGGGAAATACCGCAAGGGTTAAATCAGCCAGTAATGCAGACTGGCAAGAGTTATGCCTTGCGTTTGGAAGATGTGTTCTTCATTGAACTTCGATGCAGTAACATTCATATCCTTGGCTGCTTCGCCCATTCTATTAGCAGGTTTACACTGAAAAGTGCTATTATTTGAAAGCTAAGAATATTAAATGAGTGTCTTTGTCATACAATGTTAATGATATTAGTTCCTGAGCGAGAGCGAGGGATATGTAGACGTGCAGGCATAAGTATTGTAAACAGTGTATGATATGGATACGAACACAATGTTCCGTTTATAACTGAAGTCGAGATTTGAGGAAAAGGATCGACATATACTCTCAAGCGTACCATAGGTCATTCTCTTCCCACAGAAGTTACTCCCTTCAGATTTCCGTTGCTACCCTCTGTTGTTTTACGTTTGAAATCGGGGGCAGAAAGGGAGTGTTCTGATTGGTTGCAATTGAATCTAGTTGTGCAATCAGCGCCGCCGTTGTGAAAGTGACATTTGCCAATGACACGTCATAATGATAAAATATAGGTACGGCAGGTGTTTTAATCATGATTATAAACAGTCAAATACGCGAGTTTGCAAAGTTGAATTTTCCTGGTGCACAGCGATTCGCTGATGGGATCGATTTTGAAAGCGGCCATTTTAGTGTGAACATTTGACAATGACACGTCATAATGCGTTTTCCCGTGTTTTCCTCGAAATGTGCTTTTTGATTTTGTGAAAACAATTAATCATAAACATGCTGATAAATAAATAAGACCAAATCAGAGACATATACCAAATTTAGTTCATTTATGTTATTTACATCAGACATATTCAAAGGACATATGCTAATTAGCAAGACCCTTTAGAGTCAAATGCTAAGATCTTTGAAGTCACTCAGTTGACGTAGCCGCTAAAAGATGAGTATTCATTGGTTGATAAGGGATACGGAATGAGGTTCCCATTTTCCCCGCTAGGGAATTTTGCTGGTACCGGCGAATTCAGCCCAATAAGAACGGAGATTAGGATAGGAAGTCTGAACTGTGGGAAGCAAATGGCTGGACATGTAAATCACCGAATCTTCGAAATATAACGGAATTTATTGAGACATAAACAAAACTACTGGATTTTTTTAATAATACAAAGCTTGAATTCTAATTCGTAACGTTTCAGTAATCATCATGATCATTGTTAAAAATGCTGAATGTGCAGAATCCAAAACGACATATCACTAATATCAGTACACAAAATGGAAAAAAGATTATTACTGAAAACGACGCTCCTCTTGATTACCAATTTATCGACTTAATCAGATACATTGAACTGATAAAAAAGGGTGAATTCCCAGTTGTAAATGAAAAGGCAATGATTTGTAATTGGCAAGAGTGTCATTTCAGGATTTGCGGCTCTTGCTGGCCAATTGGACGGTTATATAAATGCTTTATAGTTTTAGGCATTTTATCATATAAACCAAGAATCAAGATGGTGAAGTATATATATTGGATGAATATATATATATATATATATATATATATATATATATATATATATATATATATATATATATATATATATATATATATATATATATATATATATATACTTTTACATATTTTAAAGGTTCTGTTTTCTTACTGAAAATACAAAATAATACTCCTAAATCAATAAAAAGAGTTCTAAAACGAATGTATATGATTCGGTTAAAGGCACACCGCGTCGAGGATAAAAATGAGATCAGATTTATCTACATATGCTGATTAACGTGTCTGCTAACGAGTCACAGACCCCAAATTTCAAACAATTGACGTAATTGGTGATAAAAACAACTGCATGTAGACAGTGAAGCAAAGCGTAACTCGTTAACAGACACGCTTATCAGTATAGGTAGATAAATCTGATCTCATTTTTATCCTCAACGCGGTGTCCCTTTAAGCCACGCGAGTCCATTTCTGGTCAATCATCTTGCTGTCTGAACTCTCATGAGTCGTACACATCTACCTCTCACACTGAAGAGTTCCACACCAATGTCGCTTTATACGTCGAACATTTTCTTTGAATACGGATAATCGTTTTCAATGGATATGGCTTATCGGGTTATGTTATGAGATGTTTTACCCATTAACGTACCAATTTATTGTAAAAATTAATAACAAATGGCCTATTTGAGAAAACATAATATGCACACAAAAAATACACGCTTAAAACGCACAAAAAGGATTTATTATGTTGTTCAATGTGAGCATGTTTGTGAACATTAATGGTGCATCCATTGTCCGTACATGTTGGGGTCACAAATGCCAAACGTTATAAATAATGTTATTTTGTCGAGAAGTACTAACTGCTGTCGATGATGGTCGATTCAGTATAGTGACGATATAAAAGTAAAAGTTGTGATTTCTGATCGAAAACAGGACAATGCATCGCGATTGACGCGCGTCAATTAGCCAAACGTAATACCGGAAACAGAGAAATAGACAGATTTGTGTTGATAATGTTCAATAGGTCATATTACCACTGGCCATGTGAATGGGACGTGTAGTTTCGGTTTCTACGCATATATAATGATGTTTCTCGATTTTAATAGGAAAGTAGTAATTATGATATATTTGGCGATTCGGGATGCACGTGCAAGTTAAGGGATTTCATATTTGAACAGAAATCAGCACGTATGGTATGTTGACACGTATTAAAGGGGCAGTAGCGAAGTTTGCGAAGTTTTTTTTTTAAATTCCCATTGATAGCTTATGTCATTTATACTTACTTTAGAGGGCATAACATTTAATTACACAAACCAATTATTCGTAGTGTCAATGGCGTTGTTGCGTATAAAGCAAAACTTGCATGGCGGCCATTTTATTGTGAACACATTTTATTATTTTGAATGACAAAAATGATTCCCATCGCTTTACGAAACCATGTACACATGTACGTGATTTCCCGAAGAAAGAAGTGTGTTTTACTATTGGCAACATTATTTTTTAAATACATTTCATCGACTTATTTCAGCGAATAAACGTGCTACTGCTCCTTTAAAGTCAAAATAAATATTATGATACACAATGGATGTATCTTTAAGTTTAAAACAAGATAGCATGACCATGGAATGGTGAGTCAAATATTATAAAGGTAAGTACTATAACATGCAACTTCCAACTTACTTACCCACCACGAGTTAGTTTCATTGATATCATCATAAATAACTCCCAAGTGCCATACTATATACAATAATAAAACAAATTCCAACTCAAAACACAGGGAATCTCCCTCCGCTAAGCATAACTCATGCCAGTCTTCATCTTTGGCTAATTTAAGTCTTGCCGCATTTCCTTAACTTTCCTGTTCGAGCATAGTGGCGCGACAGAAAATACGAGAAGGCTTTAATTAGCCAGTGATAGAGACTGGCGCGAGTTATACCTTGGCTTTAATTAGCCAGTGCTAGAGACTGGCGCGAGTTATACCTTGGCTTTAATTAGCCAGTGATAGAGACTGGCGCGAGTTATACCTTGGCTTTAATTAGCCAGTGATAGAGACTGGCGCGAGTCATACCTTGCAGGGGAAGATGGCTAAAACGTGTAGATTTAGGCATTTACTCTTACAGGGAAAATATTAATTACTAAGTGTAAAATCTTTCCCTTGTGGTTTCTGCATTTTCCCTATAAGAACCATTGGTGTAAGATAATGTTGAGAATCCAATGAACAATTCTTTTGATATCCAGCTTAACATGTCGAAAAACTCGAAGTTCCCCTGGGACTTTGATAATGTCAAGGTCACCAAAATCTAATCAGTCCTTTGTCTTCGCTTGGAGAAGCTGTGTGTAAGTTATTAAGAGAATCCAGCGAATGGTTCTTGAAATATACCGCAGGCAAGGGTAATTGACAAAGTCTCGTTGTGACCTTGAAATGATGATCAAGGTCACAAAACGTAGGTACATTACCCTCCCTATGGTGAACCCATATGCAAAATATGAAAAAGAATCCAGTGAATATAACTTGAGTTATTCCAATTTGGACGTACGGACGGACGCAGGTTAATACTATATCCCCCGCTTAGTGTTAAACGAGCGGCGGGGGATAATAGAACCTTTAGTTGAAGCAGGGACATTATATACAGAATGTATATATATATATATAAGATACATACGGCAATAAATCACAGGCGGTCAATGGGACCGACATCGTGCTTTATGAGACAATAAAACATGCTCGTGATTTTAGACGACAGTTAGAGCGTCGCTTAGTAAATGACGTCATATTTTACGTCACTGTGATTGTCCAATGCTAGAGAATGTGTTCTACGACGGGAGGCATTAATATTTTCAAAATATAGTTTATGCAAACAACATTATATCTCCGCGATTTTTATAGAAAAGCGAGTAACTATTTAAGGGCATCTCATATAAGAAATAGAAGATTTTTTAAATACATTTCATCGACTTATTTCAGCGAATAAACGTGCTACTGCTCCTTTAAAGTCAAAATAAATATTATGATACACAATGGATGTATCTTTAAGTTTAAAACAAGATAGCATGACCATGGAATGGTGAGTCAAATATTATAAAGGTAAGTACTATAACATGCAACTTCCAACTTACTTACCCACCACGAGTTAGTTTCATTGATATCATCATAAATAACTCCCAAGTGCCATACTATATACAATAATAAAACAAATTCCAACTCAAAACACAGGGAATCTCCCTCCGCTAAGCATAACTCATGCCAGTCTTCATCTTTGGCTAATTTAAGTCTTGCCGCATTTCCTTAACTTTCCTGTTCGAGCATAGTGGCGCGACAGAAAATACGAGAAGGCTTTAATTAGCCAGTGATAGAGACTGGCGCGAGTTATACCTTGGCTTTAATTAGCCAGTGCTAGAGACTGGCGCGAGTTATACCTTGGCTTTAATTAGCCAGTGATAGAGACTGGCGCGAGTTATACCTTGGCTTTAATTAGCCAGTGATAGAGACTGGCGCGAGTCATACCTTGCAGGGGTAGATGGCTAAAACGTGTAGATTTAGGCATTTACTCTTACAGGGAAAATATTAATTACTAAGTGTAAAATCTTTCCCTTGTGGTTTCTGCATTTTCCCTATAAGAACCATTGGTGTAAGATAATGTTGAGAATCCAATGAACAATTCTTTTGATATCCAGCTTAACATGTCGAAAAACTCGAAGTTCCCCTGGGACTTTGATAATGTCAAGGTCACCAAAATCTAATCAGTCCTTTGTCTTCGCTTGGAGAAGCTGTGTGTAAGTTATTAAGAGAATCCAGCGAATGGTTCTTGAAATATACCGCAGGCAAGGGTAATTGACAAAGTCTCGTTGTGACCTTGAAATGATGATCAAGGTCACAAAACGTAGGTACATTACCCTCCCTATGGTGAACCCATATGCAAAATATGAAAAAGAATCCAGTGAATATAACTTGAGTTATTCCAATTTGGACGTACGGACGGACGCAGGTTAATACTATATCCCCCGCTTAGTGTTAAACGAGCGGCGGGGGATAATAGAACCTTTAGTTGAAGCAGGGACATTATATACAGAATGTATATATATATATATATATAAGATACATACGGCAATAAATCACAGGCGGTCAATGGGACCGACATCGTGCTTTATGAGACAATAAAACATGCTCGTGATTTTAGACGACAGTTAGAGCGTCGCTTAGTAAATGACGTCATATTTTACGTCACTGTGATTGTCCAATGCTAGAGAATGTGTTCTACGACGGGAGGCATTAATATTTTCAAAATATAGTTTATGCAAACAACATTATATCTCCGCGATTTTTATAGAAAAGCGAGTAACTATTTAAGGGCATCTCATATAAGAAATAGAAGACTCGTTGTTGTGCTTTATCGTAGAATATAAGATACCCACGGCATTAAAACATGCTCGTGATTTTAGACGACAGTTAGAGCGTCGCTTAGTAAATGACGTCATATTTTACGTCACTGTGATTGTCCAATGCTAGAGAATGTGTTCTACGACGGGAGGCATTAATATTTTCAAAATATAGTTTATGCAAACAACATTATATCTCCGCGATTTTTATAGAAAAGCGAGTAACTATTTAAGGGCATCTCATATAAGAAAGGGAAGACTCGTTGTTGTGCTTTATCGTAGAATATAAGATACCCACGGCATTAAAACACAGGCGGTTAATGGGACCGACAGCGTACTTTATGAGACAATAAAACATGCTCGTGATTTTAGACGTCAGTCTGAGCGTCGCTTAGCAAATGACGTCACATGTTACGTCACTTTGATTGTTCAATGCTAGTGAACGTGTTCTACGACGGGAGAAATTAATATTTTAAAAAAATATATATATACAAACACCATAATATCTGCACGGCTTTTATATAAAAACGAGTAACTGTTTAAGGGCATTTCATATAACAAATAGAATACTCGTTGTTGTGCTTTATCGTAGAATAAAACATAGCAGAGAGCATAAAACACTCAGGGCTGCGCCCTTCGTGTTTTATGCTCCCTGCTATGTTTTATTCAACGATAAAGCACGCCAACTCGTCTTCTATTTCTCAAATAATAGATAGAATGTCGCTGGTTGAAGTACTGGCCTTTGGCAAAAAACACAATCACAATCCTGCAATAGGTGTCAATTTCTACAAACTTGATAATCTCGCAAAGAACTACAAAATAATTAACGTTGAAAACATCGAGTATCGCCATGTATATGGAAAGGAACACCAATAATGTAATCAAAATGTATGTCCTTACACCGGAAACGTTCCCCGTAATTAATCTATTTGGTATTAATACTGGAATTCTCAGTGTTGTATCAATTAATAGCCAGACGCTGGAGTGAATATTTTAGCGTAGAATTCCTACGTGTAAGTAAACTCAAGTAGAAACCTATTACAATGGTGCATCTTCTCCATAACCGTATAGGTTTGACGCTCTATAGAAATGTTCATCCTTAAATATCTACCATTATGCTGTACTACACCTAAGTTAGTCAGCTATTCCAAAGGGGGAAAGTGGTCGTTGTCATAGTGACGCCTTTATCTTAGTAACCAGCTCGACCCAGAAATCATCACCATCCGCGTAGGCAATCGGCTTGTAAGCTTCAAGAAACGATATTGCCTCGGGAGGAAGACTGTCCGCGTTCAACATCTCCATAGCAACCGGTAGTACTATATCCTGACGAGTCTCTAGACCGTGAAGCACGGCCATATTGAATTCCAGTTCGCGATCTCTCGACTTAAAGAAATCGTTCGTCAGGAGTGCTAATGTCTTCCTTGTTCCTAGAACAGCCTCTTCAATAACTTCCCTCATTGGGCGACCACTCAGAAAGTAGATCTCACTCACTAAACAGCTAATTCCGTTCTGCTCCAATCGTTCAAGTAGCTCATCCTGCACGAACCTCCGCCATCTTGGTTCGTCCTCATCGTACGAGATGAAGACGTCAAGCAACTGCTCGACCGGAAGTGGGTGTCCGAGAGAGTTGAAGGGGCTGACCCGTTTCCTGCCGATGTAATAGAGGTATCGGAGCCGCCATCTTTTGTAGTAGAGAGCCCCGGACAGACTGATAGCCATCAAGACACATACAAACACGATAAGGACTAGGGTGAACATGTTCTCATTGTTGCAGTGGAACCAAAGCATTGGTAATATCTCGTGTACATCTGATAACTTAATCACCGAATAGTCTCTGAGTATACAGGTTGTATGGTTCAAGTCCTTGATATTAACCTTTGTTTCCGTCACCCATGTAACAAAGTATAACGTATCACATCCACACCGTAGGAGAGTATTTCCAGTGATATCCAGGGACACCTCAGTAAACTGTGATATCTCGTCTAAATCACGACATAGATTTGGGTCAAGGCCTACTAATTCGTTTTTTGATAGATCTAGAAATCTCAAGCCAATCATGTGACCTATCCGTACCGAAACTGAAGAGATTGAATTTTCACTGAGATCTAAATACTTCAAGTTTCTTAAATCCTTGAACAGTTTTTCTGGGAGAGTGCCAAGACGGTTTCGTCTCAATCCCATATATCTCAGGTGTGTTTGCGATGAGAAAGTCTGCCCGTCGACATCAAGTGCCAAGGCGTAGCCGAGGTTGTTGTCGTGGAGATACAGGTGGGTGAGGCGAGGCATATCGGACAGGAACAAAGGGTTTATGTCATTGCACTGATTGGAGGACAGATCAAACACCTGGAGATTATGCAGACCGTATACTGGCCCCCCGAAACAGTACAGCCGACCGTTTGACAAGTTCAGAAACTGGAGGTTGTTTATGGGACCGAATTTTATAACTGGAAGAGCGTATCCCAGTTTGAGAGAGTCGGCAATGATTGTGTGAAGACTGTCTGGTAGAGGTATAGGGAAGGGAACACCTGTGTATGCAGTATCTCCCACAGAGGTTTCGCATGTTATTGATCCAACCTTTTTAGAATTCAGTCTTCCCGAAAACATTTCAAGGCTCAAAGTTTTGGCGCCAAACTGAAAATCTCCTCTGACTTTCTCTGTGACATTAGATGACAAATTGATACGACTCCTTGTATCTTGGTTTAAGGAATTATCGCAATATTGACTTTGTCCTTGAATGATTCGCTCAGATGACAACGCTTTGCTGCTGTGCATTTGCAAACCAATGTCAATTATTTTGATGTTTGGTTTAAAAAAGAACCTCGTTAGGAAATCAGCGGCTACGAGTCGGTTATCACGTACCGACATAGACTCCAACGTGTACGGTAAATACGCGATTGCTAAAGGATCGATGCAAACAATCATATTGTGCTCCAAAACAATCTCTGTTATATTTGTCTTGGACAGATGCTGAAAATATTTTCCGTGCAGGGTTCCGAGATGACCCCTCGGGCTTATCGTCGTTAGATTGAGGACTTTTAGCGAGGTGTATTTGAACCCTGCTGATCCAACCATGAAATTGTCAAAGGTTAATCCGTCGTTTTCCTTAAGGTCAAGCACTTCTAATGTTGGTATATATTTTAACGCAAGAGGCTGAATACCGGTGATAGAACATCTTGAAACATTTAGGATTAATGGACGCTGTGTTGCAATGTTGAATAATAACGCCCCCGTGATATTGCTTATGTCACAATGACCTTCGTATCCATTAAAATCCAGTTCCCGGAGATTAGTCAGATTTCTAAAGCCAGGGCCAAGTGGTTTATCCAACAACCCGTCCATCTGCAAGTGTTCTAAGCTGGTCACGTAACCTAAGGCAACATCCGGGTAACCTGTATTTGGACCTGTGCTGCCAGCAGCAGTGTTGTTGTTGATTTTTAAAGTTTTAAGGTTATGTAGATCCTTGAATACATCATCAGGATAGGAAATATTATTCATCGCGAGTTTATTTCTTGCCAAGTTTAAATATACTAAGGATTTCAAACCAAAGAACACGCGACCTTCTAGCAATGCAATGTGGTTGAAAGAAAGGTCAAGGTTTTTCAGGAAAGACAACTCCTGGAATGTGTTATTTGGAATGGTTGAGATGTTGTTATGACGGAGAATCAATATGGTCACATTGGTTGGAATGTCTGCAGGGACAGTCGTCAAGTCTCCACCGGAACAGTCCAGAGTTACGTCCCCTTGATTGTCGTGAGAAAACTGACACCCTTGCGGCAAGGCTCGCCCACCAGTTACCATGACACAGATGGCAAATACTAAGATCATGATGATATGGCCAGTAGATTAAACGATGTTTATCTTTTTTATCGGTGTTAGTACAACAATTTCATCGTAGAATGGGAATGGTGAAATATTCAACTCAAATTCCATTCCCTTCTGCCATGTTCCAACAATTTGCATGTGACGCGGGGAAGATAGTCTTGAGCGTGGTCTTGTATGAACCAGTTTTATTTCTGAAAGCAGAAACATGAATTTCAATTTTATTTATCAATCAAAGGGTTATTTCTTATAATTTTAGTCTGGCGATGATTACAATCTTTTGAGAATTCATGGCTTGAACAAGACAAGAAGAAGCTGATATTATTTAAGTTAAAATCATCAATATCAGAAACGTGCAATATGTCTGGCTCGTTTGAACATGACGACACATCACAACTTGATATTTGTGTACGACAACTTCATAAATGCATACCAAACTATATATATGAAACCAAGGTAATATAATAAAAACGTACACATGTTGAAATCTTACAAATCCATCACTATCAAAATGACTCTTTACAGTTGGATGTATGTGAAGCATAAGGGACGATCTTTACTTACCTAGTAAAAACCTCCTATGCTTACTTCAATCCATTCTCTTTCCACAGAGGTTACTCCTTCAGATTTCCGATCCTAACCTCTGTTCAACTAGGCCTGAATTCGCCGGCTCGAATGTGTCATATAACACCGACGAACTATTTTCGGTATTTGTCTCTGATTTGGTCTTCTTTCTGTATCAGCATGTTTATGATCAATTGTTTTCACAAAATAAAAAAGCATATTTCGAGGAAACACATTAAACGAGAAAATGTTTATTCTGTAAACGTTTGACGTGTCATTGGCAAATGTCACTTTACAACGGCGTCGCTGACTGTACAACTAGATTCAAATGCAATCAATCCGGAGTCTCCCTTTTCTGCCGGGGAATTCAGGCCTAGTTGAACAGAAGTACCGGTAAGGATCGAAAATCTGAAGAGAGTAACCTCTGTTGGGAGAAAATGACTTTCATCAAAACCGCAAAGTATCTAAAGGTTTCGCAAATATGATCCGGACAAGCACACAGCTGTGAATTAACATAGTGTAAAAATAGAGCCATGGGCTATGTAGTTCATCGGGGATTATATTGTTTGTTGTTGACGACAGAAATAGATTGTTCTCAATATAATGCACAACCCCTAGCCTTGAAAAATTGCAGTCTTGAAATTGTCAGTGCATAACAAAAACATGACTGGACACTAAATTGTTACAAAAGGGGTTGTCTAAGTATCACAACTTGCAAAGATATGGAAGATAAGGTGATCCTCCCAATCAAAATAGAATAAACATATTCCCCAAATCATCAAACAAAATGGTATAAAATTTTGAGAGAAACAATACAAACCCCTTCTCAAGTGGGTATACTGTATTAATGAATCCTACTTATAAGTGGACAAATTATTTACAAAGACCTGACCAAAACCCAATGAACATTTTATCACAGCCCTTTACACATTGAGAGCTCCCGGACGACGGCCTATGCCATAAACAAATCTGGCCTTTCAGGACTGATGAGCTAAAAAAGCGCTTATTTCCATGGAAACAGTTAACTCTACAAATGGAACCATTGGCTTTGTAGCTCACAAGACTTTGCATGATACATCACCGACGAGCTGAACTATTTCGTAGAAATTCCTAAATGTTACGTCATCAGTCAGGCATTACATTCATTGATCGTACGCTCGGTTTACGTTGATCAAAATATCAAGGGAAAAAATGATAGCTATATAAGTAACTTTATTAATAGGAGATTACCATTACATTAAAAATACGTATCTGTTACGTCACGAAGAAATATGAAAGTACATGCATTCACTTTTACACATGAACGCATAACAAAAGAGATATTTGCGAAAAATGCAGTCCCATAAATTAGGTTGACAGACTACAGTCGATTAGAATTCAGTTACAGGCCCGTGCAGTCGACGTACATAGAATATGTCAAAGTAATAGAAACGTGATTGCTTACCATTGTCTACACATGCTTTCTATGCCATCATAATTGGTGATACACATTCTCGCCATCATGTATATGATGGCGTTGAAACAGTCTAAATGTGAGGGGAGGGGCGCAAGAGTTCCTACGCCTTTGTCTATCCGAGGAATTAGATGTGATATATATACGTCTTTGGTCTATCATACTCGCATCGGGGTGCGTGTGTTAATGCAACAGTTAAACACAACATGTCCATGTGGAGTCCAGCGTGAATGTACACTAACATATCATAGTATATAATAGCATATCATTGTGCGCAATTGTGACCTCTATACCTTCGCCTTAGTTGCTGATCAGGTTCTGTAAACTCTATTTTGGGGTGGTGTTCGACCCTCTTCTCTCTATTCCTTTTTGAATTTTTGTGCATGGAAAATTCGATACTGAGCTGCTCTAATGGTTCCCGGATATCCACTCAATGTATGAAGCGATCCGTGCTTGTACATCTAGGAATACTTTACCGCTCTTACTGAATACTGTATTAGCTCAATAGACGGTATAAATAGACGCCGATATAACAGACGCAGTGGTTAGGTGATATTAGGCAAACGGGTTCTGTTTGACAGTGTTTGTACATTTTTGTTATTATAAACTTCAGCCTCTAATAGACCCCAGTTGCATGAAGCGCTCAGGGCGCCTATTACAGCAAATATGTTAGAAAGTGGTCGATTAATTGCGTTTTCAACACTTCACGGACAGTTTCACCGAGGCCTTATTCACATAGATTCATTAACTTTGTTTCTCATTCCATCAGTAAATTTGATTGGGGATACTTTAATTGACGAGATGATTCTCCTGAATCTCACAAAACACCAGAATCGTAGCGCCCCTTTAATGTCTTGGAATCGCTTGCTCGGCAGCACTTGAAGGGTAATCTCGAGGACTGATTGGTCGGAAACAATTCCCATCTAACTTAATCCCAAATCAACAATTAAGCCAATTTCTTAATCACTTCCAAATGTATCATTATTTGTTTCTAAACATTAATCTTGAAAAGAAGTGTACCACTGTATAGATGATCACCTTCAATATAACAAGCCGTGAATTTAAGTTTGACTTGTCCACATCGCAAGTAAAATACGACCAGCGCTGGTACCCTTTTAGGTGTGGAATTGGCATCCGGTCAGAATGGGCATGTCTGGAAACGTTTTAATGTATTGTCAAAAGTACAGTATCTTTCTATAATCTTTATCAGAAACGTTATACCGTAAATTACTTACACTCCATTATATGGTCCATATGTCATTCTAATTCAATAACAATTCGGTTACACTTAAACCAATCTAAATAAATCTAGATCAGTTTTTATTTTATATTAGGTTACACCATTATTAACATAATATAGAACATTCGATCTAAATCATTTAGATTGTACTTGCACATTCGTATCATTGATGCAAACAATCACATGAGACACAGCAGCGAAGCGCGAGTCGACCCATAGTACAGTAGTAAGTACACATGCGTTAGATTGGTGGGTTGGTAGGCGTCTCGTCTGTTCAATCGATTCCATACCTTGACAAAACAACGGTGACCTATAACATGTTATACCGGAGATGTCATTCATACCACACTAAACTGAAAACAGAATCTACTTACTCTGATTACGGACTTGAAATACTAAGTCCGTGCTCGGATGAGGCCGGACCTTTATCCATCTCAACCGGATATCCAATGAACAATTCTTTTGATATCCAGCTTAACATGTCGAAAAACTCGAAGTTCCCCTGGGACTTTGATAATGTCAAGGTCACCAAAATCTAATCAGTCCTTTGTCTTCGCTTGGAGAAGCTGTGTGTAAGTTATTAAGAGAATCCAGCGAATGGTTCTTGAAATATACCGCAGGCAAGGGTAATTGACAAAGTCTCGTTGTGACCTTGAAATGATGATCAAGGTCACAAAACGTAGGTACATTACCCTCCCTATGGTGAACCCATATGCAAAATATGAAAAAGAATCCAGTGAATATAACTTGAGTTATTCCAATTTGGACGTACGGACGGACGCAGGTTAATACTATATCCCCCGCTTAGTGTTAAACGAGCGGCGGGGGATAATAGAACCTTTAGTTGAAGCAGGGACATTATATACAGAATGTATATATATATATATAAGATACATACGGCAATAAATCACAGGCGGTCAATGGGACCGACATCGTGCTTTATGAGACAATAAAACATGCTCGTGATTTTAGACGACAGTTAGAGCGTCGCTTAGTAAATGACGTCATATTTTACGTCACTGTGATTGTCCAATGCTAGAGAATGTGTTCTACGACGGGAGGCATTAATATTTTCAAAATATAGTTTATGCAAACAACATTATATCTCCGCGATTTTTATAGAAAAGCGAGTAACTATTTAAGGGCATCTCATATAAGAAATAGAAGATTTTTTAAATACATTTCATCGACTTATTTCAGCGAATAAACGTGCTACTGCTCCTTTAAAGTCAAAATAAATATTATGATACACAATGGATGTATCTTTAAGTTTAAAACAAGATAGCATGACCATGGAATGGTGAGTCAAATATTATAAAGGTAAGTACTATAACATGCAACTTCCAACTTACTTACCCACCACGAGTTAGTTTCATTGATATCATCATAAATAACTCCCAAGTGCCATACTATATACAATAATAAAACAAATTCCAACTCAAAACACAGGGAATCTCCCTCCGCTAAGCATAACTCATGCCAGTCTTCATCTTTGGCTAATTTAAGTCTTGCCGCATTTCCTTAACTTTCCTGTTCGAGCATAGTGGCGCGACAGAAAATACGAGAAGGCTTTAATTAGCCAGTGATAGAGACTGGCGCGAGTTATACCTTGGCTTTAATTAGCCAGTGCTAGAGACTGGCGCGAGTTATACCTTGGCTTTAATTAGCCAGTGATAGAGACTGGCGCGAGTTATACCTTGGCTTTAATTAGCCAGTGATAGAGACTGGCGCGAGTCATACCTTGCAGGGGAAGATGGCTAAAACGTGTAGATTTAGGCATTTACTCTTACAGGGAAAATATTAATTACTAAGTGTAAAATCTTTCCCTTGTGGTTTCTGCATTTTCCCTATAAGAACCATTGGTGTAAGATAATGTTGAGAATCCAATGAACAATTCTTTTGATATCCAGCTTAACATGTCGAAAAACTCGAAGTTCCCCTGGGACTTTGATAATGTCAAGGTCACCAAAATCTAATCAGTCCTTTGTCTTCGCTTGGAGAAGCTGTGTGTAAGTTATTAAGAGAATCCAGCGAATGGTTCTTGAAATATACCGCAGGCAAGGGTAATTGACAAAGTCTCGTTGTGACCTTGAAATGATGATCAAGGTCACAAAACGTAGGTACATTACCCTCCCTATGGTGAACCCATATGCAAAATATGAAAAAGAATCCAGTGAATATAACTTGAGTTATTCCAATTTTGACGTACGGACGGACGCAGGTTAATACTATATCCATCGCTTAGTGTTAAACGAGCGGCGGGGGATAATAGAACCTTTAGTTGAAGCAGGGACATTATATACAGAATGTATATATATATATATATAAGATACATACGGCAATAAATCACAGGCGGTCAATGGGACCGACATCGTGCTTTATGAGACAATAAAACATGCTCGTGATTTTAGACGACAGTTAGAGCGTCGCTTAGTAAATGACGTCATATTTTACGTCACTGTGATTGTCCAATGCTAGAGAATGTGTTCTACGACGGGAGGCATTAATATTTTCAAAATATAGTTTATGCAAACAACATTATATCTCCGCGATTTTTATAGAAAAGCGAGTAACTATTTAAGGGCATCTCATATAAGAAATAGAAGATTTTTTAAATACATTTCATCGACTTATTTCAGCGAATAAACGTGCTACTGCTCCTTTAAAGTCAAAATAAATATTATGATACACAATGGATGTATCTTTAAGTTTAAAACAAGATAGCATGACCATGGAATGGTGAGTCAAATATTATAAAGGTAAGTACTATAACATGCAACTTCCAACTTACTTACCCACCACGAGTTAGTTTCATTGATATCATCATAAATAACTCCCAAGTGCCATACTATATACAATAATAAAACAAATTCCAACTCAAAACACAGGGAATCTCCCTCCGCTAAGCATAACTCATGCCAGTCTTCATCTTTGGCTAATTTAAGTCTTGCCGCATTTCCTTAACTTTCCTGTTCGAGCATAGTGGCGCGACAGAAAATACGAGAAGGCTTTAATTAGCCAGTGATAGAGACTGGCGCGAGTTATACCTTGGCTTTAATTAGCCAGTGCTAGAGACTGGCGCGAGTTATACCTTGGCTTTAATTAGCCAGTGATAGAGACTGGCGCGAGTTATACCTTGGCTTTAATTAGCCAGTGATAGAGACTGGCGCGAGTCATACCTTGCAGGGGAAGATGGCTAAAACGTGTAGATTTAGGCATTTACTCTTACAGGGAAAATATTAATTACTAAGTGTAAAATCTTTCCCTTGTGGTTTCTGCATTTTCCCTATAAGAACCATTGGTGTAAGATAATGTTGAGAATCCAATGAACAATTCTTTTGATATCCAGCTTAACATGTCGAAAAACTCGAAGTTCCCCTGGGACTTTGATAATGTCAAGGTCACCAAAATCTAATCAGTCCTTTGTCTTCGCTTGGAGAAGCTGTGTGTAAGTTATTAAGAGAATCCAGCGAATGGTTCTTGAAATATACCGCAGGCAAGGGTAATTGACAAAGTCTCGTTGTGACCTTGAAATGATGATCAAGGTCACAAAACGTAGGTACATTACCCTCCCTATGGTGAACCCATATGCAAAATATGAAAAAGAATCCAGTGAATATAACTTGAGTTATTCCAATTTTGACGTACGGACGGACGCAGGTTAATACTATATCCATCGCTTAGTGTTAAACGAGCGGCGGGGGATAATAGAACCTTTAGTTGAAGCAGGGACATTATATACAGAATGTATATATATATATATAAGATACATACGGCAATAAATCACAGGCGGTCAATGGGACCGACATCGTGCTTTATGAGACAATAAAACATGCTCGTGATTTTAGACGACAGTTAGAGCGTCGCTTAGAAAATGACGTCATATTTTACGTCACTGTGATTGTCCAATGCTAGAGAATGTGTTCTACGACGGGAGGCATTAATATTTTCAAAATATAGTTTATGCAAACAACATTATATCTCCGCGATTTTTATAGAAAAGCGAGTAACTATTTAAGGGCATCTCATATAAGAAATAGAAGACTCGTTGTTGTGCTTTATCGTAGAATATAAGATACCCACGGCATTAAAACACAGGCGGTCAATGGGACCGACAGCGTGCTTTATGAGACAATAAAACATGCTCGTGATTTTAGACGTCAGTCTGAGCGTCGCTTAGCAAATGACGTCACATGTTACGTCACTTTGATTGTTCAATGCTAGTGAACGTGTTCTACGACGGGAGAAATTAATATTTTAAAAAAATATATATATACAAACACCATAATATCTGCACGGCTTTTATATAAAAACGAGTAACTGTTTAAGGGCATCTCATATAACAAATAGAATACTCGTTGTTGTGCTTTATCGTAGAATAAAACATAGCAGAGAGCATAAAACACTCAGGGCTGCGCCCTTCGTGTTTTATGCTCCCTGCTATGTTTTATTCAACGATAAAGCACGCCAACTCGTCTTCTATTTCTTAAATAATAGATAGAATGTCGCTGGTTGAAGTACTGGCCTTTGGCAAAAAACACAATCACAATCCTGCAATAGGTGTCAATTTCTACAAACTTGATAATCTCGCAAAGAACTACAAAATAATTAACGTTGAAAACATCGAGTATCGCCATGTATATGGAAAGGAAAACCAATAATGTAATCAAAATGTATGTCCTTACACCGGAAACGTTCCCCGTAATTAATCTATTTGGTATTAATACTGGAATTCTCAGTGTTGTATCAATTAATAGCCAGACGCTGGAGTGAATATTTTAGCGTAGAATTCCTACGTGTAAGTAAACTCAAGTAGAAACCTATTACAATGGTGCATCTTCTCCATAACCGTATAGGTTTGACGCTCTATAGAAATGTTCATCCTTAAATATCTACCATTATGCTGTACTACACCTAAGTTAGTCAGCTATTCCAAAGGGGGAAAGTGGTCGTTGTCATAGTGACGCCTTTATCTTAGTAACCAGCTCGACCCAGAAATCATCACCATCCGCGTAGGCAATCGGCTTGTAAGCTTCAAGAAACGATATTGCCTCGGGAGGAAGACTGTCCGCGTTCAACATCTCCATAGCAACCGGTAGTACTATATCCTGACGAGTCTCTAGACCGTGAAGCACGGCCATATTGAATTCCAGTTCGCGATCTCTCGACTTAAAGAAATCGTTCGTCAGGAGTGCTAATGTCTTCCTTGTTCCTAGAACAGCCTCTTCAATAACTTCCCTCATTGGGCGACCACTCAGAAAGTAGATCTCACTCACTAAACAGCTAATTCCGTTCTGCTCCAATCGTTCAAGTAGCTCATCCTGCACGAACCTCCGCCATCTTGGTTCGTCCTCATCGTATGAGATGAAGACGTCAAGCAACTGCTCGACCGGAAGTGGGTGTCCGAGAGAGTTGAAGGGGCTGACCCGTTTCCTGCCGATGTAATAGAGGTATCGGAGCCGCCATCTTTTGTAGTAGAGAGCCCCGGACAGACTGATAGCCATCAAGACACATACAAACACGATAAGGACTAGGGTGAACATGTTCTCATTGTTGCAGTGGAACCAAAGCATTGGTAATATCTCGTGTACATCTGATAACTTAATCACCGAATAGTCTCTGAGTATACAGGTTGTATGGTTCAAGTCCTTGATATTAACCTTTGTTTCCGTCACCCATGTAACAAAGTATAACGTATCACATCCACACCGTAGGAGAGTATTTCCAGTGATATCCAGGGACACCTCAGTAAACTGTGATATCTCGTCTAAATCACGACATAGATTTGGGTCAAGGCCTACTAATTCGTTTTTTGATAGATCTAGAAATCTCAAGCCAATCATGTGACCTATCCGTACCGAAACTGAAGAGATTGAATTTTCACTGAGATCTAAATACTTCAAGTTTCTTAAATCCTTGAACAGTTTTTCTGGGAGAGTGCCAAGACGGTTTCGTCTCAATCCCATATATCTCAGGTGTGTTTGCGATGAGAAAGTCTGCCCGTCGACATCAAGTGCCAAGGCGTAGCCGAGGTTGTTGTCGTGGAGATACAGGTGGGTGAGGCGAGGCATATCGGACAGGAACAAAGGGTTTATGTCATTGCACTGATTGGAGGACAGATCAAACACCTGGAGATTATGCAGACCGTATACTGGCCCCCCGAAACAGTACAGCCGACCGTTTGACAAGTTCAGAAACTGGAGGTTGTTTATGGGACCGAATTTTATAACTGGAAGAGCGTATCCCAGTTTGAGAGAGTCGGCAATGATTGTGTGAAGACTGTCTGGTAGAGGTATAGGGAAGGGAACACCTGTGTATGCAGTATCTCCCACAGAGGTTTCGCATGTTATTGATCCAACCTTTTTAGAATTCAGTCTTCCCGAAAACATTTCAAGGCTCAAAGTTTTGGCGCCAAACTGAAAATCTCCTCTGACTTTCTCTGTGACATTAGATGACAAATTGATACGACTCCTTGTATCTTGGTTTAAGGAATTATCGCAATATTGACTTTGTCCTTGAATGATTCGCTCAGATGACAACGCTTTGCTGCTGTGCATTTGCAAACCAATGTCAATTATTTTGATGTTTGGTTTAAAAAAGAACCTCGTTAGGAAATCAGCGGCTACGAGTCGGTTATCACGTACCGACATAGACTCCAACGTGTAGGGTAAATACGCGATTGCTAAAGGATCGATGCAAACAATCATATTGTGCTCCAAAACAATCTCTGTTATATTTGTCTTGGACAGATGCTGAAAATATTTTCCGTGCAGGGTTCCGAGATGACCCCTCGGGCTTATCGTCGTTAGATTGAGGACTTTTAGCGAGGTGTATTTGAACCCTGCTGATCCAACCATGAAATTGTCAAAGGTTAATCCGTCGTTTTCCTTAAGGTCAAGCACTTCTAATGTTGGTATATATTTTAACGCAAGAGGCTGAATACCGGTGATAGAACATCTTGAAACATTTAGGATTAATGGACGCTGTGTTGCAATGTTGAATAATAACGCCCCCGTGATATTGCTTATGTCACAATGACCTTCGTATCCATTAAAATCCAGTTCCCGGAGATTAGTCAGATTTCTAAAGCCAGGGCCAAGTGGTTTATCCAACAACCCGTCCATCTGCAAGTGTTCTAAGCTGGTCACGTAACCTAAGGCAACATCCGGGTAACCTGTATTTGGACCTGTGCTGCCAGCAGCAGTGTTGTTGTTGATTTTTAAAGTTTTAAGGTTATGTAGATCCTTGAATACATCATCAGGATAGGAAATATTATTCATCGCGAGTTTATTTCTTGCCAAGTTTAAATATACTAAGGATTTCAAACCAAAGAACACGCGACCTTCTAGCAATGCAATGTGGTTGAAAGAAAGGTCAAGGTTTTTCAGGAAAGACAACTCCTGGAATGTGTTATTTGGAATGGTTGAGATATTGTTATGACGGAGAATCAATATGGTCACATTGGTTGGAATGTCTGCAGGGACAGTCGTCAAGTCTCCACCAGAACAGTCCAGAGTTACGTCCCCTTGATTGTCTTGAGAAAACTGACACCCTTGCGGCAAGGCTCGCCCACCAGTTACCATGACACAGATGGCAAATACTAAGATCATGATGATATGCCCTGTAGATTAAACGATGTTTATCTTTTTATCGGTGTTAGTACAACGATTTCATCGTAGAATGGGGATGGTGAAATATTCAACTCAAATTCCATTCCCTTCTGCCATGTTCCAACAATTTGCATGTGACGCGGGGAAGATAGTCTTGAGCGTGGTCTTGTATGAACCAGTTTTATTTCTGAAAGCAGAAACATGAATTTCAATTTTATTTATCAATCAAAGGGTTATTTCTTATAATTTTAGTCTGGCGATGATTACAATCTTTTGAGAATTCATGGCTTGAATAAGACCAGATGAAGCTGATATTATTTAAGTTAAAATCATCAATATCAGAAACGTGCAATATGTCTGGCTCGTTTGAACATGAAATGCATACCAAACTATATATATGAAACCAAGGTTATTCAATGAAAACGTACACATGTTGAAATCTTACAAATCCATCACTATCAAAATGACACTTTACAGTTTGATGTATGTGAAGCATAAGGGACGATCTTTACTTACCTAGTAAAAACCTCCTATGCTTACTTCAATCCATTCTCTTTCCACAGAGGTTACTCCTTCAGATTTCCGATCCTAGCCTCTGTTCAACTAGGCCTGAATTCGCTGGCTCGAATGTGTCATATAACACCGACGAACTATTTTCGGTATTTGTCTCTGATTTGGTCTTCTTTCTGTATCAGCATGTTTATGATCAATTGTTTTCACAAAATAAAAAAGCATATTTCGAGGAAACACATTAAACGAGAAACTGTTTATCCTGTAAACGTTTGACGTGTCATTGGCAAATGTCACTTTACAACGGCGTCGCTGACTGTACAACTAGATTCAAATGCAATCAATCCGGAGTCTCCGTTTTCTGGAGGGGAATTCAGGCCTAGTAGAACAGAAGTACCGGTAAGGATCGGAAATCTGAAGAGAGTAACCTCTGTTGGAAGAAAATGACTTTCATCAAAACCGCAAAGTATCTAAAGGTTTCGCAAATATGATCCTGACAAGCACACAGCTGTGAATTAACATAGTGTAAAAATAGAGCCATGGGCTATGTAGTTCATCGGGGATTACATTGTTTGTTGTTGACGACTGAAATAGATTGTTCTCAATATAATGCACAACCCCTAGCCTTGAAAAATTGCAGTCTTGAAATTGTCAGTGCATAACAAAAACATGACTGGACACTAAATTGTTACAAAAGGGGTTGTCTAAGTATCACAACTTGCAAAGATATGGAAGATAAGGTGATCCTCCCAATTAAAATAGAATAAACATATTCCCCAAATCATCAAACAAAATGGTATAACATTTTGAGAGAAACAATACAAACCCCTTCTCAAGTGGGTATACTGTATTAATGAATCCTACTTATAAGTGGACAAATTATTTACAAAGACCTGACCAAAACCCAATGAACATTTTTTCACAGCCCTTTACACATTGAGAGCTCCTGATCGACGGACGACGGTCTATGCCATAAACAAATCTGGCCTTTCAGGACTTATTTCCATGGAAACAGTTAACTCTACAAATGGAACCATTGGCTTTGTAGCTCACAAGACTTTGCATGATACATCACCGACGAGCTGAACTATTTCGTAGAAATTCCTAAATGTTACGTCATCAGTCAGGCATTACATTCATTGATCGTACGCTCGGTTTACGTTGATCAAAATATCAAGGGAAAAAAATGATAGCTATATAAGAACCTTTATTAATAGGAGATTACCATTACATTAAAAATACGTATCTGTTACGTCACGAAGAAATATGAAAGTACATGCATTCACTTTTACACATGAACGCATAACAAAAGAGAAATTTGCGAAAAATGCAGTCCCATAAATTAGGTTGACAGACTACAGTCGATTAGAATTCAGTTACAGGCCCGTGCAGTCGACGTACATAGAATATGTCAAAGTAATAGAAACGTGATTGCTTACCATTGTCTACACATGCTTTCTATGCCATCATAATTGGTGATACACATCCTCGCCATCATGTATATGATGGCGTTGAAACAGTCTAAATGTGAGGGGAGGGGCGCAAGAGTTCCTACGCCTTTGTCTATCCGAGGAATTAGATGTGATATATATATACGTCTTTGGTCTATCATACCCGCATCGGGGTGCGTGTGTTAATGCAACAGTTAAACACAACATGTCCATGTGGAGTCCAGCGTGAATGTACACTAACATATCATAGTATATAATAGCATATCATTGTGCGCAATTGTGACCTCTATACCTTCGCCTTAGTTGCTGATCAGGTTCTGTAAACTCTATTTTGGGGTGGTGTTCGACCCTCTTCTCTCTATTCCTTTTTGATTTTTTTTTGCATGGAAAATTCGATACTGAGCTGCTCTAATGGTTCCCGGATATCCACTCAATGTATGAAGCGATCCGTGCTTGTACATCTAGGAATACTTTACCGCTCTTACTGAATACTGTATTAGCTCAATAGACGGTATAAATAGACGCCGATATAACAGACGCAGTGGTTAGGTGATATTAGGCAAACGGGTTCTGTTTGACAGTGTTTGTACGTTTTTGTTATTATAAACTTCAGCCTCTAATAGACCCCAGTTGCATGAAGCGCTCAGGGCGCCTATTACAGCAAATATGTTAGAAAGTGGTCGATTAATTGCGTTTTCAACACTTCACGGACAGTTTCACCGAGGCCTTATTCACATAGATTCATTAATTTTGTTTCTCATTCCATCAGTAAATTTGATTGGGGATACTTTAATTGACGAGATGATTCTCCTGAATCTCACAAAACACCAGAATCGTAGCGCCCCTTTAATGTCTTGGAATCGCTTGCTCGGCAGCACTTGAAGGGTAATCTCGAGGACTGATTGGTCGGAAACAATTCCCATCTAACTTAATCCCAATTGAACAATTAAGCCAATTTCTTAATCACTTCCAAATGTATCATTATTTGTTTCTAAACATTAATCTTGAAAAGAAGTGTACCACTGTATAGATGATCACCTTCAATATAACAAGCCGTGAATTTAAGTTTGACTTGTCCACATCGCAAGTGAAATACGACCAGCGCTGGTACCCTTTTAGGTGTGGAATTGGCATCCGGTCAGAATGGGCATGTCTGGAAACTAAGGCTGAGTATCATGGGAAATCTCACGATACGATATGTATCACGATACAGACAGGCGATACAGAATGTATCACGATACATTGTTTAAAGTATTGTTTCATGCATATTTTGTGAAATTTTCAAGATGGTGGAAATTTTGTGTTATGAGATGATCGAAAATCAAAGATTAAAACATTTTTTTTCTTCTAAAAACAGTTATTTATGAATCAGATTGCTTCATGCTTACTGTAGTTACTGTTACTGCACAACACTAGCTGGTTTTATAGTGTTCACTTTGTTTATCTTTTCATTTTTAAGTAAGTGAAATCTATTTTTAGTGTATCACAATACAGGAACCTCACGATACAATAATCACGATTTCCCAAGCTACGATTGTATCGTAGGTATCGATGAATCGTTACAGCCCTACTGGAAACGTTTTAATGTATTGTCAAAAGTACAGTATCTTTCTATAATCTTTATCAGAAACGTTATACCGTAAATTACTTACACTCCATTATATGGTCCATATGTCATTCTAATTCAATAACAATTCGGTTACACTTAAACCAATCTAAATAAATCTAGATCAGTTTTTATTTTATATTAGGTTACACCATTATTAACATAATATAGAACATTCGATCTAAATCATTTAGATTGTACTTGCACATTCGTATCATTGATGCAAACAATCACATGAGACACAGCAGCGAAGCGCGAGTCGACCCATAGTACAGTAGTAAGTACACATGCGTTAGGTTGGTGGGTTGGTAGGCGTCTCGTCTGATCAATCGATTCCATACCTTGACGAGACAACGGTGACCTATAACATGTTATACCGGAGATGTCCATCATACCACACTAAACTGAAGACAGAATCTACTTACTCTGATTACGGACTTAAAATACTAAGTCCGTGCTCGGATGAAGCCGAACCTTTATCCATCTCAACCGGAAATATGCTCAGTCGTGGGTGACCCAGATAATTATGGAAGCGCTTCGACGAATACGTCGCGCATGCGGAGGTATTATAAACAAGTCTCCAATGTCGAGTCGTAATATTGGTGGGTGAGCGACTGCTAACACAGCTTGGAAGCTTGGACTATCTGATGTTAAATGTAACGTTCATTACGTAATAACCGTAAAAAAATAGAGCCATGGGCTCTGTAGCTCATCAGGATTTGATTTATTATCTAAGGTTGAATATCTAAGTTATCTCAAGTAATACATTGTTAACAAGCAAAAAATAGGTTTTTAGATCATGACCCCTGTGACCCCATTTGGAGTCACGGGGTCATGAAATCTACAATTTAGAATCCCCATTGGCCAAGGAGTCTGCACACAACTTTTCAGCTCTCTAGATCTTTTGGAACTTGAGAAGAAGATATGATAATAGGTTTTTAAAGATGTGACCCCTGTGACCCCATTTGGGGTCAGGGGGTCACAAAATCTACAATTTAGAATCCCCAAGGGCCAAGGAGTCTGCACACAACTTTTCAGCTCTCTAGACCTTTTGGAACTGGAGAAGAAGATGAAAATAGGTTTCTAAGGGTGTGACCCCTGTGACCCCATTTGGGGTCACATGGTCACAAAATCTACAATTTAGAATCCCCATTGGCCAAGGAGTCTGCACACAACTTTTCAGCTCTCTAGACCTTTTGGAACTGGAGAAGAAGATGATAATAGGTTTTTAAAGATGTGACCCCTGTGACCCCATTTGGGGTCACGGGGTCATGAAATCTACAATTTAGAATCCCCATGGGCCAAGGAGTCTGCACACAACTTTTCAGCTCTCTAGACCTTTTGGAACTGGAGAAGAAGATGAAAATAGGTTTTTAAGGATGTGACCCCTGTGACCCCATTTGGGGTCATGGGGTCACGAGATCTACAATTTAGAATCGCCATGGGCCAAGGAGTCTGCACACAACTTTTCAGCTCTCTAGACCTCTTGGAACTTGAGAAGAAGATGATAATAGGTTTTTAAAGATGTGACCCCTGTGACCCCATTTGGGGTCACGGGGTCATGAAATCTACAATTTAGAATCCCCATGGGCCAAGGAGTCTGCACACAACTTTTCAGCTCTCTAGACCTTTTGGAACTGGAGAAGAAGATGAAAATAGGTTTTTAAGGATGTGACCCCTGTGACCCCATTTGGGGTCACGGGGTCATGAAATCTACAATTTAGAATCCCCATGGGCCAAGGAGTCTGCACACACTTTTTCAGCTCTCTAGACCTTTTGGAACTGGAGAAGAAGATGAAAATAGGTTTTTAAGGATGTGACCCCTGAGACCCCATTTGTGGTCACGGGGTCACGAGATCTTCAATTTAGAATCCCCATGGGCCAAGGAGTATGCACACAACTTTTCAGCTCTCTAGACCTTTTGGAACTGGAGAAGAAGATGAAAATAGGTTTCTAAGGATGTGATCCCTCTGACCCCATTTGGGGTCATGGAGTCACGAGATCTACAATTTAGAATCCCCATGGGCCAAGGAGTCTGCACACAATTTTTCAGCTCTCTAGACCTTTAGGATTGGAGAAGAAGATGAAAATAGGTTTTTAAGGATGTGACCCCTGAGACCCCATTTGTGGTCACGGGGTCACGAGATCTACAATTTAGAATCCCCATGGGCCAAGGAGTATGCACACAACTTTTCAGCTCTCTAGACCTTTTGGAACTGGAGAAGAAGATGATAATAGGTTTTTAAAGATGTGACCCCTGTGACCCCATTTGGGGTCACGGGGTCACGAGATCTACAATTTAGAATCCCCATGGGCCAAGGAGTATGCACACAACTTTTCAGCTCTCTAGACCTTTTGGAACTGGAGAAGAAGATGATAATAGGTTTTTAAAGATGTGACCCCTGTGACCCCATTTGGGGTCACATGGTCACAAAATCTACAATTTAGAATCCCCATGGGCCAAGGAGTCTGCACACAACTTTTCAGCTCTCTAGACCTTTTGGAACTGGAGAAGAAGATGATAATAGGTTTTTAAAGATGTGACCCCTGTGACCCCATTTGGGGTCACGGGGTCATGAAATCTACAATTTAGAATCCCCATGGGCCAAGGAGTCTGCACACAACTTTTCAGCTCTCTAGACCTTTTGGAACTGGAGAAGAAGATGAAAATAGGTTTTTAAGGATGTGACCCCTGTGACCCCATTTGGGGTCACGGGGTCATGAAATCTACAATTTAGAATCCCCATGGGCCAAGGAGTCTGCACACAACTTTTCAGCTCTCTAGACCTCTTGGAACTTGAGAAGAAGATGATAATAGGTTTTTAAAGATGTGACCCCTGTGACCCCATTTGGGGTCACGGGGTCATGAAATCTACAATTTAGAATCCCCATGGGCCAAGGAGTATGCACACAACTTTTCAGCTCTCTAGACCTTTTGGAACTGGAGAAGAAGATGAAAATAGGTTTTTAAGAATGTGACCCCTGTGACCCCATTTAGGGTTATTTGGAGCACAGTGGTGTAGTGGTTAGCATGCTTGCCTCTCACGCCAACGGCCCGGGTTCGAATCCCGGTGGAGACACCAAACATTTGTGACCTGGGTCTTACACTGTGTTGTGCCCCTGGGCAAGGCACTTCATCCACATTGCACTCGGTCCACCCAGCTGTTTAAATGGGTACCTGAACACGGGAGGTACGGATCTATATGGTCGCGCGGAGCGCTTAGTAGCTGCACCGAAAGTACAATTCCTTCAGGGTAATAATTGTACCGCCATTGAGCAGTGCATTGAGCACTGGATAATAGGCGTTAAAATGTATATTATTTATTATTAGGGTCATGGGGTCAAGAGATCTACAATTTAGAATCCCCATGGGCCAAGGAGTCTGCACACAATTTTTCAGCTCTCTAGACCTTTTGGAACTGGAGAAGAAGATGAAAATAGGTTTCTAAGGATGTGACCCCTGTGACCCCATTTGGGGTCATGGAGTCACAAGATCTACAATTTAGAATCCCCATGGGCCAAGGAGTCTGCACACAATTTTTCAGCTCTCTAGACCTTTTGGAATTGGAGAAGAAGATGAAAATAGGTTTTTAAGGATGTGACCCCTGAGACCCCATTTGTGGTCACGGGGTCACGAGATCTTCAATTTAGAATCCCCATGGGCCAAGGAGTATGCACACAACTTTTCAGCTCTCTAGACCTTTTGGAACTGGAGAAGAAGATGAAAATAGGTTTCTAAGGATGTGACCCCTCTGACCCCATTTGGGGTCATGGAGTCACAAGATCTACAATTTAGAATCCCCATGGGCCAAGGAGTCTGCACACAATTTTTCAGCTCTCTAGACCTTTTGGAATTGGAGAAGAAGATGAAAATAGGTTTTTAAGGATGTGACCCCTGAGACCCCATTTGTGGTCACGGGGTCACGAGATCTACAATTTAGAATCCCCATGGGCCAAGGAGTATGCACACAACTTTTCAGCTCTCTAGACCTTTTGGAACTGGAGAAGAAGATGATAATAGGTTTCTAAGGATGTGACCCCTGTGACCCCATTTGGGGTCATGGGGTCACGAAATCTACAATTTAGAAACCCCATTGGCCAAGGAGTCTGCACATAAAATTTCAGCTCTGTGGAGTCATTGGTTCTGGAGAAGAAGTCGAAAAAGCGAAAAGTTTACGGATGGACGGACGGACGGATGGACGGACGCCGGACACCATGCCATGCCATAAGCCCATCGGGCCTTTCAGGCCTGATGAGCTAAAAAGTTCTTGTTACAACAGTACTTGTCATCCCGTCTCAGGGCAACTTCCCAACACAAGGCCTAAACTATTGCCAGTCTCCATTGCATGATTGAAACCTTGCAGTATTTCCCTCGCTTTTCCGTGTTAAGATAGTGGATTGCTGCACCTGAATGCAGAGTGCTGGCGAGTTAACCCTTGTAAATTTGGAAGTTGGTCTCAGGGTAAAACGTACATTCTCCCGCTCCACTGAATATATTGCCTTATTAATCTGAACTGTTTTGCTTCTCATGTATATATATATACTTCAAGCTCGAAAATGTAATCGTATTAATTATATAAACATGTATTTTCCAACTAGAAGAAATCTCAAGAAAATTAGTCTTGTAGAAGTCAAGAACAAGTCGTTGTCCACAAAAAAAAGCCACTGGCTCTGTAGCTCATCGTATTTTAAAAGGATACATTATAAATAAGCATGATAATTCAAATCCTGCAGATGTAGTCGTCAGAAGATTAACAATTACAACTTATCCGAATTAGCCAAAGAGACACGTGTGTTGAAAACAACCATTACTAATACCAGCATCGCTCGCAACGTGCCAGGAGATAGAAAACATGGAAACATGTATGAGCTATGTATTTTGAAGCTGTTATATCCCTTTGGTAAGCACAAATGATCTCTGAAACGTCCTTTAAAATGTAGTGAAACTATAATGTGTACCTAACTGTTATTCAAATATCATTTTATAGCAATAAACACATGGGTCATGCATTTTGTGTACTGTACTGCTTCTAGCATCTAGCGACCGTACATCGTCGATCTGCAGAAAACCACCCATTAACGACAAATTGAAGAACTTAATTAATGCTTACTGGTATGAAGGCATTTAGAAACCTATTAGAAGCAAAACAGTTCAAATCAATAAGGCAATATATTCAGTATATTTCTTAATATTAGATGTAAACACGAACAGAGCACCGACTGTAGAGAGGGTTTGAATGAGCAATTTACGTCTACATACGAGTCGTAATTAATAGTTCTTAAGTTAGTTAGTGTATTTTGTTTACTAAACATGTAAACATACACTTTACAGGGCATTGGGACTTACATCATCGACAGGTTATGTATTATTTGAGAGTTTAGAAATAAAACATACCTCCACTTTCGATATCGAATATTTCAGTTTTCAAGTACATTTTGTTCTTGAGAAGATGAAACTAGTTTTTTTTAGTGGCCCTAGTCACCATTAAAATGTATTGTCCCCATTATCTAAGGGGTCTTTACAGAGGATTTTCTCTTTTTAGAGCTTTTAATTCTGAGATACGACAATACGTTATTAGGTCATGACCTCTTGGATGCTTTTTTGGGGCCACACCAACAGTCATTTAGTAAACAAACTTTTATCCCTATCAGCTAGAGGTAAGTAAACAAGATCCGCGTTCTAGGACTTTTTGTACTGGTAAAGATGATGAAAATAGGTTTTAGGCTTCCGACTCCTGTGGTCCGCAATTCATTTTGACAATGGTAGTGTTCGAAGGAGGCACAACGATCGCTGGCGCACTTTTAACAGATTCCTTTCTCTCAGGGCTTTGCGAATATTCACACATCCTTGCTTTGTCCTTAATTAAAGGAGTTACGATGATAGCAGCCTAATGTTTTGGGGGCATAAACTCCATATAACCAATGATATGAAACAAAGACAAACCAAATGTTAGTCACTTTATTGGGGTAGAAAATACAGATCCATATGTCCACTTGAACACACAACAACTTTCACCATAAGTAGTGTCTGTACACACGAGTTGGCCAATTGTTAAATCTTCTAATGAAATGTTCTAAAATAAGTTTAATTACCCTAAACATCGGGTGCATTGGATGACCAATATGGCAGAGACAGGTAGTGACATTTGGAACCGAGAACACAGTACCGAGAATTCAGAGTTTCAGAAAATTCACCTAGGATTTAACAGTTGTTTTAAACGAAACATAATGTAAATGGGAAAAAACTTGAATTACAGCATGTTATAACGAGAGTTGTGCGTCATGGAAGCGAGTCACAGTTAGAGACCCATGTATCTATTCGAAATATAAAACATTCCATTTCTTACATATGTTTGTTGATTCCGGTGATTCGAAATTCAACTACTAGTGTATCCATCCCAAGCTAATGAACAAAGTATCCATGTAGTTGCGACAACATGTCGACAACATGTAAGATTTATTAATCTTGTGAAATGATCATCAATGCTATTAACATGGAGGATAAAGATCCCCCCTGAAATATTTACATGTCAATCTGATGAATCCTGTGGGTGCCACCTTGAAAATGTCTGGATCCTTCTATGTAGTAACTTCGAGATGTGTCACGATCATTATAAAGGACCAAGCTATTTATATTTCTTTCTAAATGCTATCCAAAAATATTTTACTTTCAAAATTAGTGTCATAATTCATGAAATACACTACTTGGATAAAAAGCCCTTTAAACGTGATGAGCAAAACATTACCATAAAACTTGAATCTGGGTTCATTTCGTGAAAATACAAACAGCACAATTGTACAATGTTTAAGATCTCGCAAGCGTATTATGTACAACAACACATTAAGGTGAGGTGAGTTGGGGTTAAACTCCGCTTTCAAGAGCATTTCAGTTCTATTTTGGCTGCTAGTATTATAACAGGGAGAAAGCCTGCAATGCCATGGTGGCTATGCACTGCAGTGAAACCTGCAAGCATTGGCTGGGACTAGCAAACCATGGGTGGTATTGCGCTGAAATTCAGTGTAGCATTGCACCCAGACCTTACTGCATGTACAACTGTTCTCTACTGCAATGTTGACAAGCACTTGATCTGAAGCCAAACGTAACAGTTTGAGGACGATGGTTGATAAAACATAAGGTGTCACAGTGAATGTAGCACAAATGCATGATAACCCCGAATCTACCCGAGCTATGATGAACGATGAAGCAAGGCCTCCTCTGGGTAACCGTTGTTTGATGAGGTGTGACAATACAGAAAACAGTATATCTCAGTAGCAGTACCAATCTCAATAAACTCAGATATTACCGTATTCGCCGTTATAAGCGCCCAGGGCGCTTAAAAAATTGACTTGGGTGGGCGCTTATTAAAATGATGTGAGTGACGAACGAAAAATAAAGACTATTCACGTGGAACTGTGTTTAGGTTGTCTTTGATAATTGATACAGGCGTTCAAAACATACTTACACATTATCGAGTTGAAAATAACACATATTGCTGCTAAATGTATCCTTTAATTCCTCAAAGTTAAACAGAAACCACATTTTGATTATAATTTTATGCTGATAATTTAATTGCAATCGTAGTATCCTATCAACACAGTGCTATTTTTAGCCGTCACACGTTGGCATGAATTGTACATAACATACAATAACTACTAAACTAAAAACTTGTAATGCTTTTCAAATATTTTACACGTTTATATGTGATATTTTGAAACATACCTCAACATACAGATTTTGGTAACATTGAGCTGCATGGCTGTCTAAAACTACGACATTTAAAACAGAAAATGTGCATGTTGACAACAGTTCAGACCTCCCGGATAATCCATTTTCAACACAGGGGTGGCAATTGAAAAAAACTTCAAACAAATTTGATTATTGTTTCTTGGTTTGACAAATCTATTATCTTATTATTTTATATAAGTTTAGATTAAAATCAATCTTTATTTTCTATCAGTAATAATCGTTTAATATGTTATTGTGCTCTATCCTATTTGAACTATGCAACTCCTGTCACCCCCATACAAAAATAAACCAGTCCTCCTTCTTGGAGTATTGCATGGAATTAGGTCAACACCTTGATTGACGTTTCCTGTCTGAAATTGAAATTTCCTGTAAACTAAAGTTCAAGGGCTCTCGTCCGAAGGGGTTGTTGGATTGAATTTAGGTAAGTTGAATTTATTATTTAGTACCGCTGGTACATGGGCGGTTATTAGAGTTAATTGCAAAACCCTTTGGGGGGCGCTTATTGGAGCAGGGCGCTTATTACGGCGAATACGGTACTTTTCATAAATTCAACAGGTATGAATTCATATCGAATAGTACCAACATTTTCTTTGCCTTGTCACCGATTGGCTGACGAGGAAGGTTAAAAGACATGACCCCTAGCAAGCAATCTTCGGATCTTAACCAGCAAGATGAGTGTGATAAGTAAGATTTGATTGTTTAATTTGGAGCAATAGATACTTTGTAATCATACCACAATGTTCTTTTTCCTAGTCTTTAGGGTATATTGATAGAAAGTATAGTAAGAAAGAAACTGATTTTATTGCAAATATTTACAATTTATCGAGAATAAAGAAACACATTTCCCATCAGTTGAAGAATGACAATTATCATAGATCAATACAACACATACCTGGATGAGCATTTGAGTTTTTCAAAGCTTTGGTTCCAGATAAAGTGGCAGTTACCTGCAATCTACCACTATTGCGGCACTGAAAGAATTTTGAAATTATTCAGCAAGATTTTATATTCTAAAATTTTCTTAAAACATCCCATTTATATTTAGGTGCTCATATGAAATGACCACGAGGTGATATGGGGATATATCGCTAACCACTGCGCTATCCCACCCCCATCTGTAAGATATTGCTTCTGAGATATCAGATATCTCTAAAACCGATTCATCCTAATTGCTATTAGACTCAAACTCGTGCCGAACAATACTTCTTCAATTGGTTTAAAAGTATTGGCTTCTTTATTTGAGCAAAGTTTTGAAAATGTCTGTAACCTTAAAAGTGTTTGGAAATAGCAGTCAAACCTTTTTGATTTTTTTTATTCAAAATGAAGATAACTACATCAAAGGAAAGTTTGTCAACATATACACAATAAATGAAGACTTAGAGACCCAATGTCCATGTAATGTACAATGCCTTGAGAGGAAACACAGGCCGAGTTCATCGCACCAATAAATGACTTTCAGTGAATAACAAATCAGAACTTAACTACATGCCATCTAATGCATTCAGCCTTCGGAGATGTACCAGTTTATCAGAGGGGAACTACAATATGAAATAGTTTGTTTTACAGAACTTGATTTCACGTTAATGAAGTGGTAGTCTGGATTTCTGTCAATGTCAGGTTGATCAAGTGGTGGGCTGTTGGAAGAGTCAAGTATTGTTGACTGTTGGGTTTGAATCCCGAAGTACTATTGCAGACAGTGTGATCGCAGATGTTAATTAAAAAAAAATTCACAAATACTATGATACAATCAAATTCAGAAATTGTCACTCATGTGACATGTGTAACCAATTGTTTTGTTACCAGGACAGCAATGGCCAGACTATCGATGTTGTGTAGACCGGTCTACGTAAGACAAGCAGCACAACCTTTCTAGAAAACCAGAAGAGACGCCCGACCATGCCACTGTAGTAAGCAAACCATAGTCAAACCATGGTCAAACCATGGTCAAACCATAGTCAAACCATAGTCAAACCATGGTCATACCATGGTCAAACCATGGTCAAACCATGGTCAAACCATAATCAAACCATGGTCAAACCATGGTCCGACTAACTTGCTAGATGACAAAACAGGAGAACTGAGCTCAAAGTAATACATGGAGGAAGTTACTATGAGGTTGCTAAGGTTCCAGATAAACATTCTTACAACACACAACCTTTTTATCATCTTTAAAGCTAAGTTAGGAGAGTCCATTCCCTACTTCAGATATGTCAACGCAGTGTTGAGAAAGCAGAAGAATCCTTCAAATTGAAACATTGTTTCGTTCTCTTGTCAAATTGTTAAAAAATAATTTTTGGTTCTGTGACATGTTCATTCATTCTCCATAGTCGTTTACTCAAGCCATACCTTCCCACATAAGCTCTGTTACACTACAGTGATTTATTTTAATATGAATGATGAGAATCTGATCCATTGTGAAAACATGTTTGGTGCAGTAAGTAAGTTTCAAAGTGAGCACTCATCCCTATCTGTACACCATTGGGAAGACCATCTTCACAACATGACAGCCGTAGTGAAAAGATGTTCAACTCTTCTCGCTCCACTATTGACCTCATGGCTCATACTTTCTGTGCCAAGATTTGAGGATAATGCAGACTAATTGAATAGGCAGAAGACAGTTTTCAAAATGAACTTCTACGTCAACAAAATAGCAGCTGCGACCTATCGCATCTGGAAATGGAAATGGAATGCAGGTATATTGTAACAGAAGTTCTTTGGAAAGAAATGACTTGAGTACCCCCTGTTTGGAGAGAATGCACAATATTTTCCAGATGAGAGTTATATTTTCAAATGCAGACCAACATTAATCAGTGTGATCAATAACCAGGCCTCTGCCGTTATACAGCTATTAAAACACAGCTTTTTCTGATATAACGTCAATCATGAGTAATACTAATTACAAAAATCAATCATATTAAAAACTATGTTATAACTTAAAACAGCGCAAAAATCATACAACCTGATTTTTAAAACCTTTTATGGAAGTGGCAAGTCAAATTGTACAATTAAGATATGAAATACTTCAAATGATTAAAGCTTTTTACACACTCTCAGTCCATCCTTACTTCATCTGCTTTCTCATTTCCTGATTGTCAAACATTTTCCTATCAACAACTTAAAAATAACATTTTTTATTTCTCATTGTTCCTTTAAACAAAACATTTTAAGTAAGGTGTACATGAAATATTTTAATAAGTCCTTTACTGAAAATACTTAGATCACTTCAGTGTTTAGAAAGTGTCCAAAAAGACCAAATGACATTAGAAAATAACATTTTGCCGTCCACATCCAATCTGGGCAATGATGGAGATGACTAACACTGTACAATACAACCTTTACTGAGCATGGACTGAGAGTTTAGATCTTGTATCAAGCACTTGATGATGACTTTTGAATCAAGAACTTGTATCAAAGGATCTTGGATCAAGGATTTGATTACAACGGATCATGAATCAAGAACTTGACAAGAACGGATCTTGGATCAAGGATTTGATGATAATGGATCTTGACTCAAGAACTAAGGACAAAGGCCTTGAAT
Source organism: Gibbula magus (assembly GCA_936450465.1). Taxonomy (NCBI): domain Eukaryota; kingdom Metazoa; phylum Mollusca; class Gastropoda; order Trochida; family Trochidae; genus Gibbula; species Gibbula magus. Next base: position 47,322,836 of record OW388297.1, read on the forward strand.
CAGGAGCTTGAGGATAATAGCTTTTGAATCAAGAACTTGATAATAATGAATTTCGATTCAAGAACTTGACGAGGAACTTCTAGAGCGTCTGCGGCGACTGCGGCTACTGCTTCGACTGCTGCTGCTCCTTCTTCGACGAGACCTGGATCTACTCTTACTTCTTCTTCCTCGACTGACACTTCGCGATCGAGGCCTGAAATCAATTATTTACTCATAATTTCATTTATATATATATCTATTCAAGCATTAACCACAAATTGAATGAAATGATCTTATTATTATTATTTTTATCAAATTCTCTCCCCTAGCAAGTGAATGTGGATGTAAAACAAACCTTCTTCGTCTGATTGGGCTAGGTCTTCTGTACGAACGACTTCTGTGAATAAGAAACACATATTCAACATATTTAAGTTTCCATATTTAATCTCCTATATATAAAGAATATAAAGATATAGAGTTTATATAAACTATTCTTTATTCCGAGGAAGAGCTTTGTTTGTTTTAGATATTAACATTAATTTGTGAGCATTATAATCACTTTTAAGTTTTACACATTAAAGGTGCATCCATTGTGTTTCACAGCTTATACCCCCAGGAACATCCAGCCAACTGTTGCGTATGGACGTGGCTCTGTTATGGTATGGGGATGCCTGTCTCATGACTGCAAGCTGGATTTGGTCACCATCAGGGAGCTCAATACATCTGGGACGCGCTACAGCCGGTCGTTGTTATTCATTTCGATAACCATGCACTTGCTACATGACCACAGTACATGGACGACAACGCTCAGCCTTACCGATCACGTGCCGTTGTCGATTACATGCAAGCCAACGCAGTGACAACATTGACCTGGCCAGCAGTAAACCACGATCTTGGAACCCTCCAGTACAGAATTTACATGAGTTGGAGGCAGCTCTGCACGCTGAGTGGATGTTATTGACACAAGAACAGATCCGACGTCTGACTGGTGGCATGAGACGTAGGGTGCAGTGTGTCATCCGGATACGTGGCGGTCCTACCAGATACTGATCATTCTTATTGAACATGTACAGTAGGGTCTACAAAGAACATTTAGAAGTGACAATACCAACGGAATGTGTTTTGTTTCACTTGCAGCTCCATACTTTTGTGGGCATTGTTTCATGGGAAAAACAGCACCTGTGTAAACATGACGTCATCGCTATTTCTGACATACAGCTATATGAAAATATCAGGGGGTGCTTAACTTTTTTCTTTGTTTATATTATAATTACTAGTTTCCAATCAAAATCGAGGAACATCATCATACTTGTGCAGAAACCGAAATTACACGTTCCATTTACATGCACAGTAGTTATAAGACCTATTAAACATTATCAACTTAAAGTCTGTTGTAAATAAATTTCCAAATTCCATTTGACTAATTGACACTCGCCACACGGGAAGCATTATCCGTTTTTCGATCAGAAATCAACACTTTTACCTATATATTGTTGGTATACTGAGTCAAAATGGCAATTTTCGGCAACAGTCAGTACTTCTCGATAACATTACACAATTTATAGCGTTTAGCACATGTGACCCCAAACAACACAATGGATGTACCTTTAACAGTAAACATTCATTATTGACTGAGAAATAATAAGAAAAATTTCAACAAAATCAACATAATAAAGCACTCACCTGGAGCGAGACCTTGACCGCCGTCTCCTTGGTGACACAGATCGTCTGGGTCTTGGTGATCTGGATCTTGATCGTCTAAGTCTCCTTGGGGAACGTCTTGGTGACCTTGACCTTCTGATTGGTGATCGTCTAGGTGATCTTGACCTTCTGACTGGCGATCGCCTGGGTGACCTTGACCTTCGTGGGGATCTTGATCTTCTCGGAGACCTTCTCGGAGATCGAGATCTTCTCTGTGATCTTGATCTTCTCACTGGGGATCGTCTAGGTGACCTTGATCTTCTAGGAGACCTTGATCTCCGTGGTGACCTTCTCCTTGGAGATCGTCTCGGAGAACGTCTTGGTGATCTCCTAGATCTTCCAATGATCAATGGTGATCTTCTCCTTGGAGATCGAGACCTCCGTCTTGGTGACCTTGATCTCCGTCTCCATGGAGATCTTGACCTTGATCTTGATTTAGGTCTGCGCGGAGGTGATCGTCTAGGTGATCGTCTTGGTGATCTCTGAGGTGACCGTCTCCGTGTCTCTTGACGAGCTGCTGTTCTTTCCCTGCTGCTGGATCGTGGTTTTGCTTTGCTCTGTGGAGGACTGGACTTGTGGGAACTGGAAGACGAAGACCGTCTGCGCTGACGAGTGGCGGGTACAGGGGAGGAGGAGGACGAACTGTCTCTCCTCTCCTGGGGTTTGGCCGACGTTTGGGGGCTGCTCCTTTCCAAAAATTTGGGAGCCAGTTTGACAATCCTCTGATCGAGAGATGACTCTTTCTGGTTGTTTGACTTGGAAGGTTCCGGGGAACTGGATCTGCTGCTGTCTGATGAGTCCGCTCTGCGACCTTTGCGCTCGTCCTCGGAGGAAGAAGACTTGGATCTGTCTGGACTCCTTGGTCTATTCTCTGGGTTGCTGCTCCGAAACACGACCCGCTGCTCCGGCACCAGGTGCCGTCCTTCTTGTCTGCAAGCAAATAGAAACATTGGGGGCACTTGATTTGCACTATCCCGGGCATAGCCCACTATAGCCCACTATAGCCCGGTCATGTGACCGGGCTATCCGGGTGATCCGAGCAAACGAACCAAAACAAGTTGATTCGGGTTATTGTTATGGCAACCATCAGAGCCAACTTAGTTGCCCTGCAACTAATAATCGAACTTTTCTAAAGTGTTTGCGACAATGACAACAATATCTCGACAACAAAGAAGAATATTATTACTTCTGCTAGAAAAGTTTGCTACATTAGTCTTTCCCTTCATTACTCTTATAAATAATTGTAATGTAAATCTTTAGATTGAAAGATATACGATATTTTCAAAATTGCAAAAACGAGTTTGGTCCGTATGCCGCCATTATCGCCCGCGATAGCCCGCTCATTTGAAACCGGGTCAACCGGGCTACCCCGGCGGGCGATATTGAACACCCGCCCGCCTGAATCAAGTGCGTCGCCGCTTCACAACCGGGTTGCGGGCGACCCGGGCGATAGCCCGGCTGGCAAATCAAGTCCCCCCCATTGAGGGAACAAGATCTTATCTTATCTTATCAAGTTATTCAATCTCATTACTTACTTTTCATATTTTTTTATTTTCATCTGAAAATCTGGGAACATTTTATATTAGGGGAGAAAACATTTTTCATTTGAGAAGGATTGAGAGCATCACTTTTTTAACTCAAACTTTGCTGAATGATTGTAGGAGAATTTTTAAACCAACTAAATACATTCTTTTTTTTGATTCAATATTAATCAATTACAGGATTTTAAAAATTATGTAAAATTTGTAGAATGTTTACTCTAGTATAGAATTATTTATGTATAAAACAACACTTAGGTTGACATATCTTCTTTCAACACCTCACAAAAGACAATTAAGAGTACCTGGCAAGGTTCGACGCTGCCACGGCAATCTGATTAATTGCCGGCAATGGTGGCGTTCTAATTCGTGGCTTGGAATCATTTCTAGAGTTTTCTCGAAAAACCTGAAATCACACATTTACATAACATCATGTTGTGAAAATCAGTAGCGAAACATGGAAATACAGTGAGAGTTTCTTTACCGGACCATGTATATCTGCAAACCCGGTCATGCACACAAAAATATTTCGAATCGTCTCTATGGATTTCGCTTGACTGCACAACACACTTTCCAGACGATTTTCAACTGTAACCAAATCATGCAAATAAAGAGGGCCATTGTAAATTCATAAATTACAACTTATTTTAGAAACTGGAATGAGAAAAATCTCAACATTGACGATGTTATGGTCCAGATTATCACGTCTGTTTAATTCCATATTTACCATTCTGGTGACTCGTGTGTCATCATCCCGTTCTAAATCCTCTGGTTCCGGCGGGGGCTGCCATTTTACTCTCTCTTGCTGATGAGCAAAAACAATACATAGGATATACTGGACATTTGTTGTTTCACATGTGGCGATTGATGAATATACATGGTTTTCGACAACAACTGTAAAATGGTTTATTTACAATATTCCAAAAGTAATGCAAATGAGTATTTTATGAATGGATTGCCTTTCTTGATTACAGTCATCTTATGACATCATCCTGTCACTAGCAAAATAAAAGTTGAAACCTTAAGCATGAAAATTGTGCAATTAAAATTATTGTTTGCCAACCTCTGCTTTCTTAATTTCCTTCTTGTTTTCCTCTTCTGAGTTGGAAGACTCAGACGAACTTGACCGTGACCGTGACCTTTGAGCTGGTGAACTTGAAGAGCTGGATGACCTTGACCTTCTGGATGGAAGTGGGGGTGTTTGAGGTGGTCTGACTGGATTGGCTGCGACGGGGTGTTCTGAGCTTCCTTCAAGGTTATACTGTATCCTGCTGCCAACCTGACGGTCTAGAGGTCGCTGGGTCGCATGGTAAATACTGACTGGTGGGTGGGGCTCTCCAGGTAATGGGATTTCTGGGTACAGCGAGACTGTCTCCGTTCTGTCAGCAGACATTTTGAGTTTGTATTACAAAAAAACATAAAAAAGAGCCATTAGTTCTGTAGTTCATCTAGTTTTCATGATTTATTATCTAAGGTTGAAGATGGTCAAATAGTTTGTCAAAAATGGCTTAAACGTATAAATATAATAGCTAAGAAGGTGCCTCATGGAAGCAAAAGATTATTTTGGTCGCCCCAGCCCCATGCAATTACCCCTCCCCAGCCCCATGCAATAACCCCTCCCCAGCCCCATGCACTAACCCCTCACCAGCCCCATGCAATAACCCCTCACCAGCGTAACATCCCCACCCTAAAGCTAAAAAAATAGAGCCATTGGCTCTGTAGCTCATCAGGAATTCATTGATATATTATCTAAGGTTGAATATCTAAGTTATCTCAAGTAATACATTGTTGACAAGCAAATAAAAGGTTTTAAGATTGTGATTCTTATGACTCACAATTGAGGTCACAGGGTCACGAAATCTACAATTAGAATCCCTATTGGCCAAGGAGTCTGTACCTAATATTTCAGCTTTCCAGAGATTTATGTTCTGGAGAAGAAGATGAAAATAGGTTAAAAGGTCTTGACCCCTGGGACCCTATTTGAGGTCACAAAATCTACTTGACCTAGCTCTCTTGACCTTTTGGAACTGGAGAAGAAAATGAAAATAGATTTTTAGGGTCGTAACCCCTGTGACCCTATTTGGGATCACAGGGTCACGAAATCTACAATTTACAATCCCCATTGGCCAAGGAGTCTGCACACAACTTTTTAGCTCTCTAGACCTTTTGGAACTGGAGAAGAAGATGAAAATAGGTTTTTAAGGATATGACCCCGGTGACCCCATTTGGGGTCACGGGGTCACGGAATCTACAATTTAGAATCCCCATTGGCCAAGGAGTCTGCAAACAACTTTTCAGCTCTCTAGACCTTTTGGAACTGGAGAAGAAGATGAAAATAGGTTTTCAAGGATGTGACCCCTGTGACCCCATTTGGGGTCACGGGGTCACGGAATCTACAATTTAGTATCCCCATTGGCCAAGGAGTCTGCACACAACTTTTCAGCTCTGTGGAGTCATTGGTTCTGGAGAAGAAGTAGAAAATTAGAGCCATGGCCTCTGTAGCTCATCAGGAGATAATAAGTGGGGTATGTTATGGAGTGGACTTTATAGCAATGGTCAGATAATGGAATGTAGTAATAAGAATCTAGGTAGTGAAACGATTAAAGCAGTTTAAAAATATTTTGTTACCATAACTTTGCCAATCTGCTATATATATGTGTTGAAAGAGCAACACAAAGCTTGGAAATAAATTGCTGGTATCAAACATATAATAATGTGGTGGAGAGATCATACTATTTTTTAAGATCGTACACACATTATATAATAATGAATATACCGGGTACAATTCTTTGCATACAATTCACCACTGTAAGCTATTGCAATAATGGCCTGGGGCTGTAGAAGAAAATGAAAAAAAACTTTTTAGGTCATGACCCCTGCTAATTATTATCAAAATTGGTTACACATAAATCAACATTCGTTATGAATATCATACACCTTTGCATTATATTGTTTTAATTCTTAATTGCATTATGGCAATACCAACATTTATTACATAATGAATAGGAGCCTCAGTTTTTGAAAATCCCATTTCTCATAGGCTCCATTTCAATATTTGATAAAATGGTGATATTCTATGAATAAATTCTTTTTTAGAGTCAGTGGAAGACTAAAGCAGTCTCACGCACAGTCTATGATAACACAGTGCTGCACAGTAGTTTGAAGTAACCTGAAACCTCTGTGTAACTATCAGTTTTCATTCTTCTGCCATGAAGAGGTCAACACAATGCAATTACATAACATGCAGACACTGGACTCACAGCCAGTAAAATTTATATGTTAGATGCAGTTTTTCCTACAATTAATTATTTTTCTGTACTGGAGAAGATGATGAAAATAGGTGTGATGTCACAATCTCATATAGCTACTTCTTTTATAGTCCTATGTTATCACCAGTCATCACTAGTCATATTCAGTTCACATATCTCATGTAAAATGAAAAAATTTAATTCCTCTTCAAGTTATTCCTTCAAAGGGTATTCAATAGTTCTCATTTCAAATAGAATCACATTAAATATGTCCATGATGTAGACATCTATCTCATTTCTTGTTCCTATTGAATAAAATTAACTGCAAAGTTAATAAATAACTAAATCAGTTATAAAGTATAAAATATGATATAAATAAGGTATACCAAATTGACTCGTACTGGAAATTCTCATTAATTAATTAATTAATTCTCCATTATTTACTCTTAAATTACAAAGAACATAATATTAGATTTAATAAAAGATTCTGTATTAAGTCTTTAGAATACTTTTAGACTTGTGTACCTTTATAAGCAAATTCACTTGCAAAATACAAATAATTACTCATATGTGAAATGTGAGACAAAGATAAAAAATGACTTATAATTTTTGTTAGACCTCCAATTCTAAGTTTTTAATTCTAAATATCTCTTTTTCATCAGACATATTATATTCTCAAAGCACATGTTAGAACTCTCACATCAGAAAGATGAAATGCCTTTAACTCAGCTGTTTTCTTTAAAATTACCTCCCTTACCTACTTACTGATTGAAGTGCACATATAATCTCAGAAAGATGCTGTAAACTGAAATAGGCTTTTAGGTTATGATCCCTGTGACCCATATTTGGGGTCACAGACTCACCAAATTTACAATTTAGAATCCCTTACAGCCAAGGAGTCTGTACATAACATTTCAGCTCGCTAGAGCCATTGGGACTGGATGCAGATTCAAATTTTTGCCAGTCGGACATTTCATCTTTGACCCAAAAAGACGAACCCGGAAGTAAAAAATTTTTTATGAATAAAGTATCAGAAAGTATTACTATTTGTTGGTTCTTCATTCATTGCATACAATTAAACATAACACGAAAGCAATTAACGATAACTATTAATTTATCATTAACATGCATAAAATGGTTCATAATTTAAAATCAATGTTTACCAACTACGATTTACCGACAGTACTAGTTTGAGCGAGTTTACACAAGCAAGTTTACAAGCGAATTTGCGTCAAGATGGACGACAAAATTCTAATAATTTAATTGCACATAGTTCATCAAAAGTTCAAATCATGGACCAAATGATATGTACCTTCTAAATAATCATTTTAAATTCAAAGGAACTCGTTTTCAATAGCGATACAATTTACGTAAACTCACAACTCGGTAGAGCACGTGGTCCACCTATTTTCCATACGACTATTTCCTATTCAAGGTGTAGTTACGAATTTGAACTTATTCTAATAAGATTACTTTTATATTTTATTTGGAGACATATTACGCAATTGTAAATGAATAATTATAAAATAAAAAGAACTAATGTTAACGCAAGAGAAATTGAAGTTTTTAAATTAGCGTACCTCTTTATAACGTGTGTCATCATGTAAATGCGATCGCGTGTTCGTAGCGTCATACAAACGGTGTTTGACTACATATAACGTCTCGTGAAATAATATTGCTAATTATTCGTTTTTGATAGGTTTATTTATTTTGAATTTGTATAATAGCTTTACCATACATCGATATAGATCTATCATATTTTGTTACAATATGTTACATGAACGAGATATTATTAAATTTATCGAGATTCAAAGTAGCAAAATCTTAATCTGTAACAAATTCATGAATCACCGGTACGGTGAAGCCACACGTTCATGCAATGTTTATCTTTGACAAAATTTGTTTACAATGCGATTTTAATGAAATCTTTTTCGTAAATAATGTTGTGAAATGGGTCATATCTTTCAGTCACTAAATGACACTGGAAATTTCAATTAAATATCAAACGGTAAGTGTTTTTTCTGCCGACAATTATAATTTACTGAAGATAATGACGATTGACGTGGTGCCTCGTGCTGTGAAGAATAAATGTGACTTCTTGACTGGATCAACATATTTCAATTTCATATTAAACAATTATGACCGACACAAGCGGGGCGGTTTGCCTTTATTTAATATGCTTGTAAGTTTAGTTTTCCTTTTATTTTCTGCAATCGGTCAACTGATGTCCGATAGGTCAATTTTCCATTCGGTCAAACTGGATTTACAATCGGACATGTCCGGCAAATAGACCGATTTCTGCATCCCTGCCTGTGACCCATATTTGGGGTCACAGACTCACCAAATTTACAATTTAGAATCCCTTACAGCCAAGGAGTCTGTACATAAAATTTCAGCTCGCTAGAGCCATTGGGACTGGAGATGAAGATGAAAATAGCATTTTAGGTCATTGCCTTTGTGACCCAATATTTGGGGTCTCACTGTCACCAAATTTACAATTTAGAATCCCCTTCAGTCAAGGAGTATGTACATAAAATTTCAGCTCTCTAGCTCTCTACGTTCATTGGGACTGGAGAAGAAGATGAAAATAGTTTTTTTTAGGTAATGACCCCTGTGAGCCACACTTGGGGTCACAGGGTCACCAAATCTACAATTTAGAATCCCTTTCAGCCAAGGAGTCTGTGCATAAAATTTCAGCTCTCTGGAGTCATTGGTTCTGGAGAAGAAGATGAAAATAGCTTTTAAGGTTATGACCCCTATGACCCACATTTGGGGTCACAGGGTCACCAAATCTACAATTTAGAATCCCTTTCAGCCAAGGAGTCTGTACATAAAATTTCAGCTCTCTGGAGTCATTGGTTCTGGAGAAGAAGTCGAAAAAGCGAAAAGTTTACGGACGGACGGACAGACGGACGGACGGACGGACGGCATCCCATGCCATAAGCCCATCGGGCCTTTCAGGCCAGATGAGCTAAAAATAGAGCCATGGCCTCTGTAGCTCATCAGGAGATAATAAGTGGGGTATGTTATGGAGTGGACTTTATAGCAATGGTCAGATAATGGAATGTAGTAATAAGAATCTAGGTAGTGAAACGATTAAAGCAGTTAAAATATTTTGTTACCATAACTTTGCCAATCTGCTATATATATGTGTTGAAAGAGCAACACAAAGCTTGGAAATAAATTGCTGGTATCAAACATATAATAATGTGGTGGAGAGATCATACTATTTTTTAAGATCGTACACACATTATATAATAATGAATATACCGGGTACAATTCTTTGCATACAATTCACCACTGTAAGCTATTGCAATAATGGCCTGGGGCTGTAGAAGAAAATGAAAAAAAACTTTTTAGGTCATGACCCCTGCTAATTATTATCAAAATTATTTACACATAAATCAACATTCGTTATGAATATCATACACCTTTGCATTATATTGTTTTAATTCTTAATTGCATTATGGCAATACCAACATTTATTACATAATGAATAGGAGCCTCAGTTTTTGAAAATCCCATTTCTCATAGGCTCCATTTCAATACTTAATAAATTGGTGAATTTTTTTTAGTAAATTCTTTTTCACCATTTCTTATAGGCTCCTTTTCAATATTTGATAAAATGGTGATATTCTATGAATAAATTCTTTTTTAGAGTCAGTGGAAGACTAAAGCAGTCTCACGCACAGTCTATGATAACACAGTGCTGCACAGTAGTTTGAAGTAACCTGAAACCTCTGTGTAACTATCAGTTTTCATCCTTCTGCCAGGAAGAGGTCAACACAATGCAATTACATAACATGCAGACACTGGACTCACAGCCAGTAAAATTTATATGTTAGATGCAGTTTTTCCTACAATTAATTATTTTTCTGTACTGGAGAAGATGATGAAAATAGGTGTGATGTCACAATCTCATATAGCTACTTCTTTTATAGTCCTATGTTATCACCAGTCATCACTAGTCATATTCAGTTCACATATCTCATGTAAAATGAAAAAATTTAATTCCTCTTCAAGTTATTCCTTCAAAGGGTATTCAATAGTTCTCATTTCAAATAGATTCACATTAAACATGTCCATGATGTAGACATCTATCTCATTTCTTGTTCCTATTGAATAAAATTAACTGCAAAATTAATAGAAAACTAAATCAGTTATAAAGTATAAAATATGATATAAATAAGGTATACCAAATTGACTCGTACTGGAAATTCTCATTAATTAATAGGGGTGACTATTGACCCACAGAGACTATTGCGATAGCGATAGTCTATTGCCACTAACTATTGCAATAGCGATAGACTATTGTAACTCACTATTGCAATAACTATTGCGATAGGGTTTTTTGTACAAATACGCAAGAATCAGCTAGATTTCTTATAGGTTTTAGTAAAAATGTTTAATTGATAGAAAGAGTATGGAACCAAAATTAGTAAAGAAATCATTTTTGTCATTTTGCTATTTCTATCTCTAATTCTTCACTTTTGACATTCTATGATGAAAAATCTTGAATTAAATGCAGTGAAGCTTGTGTAAATCATTCATAATTAAGGGAAATTTAATAGTTTCGATAGTATCGATAGTTAACCTTACTATTGCGATAGCGATAGTGATTTTGTATATACTATCGATGTAGTACTATTGCCAAGCCAACTATTGCGATGCATCGATAGTTTGATGTATTGTTACATCCCTATTAATTAATTAATTAATTCTCCAAATAATTACACAATATCATGAGATATTAAAAAACTCCATTATTTACTCTTAAATTACAAAGAACATAATATTAGATTTAATAAAAGATTCTGTATTAAGTCTTTAGAATTCTTTTTGACTTGTGTACCTTTATCAGCAAATTCACTTGCAAAATACAAATAATTACTCATATGTGAAATGTGAGACAAAGATAAAATATGACTTATAATTTTTGTTAGACCTCCAATTCTAAGTTTTTAATTCTCAATATCTCTTTTTCATCAGACATATTATATTCTCAAAGCACATGTTAGAACTCTCACATCAGAAAGATGAAATGCCTTTAATTCAGCTGTTTTCTTTAAAATTACCTCCCTTACCTACTTACTGATTGAAGTGCACATATAATCTCAGAAAGATGCTGTAAACTGAAATAGGCTTTTAGGTTATGATCCCTGTGACCCATATTTGGGGTCACAGACTCACCAAATTTACAATTTAGAATCCCTTACAGCCAAGGAGTCTGTACATAACATTTCAGCTCGCTAGAGCCATTGGGACTGGAGATGAAGATGAAAATAGCATTTTAGGTCATTGCCTCTGTGACCCAATATTTGGGGTCTCACTGTCACCAAATTTACAATTTAGAATCCCCTTCAGTCAAGGAGTATGTACATAAAATTTCAGCTCTCTACGTTCATTGGGACTGGAGAAGAAGATGAAAATAGTTTTTTTTAGGTAATGACCCCTGTGAGCCACACTTGGGGTCACAGGGTCACCAAATCTACAATTTAGAATCCCTTTCAGCCAAGGAGTCTGTACATAAAATTTCAGCTCTCTGGAGTCATTGGTTCTGGAGAAGAAGATGAAAATAGCTTTTAAGGTTATGACCCCTGTGACCCACATTTGGGGTCACAGGGTCACCAAATTTACAATTTAGTATCCCCTTCAGCCAAGGAGTCTGTACATTAAATTTCAGCTCTCTGGAGTCATTGGTTCTGGAGAAGAAGTCGAAAAAGCGAAAAGTTTACGGACGGACGGACGGACGGATGGACGGACGCCATCCCATGCCATGCGCCCATCGGGCCTTTCAGGCCAGATGAGCTAAAAAGCAAAAAGTTTACGGACGGACGGACGCCATGCCATGCCATGCGCCCATCGGGCCTTTCAGGCCTGATGAGCTAAAAAAGTTTGAAGCATCAGAAATATGAAGAGAATACAGTAAACAGTTCTTAAGATATCCTGCTGACATCAGCAAAATGGTAGGTCTCGTTGAGGCCTTGAAATGAAGGTGTAAGGGAACCTTTAAGCAAACAGCTACAAACATGTCTGGAATAGACAAAATATCACTATATTTTTTAGAAAAGTGACTTGACAAAAGGACGACAGTAGCAGTGTTCCCGTTAACTGGTAAATACCGGTATTTTACCGTAATATTCGAAGCTGGACCGACATTTCTCATTACTGTCGGTCCCAAGGACCAGCAATTTCAAAAATGTGTATGTGTGCAGAAATGATCCTGAATAAACATGTATAAATGATAAGTCGTTATAAATAATAATTAGTAATTTTGTGTTTATACAAAAATGGTACTAAATAAGCAATTGTCAATCTTGTATTTACACCCCGCAAAAATCACAAATTGATCAACAAAACAATCAGTGCTGCGTGCACGTGGCAATTGTCAGACAGAAAACGTCAATCAAGGTGTTGACCTAATTCCATGAAATTCCTCAAGAGGGACTGGTTTATTTTTGTAAAGGGGTGACAGGGGTTGCATAGTTCATACAGGATAGATCAAACTAACTTATTGAAAGATTATTACTGATAGAAAATAAAGACTGATTTTAGTCTTTACTTGCATAAAATAACTAATAGATTTGTCAAACCAAGAATCTATAATCAAATTTGTTTGAAGTTTTGTCAATTGCTCACCCCTGTATCGAAAATGGATTATCCGAGAGGTCTGCACTAAAGTGGACATGTAGATTTTTTCACTGTCGGTAGTTTTAGACAGCTATGCTGCCTACAATTACCCAATGTTGAGGTATGTTTCAAAATATCGCTGATGAAATGTTTGCAGGTTTATAACATTTGAAAAGCGTTGCAAGTTTTTAGTTTAGTAGTTATTGTATGTTATGTACAATTCCTGCAAACGTGTGACGGCTGAAAATAGCACTGTGTTAAAACTTGGATACTACGATTGAAATAGAGAAACTTTCTGCATTCTAAATTAAAATCAAATTAGATTGATTATTACATTACTTTTTATCAAATCTTTGACAATTTGTAGAATTTGCATCGATATGCACGATCTACTTTTGACTGTCCGACAACTTTCTGTACTTGGCCTACTTACGACACTCAGTGTCATGTGACCAGCATGTCACTGATATTTATAAACAATATGAAGTCTGTTCACTGGTACCGGTACATACATGTATTATTGTTTTTATAAAAACATACACTTAGTCTATGTCTTTCCAAACAAGAACATTCTAATTAGGACTGGTTTAAATTGCTGGGGACCGGTATTTTTAATGGCTGTCTGTCCCTTGGACCGGCTGTTAAAAAAGCCAGCTGGAACACTGCAGCAGTATGGCGTGTCTTTGTAGCCGGAGTATAGTTAAAAGCTGTAGAGCGAGATATTTACCGTTTAAGATCATCACTGGGGTGATCCTTGGGAAGGAGAGACTTCTGTCCCGGTTTCCAGTGTGTAGGCGGGGGGCTCATGGACGTCTGATGGCTGCTGTAGGAGGGGGAGTAGAGAAACGAGTTGAGTGAGTGTTGAATCATTATCAGCTAGTGCTAAACCTTTCTCACTGACTCCATAGTGGTAACCACAACTGGTTACCACATTGAGTTATCCAGGATTTACCACTGTCTAGTATTTAAATAAATATTCTTCTACTTGGACACTATATATTTTATGAAAACAACTGTAAAGTTGTACATACCCACTGTATCTGTGAAGCTGTTCTTTCATCCTCTGTCTTGCTTCTCTGGCCTTGACTTCCGCAGAACTTGACCTTGACCTCTTGTCCCGTGACCTTCCTCGGGCACTGTCAGAGTCTGAAGAATCAGAGGACCGAGAACTCTTCTTACTTGGTCTCCGGGTCTGCTGTTTCTTCTGTCTGTCATCATCCGACTGAGAATCAGAGGAAGAACTGTCTTTCCTTGTTGGTCTTCGAGGTCGGGCCTGTTTTGGTGGGCTCCTCCTGTGGGTCGTCGCGACCTTCCTCCTCTCCTGATTTGAATCAGACGATGATGATCGGTGTCTGCTTCCTCTTCCGTTCCTGGATTTCAACCCAGTTTCCACAGCAGACCTTCTTTGAGTTCTCTGATCACGAGCATTGCGTGAAGGACTTCGATTTCGGTTTTCACCAGATTGCCGTCGGGGCTGCTCATCAGATGAATCCCTTCTGTGTTTGCCTGCCCCAGAATTATTCCTCGGTCTTCTTACTTTTTCATCTCTCCGAGCTTCTTCATCAGAATCGGATGAATGTGATCTTGGCCTCTGTTGCTGTCGACCTCTCTGATCACCGATGAACACTTGTCTCTTGGATGTCTCTAGTTCATGTCTGTTCTCCTCTCGCTCTGTCTGCATGTTGTCATGACGACCACCCCTGTACTCATCAGTACGTCTGTTGTCAGGACGCTCATCCCAGCGCCCTCTCTTGGCCTGATTCCTCCGCTCTAATGAAGACGAATCATCTTGTCTGTCCTGACCTCGATCTGACCTCCGTACTTCACCTGACTCTCTCCTACCCCGAGACTCAGAGGATTCCTTCACACTGTCCTCTCTTGAAGTGTGACGAGCACGAGACCTATCCCCCTGCATCATAATATGCCGCCGCTCAAAGCTTCTATCCTTTTCATCAGATTCAAATGACCTGTCTTTGCCATTCTTCCCCGGTTCATGTACGGACTCCTCCTCACTTTCCGATGACTCCTTCTCTGCGGACAGTTCCGGAGATCGTCCTTTGTCCTTCTTCTTTTTGTGTTTCCCATGTTTCTTGTGTTTCTTGTGGTGTCTGTTGGAAGAAACAATGTCCTTTTAGCCTGTTCCAAATAATTTTTCACCCCTCACCCCTTCTCCTAGATGTAATGGTTTTCATGAACACTAGGCCCAATTTAGTAGTTATTCGTATCAAAGGATTTACCCAGGGTTGTAGGTTTACGGGTAATATATATTCATCTTAGCACCTATTTCTCCAATGATTGTATTCGTCGGTCGAGATGTATTGAGGAGGTACCTAGACTACTTCTGTTACCAACGGTATTTTGATGATATTGTGGCAAGACTGGCTAGAATGTCCCAGATTCTGGAGCAGTTCCAAGAGAAAAGAAAACTATTACCTATTGATATTGTTATTACAATGGAATCATATGAGAAATGTAAAACTTACTTCTTTTCTTTTTTGTGTTTCTTTTTCTGTTCAGACTTTCCTGTGTCTACATCTCTCTCCCTTTCCCTTTCCCTTTCTCTTTCTCTGGAACAAGGATCATCAATTACAGCAAAGTTAACATCATATCTTGATTTCTGCAAGACCAGCGTTTCATCAATAGTTAAATTCACAGGAACTGTTAAACCTATTCAACACCCCTGACTGTTAATCAGAGTTACCTCCCTTACTCACCGTCTGGGCCTTGCTTGTACTTCCTGCTCTTCTCTCTGTCTGCCCGGAGGACCTCGGCGAGCTTGATTTGTCTGCTGGAGACGGTCCCCTTTAGCCCAGCGCTTCTCGGCCTCCTTCTCAGCTTCCGTCAGTGGCTTCAAGCGTGTCATCTCCTTCTTCCAGTGAGGTGGGGTCTCGCTCCTCGACCGGCTACGAGATCGGTACCTCTGAAGACAAAAACACATCACACTGACTCCTCCTATAATATTTTTATCAAGACTTTTGTTTTCTTGTAATTGTCACACCAACATATATCTACATTTAATGAATACCTCCTAGTCTTCAAAGGGCCAAATCAAAATAACTCTGGGTATGACATGGGAAAGTGTATGGTTTATTTGGAAAATATGAAATCGCTTATAAAGATTACACAAAGAAACATATTTTTAGAATGGTATCCCTGAATAGTCTCCTACTCGAGGAAGAAGACAGGTCTCCGGTTTTCCTTTTCACTGCGGAGGATGAATAAACAGACACTTATGGAACACTATATGAAACTGGAATTAAGTATCTGCATTGATTAACTGTAATCAGAGTCAAGCATACTGAAACTAGGCAAACAGCTCACATACATACACATAAGCCTGTAGTTTGACCGCCTTCGTACAGTATTAATTTATTGAAAAACATAATGTAGTCAATCATTTCAATAAAAAAACAAAGATTGTTTTTAAGCAATATATTTTTTAAATTATTTGAACCAATGAGTTTAAACCATTAAAAGGGCATTAAGGCAAAACAATACCATATAGGTTACATCTAAATTTTCTAAGTCATACAATTTTAGTTACGCTCTTGAAATGACACTAAGTCCAAAAATCAGACCGTTTTTGGTTAAACTTTCAAAAATTATTTAAACCTTGGAGTTGAGATCCTTTTTAGTCACAATAGCACCATTTAAGTTACTTCCATATCAAATTTGAGTATCCAAGTCATAGTTTTAGATATGCTCTGGAAACGATTTCGGACGGACGGATGGACGCACCAACATGCAGAGTGCTTTAACTACATACTTATGTCAGTCTTGATCATTGCCTGATTTAGGTGTTGCTGCATTTCGTGAACTTCTCTGTGATAGCATAACACCTGAATACATAGTGTTTGCCACTATGCTAGTACCACAGAAAAGTTAGCGAAATGCAGCATGGCTTAAATTAGCTAGTGATGGAGACGGACGTGAGCTGTGACTTGCGGGAAAGTTTGACCTTTTTGTCGACGAAATATACCTGTGAAAATATACTTTCACTTACCACATTTCCCCTTCCTTTGATCTTTCGCCCGCTGCGGGAGTACTTGACCTGGCTGCCTCGATACGGGATCCGCTCAGGAGCGCGGCGACGTCCAAATCCAGGTGGAGACCCCTCTCTGGTGGAGTAAACAGGAGTGTTGACAAATGGAGATGAATAGAGATAAGGTGAGGTGTTGAGGTGACATACTATCTCTGACATACTTTTACCATGGCAACTAGTATTTTGAAGTAGATAGCTTGCAACGATTTAATGAAATCTGCAAGAATAAGTGAATCATTCACTGCACAGAATTTCAACAACAGCATCATACCCAAAAATATCTGTACATGCTTTAGTCACGAAAATATCAAACATGAATTGATGAACTTTTGTAGCGTTCATATGTGGTGGAAGGCACACAAAATCAGCAAATGATAGAATGATGGACAGTTTCTAAAAGTTTACTCTATCACTTTATGAAAAGCGCAGAACGGCGCCCTTGTACAATATTTCTATTCAACACCTACTTCTTCCCCTCCTCCTCCTCTTCTTTAGGTGCTCCTCTGAAGAGGAACTTCTGGAATGGAACATCCGGGATCTCGTCCGAGCGGATGTCTGCAAAAACGGTCGGAACTTTGTCCACGTCCTTCTCAGTTTCAGCCCTGATGAGGAAGAGTGAGAGAAGTATTGTTTAAACGCAATATTGCAGACATTAATGTCTACCTGATTCAGGTTGAAACTCTAGATACCTTAAGTCTAGTTTCAAGGTAGGCAACATAATTCGGAACCCAGAAGGACTAATTTGAAGATAATGATATTACTTTGGTTTATCTGTGTAGTGTGCAAAAGGCATAAAAATGACAGGGCTATCTGCTGAAAGGCCTTGGAGAATTCATTTCGTAAGCAAATTGGCATACTTTGGAAGTATATCAGTAACAGTAATTAATCATTTGTACTCACTCCTTTTCCTTCTCCTCCTCCTTCCTGCTCTCTTTCTTCCTCTTCTTCTTCTGCTTCTTCTTCCGACGACGCCTCTTCTCCTCCTCCCCACTCGAGGAAGACTCTGAAGAACTGGACGAGTCCGCCGTTGCACTTGACTCAGACCCCGACTTCCCCTTCTTCCTTTTAACTGCAGGGGACACATAAACAGCATATACATTTAAAGCAAAAGAAGGATACCAAGGAAAGGTAAGGGGTTTAAAAATCTAGGGTTAGGGGCCATTGAAGAATATGCTTAACCATAAACCAACTTCCAAACGCAAGGCATAACTCTTGCCAGTCTGCATTACAGGCTGATTTAAGCCTTGCAGTATTTTCCTCGCTTTGTTGTGCCTAGATAGTGAATCGCTGCACCAGAAATGCATAGTGGGCCTGGATTTCTAAGCACAGATTTCTTAAGGAAATACTGCAAGGCCTAAATCAGTCAGTAATGGAGACTGGCAAGAGTTATGTCTTGCTGGTTCGCTTTTATCAAAGCAACTGGGTTTAGTGAATGTTTGAGATTATTGAGAATGCTGATCACAGCTTTTTTCTTTCTTCCTTGTGAATATAAGAATCATAGCCTTGTAAGCATGGTTTAACCTTCACATGAACAATTGACCAACCTTTCATTTTGAGTTGGCGGACGAGTTCTCCACAGTTGGTAATGACCACCTCCTGTTGGGGTCGACACTTGGCATCCGTCGACTGATTCTCAATCACGCGCACAATCTCCTGCCCACTGATCACGTGCCCGAACACAACATGCACCCTGAAACACGTCAGTGCAGAGTCAACCACCTAGCGCAGATATCGTTATACAGATATTTTGCCTCTCATTCTCCCCCATTCTCTTCCAACAGAGGTTAATCATTTAGATTTTCTATTGTAACCTGTTCTATATAAGCAATATTTCACTATTGTGGCATAGTCCCCCTGGCAGTGAAAGTTTGCAATGCTGGTACGCCCTTATCTCTTTGTCCAGTCAAATATAAATATCCTTTTACATCTGTGACCGAAATCTGTCTTGTAAACATTAACAATATGTGCACACCGCACAGATGAAGCAAATCTAGTCATTTTGACACTTGGTACACAACATTTGAGAATTGTTCATGTCAATGGTTCAATTTCTTTACTGTAGAGAGAAAACACTTACCAGAGATAGGATGACTTCATTTTTACTTCATGAAAAACAGAAATAATGAGCTGATTCCAGTCTAATCATAATCAGCTGTAATCCAAGGAGAGAAGTCTCAAAATAGTGCATCTACCGGAAAACAAACTCATTTTGTCTGAGGACTTCCTCTCCACACGGTCACATCCCAGTACACTCACGTTCCGAGACAATTCAGTATATTCTTTACACAACAAGCACCTATACAGAGTGACCTCAGACTTGGAGTGAATTGGGAGCCGGTTTGTATCCCAGTAGATGCACTATGTGCAGCTTTTATTCCTCTGAGCAGGGTCGATTTTAATCAGACTGAGCAGATTGAAAAATGTTGATTTATTTAATTTTGAAAGAAAAACTTTTACTTAAATTCCAAATACAATGACATTATATTTCTTGTATAAACAGAAGTAAGGTACAATTGGTAGTAACATTCTAGGTCAAGGTAGCCTTAGCTCACTAACTTTACTTCAGTGCACTGGCAAACTATGTCACAAGTGTTATTTTGAGCAAGTATCTAAAACCAAACTTCACGTTGAAATAAAGAGCATCAAACTAAAATATTCATTCTAGCAAGAAAAATTTAATATCTTTTCATATTTTCCAATTTCTATCAATGTAACACAGCTGTCTGTCCGTCAGCCAATTCCTTGTTAATCTCAGATGATGCCTATTGCAAAAACAACAAGCAGACAGAGTCGGCCATATCCCCCGCCTTTGGGAAAATTTATTGAAGCATAGTTGTTGAATAACAGTGACTATGAACCTTTTTTCAACTTAACACAACACACAAAATTTCAACTCCTTAGAAAAAGTGGTTCTGGAGAAGAAGACAAAATGCGAAAAGTTTACAGACGGCTGGATACTGTGCAATGCCATAAGCCCATCGGGCCTTTCAGGCACATCTACACATGATGATTGTCTAAGTTACATTTCCATGGAAACGGTCCAAAAATATAACTCGAAGAAGTTGAAAACCCCAAAAGGCACATCTACACATGATGATTGTTCCACACATCAAGTTTCGTTGAGATATGTCTTATAGTTTTCGAGTTCTGTTCCGGAAACGAAATTCTAGGTTACATTTCTATGGAAACGGTAACAAAAATATTTCTAAGAAGTTGAAAACACCAAAAGGCACATCTAGACATGATGATTGTTCCACACACCAAGTTTTGCTTCAGATATGTCTTACAGTTTTCAAGTTTTGTCCCGGAAACGAAATTCTAAGTTACATTTATATGGAAACGGTCAAAAAAAAATAACTCGAAGAAGTTGAAAACCCCAAAAGGCACATCTACACATGATGATTGTTCCACACACCAAGTTTCGTTGAGATATGTCTTATAGTTTTCGAGTTCTGTTCCGGAAACGAAATTCTAAGTTACATTTCCATGGAAACGGTAAAAAAAAAATAACTCGAAGAAGTTGAAAACCCCAAAAGGCACATCTACACATGATGATTGTTCCACACACCAAGTTTCGTTGAGATATGTCTTATAGTTTTCGAGTT
The DNA here is from genome assembly GCA_936450465.1 of Gibbula magus. Taxonomy (NCBI): domain Eukaryota; kingdom Metazoa; phylum Mollusca; class Gastropoda; order Trochida; family Trochidae; genus Gibbula; species Gibbula magus. The sequence continues at coordinate 47,343,579 of OW388297.1, forward strand.
CTGTTCCGGAAACGAAATTCTAAGTTACATTTCCATGGAAACGGTCCAAAAAAAAAAATCGAAGAAGTTGAAAACCCCAAAAGGCACATCTACACATGATGATTGTTCCACACACCAAGTTTCGTTGAGATATATGTCTTATGGTTTTCGAGTTCTGCTCCGGAAACGAAATTCTAAGTTACATTTCCATGGAAACGGTAAAAAAAATAACTCTAAGAAGTTGAAAACCCCAAAAGGCACATCTACACATGATGATTGTTCCACACACCAAGTTTCGTTTAGATATGTCTTATGGTTTTCGAGTTCTGCTCCGGAAACGAAATTCTAAGTTACATGTCCATGGAAACGGTAAAAAAAAATAACTCGAAGAAGTTGAAAACCCCAAAAGGCACATCTACACATGATGATTGTTCAACACACCAAGTTTCATTGAGGTATGTCTTATAGTTTTCAAGTTCTGTTCCGGAAACGAAATTCTAAGTTACATTTCAGTGAAAATGGTCCAAAAAAATAACTCGAAGAAGTTGAAAACCCCAAAAGGCACATCTAGACATGATGATTGTTCCACACACCAAGTTTCATTGAGATATGTCTTATAGTTTTCGAGTTCTGCTCCGGAAACAAAATCGGGACGGACGGACGGACGGACGGACGGAGCCCATTTCAATATCCCCCCAACTATGTTGGCGGGGGATAACAAGCAGACAGAGTCGGCCATATCCCCCGCCATGTAGGAATTTTTAATATATTTATGCATTTTGTATATATAATGCATTTACTTTCTTGAAAATTGTTATAACTCATAACTCATAACTCATAAGTGATCAAATTTCTATATAGCAAAAGGCACATCTAGACTACTTGGTTGATACCTGTATAAAGTTTCCGCAAAATACATTGAATAGTTTTGAAGTTTGAGGCCGGAATATAGTTTTCCCTCTTTTTGGTTCTAAGTCAAGACTGTTTGCATTCGTAAAAAAAAAAAAATATTCTCAAATTTCTATATAGCAAAAGGCACATCTAGACTACTCGGTTGATACCTGTTCAAAGTTTCAGCAAAATATATTGAATAGTTTTGAAGTTTGAGGCCGGAATATAGTTTTCCCTCTTTTTGGTTCTAAGTCAAGATTGTTTGCATTCGTAAAAAAAAAAAAAAATATAGCAAAAGGCACATCTAGACTACTTGGTTGATACCTGTACAAAGTTTCAGCAAAATATATTGAATAGTTTTGAAGTTTGAGGCTGGAATATAGTTTTCCCTCTCCTTTGTTCTAAGTCCAGACTGTTTGCATTCGTAAAAAAAAAAAAATTCTCAAATTTCTATATAGCAAAAGGCACATCTAGACTTCTTGGTTGATACCTGTACAAAGTTTCAGCAAAATATATTGAATAGTTTTGAAGTTTGAGGCCGGAATAAAGTTTTCACTCTCCTTTGTTTTAAGTCCAGACTGTTTGCATTCGTAAACAATTTTTTTAAATTCTCAAATTTCTATATAGCAAAAGGCACATCTAGACTTAATGGTTGATACCTGTACAAAGTTTCAGCAAAATATATTGAATGGTTTTGATGTTAGAGGCCGGAATGGAAAAGCCCGGATGGACAGACGGACAGACGGACGGAGATCATTTGTATATCCCCCGCCAACTTCGTTGTGGCGGGGGATAACTATGAAAGCCTGTCTGCCTTGAATTTCATGAACCCTAAGTATCCACATACTAGAGGGATTTTCAAATTCAAATTCAAAATCAAACAAGTCTGAATGCGAATACAGATTGAACGATATTTTATTTACTTGTTTGTATTCAATTTCATTTTCTCCCACTAGTCACGAGTTGAGGTGAGTTTGGGTTTACTGCCACTTTCAAGAGTATTTTACTTTTATCATCCAAAACTGTGTTCCACAGGAGATATTGTTTGTGTGAGGTGAGGTGAGGTGAGTTGGGGTTTAACGTCGCTTTCAAGAGTATTTCACTTATGTCACGGTTGCTAGTATTATGGCAGGGAGAAAGCACGCATTCAGTGTAGCATTGCACCCAAACCTTACTGCGTGTAGAAAAGTTCTCTACTGCAGAAAAAGTTGCGTTGCCCCTGGCGGGATTCGAACCCCGGACCTCTTGATCCGAAGCCGAACGCGCTAACCACTGCGCTATCCCGCCCCCTCGCTTGTGTGAGATCAAGCGGTATCTCTTAGGAGATATCATTTTGGCAGTAGATTTTGAACAATGCCCTGTCACAGTCAACTACATGACATCACAATGCTTTTACATCATCGAGTAATGACATCACAATGCTATGACATCATAAACATGATGACATCACAATACTATGGCATCATTGCATTGAAAGTCAAATGGCAGAGCTGGGCTCAATGAGTGAGTGAGTTATTGTTTAACGCCGCTTCGGCAGTATTGCAGCCATTAGCGGGGAGAGGAGAGCTGGGCTCAGAGATGTACACTATTTTCATTGAAATGTATTAAGAAAATATTTGGATGATAAATAGAATCTCACCCAATATTACAACACTCGTTGATAAAAGTAAAAATATTTTTGGCAACCCAGATATTTGTAACTTTTATCAACTTCACGAGGGTGAGATTCTCTATATATCACGGCTGCTAGTATTATTACAGTGAATAAGCCTTCAACACCAGTGTGGCTATGTATTGCAGTGAAACCTGCGAGCATCGGCTGAAACTAGCGAACCATGGGTGGTACTGCACTAAAAATTCAGTGTAGCACTGCCCCCAAACCTTACTGCATTTAGAACAGTTCTCCACAGCAGAGTTCTCTACCCTGTCGGGATTCGAACCCCAGACCTCTTGATCCAAAGCCTAACAAGCTAACCACTGAGCACTGGTCACAACCAAAGGTGGATATTGTCACTATTAGAACCTGATTATGCTAATATGGAATATGGGATGTGAACTTACCCATCAAGGTGAGGCGTGGGCTTGGTAGTTCTGAAGTGGAACAAAACGCGAGTTAATCGAAGGAGACACTAGAAGCAGGATTGCTCAATTAACTCAATTATCAGAGATACGTGGTCCTAGCTCCTCTAGATAGAGTCAGTTGTGTCGAGACTCGCTACTCGTATATAAGCCACTAGTTTTATGTGGTCGTTCAAATTTTTGTTTTCTTTTGACTGTTTATTTTCCACAAAACAGTATGTATATTAGACATTTATTGTGTGTACTTTGCATCTAACAGTCACTATGCGGCACTAGTTAATATTTAGAGTGTTATTCTTTCCTTATAATACCGATTACTAAGCAAGGAAGCAAGAACTCCCAATGTTTAACACTTTTTTAAAATATGGGCAGGATTTGTTGAATATTGGAACATGAAAAGAGATGAACCACAATCGACAGTTTGGATTTAGATCATAAAGGGTTGTCATTGTCACAATATTATCACATAAAACCAAATTGTAGCTCTATTTTGCTTTTTCACTTTGAGTGATTTACTTACTCCCTCCTTATCAGTGTTTGATTTAACCCTTTACATGAGGGTAAAGTCTATTTTTCAGCCCAAACAAAATCATGAGCTACTCCTTTGATGACGAGTTTTGACTTCTGTAAATTGTCCCTCAGAATGAATTGACGCTAAAATATGTACCGTAAGTGTTAAAACATGCCTTCCCAGTAGTAAACTTTTATGATGAAGAAGATTTGATTTTATAAATATAAAACAAGTATTAATCACTATAAGAACTAAGGACTAGGACCATGGATCTTTGTTATAGGAATTATTTACAAATATATGTAACAGTTGAGACATCTACATTTCAAAATAAACAAAAAATCAATTAAATTTTAAATATACCTCAAATAAAAGAACCAATGTTGTAACAGACATTACAAAAGATCGGGATCAATCATACATATAATCATGTCAATGGAACTGAAGTCGGCATTAACTTGTAACCCAGAGTTCAGTATACATAAGATTAAATATCTCGTCCTATAAATACCATTTGAACTGACGTCAGCATTAACAGATAACACTGAATTCAGTTTTCGTCAAGTAACCGTTACCTGTGAGTTGTAAGGCTTGATGTAGACGACTCTGTATACAAGGCAAAATGTGACAATAACATTTAGAATATCATCACAACCAGACATCATAAACAATTTGAATCTTTACAATCAATTATGTGACATCATTACGCACCAAATGAATTTCTTTCAAGGAGGTTACGATAGCATGAATTTTGTTTGTTCAAACTGTTTATAAAAACATAATATTCTAACATAAGGATTTTCTTGTTCCAACAAATTTTCTTAGGATATGCTTACATTCTAAACCACTTTATTATGTTGATACCAAGTAAGTAACTTTCCCTTGAGAAAATGATCGCACAAAAACATTATAGAGCTTTCATGAAATATCATGAAGAAAATTTAAAATATCATTTTAAAAAAAGGAACTTTTCTAATTTACTGACATCCTTTTACCTTGTTGGAACAGAGAAAAAACTTCTGCAAAGACAAAACAATCCCAAGGTTCTGTTTTCTTGATGAAAAGAAATTCAAATGATCTGAGTAAAAAATTCAAATATTTTAAAATGAAATGACTATTAAATGATTTAGCTTCTTTTTTTTTTTTATAGATTTTTCCTAAATCCTTCCATCAAAAGAACAAAACTGTCAATTACTGAATCAACAATTCAAGTGCAAATATAAAAATATTTCTAGGACAAGAATCTATGAGAAGTTTGATACATAGCATATATTAAGCAGAACATATAATGTCAAATATTACTGCAGCACTGCTTGATGACAAATGTCTAATAAAATACATATTTGTTTTAACATCTTAATTTATCAAATTTGAAGTAGGATTTCAAATATTAATCAGCATGACACACCTGATGTCTTGAAAAAGCTGAAAGAGATGCTGCAAAGAAAATCTATTAGAAAATAAAAACATCAAAATTATACAATGTATAGTTCTCTTCTGACAGGGGAAACCTTGAGAATGTTTTGCGTAACTCAAACTCAGAACAAGCCATCTTCAAAAGCAAGGGAAGTGATACTTACATGAAGAACTGGGATCCATTTGTGTCTTTACCACGATTGGCCATTGACAAGAGAAAATCTCTGTCATGCTTGAGAATAAAATTCTCATCTAAAAAGTGAATAAAATTAATATTTTTAAATATGTAATTGACAATCGTTCATGACATCACAGACAACGAAATACGGGAAATCACAAAAATGATTCCTTGGCAAACGTGATGTGTGCACATGCGCTCATATAAATGATATCAACTGTTATTTTCAACCATATGGGAAATAAAAACATAAAATATATATGAAACTTGCTCAAAAGGTTACAACTGTCTGCTTAGAGTTGTTAACTTGCAGGTCGACCATACACCAGATAGTCAGACCATGATGTAACTATAACCCAACAAGTCTCCATGGATGGACGTGGATGGATTATGTCTGACTGGTCAGAGGCAGATCTAGAGGGAGGGTTTTGAAAACTCATGCATATGATATTAATATGATGAACCCCACTCTCCATACAATATGGTTTGCACAACAGTGAGTGACAGACAACCAGGCTTTTGACAATGCATGTGTCGTTTATAATTTGACCTGTACTGGCTTCAGCATGCTGAGCACTCACAACAACATCCTCATGAATTTATTCTCTTCCCTCTGTAAAGCAGAATAATCTTTAAATCTTACCTGGAAACACTCCTTCATAAATGGACTCTCCCCCTGTACCATCTCCTGTAAACAAGAATAATTCAGTTATTGAACAGCTCTATGTATCTTCTCAAGGGAATTATAAATAAACATAATATAACCCTTTACCTACTAAGTAAAGTAATATTTCAAGTGTAAGTCTTCAGATTTTAAAATTACATTCCAAGTCAAACAGGGTTCATACAGAATTTCAAGACTCATATTTAAGGCTTTTTTAAAGGCTTTTTAAGGCTTTTCTTGACAAAATTAAGGCTAATAATCATAAGAAGCGAAGCCACACAAAGTAATCGAGCATGCGGAATAGACCGCATATATATTCTGAAATGGCGGAAATTCATGATGATTTCTGAATGTACAGAAGTAACTCAAAACTTATTTTGCATCAGACACACGTACATAAAATTTGCAAACATCCATGAGACAGTTGGTAGTAAATTTAAGGCTTTTTAGTCATTTTCAGGCTTTTTAGTTGTATTTCAGGCTTTTAAGGGCTAAATTAACTTTTTAAGGCTTTTTAAGGCCAAGTGTCCAAATTCCAGGCTTTTTCCAGGCTTGTACGAACCCTGTCAAAAGTATCATCTATTATTGATGTAAAATGTCGAATGAATGTCAATGATACACAAATTAGAAATTTAAAAAAAACAAGTCTTGACTTCTTAGTTTCCATACTTGTAGCATGATTTTAATGGAGATAGTTTGATCTGAAAATGATTTATCAAATAGTTACATGATCGATCATCGATGGCAGTCAACAGACAAGCATTATTTGCTTGATAAGGGCAACCTAAAATGTTCTTTTGACAAATTTGGATTCCTGAAAGTTGGCCACACTGAATGGTTTAACATTAATTTAGCAGGCAAAGGGCTTATGCTGAGACTAGGTGTTGAGATATACTGAATGATTGTAGTCCACAGCCTGCTTATTATTCCTTTATACCACTGAGCACATAAATGTTTAAAGGTACATCCATTGTGTTATTTGGGGTCACATGTGCCAAACTTTATAAATTGTGTTATTTTATCGAGAAGTACTGACTTTTGCCGAAAATTGCAGTTTTGATGATAGTCGACTCATTCTACCGGCAATATAAAGGTAAATGTATTGATTTCTGATCGAAAACCGGACAATGCACAGAATGTGGCGCGCGTCAAGTAGTCAAACGTAATTTTCGAAACTTATTTACAACAGACAAAAAGAAAAATTTTGGTGGATGATGTTGAATAGGTCATATAACTACTGTGCATATACATGGGGCGTGCAGTTTCTGTTTCTGAACATGCATAATGATGTTGCTCGATTTTAATTGGCAAGTAGTAAATATGATATATTCGACGATTGGGGATGAATATGCAAGTTGAGTGAAATTGTTTCAGCTGAAATCAGCACATATCGTATGTTGGCACGTATTAAAGCGAAATATGTTTGATGTTTTTTATGAAACACAATGAATGCATCTTTAAATTAAAATTTCTGTGTAAATTGCCAAGATCAGTGGTTGAGAAGACTGTTTGGAACATTTCCACTCCACAGTTAACTCAAGTCATATCTTTCTAAATAACCTCTGTTACAAAACAACTGTTTCACGAAGATGGAAAACTTATTGGTTGCTGTAATCAGAGAGATTGATTCAAAACCAAACGTTTTATATTCGCACATTTCTCTTATCAAAGTAATGATATAATAAGGACAAAATATTATTCATATGGAAATATTGCCAGTTATCTAAAATATCAAATTTTAACTTCAGTACATCTGTAGGAAACAGAAATAAAGGCGTACTGTAACAAAGGTTATGCAGGAGGATATCAGACTTGAAAACCATGCGGGGAGTGAATATGTCGAGAGGATGAACGTGGGTGCAAATACCTTTAGTGAAGTCTCCAGCCTGCACCATGAAGTCCTTCACCACTCGATGGAAGGGGGAGCCCTTGTAGTGGAGGGCATGCTCCGTCTTGGCACTCACGCCTTTCTCACCTGGGGCAACAAATACAAACAAGTCATTAAAGGTATTGTAGTAGCCTTTTAGCATTTTTTATATGATAAAATTTCCATTTCTAAAAAAAATCCATGAAGTATAACTTTACTTCAGAGGGTAAAACTGACTTGATTATCCACAGCACGTTTTTAGATTTTTTTATATGATAAAATGTTCAATTTCTAATAAAAATCCATGCAGTATATCTTTCCTTCAGAGGGTAAAACTGACTCGATTATCCACAGCCGTAAACGGTGTCAAATAAAAAATGAAAACTCCTTGTGGCCATTTTAGTGTGAACACTTTAATTCGAGGATGGGAAATCGAGCACTGCTGAACCAATGAGTGAGTGAGTGAGTTATTGTTTAACGCCGCTTCGGCAGTATTGCAGCCATTAGCGGCGAGCTGCTGAACCAAGCATTAACCATTTGTATTAGAACTGTTATAGATTGAAGTGGATTATTTTGCAATTGGAAACATTTCTTTTCCATTTTGTGAGACAACAATCAAACTTTAAACACATCTCGAGGCGGTTACTCGAGTATGTTTGCCACTGATGTCAGCTTAGTGAATATATAAAATGTTCGGGAAGGTTCTACATTTAAACTCTGTTGCCAGGAGTTTTTAACTGAATTTTATGATTTTATTTTGAATGACGACACATAAATCTTTCAAACAAGCACCAACATCACAAAATCAATTATGAGAGTCATTAAAAGGATTATGAATTCACTGTGACTAACACTGACTATGATATAATGAGAACAAAACGACAGTTAAGCCTCAACAGTTTCTTATCTTTCTGAAATGTATAAGCACATTGTGAGGCTAACGAGAGAAAACTTGTTCAGAAATTTTAAATCAAGAAAACTGAAAACCTACCTGTACATAGTGCTCTGAAGTTGTCGCAAGTCTTTGGACACACATCAGAGAAAAGTTCAATAACAATTCTCCCTGCTGAAAAAGAAAACTGATCAGTTAGTCAATTCAAATATAAATACACAGTGACAGATCCACCTTTGGAATGTAAATTTGATAGACCCAAAGGTGAAACCCCACTCTTTCAATGAGTGAACAATCTCTTAGATGCATAATACATAAAACCTAATAAACAACGTATAAGCTAGTAAAGCTACAATAATCAATGCTACTAACACCCCTCCCTATCAGACTACCTTCACTCCGGCGTGGGGTCCACCCCTTCAAAATCAAATGAGTACTTTCATGTCTGTTGTCTTAGTTTTACACTTACAACGTGGAAATGATGTATATTATAGCAAACGTGAGCCCAGATATACTGGGGGTTGGTACCTTACTACGCATGTGGGTTTGAATCCTGCAAGGAATTTGTCCCCACAAAAGTACAAGTTTTTGCAGATGTGTGATCCCAAATATAACAATGTTACAATTGTTCAATATCTCAGTGGATCAAACATATATCTAACAAATGTGTCTGTTATGTATATTTAAGAATTGACTTCAAACTTTATGAAGTTCATGGAGGTATAAACTTTTAAAAAACGCTGTGCAAACTGTTACGCGGATTTACACCAAGACTGCACAGCGTTATTTAAGTTAATACCTCCATGAACTTCATAAATTTGAAGTCAATACTTATAAATAAATATACTAGTACCTGATGTTTTTAAACGGTTTCATTGTTACAAATACACAAATTTGCAACTATCAGAGCTGTACTATTTACTCGTATGAAGACACCAAATATTAGCCCCGCCTACAACATGTTCATCAGGCAATGAAAATGCACAATGCATCTAGCCATGAACCTGACGTCATGGGGGCGTGGCTAAATGTCAATGTGATGTGATGTCAACAAAATTAATCAAATTAAATTTATGCAGGTATGAACTGAATCTCTATGACCGTGTTCAGCGAATCAGATCCACACAAAGCAATTGCTATTTATTTATTTATTTATACCTGGATGTGCTCCAATGTCTACGTCTAAAAAACATCTTGGTCTGTAGTTCCCTCCTACCGTCATCTTCTGAAATAATAATCAAACTTTTCATTAGGTGAAATGACAAGGTTTGCAACATGTTTTCTCGGGTAAAAAACAGGTCTTACCTATTTGCCAAAAACAGCCCACTGACATTGATGAATCTGTTTCTAGCACAAATATTGGCTTGGCTGGTATATATACTCATTTGATCTCTGGATTTTCATATTGAAAACAGACAAAGAATACAATTCAACATATTTTTGACCCCCTATTTCTATTATCACATTCTTCAATTATTGTTTATAATAACTATTTTATTGCTTCGAGATCGTTTAGTAGTTAGTACAACCCTAAAATATGCTGAAAATATAATGTTCTTCATTTTATATACCGGTAGGTAAATATTAATTAATAGATAAAGAAAGGTGGTACTACTTCTTTATACTTATGAGAACCCGAGCCAACTTGCTGTGTTAGGCTTAAGCTAGTCTATCCAGTTCGCTGCCCCTGTTTCCCTTCTTTGCCACTAGGCGTTGTCAGATCTTTACACAGACTGTGAGGTTGGGAACCAAGATAATGCTAGTCAAGATCACAAGCAGAGTTGCCTCTGTGCTTCAGGTGAGGTGAGTTGGGGTTTAACGCCGCTTTCAAGAGTATTTCACTTATATTTCACTGCTAGTATTATGGCAGGGAGAAAGCCCGCAACGCCATGTGGCTATGCATTACAGTGAAACCTACGAGCATCGGCTGGAACTAGCAAACCATGGGTGGTACTACGCTGAAATTCAGTGTAGCATTGCACTCAAATTCAAACCTTACTGCGTGTAGAACAGTTCTCTACTGCAGATAAAGTTGCCGTGCCCCTGGCGGGATTCGAACCCCGCCCCCTCTGTGCTTCCAAACACTTGAGTATTCCACAATTTGTTGATCTAATCAGACGTCTTTCTTTATTTGGGATTTTCTGCGATGTCAGTAAGTGAGCTAGTGATAACTAGTTTGTTTTGTCATTAAAGGGACACAGCGACTGGGATAAATATGAGATAAGATTTATCTACCTATGCTGGTTAACGTGTCTGGTAACGAGTAACAGACCCCAATATAATCAGTGACGTAAGAAGAACAAATACAGTATCATTACTTATGATAACGGACAATTGTGGTGGCAAAGTACTGTAGTAACTCAACATTAATTTTAGTTTTGAAATTGGTTGAAAACAAAAACAATTAGTTCATAGAATGAGTTTGTTATGGTCTCTGGTAGTACAAATCAATCAGATCATCAGCTTATTGATTAAATATTACTGTGTATATATATTAATGAAAATGTTTCACTAATAGATCACTTAGAAGTTAGGAACTGTTATTGTGGCGTAATCTGGTGTGATTATGTGATCCACACAATCAACTGGTAGGCAAAAACATTATTAAAAACATCAGCACACAAAATGTTAGATATATATTACCCGGTGTATGTTACTGTTAACGTATTATATTTTCCAATATCCATAAATAATGAGTAATGGACAGTTGCACACTACATCAAAGTTTTGGCTGGAAATTTTATTTTTACTAACTATGTCCGTGCAAGTCTCCATTCCTTAAAGGTGCATCCATTGTGTTCAATAGAATTTTATTTGTCTTTAATAAGTTCCAACTCACCATATGTGCTGTTTACAGTACAAATAAATTCACTCAGCTTGCATATTCATCACCAATCGCCAAATATATCATAATTACTAATTTCCAATTAAAATCCAGTAACATCATTGTGCATGTGTAGAAACTGTAACTGCACGACGTGCACGTCCCATTTACATGCACAGTAGTTATATGACCTATTATACATTATCAAACCAAATTTGTTATTTTGTCTGTTGTAAATAAGATTCTAAAATTATGTTTGACTCATTGGCACGCTTAAATCGCAATGCATTGTCCGGTTTTCGTTCAGAAATCACTACTTTTACCTTCATATCTTCAATATACTTAGTGAACTATCATCAAAATGATAGTTTTCGGTAATAGTCAATACTTCTCGATAAAGTAACACATTTTATAACGTTTGGAATATATGACCCCTAACAACACAATTAATAATACCTTTAATAATAATGGGCCTTGGCAGTTGTGCAGTTGATAATTCCTAATGCCTGTTAAAGTGCAGTACTTCCGTGGCTTTAATAATCCAAAATGCTTCTGAAGGTCATATTTCCAACCTTGTTCAAACTAGAAGCCTACATTCATTTTGACAGTCAAATTTCCATTATGACAACAGGCTCATCACCACAAAGTGGAAATAGAGAAAATGTCATAAACTAAATTTGTAGACCTTTCTTGTCAAATACAAATATCAATGTTAGATTTTAAAAGAGACTGTAGGACAACAATTTAAAATATATATTTGCACATTTTGCAGTTTTTGCACAACCAAATGATCCTGAAGTGGAGATCAAACACTGTGAACACACATGCCTTCTTACACACGTTTCAACAAACTACCGGAGCAAATGGCTATTTGAAACAAACGATTTTTCAATCAATTCCATTCAAACAAACTACAGAAACACATACTTTAAAATTTTGACGAAAATATACGTTAAATTCAAGTTAATTTACAAAATATTTTCGTTTTGTACCTTTCTGCCTCTCCGGCTTTCTTAACCGGAAGTACTATGGAACATACTATTCATGAATAGGTAATTAGACTTAATTAAGTGAACTCTTTGATCAAAAATTATAATATACAATGGACTTATCTAACACTTTCTTGATAAATTATTAACGAATGGCAGAGTGGACCAAATAATGTGATTAAAGACAGTTACCTTCAACCCTATCAACAAACATAAACTCTCGATTTGACGCTGTACACACCTACAACCAAATAGGTGTTGCCCAAATGCCTCGAACCAGATATAATTTGTTTTGTGACGAACTAAAAAGATATAAGATAAGGTTGACATATCAATTTTAACAAATAATACTTGTAATAAATAATATACTTTTGCAATAAGTATAAAGTTATTATCAATTATGGTTTTTAATAATACATTCTGTCAATGCATGTAAACCCATAGTCTGTTTGGAGAGTATTCAGGAAAACAACATGGCACCAATGAAGAAGGGAGAGCTTACCGAGTCTGAGAAAAAAGTGTTTGATGTAGTTCTAAAAGGTATTTATGATGATTTTAGAATGCATGTAACTTGCACACAAAATAATTCTGTTTATCAGAAAATTTGAAAGCAAAAGGAACGGTGATATTCATCCAAACTTGAATATTTACCAAAACGTATTCTTGGAATTTGCTGGAACTTCATGTTTTCTTCATTTGAGACAAATTATATGTTCATTACTTTAACCAATTAGTGAATAATACGACTAACAGAAAGATCACGGTGAAATTTAAATATAAACTGATAGTGTTTTATAATTTATAATTATTTTACAATTGTACAGTACTGTTGATATCTTAATATTATCACCTTTTTGCTTAGTAAATTCATTTTTAAAATAATTAAATTGAAAATAAGTACATTATTAAATAAAAATAAATATCTAAATATAACAAAAAGTCTTCTCAATTTTTCATTTCATCTATATCAAAGCCTAAAGAGATATTATCAAATAGAATTAATTTTCATACTCAAATCCTTAAATAACAATGTTTAAGTTTTAGGTTTTATCTGTAGGTAAAACTGATTTTAATATCTGTTTAAGGTACTGTCGAAGAAGCGAGAGCCTTATTGCAGGAGAAGGATGTCAGAGTTGATTGTCTTGACCAGGTATAAACTTGTCAACTTTGTTTATCACACTTGTTCATTAGTCTTGATAATCAATATGATTTATTTGCATCATGTTGCACAATGACTCTGTTGTTTATCACAAAGTCCTTAGGAAGTTCTTTCAGTTGAAAATATGTGGAGTTTAAGTGTTATATGAAAAAAATTAAAGGTCCATCCATTGTGTTTCATAAAATTTAATTTCGCTTTGAAACGTTCCAACTCACCACATGTGCTTTCTACAATACAAATAAATTCACTCAGCTTGCATATTTATCCCCAATCGCCAAATATATCATAATTACTAGTTTCCAATCAAAATTGAGTAACATCATTATGCATGTTCAGAAACCAAAACTGCACGTCCCATTTACATGCACATTAGTTATATGACCTAATAAACATTATTAACTCAAATCTGTCTTTTTGTCTGTTATAAATAAGATTCCAAAATTACGTTTGACTCATTGACGCGCGCCACACGCTGTGCATTGTCCGGTTTTCGATCAGAAATCACTACTTTTACCTTCATATTGTCAATATGCTAAGTCTACTATCATCAAAGTGGTAGTTTTCGGTAACAGTTGGTACTTCTCGATAAAGTAACACCATTTATAACTTTAAGGCTGGAGTGATAATTTTCGGAAAAATTTCATTTTAAGTATAGATTGTCATTTGCATAATTGCTATGACAAGACACATGTAAATGTATCTTGGGTCTAAACAGTTGTCGTTATCTGTTTTGATGTTGATTTGATGACTGACTGAACATGTTTAATTAGGAAAATTGTAATTTCTAATAATATACGATGAAAATACAAATCTTAAAGTTATAAGAAAATGAACAGTATGAAACCTTTATTTCTATTCCCTTGAGCACTTTACCATGTTTAACCAATGTTCGAATATCTGCCTGCCTGTCAATTGGTGATTATTTTCAGATGGGGCCAGTTGCTAAAGTAGCTAGCAAGCCTGCCTGGCTGATAAATGTAGGGTCTGTCTATTGTTTAGGACTGGTTGGTTTTCAAACCACAAGTCCTTATTGCCAGTAGAGACAGACAAAGTATTTTGAACACTGTTTAACATTGTTGAACTACTGAAATCCAGGATGCTTTTCATGTACTATTGGTACTGTATGTTTCGTTATTTTTTTAAAAAGATTTTAAAACTTATCAGATAATCATCGCTATCAAATACAAAAAAATACCTTATCTTATTGACAACGAATAATTTGACAGATCAAGGATTGTAATATATTACATTATTTACATTGTAACCATAACCAAACTATGCTTGGATGTTTTGTAGTATTGTACCATAAAGTGTATTTTTATTTTTGTTCTTTCAGACGGGCATGACCCTTTTGCAGCATTCTGCATTTAAAGGTCGCTATGACATGTGTGAGCTTTTTCTAGCTCATGGCGCCGATGTCAACTCTAATTATCATGATAATGGATACACAGCGCTAATGTTTGCCGCCCTGTCAGGTACTTTCAGTTGATACTTATCAAATTATAAGATAAATAGTTTCGTTTGTAAAATTTCAGGGATTCATTGCTATTCAACACCCGCAAATTTAGTTTAAAACCGACGGCGTTAGCCGGAGGTTTTAAACGCTGAAATTTGCGGGTGCAATGAATCCCGGAAATTTTACAAACACAACTATTTATCGATATTGTAACATGACCGTTAGTTATCAGGCGTTTTGAAGCGAACTCTCTTTTGGCGTACCTATCTCTAAGTGGAAAGGAATTTGCGACTGTTCCATTTTTGTAAGAGGTGTGGTCTGGTCATAACAAATGTAAATACTCCGCGTAATATGTACAGTAGCAACAATTTACACTTAAGCTCAAACAGTGTTACTCGACTATGTTCACTTCACAATATTCACGTATCCTTTTAGATGGCGATAAACATTTATCTACGACATCAACACAGCAAAAGACCTAGGAACAAAAATCTTAAACTTGCCCTAACCCATTGTGACAATGACGCTAGCATTGTGACGTCAAAACGGTTGATCACTATGACGTCATACCATGGCAACGGCATTCGGTAAACACAACCGCATGGAAGAAGGCATCAAATTTAGACAAATCTTACTAGTTGAAAACATTTTAGTTACTTGAAACTAATTAATTTTGAGAGTTATTTGTTACCTATACTGCTATACACAAGTTAGAAAATGACAATGCCACCTGTCAAATTTGAGTAAGGGGCACATATTAAGAGAAATAGAAAAATAAAATTTTGAGTCGGCCCGGGTCTTGTGAACATGATGTATATGTTCGCGGTGATTCGCCGCAAGTAATTTGCGGGTATTCATTGTCATTCAACATAGGCAAATCAACCAATCAGAATCAAGGATACACCGAAATCATGTTACAATATTCTTTTGCACTGATATTTCCATATTTTGTAATGAGTTCAAAAGTGGACTTATTAATCAATAAAAATGCTTGTTCCACGAATCATTAATTGCACTGTGTTAAACTGATTCACAGAGCAAAAAATTTAAATTTTTAAATGAGACTTATTTTAAAAATATATTTACAAATTTAAAATGATTGGAAGATCATGTTGATATCTTCGATTTTAAAAATTTACAATGAGTTGAAGATCATGTTGATATCTTTAATTCATTTGTTTTCAGGCAACACAGAAGTTACGAGATTAATGCTCCAGGCAGGAGCAAAAACAACACACATTAACTCTGTGAATAGAACTGCCACTCAGATGGCAGCTTTTGTTGGTATGTTTTCAAACTCTTGAGTAATTAATATTGTACAAAACAGGATGTGGATTGTAACTGACGTCAGGTTTTTGGTGAATTTCACCTAGGATTTCACACCCTTAGTAAAAAGATTCAATAGAAATTTAAATCACTCAATAGCTATTGAAAAAATTAATCTTGTAAATAATGTCTGATTATGAAGATGTGTGAGTGTAAGAAGACAAAACCAAAGAAGGTATAGCTACAAAATGAAAAATTTACAATCATTCCCTCGAAAAAAATAACATCAATATTTTTTAAAGGAAATGTATCTGTGGCAGAATTCAGTGACAGTGGAAGAGCTTCTCTTTAAGACAGCAATCAAATTAGAGTGCAAGTTCTCTTTTATGATAACTTTTGTTTCATGCGTTGTTGATATTTGACTATACTTCATTTTACAGGTCAACATCAATGTGTGTCTGTTATCAACAACTTTTTCCCCAAAGAAGAACTGGACTATTACACAGTGCCGCAAGGTATTCAACGTTTTGTTCAGAGACGGTTGGCTTGCGTTGTAGGCAATATACTAGTGACATTAATACAAATGACAAAATGAATTTTATTGTTAGATCAAATAATGATATTTTGCCTTATCTCGCCACTAACTGCTATAATGACCAGGTGGTTGAAAAGCAAAGTGGTGGGCATTGGTAGTTTCTATCACTGCAATGTTTTACTCTTGTTTCAGGTTTAGAGAAAGAGCCCAAACTCCCTCCAACAGTCGAACCATCTCTTCTCAATCTCGTTAACTCAGTCAACATGCATCCGGTGAAGGTGAGAAGTTGTATTTCTGTCAGTAAGATATGTTTATATTGTGTCTGCTTGACGTATATCGATACAGGGATTGGTGGGGGTGTAAAATTTGTTAAAAGAGTACATGTACTCATTATGGAAACAGTTTCCCCAGCTTCTTGACTCCCTTAAAGAGAACTTTTATTCATTGAATTGACTTATGGCTAATAAAAATTATAAGAGACTTGTGACAGGGAATTTCCTTTATTGTATTGATTGCGTTTTACTATTGTCATGCCCAAAGAATTATGTAATTAAACTCGATAAGATAATCTGTCACAAATACATGCCATTTAGATAGTGAACAAATATAACATTGACATATTGCAGATAGTGTGATCCATTTATTTAACAAATAGATGACGAGTTTTATGCTCCCTGCTATGTTTTATTCAACGATAAAGCACAACGAGTCTTCTATTTCTTATATGAGATGCCCTTAAACACTTACTCGCCTTTATATAAAAGCCTTTGGGATAATTTGTTATGTGTATAAACTATATTTTGAAAAAAGTTATGCCTCCCATTGTAGAACACAGTCACTAGCAATTGAACAATTAAAGTGATGTTAAATATGACATCATTTGCTAAGCGACGCTCTAACTGACGTCTTTACTCAAGAGCATGTTTTATTTAAGAAATAGAAGACGAGTTGGCATGCTTTATCATTGAATAAACATAGCAGGGAGCATAACACACGAAGGGCGCAGCCCTGAGTGTTTTATGCTCTCTGCTATGTTTTATTCTACGATAAAGCACAACAACGAATCTTCTATTTCTTAATGAGATGCCCTTAAACAGTTACTCGCTTTTATATAAAAGCCGTGCAGATATTATCGGTCCCATTGGCCGTTTGTGTTTTATTGCCATTGGTATCTTATATATAATTATATATTAATAATCAATCACTATCTAAATGGCATATATTAAATGTAAGAATAGGTTAACTACAGATGGCTGGACTGTGTAAGCCGTTAGTACAGTCAGTACTGGCAGTTGGTGGCATTCTCTGAGGGTGCACTGCGGGTTCGAATCCCACAAGGGAAAAAAAGTACAAGAATGTGTACTATTGCAGTTAATGTGATCCAAAATATAACAATAATACAGTTACGCTATCATCCCCCAACTCATTTGTTATTGTGTAAATATCTTTGCAGGCCTTTGCAGTTAGGTAGAAGTACATTAACTACTAATGAAAGGGAGTTAACTGAATAATTCCATATGACCCTTCATTGTTTGAATGCTTATCACTTTGTGTTTGGCAATTTGTCACTTGTGAAATGTTTTGCTATTAATCAATTCCTCTCTGAATTACTATATAATCCTTTGAAATTTTTTTTATAACGTTTGTACCCTCAGCATATGCTCCTAATAGTGAAATAAAGAATTTGAAATATTTTTTTTCCATGTTGTGCAGGTGTCGTTGTTTATGAAGGAACATAAGGAGATGATTGATGAGTCGTACAGAGTGTGTAAAGTACTGGACATCCTTGTGGAGAAGAGTATGAAGTCACGAGAGACCAACGATGTACTCGCAATTAAGATGCATTACCTCTCTACCGTCATCAGACACGCGTCTAAAGCAGCAGCTGAAAAGAATGGTGAACTGGATCCCTGGATCAAAAGGTACTCTGGGACGATTTTGAAAAATGTAACAATTTATCGAGAATTGGTGGTGACGAGTTTCTTTGATGTATAACATAGAGATACATTGTTATTATCTTGTTATCCCTATTTCCGGGTAGTTACATTTACAATGTCTCTCGAAGAGCTTACAGAATAGTTTCCATTAGAACCAAGTGTTATACTCAAGAAAATGATTTATTTCTTGTGTTGGAGATACTACATTGTAATATTGGTTAGGCAATATTAAACGGGTGGAATGCCACTGTTTGTATGACACCACAAAAGTGGAGTTTTGACATCACAATGTTAATATCTTAATGTGGGTAAGTAATAAACAGAATACTTTACTTCCATCCTATTTATTGATTTTGCTCATTTGATACCAAATCATGAACTCATATGATAAAAGTGGTATTACATGGAAGGTTGTTTGATACCCTGTATATATGGAAGGTCATTAAGTATCCTCTATATAACTATGAACTTCTGTTCCTCCCCCAGCCTGCTGAAAGGTCGGGACGGGGACGGGTTCCCGGAGAAGCAGGATCGCCTGATCAGACAGTCCCTGAAGGAGTTCCCCTACATTGAGTCTCAACTTCTCCAGCAGATAGTCCGACAGCTCGCTCCAGTTAAAATCGTGAGTTGGCGTAGTAACTCGAAATATAAGATACCCACGGTAATAAAACAAAGGCAGTAAATGGGACCGACAGCATGCTTTATGAAGGTGATATTGTTCCCAGGTTACAGCAACTTCCCTGCGCAAGGCATAACTCTTACCAGTCTCCATTACTGGCTGATTTAAGTCTTGCCGTATTTCCTTAAGGTTTCTGTGCCATGAAATCAGAGCCCACTGTGTATTTCAGGTGCAGCACTCCACTATCTTAGCAAGGAAAAGTGAGGGAAATACTGCAAGGGTTAAATCAGCCAGTAATGGTGACTGGCAAGAGTTATGGCGTATTTATTGCATTGCCTACAGATAATTCTAAAGCTCACAGCAAGACTTATATGGTATGATATCTCTCAATGATTTGTCTTTCTCCATGATCTCAGTAATTTCTGCTTGAAATTCTTGATAAAATCTCAATGTTCAACAATCAAAAGCTAATGGAGTGTTCTTATTAAAGGGAGATCACCCAACTGCACTGTCCATGCTTATGGCAAGTATCAACGGACAGCAGTTTGGTTGGGACGAGGATACAAGTTGCTCCACGTGCGGCGAACAAAATCCTGAAAAGAAATGTTCAGCATGTAAAATGGTAAGATCTTTTGTCAGTTGGAAGAAATTAGATGGATAACTTAAAAAACATAGTTAAACTAAATAATTAAATTCTTTTCGTTTCAGCCTTAGTTCTCATCTTGTCAACTGAAATGTTTTCTTGTCACTTTGGCAAATACAATTTCAAAAATATTTTTTCCCTTTATATGGCAAAAAGATTTATTACAAAAAATTAATATATATGATACATTATTTTTGTACATGAATAATCTATATTTGCCATTTGATTACATAAGTGATGAGACATGCATTAGTAAATGAATGAAACACAATATTTCTGTATTTATTTTCATTTCAGGTTGGATATTGTAACCAACAGTGTCAGAAGGTGCACTGGTTTACACATAAGAAGTTCTGTAAAGAGTTAGCAGGTTAGTATGTGTTGAATTATATGTATCTTATAATATAGAGGTTATAGGGGTGAAACGGGACATGTGATCTGTGGTTTTAGGGTACAAAACTCTCAGTTCAGTATATTTTCGGTTTGGGTCAAAACTAATAGTAGAACAAATTAAAATCACAATAAAACATATTTTCTTCAAAATGAAGTCTAATCTACAAATTTTTTTTTTTTAAAAACACAAAAAAATAAATGGCATTTATGAAATTAATTATATGAGATAAGGTATGCGGTACAAACCGAAAATATGCTTTGATGTACGGTGAACTGAACCAAAAGCAAACTACAGCATTTCAACCAATGTAGCTGTGAACCATTTCATCCCACAGAGGATGTTACACCAGTGACCGTGCCATACTATCTTTTACGCTCAGTTGCTTGAATATTGATATTTCCCAAGTAAGGACAAGGGCTATAGGTGTAGACACGAGTGTCATAAACATAGTATGACATAGACACTCTTAAAATAATCTATTTATTTACAATTTGGTGAAATTGAGGAAAACATACCAAAATCACTTTCAACGTCACAGCATATAGATGGCAACAACATAGATGAACACAACAATATAGGATTCTTCATGCGGTCAAGTCATTATGTCAAAGGGATATTTCCCATGGGACATTGTATGACAGATATGAACCCATATTTGCCTTTCAGATAATAAACTCTGATGAAAATTATGTTGATCTAACATTTCTTCTGATATGTCTGCTTATTTATTGTTTTGAATCTATAATCTCTACTTGAATATTACCTCATGCTGCTTTCCTAACAGTTGTGATGGAATATCTCCGATCAGAGCCCTTTTGCAGAGAAAAGCCTAAATCTATATTTCTTTCTATACTAGGAATTATCTTCCACAATCATGCAGAATAAAACATAGTCATTTTAGGCATGATTGATCCATAACAAATAGAGGGTATTAAATGAGAAAATTCACTAATAGTTCTTTTCAAGCAAATTTGAAAATATGCAAACTATTTGTACCATGAATGCTCATTTCCGTCTCTCTGTAACTCAGAGCTGTACGTGCAACGTGAAGAAGAGAGGAAGGCAATGGAGGAGGAGGAAAGCAGACAACAGAAGTTGCAGGAGGAGGAAGCTGCCGAGCGACAGAAGAAAGTAGCAGAGATTGAGGAACAAATGAAGGAAACCAGCGTTGAAGGTGAAGTACCAAATAAGCATAAAGTTCTAACGTTTGTTTACTCCTGTTGAGGTGGGGTTGCTTACCTTTAATGGTGCTTTGTTGTTCTGTCAGAATTGCTTCAGGAGCAAAAGTGGATGATATGGAAACTTTTAATTTGAGGGTTACAATACAAGGGTGTCAAAACAGTTTGAAATTTGGACCAAAAACACAAATGTTACTGAACATTTCTACAATTAAGGAAATCTGTTCAATTGTTTATGAAACCTATAATTATGTGTGTAAAGATGTCACGGCTAATTCTTGTTTCAGATAAACAGAATGGAGAGAATGTGACAGATTCTGAGAAGAAGAGTCAAGTGATAGAAGATGGAAAGAAGGAAGAAAATGGAGTGACGGAAGTTGAACAACCAGAGACCACTACAAGTTGATGAGCACATTAAGACTCATTGCGATCAGGATGTGCAAACAGCGAAATATCGAAGCAATCTTTCAGATGACTTTCTCTGTCTTCTAAATATACTAAGCAAAAATAGTGAGGGATATTTTGAAAATTTGAAATTATGAATAGTTATGTATTTATTTCTTGACATTGTAATGAAATATTAATCATAAAACATCCAATATCCCTATCTTATTTTGTCCAGTATAGAATCTCTCCTGAAGCCAATGTAATGTTAATAATAGCACCAAATTGATACCAATAATCTTCATCCCTTTGAATTCACGATTGATAGAGTTATCAAAGAATTAAAAATTATTTGTAATAAATAATTGTAAAATGAATGGTTTATTAGTGTTTTAGAATGATGACTTTACATTAGTATTTGTTGATTTTAAATGCATAACATTCTTAAATTCCATAAACATGAGCTCACGAATTATGATTCATTGTGATTTCCAGTGTTGTTTTCCTCATGCACCCTGTAATAGTATTTCTTTTTTCTAAAACAAAACGCAATACCAATACCAACAATACTACTTGTTTCATTCAAAAGAACAGAGTTGTAATATCGTGAAATTAAGTTGGATTTAAATCATTGAGTTATAAATAAAATACTACACTCTGTTCCGTTTATGAACATATTTATGAAACTTGTGAATGGTATTGGTATCTAACTCGCTTTCGCTCGTCAAATACCAAACCACTCGCTCATTTCATAAATTATTAAATATGTTATTAAATTGGATGTCTTATGGTATTCTCTGTTTCTCTAGTTTGGAATCGGATATCATTGCATTTACGTTCAAAGATCTCTAGCCTGTCTTTAAACATCATACATTCATTTTATAATAATTCAGCTTTATTGTGTCAGTTAATTCCTTTCACTGCTCACAACATGAATTGTACAAAAGTATCATGATTTAAGAGAATGGTGACATTTATATATTCTCTTGAATTTATCTTTCAACATGTGTTTTTCTCACAAAGAAACGCATAAATCATTTTTTTTTTATATCTGATGGTCGATATGATTAATTTCAACTATATGCATATCCTTATAGAATATGTTCAAATACTGAATTTAGAATTTGTAAGAATAACATCCATGTTCAGAATCATTGGTATACAGAAATAAAATTTACTAGGTGTTCATAGACGCAAAGAGAGTTAAATGAGAGTCAGTTATGACATCTTATCATTTTTCCAAAAAGATTTCCTGACCATGATCTTCTATAAACCATGATACTTTGAAATATGAATAGATCTTTTTAAATTGAATCAAATATCTTACTACCTGCCTGCATTGAACTGTTCTACATGCAATATGGTTTGGTTGCATTGCTACTTTCAGTGTAGTAACATCCATGGTTCCAGTCAATGCTTGCAGGTTTCACCGCAATGCATTTCCCCAGTGTTAGTGCAGGCTTTCTCCCTGCCATAAATTGAAATACTCTTGAAAGTCACCTTACAATTCGTAAATTAGTCGATGAAGATCCAAATCATTCAGTAAAAATGCTTCCCTCACTATTGTAGAAACAGTTTGTCAGATGACCATCCTTCCAGAGTGTTGTTGTTAGTCGTACATGTGTTTGGATGTTGAGAGAAAACAGTTGTGTTCCTTCATTACTGTGTTAAGTGTTGTTTTCGTTGTTTCATTGGAACCATGTGATGAATGTTTACGTTGAATAAAAGATTATTTATATTGTGAATTTAATATCTAATTTCATAATCTTGTGTTTTGCTATAAATTTCTTAGTCTGACAACAGTCCAACTTGAAGAGACTTCGAAGAATGAATTCTCCTTGGCACAAACTCCATTTAAACTTCTCTCAACAGATGAGGAATCTAGCACAAGCCTGTGTCGAGTATTTATATCAGGAGGGCCTATTTGTATAAAGTTCCTTATCATCCAAAACTGGTTCCCACAGTAGATATCGCTTGTGTGAGATCAAGCGATATCTACAAGGGATATCTACATTGTAGATATGGCTACAATCAAATCGTCATAATCCTATTACATCATAAGTTAATGACATCACAAAGCTTTGACATCACTGAAAACACTGCTGACAATGCTATGATGTCACAATGCTTATGACGTCACAATGCTATGACCTCACTGAGATCACTGCTGAAGAAGCAAAATGGCAGTTTTGTGCTTCAGATATGTTATTATTCGGCTAATAATTGTTGAAGAATGATTTTGAATGATAAATGAAATCTCACCCTCGTGTCTTCTGATATCAAATATATCAACACTCGTTGATTAAAGTAAAAATATCCTCGGAAAGCCTCGGATATTTGTAACTTTAATCAACTCGTGTTGATATATTTGATATCAGAAGACACTTGGGTGAGATTCTCTATTTAGTACTAAGGGTGGCCTTAGCCCATAGTATCACAACCAGTGTTACAGTGTAACAACCACCTTAGGATAAAGGAGCTTCAGGCAAGAACCGAGACCCCACTCTCACAGAGCTTCTTTACCTCATATCTCTAATCCAGTGACAGGGTATTGCCACTATTTATTCATTTCATTATGTCCCCCGAAAACTTTTTCGGGAGACATAATGTTTTCGTCTCCGTCCGTTATTCCGTCATTCCGAAATGCTTTCTTTTCCGGGCCATATCTCAAAAAACGTTCAATATTTTTTCACGAAACTTGGTATGTGGTTAGACCTAGTGGTGGAGTGGTGCCTTTTGCTATTTTGGTTATTCTGATTTTTAGCTCATCAGGCCTGAAAGGCCCGATGGGCTTATGGCATGGCAAGGGCGTCCGGCGTTCGTCCGTCCGTCCATCCGTCCGTCCATCCGTCCGTAAACTTTGCACATTTTCGACTTCTTCTCCAGAACCAATGACTCCACAGAGCTAAAATTTTATGTGCAGACTCCTTGGCCAATGGGGATTCTAAATTGTAGATTTCGTGACCCCGTGACCCCAAATGGGGTCACAGGGGTCACATCCTTAAAAACCTATTTTCATCTTCTTCTCCAGTTCCAAAAGGTCAAGAGAGCTGAAAAGTTGTGTACAGACTCCTTGGCCAATGGGGATTCTAAATTGTAGATTTCGTGACCCCATGACCCCAAATGGGGTCACCGGGGTCACATCCTTAAAAACCTATTTTCATCTTCTTCTCCAGTTCCAAAAGGTCAAGAGAGCTGAAAAGTTGTGTACAGACTCCTTGGCCAATGGGGATTCTAAATTGTAGATTTCGTGACCCCATGACCCCAAATGGGGTCACCGGGGTCACATCCTTAAAAACCTATTTTCATCTTCTTCTCCAGTTCCAAAAGGTCTAGAGAGCTGAAAAGTTGTGTACAGACTCCTTGGCCAATGGGGATTCTAAATTGTAGATTTCGTGACCCCATGACCCCAAATGGGGTCACAGGGGTCACATCCTTAAAAACCTATTTTCATCTTCTCCTGCAGTTCCAAAAGGTCTAGAGAGCTGAAAAGTTGTGTACAGACTCCTTGGCCAATGGGGATACTAAATTGTAGATTTCGTGACCCCATGACCCCAAATGGGGTCACAGGGGTCACATCCTTAAAAACCTATTTTCATCTTCTTCTCCAGTTCCAAAAGGTCAAGAGAGCTGAAAAGTTGTGTACAGACTCCTTGGCCAATGGGGATTCTAAATTGAAGATTTCGTGACCCCATGACCCCAAATGGGGTTACCGGGGTCACAGCCTTAAAAACCTATTTACATCTTCTTCTCCAGTTCCAAAAGGTCTAGAGAGCTGAAAAGTTGTGTACATACTCCTTGGCCAATGGGGATACTAAATTGTAGATTTCGTGACCCCTTGACCCCAAATGGGGTCACAGGGGTCACATCCTTAAAAACCTTTTTTCATCTTCTTCTCCAGTTCCAAAAAGTCAAGAGACTTGAAAAGTTGTGTGCAGACTCCTTGGCCAATGGGGATTCTAAATTGTAGATTTCGTGACCCCAAGACCCCAAATGGGGTCACAGGGGTCACATCCTTAAAAACCTTTTTTCATCTTCTTCTCCAGTTCCAAAAAGTCAAGAGAGTTGAATAGTTGTGTTCAGACTCCTTGGTCAATGGGGATTCTAAATTGTAGATGTTGTGACCCCATGACCCTAAATGGGGTCACTGGGGTCACATCCTTAAAAACCTATTTTCATCTTCTTCTCCAGTTCCAAAAGGTCTAGAGAGCTGAAAAGTTGTGTGCAGACTCCTTGGCCAATGGGGATTCTAAATTGTAGATTTTGTGACCCCATGACCCTAAATGGGGTCACTGGGGTCACATCCTTAAAAACCTATTTTCATCTTCTTCTCCAGTTCCAAAAGGTCTAGAGAGCTGAAAAGTTGTGTGCAGACTCCTTGGCCAATGGGGATTCTAAATTGTAGATTTCGTGACCCTGTGACCCCAATCTAGGTCACGGGTCATGACCCAAATATTTTCATCTTTATCTTAAGTACGTAAAGCTGTAGAAAGGTGAAATTGTAATTGTAGGATTGGTGACCCTGTGATTCCAAAGTTGGGTCACAGGAGTCATGGTCTAAAAAACCTATTTTTTTCTTGATAACAATGTATTACTTGATATAACTTAGATAGTCAACCTTAGATAATAATCAATGAAATCTTGATGAGCTACAGAGCCCATGGCTCTATTTTTTATTAGCTCATCAGGCCTGAAAGGCCCGATGGGCTTATGGCATGGCATGGTGTCCGGCGTCCGTCCGTCCGTCCGTCCGTCCATCCGTAAACTTTTCGCTTTTTCGACTTCTTCTCCAGAACCAATGACTCCACAGAGCTGAAATTTTATGTGCAGACTCCTTGGCCAATGGGGATTCTAAATTGTAGATTTCGTGACCGCAGGACCCCAAATGGGGTCACAGGGGTCACATCCTTAAAAACCTATTTTCACCTTCTTCTCCAGTTCCAAAAGGTCTAGAGAGCTGAAAAGTTGTGTGCAGACTCCTTGGGTAATGGGGATTCTAAATTGTAGATTTCGTGACCCCATGACCCCAAATGGGGTCACAGGGGTCACATCCTTAAAAACCTATTTTCATCTTCTTCTCCAGTTCTAAAAGGTTTAGAGAGCTGAAAAATTGTGTGCAGACTCCTTGGGTAATGGGGATTCTAAATTGTAGATTTCGTGGCCCCATGACCCCAAATGGGGTCACAGGGGTCACATCCTTAAAAACCCATTTTCATCTTCTTCTCCAGTTCCAAAAGATCTAGAGAGCTGAAAAGTTGTGTGCATACTCCTTGGCCAATGGGGATTCTAAATTGTAGATTTCGTGACCCTGTGACCCCATTTGGGGTCAATGGGGTCACATCCTTAAAAACCTATTTTCATCTTCTTCTCCAGTTCCAAAAGGTCTAGAGAGCTGAAAAGTTGTGTGCATACTCCTTGGCCAATGGGGATTCTAAATTGTAGATTTCGTGACACCGTGACCCCAAATGGGGTCACAGGGGTCACATCCTTAAAAAACCTATTTTCATCTTCTTCTCCAGTTCCAAAAGGTCTAGAGAGCTGAAAAGTTGTGTGCATACTCCTTGGCCAATGGGGATTCTAAATTGTAGATTTCGTGACACCGTGACCCCAAATGGGGTCACAGGGGTCACATCCTTAAAAACCTATTTTCATCTTCTTCTCCAGTTCCAAAAGGTCTAGAGAGCTGAAAAGTTGTGTGCATACTCCTTGGCCAATGGGGATTCTAAATTGTAGATTTCGTGACCCTGTGACCCCAAATGGGGTCACAGAGGTCACAACCCAAAAAACCTATTTTCCTCTTCTTCTCCAGTTCCAAAAGGTCTTGAGAGCTGAAAAGTTGTGTAGAGACTCTTTAGTCAAAGGTGATTCTTAATTGTAGGATTGGTGACCCTGTGACTCCAAATACAGGTCACGGGTCATGATCTAAAAACCTATTTTTTGTTTGTTAACAATGTATTACTTGAGATAACTTAGATATATTCAACCTTAGATAATAAAGCATATCCTGATGAGCTACAGAGCCCATGGCTCTAAAAAATTTTCTGGTTTCCATGGTAACAATTTGAACTTTGAATAAACCGTTCAATATTTTTTCACCAAACTTTGTATTTGCTTAGACCTAGTGATAGAGTGGTGCCTTTTGCTACTTTGGCCATTCTGAATTTTTTATTTCTCGTTATTAATGCAGTATTGAACTTAGTGCATAGCATAAGTGAAAAATAAGGGTAATATGACTAGGTTGGATTGAAAGTTGGAGCGGGGGACATCACAGTGCATTACATGCACATATTTCTAGTTTTAATCAGATCCAACACTCATATATATTTTGTTTAATCTCAATACTACATGTATATAGAGGTCCAACTTCCAAACGCAAGGCATAACTCTTGCCAGTCTCCATTTCTCCATTTCTGACTGATTTAGGGCAGTGGGTGGCTTCACCTGAAATGCATAGTGAGCCCCGATTTCCTAGCACAGATATCTTAAGGAAATACTGCAAGACCTGAATCAGCCAGTAATGGAGACTGGCAAGAGTTATGCCTTGCATTGGGAGGTTGATAGAGGTGATGTGAAGAGACATTTTACACCAGACATTCGGAGACAAGTGTAGAAAGCATCGGACCGATTTTAGTTGACATCCAAAACACCACATTCAATGCCATATCTAAAAAAGCAACTCATTGGCTGAATTTATGAATGTGAAAGGTCACCTGACATGATCTCAGCAGGGTAGTACTAAGATTGACAGTGTTACATTCGATCTGATTTGAATGAGATTGTTATTTTATTGAGATGATAAGCAACAGCTTGCTTTTATCACATAGAAGGAAAATATGCCCAAATCTACCTTGTCAACATCACCAGGTGGTCAATTAGATGGCAATGACCCATACGAAACTTGACATCATGCCGTTGTTCAATGAGTTATGTCTGCATAGAAGCCTTATCTTGAACTAGTTCATCATATACAATATCAATGATAAAAACCATGGTAGGTTTGCCTTCTTGAACAGTGTGCCGTTCCACTAACCGATCCTAGCCCTAAGATCAATCGTAAGCTCATCCCTTAACATTGGCTAAGATTGATCTTAGGGCTAAAATCGTTAGTGGAACGGCACCCTGTTCACTATATTCTGATATCATGCTCAAAAACTGAAGGGATTATGGTGCAATTCTGGATAGTTTGAGTCAATCTCCATGCTACAGTCCAATATAATGTGTCCACAAATTACAGTAGAAGGGTACTGGTAACAAAACCAACCATACATAGTTTACCTTCCTCAGACTTTATTTATATCTAAATGTCTGGATAAAATTGTTTACACTATCAAAAATATTACAATACATGAATTTCTAGAGCATAATTTCAATCCATCCTGTAGAAAAATGGCTGCAAAAATAAATTATCCAATATATTATGTTAAATTTTTAAAACAGTTTCACAAACTAAAGTCATTATCATTTGACATTATATATGTTTGACCTTGAAACATTGTTCACAGTATTCAAATTTTCATTCAGTTATTATATTCCTTTCAAAATGTGTGTTGGAATACATACAGTCTTAGAACAGCTTTCTCCAATGTCGGCCAATGATGATGCAGCACAAGACTTGCACAAAGAAAACTCTCCATGTGACGTCATCAGAATCCAGTGGGTAGTATAAACTATGATGAGCTCCGGGCTGGGAATGAGTGCAAACTGAAACTCTCCTCTTCGTTTCTCTATGAGCTCTTGCAAAGGCTTCATCAGACAAATTAGCATCGACGTACCTTGTCAAATCTCTCCTCTGATTTATCAAGGCATCATTGGGCAGATCATCATCTTTGTGCGATGGCATATCTTTCCTCTGAATTGTAATGGTGTCAACAGATAGATTTTCATCTATATGTCTTGTCATACCTGTTCCCCCCTGGTTTGTTGAGGGATCATTTGACAAACCTGCATCTGGGTAACCGGAAATACTTCTGCAACTATGGGCTTCATCATTGGACAGAGTGGTATCTGTGTTCCTTGCATCTGCTGCCATGACTGGAGTTGCTCTGAATTCCGAGTTGGGACAGGAGATGAGAGCTGTAGCAGACGTGTGGTACAACGGGAGCTGACAGAATCGAACCTTCTGCTCACCAGGCTCAAGAGATGCTGTGTCGTCTGCTGCGGACATCATGGCTTCTTGAATCAGCTCGGATTGCTCTTGTGACACGTTGATCTTGGTTCCTTGGGATTCGATTCCTTCTGGTACTCTGTCAGCGGACAGACTTCTGCTTGAGAGAATGTATGATGATGCATCGAACACATCGTTATCACTCACAGCTGTTGCTCTGGAAGATCCATTTTCTGACAGAGCGTTAGTTGTCTGCTCTCCTGAAGAAGTCGTAGCGTTGGTTGCCTGCTCCTCTGAAGATGTCGTATAGACTTCACTATCAGGGTCCAGCTCTGACCTGGTAATGTTCCTACGGCTGTGGAGCTTTCTCAAGCTTGAGTAGGTTACAGAACTTGGAGCTTCTTGTGTCCTTCGGTGCAGTTGTTCAGACGAGTCTGTACTGATGCTAGGTGTATCATTACTGTTTTGGAGAGAATTCCTCGGGCCAGTAACTGCACTAACATCTGACAGAATCCTTTGATTTGTTGTTCCATGCCCAGATAGAAATCTTTTGGAGTGAGACTGTTGGTCCCATGTTGAAAGGGCAACCTCTTGATCAGAGATATCAGCATCATACGGATTCAATGATTCAGCAGCCTTCTTGACTACAGCTTTGAAAGTATGCTGATCCTGGTTTGACTCTTCTGAAGAAGGAAGATGTCCAGATAAGCTGATATCGGATCCTGTTTCAGTACGCTGAAGTGTGTCTTTGTTCGAAGACCCATTTCTATCGAAGATACTGTCATTTTTCTCAGAGACATTGCCCTTCACGAAAGGAATCCTCAACCCTGAATCCTCTACAGCTTGAGTTGCTGTAAGAACTGACCGATGCTCGTCTTGTGTTTGTACAAGAACCGATTCACTTTCCTGAATTGTCTTCCCTTGAGCAGACGACTTTTTCGAATGTTGCCGCCATGTCGGTTTAATCTTTAAACATGTTTCTGATTCCGAGGAATCTTCTGCATCGGTTTCTCCAAGTATTGCTGACGCTACGACGTCCAGTGCTGAAGGATACTTTGGTGATGATACAGTGACGTCACGTTCCCGCCATTCGAAAATACGCAGGGGTCCTTGTAAATGCCTAAAAGCTGAAGAAGAAAACCGTATACCATTTGTTATATATATTGTGAAATGAATCATTGTGACAGATTTATTATCCTTGTTCTCCTTCTACAGATTCCAAGATGGCCCTGTGTTTACTGTTCACTTTGACTAATGGTTCAAGGGATTGGGTCAATCATGCTCAATATTAGTTATTGTTCCGTTTCGCATATTGTGTTATTTGTGTAAGAAGTATGAAATTGAGTTCTTCTTCTAACCACATGGACATGTGCGTATTGTTCAAAAGAATGGAGAAGGTTAGCATTAGCGTCGCCGGAAAACTTTTCACATTATCGATGTTCTTCCAGAACTGATATAGGGTTACCCACAAAACACCCACCACACAAATATTGTACACACATTTTTACATGTAAAACTCTTCAACCAAACTCTAAATATATAGTATTTTGAACGTGATTTCATGTTTTCTTGCTCTTCAGTATATCAAGTATACTTGTCCCGGTGCACGACCGACGTTCAGTTCACTTTCAACTTTTCCCTTACCCTGATCAATGGCGACGCAGAAAAGGGTTGATCCAATGTATTTCGCCAAGTCGACCACAACAACGATATAGCCTGGAAAGGAAATAAATATGTTCAGTTGTAAAGAAAGGTATAAAGTACAGCCATTCTATTGGACTTTACAAAGGGCGTGCTTATGTTTATGTTATAACTATTTCATGTTCAGTTCGTTTAGTTAGGTGCCCACTAAACTACAGGGGCACTTTCCAAAATACCATGGGATGGTTGAGGTCACATAACAAATACCTCAAAATAGAAAAAAAGCTTTTTAAAGTAAAGTCCCACAAAGCTATAAGCACACTTTCCATAATGTCAAGAGGTGGATTAAATTAAGGCTTCATAACAAATACCCCAAAATAAAATGTTTAGGCGGAAGGTTTCATTTTATCAAAATATTTAATGTACAGAAATCACTTACCTGAGTTTCTGAGGAAGATCGCCACATCGAGAAGGAGGTCCCCCGCCTCCTCAACCAAGTACTCCAACACATACAACACTTGTTTATCAATATCAGCTGATCGCATGTACTTGTCGTAGCTCGTCGCTCTGTTTGGGAAAATATTATGGTCAGAAGTCGATACATTTCAAGTTAACCTAGATATTTTAAATTGTAACATTGGGTATATAATAGCAAGATGGTAAGTAAGATACATTGCGGTGTCCCCCATTGGGAGAAAACCGATAGAAAGATAAGGTAACACTTTATAACCAGAAAGGGGAATTCCTTTTACATCAAACAAAACATTGAAATGGTATAATAGATAGTATATATATGGACACATATTTGCAATACAGCAGTTTTTACAGATTTCATCAACATTTCTCAAAGTTTTTGGGCCAGTTTTTGTTAGGAATTTAAATAATAGAAGGTATAAAGGATTTCCTAGTTCTGTTTGACTTATGACAATGTATGTTTAAACGTTTTCCAGATGGTAGACGAGAATATTCTGAGTGTAAGACGTGTGATGAATCTGAAATGATGTTCCGAGTGATAAATTTTCTCATCATTTATTGACAAAGATGGTCTAACGAAAATGTTCATTATGGCTTCAGTCTACATAAGGCATTGAGAAATATAACGTAAATGAAATAAAGGCAAGTGACTTACCCACAAATGAGATTTTTGCTGGTACATTCGTGTAAAACTGGAAAGGATGCAAGTCCAACGCAACCGGCACATGTAGCTGCACGAAGCCACATCTTTCATTCACACGGACAGCCTCAAAGTTGTTTGCTTATGACGTCACAATAACTATGACGTCATTACATAGAAACGATTGTCAACAACTCAACGTTCCTTGCAAGGCCATTTAGCCTCTAGGCGAACGACCAGACTGGATCCCACTGTTTGTTTATACCGTAAATCCTTTATTAAAAGCAGGGCTTCTATTTTACTATCTACACCATAGACATCTATCTATTCGAGGCAGCCTTCTATTCAAGACAGGCGTCTGTTGAATAAATAGACGACGATTTGGGTGCTTTATCGTTAATAAACACAGCATGGAGAATAAAACACGAAAGGCGGAGCCCTTAATTGTATTGCCATTGGTGTTTTATATCATCACACACTAGAATGCCTACTTATTGAACGCTTTTGATGGTACCAATATAAGAGGAAAACAAAATGAGGATAATGCTACTGAACTATAACAGAACCAACTTCCTGAAGGTTGAAAGATACTAAAAGTAAAAGTAAAACATTAAAATAGTTGCATTTGTATCGTATCCTACTTGAGTTCAGCTACTCCATCGAATGAACATTGAAGTGACTCAAACTGTCCAAAGTTTAGCTTTACGTTCACACACGTGTAAACTGACACTGCGTTTATGAAGTCACCAAGCTGCCATTTGTGTCAAAACCGTCCGAATGCTGTCATAATTTCTCGAGACTTTTAACCAATTTGATGTTATGGACTGTCAATACTATTTATAGTTCAGATTATTAGCTATATGTAAAAAATGTTTATTGCCCAGACGTTTGTGTGTTCGGAGATTACACATTTATATTCAATACATCTTTTGTCATTCTTGGGAGAGGTTGCTCACGTCTCGAAGCCTACCTGGTCATGTTTTACCCATTTCATGTGTGGATGCAACACCACAGTGATAAACATCGAATATCCTTTGTCCATTTAAAGGTACATGTATTGTGTTGTTGTGGGTCACATATGCCGAACTTTATAAATGATGTTAATCTTTCGAGAAATACTGATATTTACCGAAAATTGCCATTTTGATGATAGTCAATTTAGTCATAGTGACGATATAAAGGTAAAAGTGCCGATTTTTTTTTTATCGAAAACCGACAATGCACAGCGTGTTGCGCGCGTCAATTGGTCAAATGTAATTTTGGAAACTTATTTTCAGCATACAAACAGATAACTTTGGGTTGATAGTGTTTGATAGGTCTTATAACTACTGTGCATGTAAATGGGACGTGCAGTTTCGGTTTCTGTAGGCCTACATGTATAATGATGTTGCCCAATTTTAATTAAAAACTAGTAATAATGATAGCCTATAATTCGCTATTGGGGATGAATATGCAAGTTGAGTGAAATTATTTTCAAGAACTGAAATCAGCACATATCGTATTTGGCACGTATTTCAGCCAAATAAAATTTTATGAAACACAATGGATGTATCTTTAAACGAAACTAGCTAAATAGTACTTAGGCCTATAGCATGAAATGTGAAATTATCTTCAGTAAAATCATGTTTCTGACACTGTAGGCCTACGTAGGCCTAGATACCATAAGTTTAGGGCTGTTTCAAATCAATCTTTCTTAATTATGATCGAGTGTTGATTTGATGTCATGAGCTGAGATTCTATATATCAACCAAAATAACCCTTTATAAATTTTCGAATTAAAATGTAGGCTACAATTCTTTAAGCATTATTCTAACTATGCATTTCTGGTGCAGCGATTCACTATCTTGACACATCAAAGCGAGGGGAATACCACAAGGCTTAAATCAGCCAGTAATGCAGACTGGCAAGAGTTATGCCTTGCGTTTGGAAGTTGAGTTGAGTTAGGCCTATAGCCTACTTAGGCTACTTTAATGTGATATGGCAAGAGTGCAAATATGATGTTAGCTATTTAACTATGTTTATACCATTTAGGAATTTCGACATCATTTGTAAAAGTGTAACAATAATAGTACTTGAGATTACTTTTCTTTTAGATATTCTACCTTATGAAATAAATCATGCAAATTCTGACGAGCTACAGAGCCAATGGCTCTACTTTTGATATTAAAAAAAAATACCTCGTCTCTTAGCGTGATATCGTGTCAACTGATATAAAATATGCCAACAGAAGCCAAAGTAAAAAAGCACAGATGACGCTTAATTAGCATTACGTTTTTGTTATAAACTATATGTAGATACAAATGAACCGAAAACATTGTATCGATGCGCCGATATGACAGCTCGTGTTGGTGTTTACTAATTGTAATGTTTGTCGTCTGCTCACGCGGGAAATGTCTGACTCCACCTTTGTTGCTAAGCATGAACCAATCATGTGATCGCGAATACATGTAAACTCCGCCCACTGAACTATGTCACCCCTGTTTGACCCTTGAACTGACAGCATTCAGCCAATCGCATCAATGACTATGCGTCATTCCTCGCTTTCGCGCGGGAAATGGTGATAATCGCCATACAGAAACAACAACAGACGCGACGAAGCTACGTTTTTATCATAAATGGACACGAATTTGGTTAAATTTTGAAGAAAGTCTACACGACAGCTACTCATATTTATCCACAACCATGGAAAACTTCCAGAAAATCGAAAAGATTGGAGAAGGGACGTACGGTGTGGTTTATAAAGCACGAGATAAACAGAGCAACCGGCTTGTGGCCTTGAAAAAGATTCGCTTGGATGCGTGAGTTTGGTTACAAATTTGATTTAATACACACTATTTTTGCGATGACAATTTTGAAGACAGCCTTCAACATTATTGACAGTTATCTTGTTGTCCAATGAATGATGAATTTCTTATATAAATGACAATGTTAGACCCAACCTAGTGTGATCGAATACCGAGGGAGTCATTTAGGCCTAATTCACTTGAGTTGACATTTAATTTAGCTTCTGTCATCAATCTGTCAAATAATTTGTGTCTTTTGCATATTTACCCATCTAATTCTTTCTTTTTTCCCTTTTGAAGTGGCTTATGTTTGTTGTCATTCTTTATATTTTACTTTTAATATCATTTAATTTATTTTTGCAAATGAAAGTTTCTCAAGTCAAATATTTTCAAGGAAATTTGATTCATTGGGAGTATAATCCTTTTCAATGAATGTACAGTTTCAGTGTTCTGATTTCATTCAAAATGAATACATATCCATTTCTGTGTTAGATTTCTTTGAATTTCTGTTATCTATTGTGCCATGCTTAAATGTTTTTATCATTTAAAGTTTTATTTTTGTAGAGAATCTGAGGGTGTTCCGAGCACAGCAATAAGAGAAATATCCCTGCTGAAAGAACTCGATCACCCAAATGTTGTCCGGTAATTATTTCTAACAAGATTCATTTTATTGATATTTGATTGGGTAATGATTTAATGAGTCAGTGTAACAGTTAGAAGGTCTGACTTTGGATCAAGAGTTCTAAGGTTCGAATCCCCTCAGGGGCTCAGCAACTCTGCTGTGGAGAACTGTTCTACATGCAGCAAGGTCTGGGTGCAATTGTACACTGAATTTCAATGCAGTACCACCCATGGCTCACTAGTTTCAGCCGGTGCTCGCAGGTTTCACCACAATGCATACCAGAGGTGATGTTGTGGTCTTTCTCCCTGCATGATTAACCTTATGATACTACACTTCTGACAGTGTTGTTCCCCAGATAGCATTCATATGTTGGCCCATAGTTGGCCCACATTCACTGGTTTGGTTGGCCCATGGTTGTCACATTAATGATGGGCCCATTTGGTTATGCTCATCGGTTTTACATTGGCCCATCATGTTGGCTCATTGTTGGCCCAATGAAAGAGAATTTACACACTGAAATGGCCCACAATTGGCCCATCGTGGTAATTTTTTTGGCAATATGTTGGCCTGATGCCATACCTATGTTGTTGCACCGCACTGTGTACAGTACACTACATACCTTACCATAATCAGAAGTATACAAACAAGAAAACAATTTAATCAAATAAAACATATTTTTATTAGTTGAGTTATCTTGGTCCCGTGATACATGTGTACAATTTTATCTTGTATCGGAAACCCCTATTTCATGACTGCCTTTGTCTCAGCATATTAGTTGTATTTGGTCCTGGCAGGTTCTTGTAGGTTGCTCCCGAAATAATTGAAATAGTTTTAAAGTAAACACTTATGAAAATTTAATCAGAGCTAAAGCATAAAAGGTATATACAACATTAGAACTTTACTATTGTCTAGCCAGTGTTGGGCCAAAATTGGTTCAACGTTGGACTAATGAATATCAACATTTAAATACTTTTTCTTTGAATTTCTTTCAAATAAAGACAAAATAGACAAATGAATATAGAATTCTGCCAAGTTGTCAACTGATATGATTTCCATACCAAAATGTTATTGAACAATAATGTGAAATAGTCACAATCAACTCAAAATCAGAAAAGACTATGGTGAACAACAGAAAAATATATAAAATAATTATTAAACGTTGTTCATGCATTTGAATACAACATAAATAGATTCATCCCTAGATATGATAATATGATGTTTTGACCTTGAATTTATATACAATCATATGTATCATAGATAGTAAACATGTACTTTAATACTTACCGAGTTAAGTCCTCCACTCAAAGAATTGTTCTGTCGTCTGCTGTTTGACTGTTTCATAAAGCTATGAGACACATATGTTTGGTATTTACTGTGGTTTACTTAAACTAAAGAGCATGTCCCACATGATGTTTAAACATACGATTAAAAACATTACTTGAAATTTCCTTTCAAGTAATTATTTCAACTTGCTTCAATTGAACAATTTAATAAATGTGAAATGATGGCTAAAAAATAACTTTTAAATTACAACGTTGACCCAACAGTGGGCCAGCGTGGTGAAATATTATGCAAATGGGAGAATTTTTCAAATGTTGGCCCACCGTTTGACCAACTATCAAATACAACTATTGGATTACTGTCATTAAGATAACGAAGGCCCAACGTTGTCAAAGCGTTGGCCAACCAAACAACCATATACTAATGTTGGCCCAACAAACCCTTGCTATCTGG
Organism: Gibbula magus; assembly: GCA_936450465.1. Lineage (NCBI taxonomy): Eukaryota > Metazoa > Mollusca > Gastropoda > Trochida > Trochidae > Gibbula > Gibbula magus. The sequence goes on from OW388297.1 coordinate 47,381,438, forward strand.
GTCCTAGTTGATCTGCTGTGGGGGTCATTTTGACCAATTCTGAACAAGCGGGACCCTTTGCAATGGTAATAATATCCTAATTCTCCAAATTCTAAGGGACACCAAGCCAAAAAGGTGGGCAAATATCCCCAGGACCCCCTCTAGGAACAACACTGACTTGAACTAATTTGGAAGATGCGTTAATGGCTAGAATACTGTCCAATAATAAATCACTCTTATTTCACAAATGCATTTAATTTTCCTCAAATTGTCATGGTGTCAGACACCTAACCCATTTAAATGGGTGTTTGCAAATTAACAGAACTGCTCTATTCATATTTTGGGGTCTATCATCCTGTCTCTATCCCCTATTTTGCACTTCAACAGTACAGGGAACCTGGACACGGTTGACCAAATCTTGGCAATGACAGCAGCATATTGGATACTTAAGACAGTAAGGGGAATATTTTAATTTGTTGTTTTCAGCTTGTTGGAGAAGTGTAATTTCTTAAGATGAATGATTTTATTTCAGATTACTCGATGTGGTGCACAGTGAGATGAAACTCTATCTGGTGTTTGAGTATCTCAACCAAGACTTGAAGAAGTACATGGACTCTGCACCACCTTCTGGTCTTCAACCGGCTCTCGTCAAGGTATCCAGGAATTATTGATTATTTATCTTAAATATTGAATTGTCAATCCTTGACAAAAAAACAGGAAGATTTTCTGGATACCAACTTTTAAATGTGAATATACACAACAATAATTGTTAATTAACCATTGAGTTCTGTTAAAATTGAATTTTTAAAAAAACAGACAAAAAGGTTGATACAAAGAATTCCCTCATACCTTATGCAATGATATTTTCAGGAAAAGTCCTGTGGTATTTGAAGGATACATGTTTAAGCATTGTTATTTTCTTCTCATTGTCTTATTTTTAGCTCATCTGGCCTGAAAGGCCCGATGGGCTTATGGCATGGGATGGCGTCCGTCCGTCCGTCCGTCCGTAAACTTTTCGCTTTTTCGACTTCTTCTCCAGAACCAATGACTCCAGAGAGCTGAAATTTAATGTACAGACTCCTTGGCTGAAGGGAATACTAAATTGTAAATTTGGTGACCCTTTGACCCCAAATGTGGGTCACAGGGGTCATAACCTTAAAAGCTATTTTCATCTTCTTCTCCAGAACCAATGACTCCAGAGAGCTGAAATTTTATGTACAGACTCCTTGGCTGAAAGGGATTCTAAATTGTAGATTTGGTGACCCTGTGACCCCAAGTGTGGCTCACAGGGGTCATTACCTAAAAAAAACTATTTTTATCTTCTTCTCCAGTCCCAATGAACGTAGAGAGCTGAAATTTTATGTACATATTCCTTGACTGAAGGGGATTCTAAATTGTAAATTTGGTGACAGTGAGACCCCAAATATTGGGTCACAGAGGCAATGACCTAAAATGCTATTTTCATCCTCATCTCCAGTCCCAATGGCTCTAGCGAGCTGAAATTTTATGTACAGACTCCTTGGCTGTAAGGGATTCTAAATTGTAAATTTGGTGAGTCTGTGACCCCAAATATGGGTCACAGGGATCATAACCTAAAAGCCTATTTCAGTTTACAGCATCTTTCTGAGATTATATGTGCACTTCAATCAGTAAAGTAGGTAAGGGAGGTCATTTTAAAGAAATCAGCTGAGTTAAAGGCATTTCATCTTTCTGATGTGAGAGTTCTAACATGTGCTTTGAGAATATAATATGTCTGATGAAAAAGAGATATTGAGAATTAAAAACTTAGAATTGGAGGTCTAACAAAAATTATAAGTCATATTTTATCTTTGTCTCACATTTCACATATGAGTAATTATTTGTATTTTGCTAGTGAATTTGCTGATAAAGGTAAACAAGTCTAAAAGTATTCTAAAGACTTAATACAGAATCTTTTATTAAATCTAATATAATGTTCTTTGTAATTTAAGAGTAAATAATGGAGTTTTTTAATATCTCATGATATTGTGTAATTATTTGGAGAATTAATTAATTAATTAATGAGAATTTCCAGTACGAGTCAATTTGGTATACCTTATTTATATCATATTTTATACTTCATAACTGATTTAGTTTTCTATTAACTTTGCAGTTAATTTTATTCAATAGGAACAAGAAATGAGATAGATGTCTACATCATGGACATGTTTAATGTGAATCTATTTGAAATGAGAACTATTGAATAATGAATACCCTTTGAAGGAATAACTTGAAGAGGAATTAAATTTTTTCATTTTACATGAGATATGTGAACTGAATATGACTAGTGATGACTGGTGATAACATAGGACTATAAAAGAAGTAGCTATATGAGATTGTGACATCACACCTATTTTCATCATCTTCTCCAGTACAGAAAAATAATTAATTATAGGAAAAACTGCATCTAACATATAAATTTTACTGGCTGTGAGTCCAGTGTCTGCATGTTATGTAATTGCATTGTGTTGACCTCTTCCTGGCAGAAGGATGAAAACTGATAGTTACACAGAGGTTTCAGGTTACTTCAAACTACTGTGCAGCACTGTGTTATCATAGACTGTGCGTGAGACTGCTTTAGTCTTCCACTGACTCTAAAAAAGCAATTATTCATAGAATATCACCATTTTATCAAATATTGAAAGGGAGCCTATAAGAAATGGTGAAAAAGAATTTACTAAAAAAAAATTCACCAATTTATTAAGTATTGAAATGGAGCCTATGAGAAATGGGATTTTCAAAAACTGAGGCTCCTATTCATTATGTAATAAATGTTGGTATTGCCATAATGCAATTAAGAATTAAAACAATATAATGCAAAGGTGTATGATATTCATAACGAATGTTGATTTATGTGTAACCAATTTTGATAATAATTAGCAGGGGTCATGACCTAAAAAGGTTTTTTTCATTTTCTTCTACAGCCCCAGGCCATTATTGCAATAGCTGACAGTGGTGAATTGTATGCAAAGAATTGTACCCGGGGTATTCATTATTGTATAATGTGTGTACAATCTTAGAAAATAGTATGATCTCTCCACCACATTATTATATGTTTGATACCAGCAATTTATTTCCAAGCTTTGCGTTGCTCTTTCAACACATATATATATATAGCAGATTGGCAACGTTATGGTAACAAAATATTTTTAAACTGCTTTAATCGTTTCACTACCTAGATTCTTATTACTACATTCCATTATCTGACCATTGCTATAAAGTCCACTCCATAACATACCCCACTTATTATCTCCTGATGAGCTACAGAGGCCATGGCTCTATTTTTTTTATGATGTATTCAAAATTAAATACCATTGGGATTAATCTCAAGTGATCCCAGAAAATGCTCTAAATATTCACAGCAAGCCACAATGGTGCAGATTCTTTCCAAACAATGATTTAAGCCGCTATGACAGAAATGAAGTGAAAATTTAGTTAATCCTGAAACCATCCCACTTTGCTAATTCCAAATGCTGCTTGCAAGTTTTACAGCAGTTAGTATGCCTGTGTTGCTGATGTTCCACCATTATTAAATATAAATATATAATTAATTCTAAGATGCCTAGCGGCTAGAACCATCGAAATAAAAGTACTTTATCAGACGATAAAGGTATAGTTTTTGTGATGACGTAACAATTGAATGACGTTTCCGCTCCCCTCGTAGTCACGTGTGCCCATGGTAACCCAACGAAAGAGGGCAGTTGAAAAGACCGTGTTTTTCTGCAAATGATAATGTCCTAATGTCCGGTAGCGTTGTTATAACAATTATTGAAGGAATGTGTTCTTTTGTATCCGAATTAGTCTTAAATTTTAAGCTTCATTTGTACTTGAACCAAAACGACGAAATCCGCATTAGGCAACCCCAGGAATCACTATGACGTCACAACAGAACAATGACGTCATAGTTGCTGATGTCGCACGGCTCGTCAGTTGACCCTTATCATGGATTATTAATATTAAGGAAGTAAACTCTATTTTTCTTGCAAAATTACTCAAAGCAAAATGTTGTGTTGTGTGTTATCTTAGAAAAGTAATAAAGTTCGCTGTACCCCAATGTGTTTTGTAATAAAGTATAGTTTTGCCCTGAACTATTATAACGTCAAAGTACTCGGACTACCGTCCTCGTACTTTAACTATAATAGTTCAGGGCAAAACTATACTTTATTACAAAACACATTGGGGTACAGGGAACTTTACTTCTTAAATATAAACAATTTCTAGAGTTTCTTCTATTTTTTCAGAGCTACCTTCACCAGCTGCTTCAAGGTATTGGCTACTGTCACTCCCACCGAGTTCTACACAGAGATCTGAAACCACAGAATCTTCTTATCGACACAGAGGGAAACATCAAACTGGCTGACTTCGGTCTGGCTAGAGCGTTCGGTGTGCCTGTCAGAACATACACGCATGAGGTATTAAAACAGTCTCATTTGCCAAAATAGACGTGTGAAATTAAAAGACAAAAGTATGCTTCATGATTATAAAGTTTCTGAGTTCTGCTTCATCCATCAAGAATAAAAACAAACACTACATAAACTTGTCAATAGTTTACATATAACTTTTCTCTTCTTCAGGTGGTTACACTGTGGTACAGAGCTCCAGAGATTTTACTTGGCAGTCGGTTTTATTCTACACCAGTTGATGTGTGGAGTTTGGGTTGTATTTTTGCTGAAATGGTGAGTCTCATTTTAGTTTGCAAATCAATTTTTTTTAAAATTGTTTTATTTATAAACTTTTGTTTATTTTGATCTAATATCATAACTCTTTCACTTAAAACAGAAACTTTGACTTCAAGATTGCAATAGTGGAACAAGAAAGAGTTGTAAGAGTTGTCTCCCTTTATTCTGTGAGCTCTGGTTAAATAGAAATTAGCATTAGTCTGATAACACATGGTGATGATCGCCCATGAAAAAATACATGTCGAGTAAAATGTAATGTGTGTAACCCGTAGGGTTAGTTGATTTTAAGACAATGTGATCATGGTGATGTATTTAGTTAACAGGAATGGGTTTAGACAAGTTCTTTTTTAGAATTTAAATTAAACTTTTCAGAATTGCTATTTAATAAGGTTGATATTGTTAACTTCTGCTGCTGTAGCTATCAGCTGACTATTTGGGCAGTACTTGGTAATCATTGAGAAAATGCATGCAACAACTTTCACACAATTTACTTTATCTTTCAGTTAACAAGAAGGGCTCTTTTCCCCGGTGATTCAGAAATAGACCAGCTCTTCCGAGTTTTTAGAACGTTAGGTAAGTTGAAATGTCAGTCAAGTACATAGCTCCCGGGACACATGACTACAGTCAGACCCTATGTTTCCACATTAGTTACAGTTAAAATCATCCTGAAAGCGAGTTGTGTGGTTAAGCGATTCATCATTTGCATAGACATCAATAGAGAAAAATTGAAACACTTCTGTGCAGATGACTGAGTTTCCGGATACACAGGGTCCAGGTTAACAGTGTGTGATTATTATAAAAATGAATGGCATTAAAAGGTAGTTCAATTGTTTTACATAAAAATTTGCCATCATGGCATAATTTTGGAGAATCTTATTCAGCTGTTTTTCTTTGCGATCTTGATTTCCTTCAATTGGCCCGAATGGCCTCTATAGAATTCCCTTAGAAATCCTTCAGCTTTTGATTGAATTTCCATTTTTGTTAAAGTGTTGTTTAAGCTTGATATAAATTGATCATGTATGTTTCACCAAACAGGTACCCCAGACGAGAGTGTGTGGCCTGGTGTGACTCAGTTACCAGATTACAAATCCACCTTCCCCAAGTGGGCACATCGCAGCATCAGCAGTGTTGTTCCGAACTTGCTGCCGGAGGGGACAGATCTTCTCGCTGTGAGTAAATTACTTCTTGTACTAACCCCTAACCCATTCTCTCCCCATAGAGCTTATTCAAGTGATTTCATGAGGTATAAAAATTGTTTTCTCGAGTGTGCTGCCATTTTGAAAATATAAAACTTTTCTACCTCACAAGATGAAATCAAACAGGAATATTCCAAGATTTATGATGAGATTAAATTCTCCTAAGTACACCAATGAAGTCATATGAGATTTCCATATATCAGACCATTATTTACATGGGCCGTGGTTAGGACATTTGACTTCAGATCAAGAGGTCCGGGGTTTGAATCCGGCCAGGGGCACGGCAACTTTGTCTGCAGTGTTGGAGCCAGCTTTTCCAAACATGGGGACCCTCAGTCCCCATGTGTTTAAAAAGTGGGGACATTTTGTCAATAGTGGGGACAAAGAGTTTATGAAATTTGTGTTTAATAATTTTGTCCTGATAATCAATTGAATTCAATCATGTTTTTTTGTATATAAATTAATAAAATGAAACAGTACTGTACCTGTTGTTTTTTGTTTTTGTTTGACTATATAGTATAATAGTTATGATTATTCAGTACTAAGTTACAGTAATGAGTATAAAGAATGAATCTTGAGATTGTAAAGACTCAACAAAAAGTATTTATTGAATCATTATGAATTAAACAGACATTCTGAAAATGTGAATTAATAAATGTAAAGTCTAATATCAAGATATTAGATTTAATACTCACTCAGTCAGTGTGTCTTAGCCTCTGAGTCACTCACTGGTAACTTGAATAATGGTCTGGGTTGACTTAAAACTTAAAATAATGTTCATCTCTGATTCTCATGAATGATAGTCATCTGATGATCTGAGACTATGTTTACGTTTTTTAGATGCGTGTGCATCGGGTTTGACAGTGCCATCGTCAATGTCTGAATCACTGTCACTTGAAGATACGTTATTTTGCTCAGTGTCAGGCACTTTTCTTTTCAGAAAATGAGACAGACAAATCTGTTTTTTAGGCATAATGACGACGTCGACGTTTCAATTTCATGTCAGTCACTTCAAGTTCATAATAACAAACGCTAGCTAGCAGACAGCCAACTGTCGATATCACGTGGTCACAATATTTCGACGAGAATTACGGGAAAGACCGAAGGTTAATTATGCAGCGCGTAATCTGTCGTCACAGAACACGTGACTACTTAATCTAACTCTCATTGGATACTGTCAAAAGTAATCGTATATTTTTAGCAGTTTAATCTCAAACCAAGGTCATTTATAATAGCGTTTACTAAGCTGGTTAGAGGATATTGAAACCGATATAAAACCGAAACCGGTTAAGAAATAAAGGGAGGTAACTCTAAATGTGCCGATATATGCATCGTTTGTCACTGAAACCGGTTTCAGAAAGTTTTAGTTGTAAACACAGTGACAGGAGAGCTTTGAAAATTGCCGATCAATGTGATTAAAATTATTTTTGGCGGTAAGTAACACGTTATCTATGCATTATTTGTGCGGGCCAATGCCGCATTAGGTGATTTTAATGGGGACATTTCATATTGCCGCACGGCCGCGCTCTAGCGCGAACACTGGTCTGCAGTAGAGAACTGTTTTACACGCAGTGAGGTTTGGGTGCAATGCTACACTGAATTTTAGGGTAGTACCTGGTTTGGGGTAACCACCCATCGTTCACTAGTCTCAACCGTTTCACCACAATGCATAGCCACATGATGTTCTGATCTTTCTCCCTGCCATAATACTAGCAGCCGCTATAGAAGTGAAATACTCTGAAAGCAGCGTTAAACCTTAACCCTCCTCCTCTCGCCTCATGGTGCGATGCAGACATTTTCAAGTGGAAGTGGTTCATTTATTGAAAAGTCGGGATTCATCAAATTTACTGTTGATAATTCACTCCCAATAAAGGTTTCTCAAGTCAATTTCTCACAGACTAACCTCTGTTGCAATATAAGCTCTTTCTCTGCTAGAAACAGATAATCATGATGTGTTGCATTCAATGTTAGTTGTACAAATAGTTTTTTTTGCTTCTTTTTAATTAGACATATTCGAAAAACATTTGCTATTTAGATAAATAGACCCTAACAGTTTTAATGTAAAATTTTTGAAGTTAATCACTCGAAGTCGTCAATGTAAAATATGATTTCATTGGATAGAAAATGGGGAGATAGTCAATGGTACGATTTTTGTCGCTAGGTGATTTTTTTTAACTAAGAAATATGGCCACTTTGAAACAGGTTACATGAGAAGAACTTACTTCAGCTACATGTGGGAGAGAATGCAAATTTACATGCAAGGTTTTTGAAAATGGGGGTTTCAAACTCCTTTCGATCTGCCACTGGTTTTATGACATCCAAAATTAGAATTTTAACATTCGAGTAGTATTAAAGTTATTTTCACTGCGCTCAGTTAAAATATCATGTTCTCACTATTGTGAGAATTGGTTTGTAGTGGTGCACTTAATAATAAACTAATCGGTTTATCGGTTAGTCTTTTATATATTGATTGTCAATGGATAATCCATCTAAAGATCAATAAAAGTCATAACAAAAATTTCTTCACACATTTCCTCATGAAACGTGATGAACGTATGTTCCTTGTAACGTTATTTTCTTGTATTTGATTCAAATTATTTTTATTTTCCAGCAAATGCTGTGTTACGAGCCAAGCAAGCGGGTGTCCGCGAAGTCAGCACTTCTTCATCCATACTTCACCGGTGTCGCCAGGCAGAAGCCAGCAGCAATGATGACTTGAACACTAACAGTGCATGGAAATACTGCCTTTATGTTTACTATGTAGCATTTATATCACTATGTTACTTACTCGAAACAGACAGGTGTTTTGAAAGTGCTTTAGCTATGAGCTGTCAACTTTATCTCTTAAATGAAAACCCGTTGGTGCTGTGCTGCTTAATTTATTGTGAAATGGGTTTCTGCTTAAGAGCGATAGTTGGAATTCAATGGATCTTGAGTGGCTCTGGATAAAAAAAGAGACTGAGAGGCAAAACTGAAAGCTTTTTGAAAGTGAATTCCTATCAATGAAGACTTTGCTGACTTTTTAACAACTTTTATGCTTTCTTTTTAAGTTGCTGAGTACTACTCTGCCAAAAACACAAATGTTTGATTCCAAATTTTTGGTATTTGGTCAAAATTAAATATAAAGACATATCATAAGCATTTAGACACTATATGCAAAAATACGAAATCCAAGTGTCCAAATATTTATTTCTAACCGTTACTAGAAAGTAGGATAAAAGCAGACTAAATCATTACATATTTGAACAATGTTTCTACTTAAATGCATCAAAGATATGGTGCTTAGTAAGCATCAATGTGAAAGACACTTCAAAAGCTTTGTTGAGAAATAGGGCTCAAACTTGAGTTGGTTAAAGACTAGTTCAGGATGGAACTGGATGGTTTGATGGAGATACCTTGTCTATTTTTGAGAATTATATACACTATTTATGCATGACTGTTCAGTCCCATTCTTAACTGTCTTGTACACTTATAGCATTGCATGTATATTAGTTGTGCAATATCCTGGTGAAATAATGAAAATACATTAAAATTAAAATGTCGACCTCCCATGGAAGGCGAAACTGTTAAGAAATCTGTAGCTGAGTTAATGCATTACTATTTTTCAAAGGCTTTTTTCCTGTGGACAGTGTACTATTACAGAAAGTAATAGTCCAATAAAGAGACAACTGCCATAAAGGCCTCAATAAACTCTGGAGTCTGTGCAAACAAAGTTAAAACACCAAATGTATTTTCATCTTCGATGGAGGAATTTTGTATTGAACAAATATTTTTCTAACACAAATTCCAATGGTATTTATTTCCTTTAGGACGGGGGGGTTATTCATAATCAAAGAAAGTGCAGGATAAGTAACAAGGAAATGATCTTGAAAAGCTTAAGTTTAAAATTCTGTGCAAGAGGAAGTCATATAAAACCGCCAACAAGACTGATGAAAATGAAATTGAGTCAATACTCACCATTACTCAGACGTCTTTCCTCAAGCAAAGTTTGTCTTTTAAAGGATCAATCGTGTCGTACAGTTGAGTTGAACCTTGAAATATTTTGTTGAAAAAAATTTAATCGAACTACATTCTACAACCCATATTTGGTACAAAGGCAAATAATACTATAGGAATAAATTTTTTTTATATTTATAGAAATAATTATGTTATAATTTTCTTTAACCATATTGTATTGATGTTCTAAAAAAAACCTTTAAACTTGATCTTCAATACATGCCAAGTCTTTAAAGTGTTTTACTCTCATTTTAATTTTGTCTTGCATACTTGAGGTTAGTGTTGGGACTCACAGAAGTTTATTGAAATTCAAACATTTATTGTAAACTTTGATTTGACATTTTTAGTTGTACGTATATTATATGTAGATTTTTGATAAAAAGGTGTATCAGTTAAGTTAGGTTACAAGGATGGTATTCATACTATCGTATTTGTCAAATTTTAGGCAAAATATTGTATTACATTAACATATACTAACACAATGATGTTGAAGAAAAAATATTGTTTGTCACATTGTCTTTCCAACTGATGACAAGAGAGGATAGTTATTGTTATCTAATTATGTAAATAAAATAATCACTGTGCTTAATATTATAATTAGTTCACTGAAATTTTGGTGGAATTATCTGAACATTTTCTTTCTTAAAACTTGCCTTATGATGGCTTTCCTATAACAATGGATAATCAGTTTTATTTTATTTTAAACTAAACACTATCAAGGATTCCTTGCTAAGAATTATAGATTTAAATAGATTTTATTACCTACAAGGGCAAACAAATTGGAATAATATTTTCCACGAGATACCCTAGGGCAAAACATCACTTATTGACAATGCTATGATGTCAATTATGTCATTTTGAAGCAGCAGTGCTGACATGTCAATTTCAGCATATTTTCATAAAATTTAAATCGACTCCTCGAAATCTACAAACGCAACTATTTATCTTAAAATTTGTGAAGTTTCAAAAATAATTTTAAGAGATTGTCATTCATTCAACTATAAGTGTGGGTGTTGATTTAATATTGTCTTCTTCATAAAGATTGCTGTATATATTGATTGTTTAGGATAGAACACAAAGTGCTAATCATCAAAAACCAAGCTACTTGTTTGCAAATGGTGTTGGAATTTGAAGTGGAAGAAAGTTTTTACAAAGTCTTGTTTTATTTGTATATTTGTTCAGACTAGTCGTATTGAAGTATTGTCCAAGGCATGGCTACATTTTAGTTACATTTACTTGTTTTACACATTTGCTTGTAATAATACAAATAACACTGTCATTTGCTTATTGTTTCATGCTTTCGATGTCTAATTAGACTTTTAGCACTGGATTGTGATCTTGTGAAACAAAAGGTGTTCTGATTATCAACTTAAAATGACAAATTAGTGAAAGAAAAGTATATATTTCGAACTGAAAATTAAATGCTTGAATACCATCGTGGGGAAAATTTGTAGTGATATTACTTTTTATTATATGACGAGCAGTGAAATACTGGGATTTATCAGTGAAATAAACTGTCTATCAAGCTACAGTGAAAATAACTTATATTTTCACTGCGAATGGTGACTGATATAACTCAACGTCATAAAACAATGGTCTCATGCGGCGAATTGGCTTATGACATCACAGTGTTACTGTGGTGATGGGCCGTTCCTTGCGGCCGCTCGGCGTGAAAACGACCCTTTTCGGACATAATTACAAGGATAACATCATATAATAAATAGAATATCCGTCAATTCTTGACAAATACCATGTTTATCTCATCTCGTGAGGTAGAAAAGTTATATATTTTCACTCGTGGCTGCGCCACTCGTGAAAATATAACCCTTCTACCTCACTCGATGAGATAAACATAGTATTAGTCAAGAAAAGACAGATATCCTCTATATATTTTCAAGTTGAAAAATCTAAATTTATTTTCAAACTTTTCATTGTGTTGATTTTTAAAGAGACATTTTGTAAGATTTAAAGATGACAGAAAACTAAGTTCTAAGGATTGTCAATTTCTTTATTGGAAGGAATATGACATGTGAAATAACACTTTTATCACCCCAGCTTCATAAGTTTCTGTTTGGGACAATTTCTATGATGTTACTGAAAATGTTACAATAATGTAACTGAAAAATTAATAGTTTTTAAAGAATGATACAGTAACTGTCAAATCATGAAATTGTCTTATATATCTTCAACTTGTTTCTGAATCGTAACTGTGTAGATTTTTCAGCCTATCAAATGCCATGAAAGACATCGAAAAGGAGATTTTGTCTTTGGAATTTCAGTTAAACTATATGCATATGATGTTTTGAGTTTGTATATACTAGAGTGACTTTACCAGTGTTTTAAGAATAGACTGCAAGTGTTGCCCTGTTGACAGTGTTATATCTTTACTTTGTGTTGTTCCAGCTAGACTGATTAATCATTGTCATTAGTCTGTCCGATTGATTTTATTGATGTTACATTTAATCACCACCTGTAGATTCAGGATATATAATTATTTTAATAAATGCAATGAAATTATTCTGTTTGATTTATTACACCCAGAGTAAAACACAACCAGTGTCGCAAAGTTCATATGTGCACATCTGCAAAATATTAATTTTGCTAAGAAACATTGCCTTTGTATGAGTTCCATTCTGATTGCAATGAATCCTGCTGTTCCGAGGAATAGAAACGTTATTGCCTCTATCCATTGAGTCCCATATTTTATTACTCAACCGTGGTGAGATCACTCATTAGATAACAATGAGTTGGTTTCACACATGTGTGATACCACCGCGTGCTGTTGTAACGTCGGCGCGTGACGTCATAGACGTTTTTGGTTGACGTCACAATGCTAGACGCGCGACTGCAATAGCGAGTGACCTATTTGCAAGTGAGCATCACTAAAAACGATTTTATTGCAATTTAGCGCTATTTACATCATTGAGTAATAAATAAAATACTAAACTTGGTCCCGTTTGATAACATGTTTATGAAACGCGTGAATGGCATCGGTATTTAACTCGCTTTCGCTCGTCAAAATACCAAACCATCCATTCGTTTCATAAACATGTTATCAAACGGGACATCGTTTAGTATTCTATATGTAACACCAGTTTAGTGCAAGTATAACCCAGTAATAACTAGAAATATGTGCATATTATATTTAGGGGTTCCTTTTATAGCCTCTTAGTAAAATTGTGTCCCTTTTTAGCTCATCAGGCCTGAAAGGCCCGATGGGCTTATGGCATGGCGTCCGTCCGTCCGTCCGTCCGTCCATCCGTCCGTAAACTTTTCGCTTTTTCGACTTCTTCTCCAGAACCAATAACTCCACAGAGCTGAAATTTTATGTGCAGACTCCTTGGCCAATGGGGATTCTAAATTGTAGATTTCGTGACCCCATGACCCCAAATGGGGTCACAGGGGTCACATGTTTAAAAACCTATTTTCATCTTCTTCTGCAGTTCCAAAAGGTCTAGAAAGCTGAAAAGTTGTTTGCAGACTCCTTGGCCAATGGAGATTCTAAATTGCAGATTTCGTGACCCCATGACCCCAAATGGGGTCACAGGGGTCACATCCTTAAAAACCTATTTTCATCTTCTTCTCCAGTTCCAAAAGGTCTAGAGAGCTTAAAAGTTGTGTGCAGACTCCTTGGCCAATGGGGATTCTAAATTGTAGATTTCGTGACCCCATGACCCCAAATGGGGTCACAGGGGTCACATCCTTAAAAACCTATTTTCATCTTCTTCTCCAGTTCCAACAGGTCTAGAGAGCTCAAAAGTTGTGTGCAGACTCCTTGGCCAATGGGGATTCTAAATTGTAGATTTCGTGACCCCATGACCCCAAATGGGGTCACAGGGGTCACATGTTTAAAAACCTATTTTCATCTTCTTCTGCAGTTCCAAAAGGTCTAGAAAGCTGAAAAGTTGTTTGCAGACTCCTTGGCCAATGGGGATTCTAAATTGTAGATTTCGTGACCCAATGACCCCAAATGGGGTCACAGGGGTCACATCCTCAAAAACCTATTTTCATCTTCTTCTCCAGTTCCAAAAGGTCTAGAGAGCTGAAAAGTTGTGTGCAGACTCCTTGGCTAATCGGGATTCTAAATTGTAGATTTCGTGACCCCATGACCCCAAATGGGGTCACAGGGGTCACATCCTTAAAAAACTATTTTCATCTTCTTCTCCAGTTCCAACAGGTCTAGAGAGCTCAAAAGTTGTGTGCAGACTCCTTGGCCAATGGGGATTCTAAATTGTAGATTTCGTGACCCCATGACCCCAAATGGGGTCACAGGGGTCACATGTTTAAAAACCTATTTTCATCTTCTTCTGCAGTTCCAAAAGGTCTAGAAAGCTGAAAAGTTGTTTGCAGACTCCTTGGCCAATGGGGATTCTAAATTGTAGATTTCGTGACCCAATGACCCCAAATGGGGTCACAGGGGTCACATCCTCAAAAACCTATTTTCATCTTCTTCTCCAGTTCCAAAAGGTCTAGAGAGCTGAAAAGTTGTGTGCAGACTCCTTGGCTAATCGGGATTCTAAATTGTAGATTTCGTGACCCCATGACCCCAAATGGGGTCATGCTCTAAAACCAATATTATTTTGCTTGTTCACAATGTATTACTTGAGATAACTTAGATATTTAACCTTAGATAATAAATCAATAAAATCCTGATGAGCTACAGAGCCCATGGCTCTATTTTTTTGCCTTTTCTAGTTAACTACGGTAAAGAAATATGTCTGGAATGTGAGAAATTGTAAGTCTACCCTGAGAATTCGTAGTTCTACCTCATAACACTGTGATTCTTCCCCAAAATAAGTAAAGAACCCTACAAACCGTGTGGTTGCTTTTGGACATCGTGTTTAAAAGAAACCGCAAGGTTTTTCAGTACGTAATTCTTCCGTGGGGAACAAAAAGAAATATCTTCTGCTGTTGAAGGTTTTTGTTTGGAGCTTTTAGATTGGCTGACTAAACAGTAGAACAGTAGACCCAAGCAACATCAGATACGGTGGAGAGACAACCGACAAGCCTGGGATGTGTGTAACTTTTATCAACTCGTGTTGATATATTTGATCTCACGAGAGTGAAATTCTATTTATCATCCAAAATCATTTTTCATTACTGTACATCTCCGAGCACAGCTCTGCCAGTTGACTTCCAATGTGGTAGGATTCTCTATTTATTATATGACGAGCAGTGAAATACCGGGATTTATCAGTGAAATAAACTGTCTATCAAGCTACAGTGAAAATAACTTATATTTTCACTGCGAACGGTGACTGATATAATTTGACGTCATAAAACAATGGTCTCGTGCTGCGATTTGGCTTATGACGTCACAGTGTTACTGTGGTGACGGGCTGTTCCTTGCGGTCGCTTGGCGTGAAAACGACCCTTTTCGGACGTAATTACAAGGATAATATCATATAATAAATAGAATATCCGTCAATTCTTGACAAATACCATGTTTATCTCATCTCGTGAGGTAGAAAAGTTATATAAAAATAACTCGTGGCTGCGCCACTCGTGAAAATATAACCTTTCTACCTCACTCGATGAGATAAAACAGATATCCTCTATTTATCATCGTCCATAGTTTTTTCTCTCACATTTTCGACCCAAGAACCGGTGATATTTTGTGGGACGGACCGCGCACCTATAGGGTATCAAAGCTTATACATTTGGTTCTGACATCCCCTCGAATATAGGCATTTCCCCCAAAACCTTCTTCGAAAACAATTGACGTAGGAGGTACTCGTACCATCTTTGTTTCATTGAGACTAAAGTTCTTACATACAGTTTTGTTGGGGCGCAGGATGTCCAACCTAAAATGTTAACACGACTTCTCCCAAATTACCTTTAATGCTATAAAGCGAACATCTTGGGAATATGATTTTCGTTGGATGGAGACAAAGATCTGTAAATTCAATTACCTTATGCCCACTACTATATAAACGGTATCTCCAAGAAGACCTCACACAAGCGATATCTCCTATGGAACACCGGTTTGGATGATAAATCAATTTGGATTATAAATCATGTAAAAGACTAATGACCAACCAAGCCAATATATAAAAGAAAACACGTCTTTTCACATTGTTTATTTATTCAAGCTACAGTTTCAAAATATTTCCAAAAATATCCTAAAAATAAGAAATTTTGAAACAAAAACATGAAAAGATTTCGATTTATAATTTTCAAAATGGTTCGGTATAGTCTTGTTTTAACAGTTGTTTAGTTTGGACATAAAAGAATGAGTTAGATTATGGCTTAACCCCCTCGCCGCTGAACTAACAAACGGGTCGTCCGGGTACAGAATCATATCAAGCACTTTCACTTTCATTGTTGTCCCCTTCACCGCCTTCAGTCGGTGCGACGTTCTCGACGTCCTGTTTCTGTTGGGTCGAATCGGCCTTCTGGGCCCTGCGACGTTTCTTATCAGCGCGACGTTGTTTCTTCGCCATCTGTTCGCCTTCAATCTGTGAAACAAAGTTTAGAAACTATTTCTTCTGCCAGCAATCAACTTCCAAACGCAAGACATAACTCTTGCCAGTCTGCATTACTACTAAATTAGGTGAGATGGAAATAACCTTGCGGTATTTCCCTCGCTATGTTGTGCCAGCAATAAGGTGAATTAATCTATTGCCGTTGGTTTCCAAAGCTGCTTGACATTACCAGTGACTTACTTACAGCTATCTTAGCACCAGGAGATTTCGAAATATTGGCCTTGTTCTGTGGTTACGTTATATAACACGGTCGGTTTCAGCAGAACTTTTGAACTCTCAGCGACCAATACAAGTACCGTGACACCGTGACACCGTGACACCATGACATGCACATACGCCATAACATGTTACTAAGCAAATGTGAGATGTGCACATGGTCTCGAATAGTAAATATTAACTCGTTGACATTCTTTTTATGTATATTCTTATTTTAATATAAGACAATATTTGTTGACAACAGTTTATATAAACTGATCGGCAAAAGAAACTTATCACCTCAGTTGGTTTTGATTATTGCAATATTTAAAAGAAATCAGATGCATTTGACTGTGACAAGATACAATAATACTTATCTACAGTAGTTTGGATGAATTAATTGGTGACTGTGGTTACATTTTAGTTACAATTTCTTTGTTTAATGAAGACGGGTAAGAAATGAAATTTCCACCAACACGATCCCTACCATGTTTAAAATGTTGTAAATGTGTGCACAATCAGGCACATTTATCAATTTTCAAAAAGAATATGTCTTATATGTCAATGGACAATTGTGTATCATCAAAAATAATTTTTGAAGAAGTTTAAAATTCAAAATTTAATTTTTTTTTTAAATTAAAAAGACATGTAGAAGTATTCTTTGACTGCTGACTAAACACCTGTACTTTTCAGTTTTAGATTATCATTTCGAAAACTTGAGATATTTGCAATTGAAAATCATACATATGATAAAATCAACTGAGGTGAGTTTCTTTTGTCGATGAGTTTACCTGGTGACGCAGGGTGGCCACTTCTGCTTTCAAGACTCTGATCTCGCCGTTCCTCTCATCCAGCTTCCTCCTTAGCGATGTGCACTTCTCTGCAATAGTTGGAAGGGTCATTCAAAATCAGCATGAAGGACAGTACAAATAAAAATGTCGAGTACTCCATATGTCGTCTTCAGCTCCAAGCTGTTTTAAGAATTAAAATGACGTCGTACCAGATAATCGATTCAGCGATGTGTACGTTTATCGGACTAATTGACATCCGCTCTGTCCTGCGTACAGAATAAATATTGAAACGTGAAGGATGTTATTTATTTGTGAGGACTACGTATGCAATCGTTACAATTCAATCATGAACTGTAGCTCCTGCCCAGGGCAACTTCCAAACGCAATGTATAACTCTTGCCAGTCTGCATTACTAGCTGATTTAAGCCTTGCGGTATTTATCTAGCTTTGTTGTGCCTAGATAGTGAATCGCTGCACCTGAAATGCATAGCGGGCCTGTCTAAGCACATAATTTTTAAGGAAATACTGCAAGGTCTAAATCAGCCAGTAATGGAGACTGGCAAGAGTTATGCCTTGCGTTGGGAAGTTGGCCCCAGGGTAAAAGCAAACGGTATAAGCTTTCGTGAAAGTGGAGCTGGGAGTATATGTTTTACCCTTAGACAGGATGGAATTGCAGCTAACCGTCACAGTTTCAAGTCATAGCCTATCTCGTCAAAGTAAGTTAACATGAATTTTTTTTCCCGAAAACTACGTGCTTACGTCGTTATGTAAAGGCGTTTACTTGTATATTGAGAATGATGCATGTGAATATTAACCCCGTCAGTGCCATAAGACCATGTAAGTACTTATTCGACGTTACAATAGTTATCATCTCAATCATATCAATGCCTACTTAGATTTGTATTTAAATCAAAAGAGGCCTACAAGGGGTGACTGATAAGTAATGAGCCTCACATAAAAAGATGAAAGGTGTTGAAATATTTTCTAAACAGCTCCACTCTTGATTTTTTCTTGAGTTTTTATGTGTCAATTAGAACATGTCAAAATACTATTTAAGAAAGAAATTGGCCTGTTATTTCTAGTTTCAGTGAAGTTTCAACTGACCTACCCTCCCTTCCATTGAGCTGGCCATATTTGAGATATCGTAGCCTAAGTTCGTGACGTCATTTACATTTGAGATACCGTAACGTCACCATCTTACCTACCGTGATACAGGTAGCTATCCTTCACAGCGTCCATCCGGAGTTCATCAAAAGCCTTCAGTTCATCGGTGTAGTAGTGATAGATCCGTCTCGACAGGGAATCCACTTCCGCTATCACCGTGTCCCGGTACAGGGCCATGGGCATGGTGACGCTCTCCTCGCCGCTTGCATATTGACCTTTGACCGTGTGGAGAGGAAGGTGAATGCCCCAAGGGCCGACAACTTCCGGAGCTGGCATCTTCTCTTTCTTCCAATCCCGCCGTGAACCTCGCATCTTCTTCTTCCATTCCTTCTTATCAAACGTTGGCAGGACATGCCGGGCTTGATTCCGGTAGTCCATGTCCTTAACGATCCCGTCCTCAGCATTGTCTGAAAAATATAAACATTTATTATAATTATGGTGAGCAGTGAAATACTGGGATTTATTATATGGCGAGCGATGAAATACTGGGATTTATCAGTGAGATAAACTGTCTATCAAGCTACAGTGAAAATAACTTATATTTTCACTGCGAACGGTGACTGATATAATTCGACGTCATAAAACAATGGTCTCGCGCGGCGAATTGGCTTATGACGTCACAGTGTTACTATGGTGACGAGCTGTTCCTAGCGGCCGCTCGGCGTGAAAATGACCCTTTTCGGACTTAATAACATGGATAATATCATATAATAAATAGAATATCCGTCAATTCTTGACAAATACCATGTTTATCTCATCTCGTGAGGTAGAAAAGTTATATATTTTCACTCGTGGCTGCGCCACTCGTGAAAATATAACCTTTCTACCTCACTCGATGAGATAAACATGGTATTAGTCAAGAAAAGACAGATATCCTCTATTTATCAGTGAAATAAACTGTCTATCAAGCTACAGTGAAAATAACTTATATTTTCACTGCGAACGGTGACTGATATCATTTGACGTCATAAAACAATGGTCTCACGCGGCGAATTGGCTTATGACGTCACAGTGGTACTTGGGGTGACGGGCTGTTCCTAGCGGCCGCTCGTGAAAATATAACCTTTCTACCTCACTCGATGAGATAAACATGGTATTAGTCAAGAAAAGACAGATATCCTCTATATAATACATAGAGATTATTATCCGAGGAAGTGTTTCATATGACTTTTACGAAACGAGTGTGAATTTGTGTATTGCCCGAGCGAGAGCGAGGGCTATACACAAATTTGCACGAGTTTCGTAATAGTCATATGGCACACTTTCGAGTGTAATAATTTCTTTATTACCCATTTTCACTCGCGTAAAAATAGGCAGGAAGCGGCCCACTTCTCTTGCGACGGCAAGCTACAGTGACGTCACGAACAATCGTTTTATGACGTCACAGACGACACAATACGGGAAGTCGCGGTGAAACAATGGTTGCTAGGCAAACGTGATATGTGCACATGTGCTCATATCAATATTATTAACTCGGTTATTTTCAACCATATAGGTAATAATTAGTGTTATAGTAGATCAATATACCAACTAATCATCCAAAACTCTGCTCCACAGGAGATATCACTATCGCTTGATCTCTCACACAGGCGATATCTACTGTGAGAGCCAGTTTTGGATGACAAATTGTATATTTAAATTTTATAATTATATAATTTATGTTTGGACATATGGGATAATATATTATATAACATATAGTATGCATATTGTACTTCCTACGAAGGCAATCATTTCGCGGTTCATATTTTTCATACGATGCCCTAGGGCAAAATATCACTTTGTCATGGTGACGTGGCGTCATAAACAATGCTATGACGTCACGCTTCGTCTATGACGATGCGTTCTAAATGCGGCGACGGCCTATGGTTGAATGTGGATTTTGCCGTGTTTTCATTAATTTCAAGAGTTCGGTAATAAACAGAATGTCATACTACGTTTACGACACCCGTGCCTGAATATCGGTATATCCCTCGCTATCGCTCATGAAATACTAATATTCTGGAACTCATGTCGTAAACATAGTATGGCACAGACCTTCAATTGCTCATAAGGGTAACAAAATACTGACAAATTACTCATTAATTTATAAATTAATTTACAAAAATCCTAACAAAGAAGACTTCATCAACAGCGTGCCTTCTCACAGACTGTAAATGGTAACCAAAATATATCACTACTATACTTAGCCGCGGAACTGTAAATATAACTATACTCTACTATACTCTACTATAGAAGTCCTCCTCTAAGCTCCTGACAATTGCTTTACTTTTTTAAAAGTAATAAAACTGGGAATGTTAGGTTATTCAGTGTATGTGTATCTCAAACCTGCATTGGTAGACCTATGACAACACAAAGGTAGTCATCAGAATATTGCATGACACTGCTCAAGCATTACATCTTCTAATTGTGTTCTACAATGTACTTCTGCTTGTCTGTCTTGTGTTTACCAATAAAATGCTTATCTATAATCTTGAGTTATGTTTTGCACCCATTGATTATTTTACTGGTATAAATGGTCCTGTCACATCTTACAAGCGTAGCTTTACCCTGCAGCACATTAATATTCATGGCGTATTATATGACATGCATGGGCGATTCTGTAAATTATACATTGAATTCTACACGAATTTCAACACTCAAATAATCTGCATCCACATGTGGTAAACATATTTTCTAATAACGTAATTATCCAAACTAAGGCGACTTGTTATGAAAGACAAATAATAGTGTTACACATGACTTACTTATTCCGAACGAATCTTCGTCTTCATTGTTGACTGCTGAGGAAGCCAGAATGCGATTTACAAAAACATCAACTGCGTTAGACTCTTCTTCCGGAAAATACTCCTCGTCCTCAACACAGAAATCGGTGTTCGAAAATCGCCAAAAGGGGCTTGCTTCAAGGTATCTTTCAGCAATGTGTTGATTATTCCCAGGTGTATACACATAACTGTCGTCTATGTTCGATTTTGTGTAAAGAGATGATTCACGGAAGTATTTAAGCTTCGATGGGGAACTTTCTCCCTGAAGTCTATTCACGACTTGAGACATTTTGTAAACTTTTTCTAAATAAAACACATCATCCCTCTTTGCTACCGCAGTACTTTTCAGTTAGAGTTAACAGTAATTGTGACGACTGTGCTTACGTCATTCACTCTATGACGTCATAAGCATTGCATGACGTCACGCTATCTCTGACAACAATACCACTTTGAGGCGTGTGTAAAGTGCGTGTTTATGCTCTTTTGAAGTTATGCATTATCATACATACACATGTTTTAAAAGAATAACATTAATGTGTAAGGACATTATTCATGTTTATCACCATTATGCATAACCCAGCAAATGACAGTTGACTGAGAAAAGTTTTTTGTAAACAAAATTTTAACATGCACAATCACAAAATAATACATTGTTTCATGAGTTCTGATTTCCTAAGCGTGAATGATTAATTATCCCTAACTTATTCATAGCACGTTAAGTTGACATTTTGACTGAGAAATCTGATACCGTTGGTCGGTATACCACTGTATATGGCCCTACAATGCCCCGTATGTGTAGCCTTTATTGCAGCCTTAACAAGTAATACTTAGACCATTATAGCAGTTGTGCGAAAAGCCTTTATGTCAACAGCGGCTTTGTCAACCCATAGCAACGCCCGACGCTATGCCGCCATCTTGGATCTTTACTGATCAATGAAAAACTTGACTTGACGAAAGGACACCGATAACAAAAATGTCACATATGAAATTGAACTTATTATGAAAATCATGAAACATTTGGAGTGAGAATTGACAACAATGTGTCGGTGGGGATGTACAACGACAAATACGGTGAGAATAATTCTTGGATTATATTTAATATCACCCAGTATTATTAGCGTGTTATCAGCGTGTCGGCAGTCAACCGTTTCTCTAAAGGTTAGAACAGGCAGTGATTATAGGGATAAGGTAACATGCAATACGCATGCTATGGAGATATGGAGTGGTGTTAGAAGGGGTGTTGGCTATCACCTGGATACCCGAGATGATATGTTGACTATCAACATTTTGATTCATTGAGGGTTATGTTTAGTCATGTTGAAAACAATTTCCAATTCGAATATTTGAAGACTGAAAAATATATTAGTGATTTCTTCCACCTTGTACTGTAGTGTTTGGCAGTTAACGTGGCTCTATGCTATTACTGGTTTATAAATATTGCTGACATTGTAAAATGCTGTCGTCAAACATAAAATAAATAAACATGATTGATAATGGTAGTTACGGTGCCGTTGGCAAGCCTTTAAACTAAATGGGGAAAATATTTTTTTCTAATTTTAACCGTTATTATTATATATTAAGCTTTTATCAATGCTTACATGCCAAAGAAACGTCCCCAATTTTTTTTGTGAGAATATAAACGAAATACTGCTGACGGAGAAAGTAGATTTTGAGTGTATTCGATAGACACATCTTTGTACAGAAGTCCTCGCTCACTAAATAATTGCATACATCAGAGTATGATACTTTTATTTTTATGTCAGTTCAAATACACGTTGGTCGGTTAATCGTTTTTATTATAATGGTGTTTGGCCTGAATGTTTTACATTTGATTAAAAAAATATATAAAATGTAAAAATTTAATTTATAAAAGATAATGTAGACATAAATAACCTGCTTGGACTTACATTTGTTGACGAATCATTACTACAGGAGTCATCATCTCGTCTACTTAAAGTGATTCGAAAACAACGAATTCTTAAAACGTGTGTTTATCAGAAATATGATCAAATAATGATTTGAAATTTCAAATTTAGTTTTGTTGCCTGCTGAAGACAAGATGTAACTCGTACACTAGTACACATCGTATTGACATATCTTATAGTGACGATTCTTTCGCACGTGTGTTTATATGAAGGTGTTATATGTATTTATTGATTTATTCATAATGGCCATAGATTATGTGACTTGACGAAGCTTTGGGAACATGTCATACAAAACCCCGCTGTAGTTATGTTGAAAATTGAGCAAACCCACTTACGACTAATGCTTTCATTCAAGCCAATAAATTGAGAGACACTGTTATTCAAATCTATAGATAACAGTCTGAGCACTTATGTAGCCCAAGGGGGCCCTTTTAACACTGTACTAAGGTTATGTTAGTTATCGTATAGTTTTGTACACTGGACCATTTTAGCTGTGGACTGTATCTGTCAATCTGTCAATATCTTACACGTTGGTTTGGTCTCCAGCGATTATGAGATATCAACTCGAGGCGTAGCCGAGCATAATTTACTGATCATACTGAAACCGGCTCACTTTATAGTTCTTGTTTACTTTATTAACAAACATTTGACTGCATTTGCAGTAGCAGCGAGGCCAAACAATATAGAGGGTTCCCTATCTCCAGCCAATAATTTTAATAATCGCCAGTATCCAATACTAAAAATATAGATGGAATCTGTTTGAGTAATATAATATGATAAAAGCCATTTCAGATATAACTTCATTCTCGTTTAACCTCCCCCTCTCTACAGACGTACCAGTGCAAGTGGTGTGGGACGCGCTTCTGTAAGGAATGTCAGAGGGGGGACTTCACGGGCCTCATGTTCGAGGTGGGCAGGTGTCGCAGGTGTAACCAGGTGAGATGATTACAGGAGTGTCAAGAACACGTGAGATGAATGTTTGCAGGAATCACTTGTGACTAACATTAGCATGGGATCAACATATTGTTTATGAAGTGTGATAAATAAGTTGTTAATAAATCATGTGAAATCTATGATAATGAGTAAGGTCTAAAATGACTGTCCACATACACATTTTCAAAAGGGATTATATTCGCTATTAAATGGTGTTTTACATATTCATAGTTTGATTATGTAAACAGAAATCAATTTCTTGTATGTAGAAATAACATCAAGCATAAGTTTAAATATATCCATATGAAAATACATGTACTCTCAAATCTCGTATAAAGTGTCTAACTCAAATCTCTTATAAAATATCATACTCCACTTTGATTGAAATCGACCTTGTTCCGAGGAATAAAATTTGCAAAACAATGCATTTCCCTGGATACGAACTAGTTCTGTAGGGTTTTGCGAGGAAACTACTCTGAACGATATGAGTTCGTATCCCTAGATGCACTAATTTGCAAATTTCATTCCTCGGAAAACCGTCGATTTCAATCAGACTGCATACTCAAATCACTTGTAAGAAATCGAAACTCAAATCACGTGTGAAAGGCATAGTCAAAATACTTGCTAACGGCCATACTCATAAAACCATTGTAAAATTGTATTCTAAGAGCCAAAACTGGAGTTGTCTTTAAAGGTTCAAATCACATGAACAAGGTCACACTCAAATCAAGCGAAAACCAGTATTAGTGTATACATGTATACAACAAGATGTGACAGGTACATACGATCGCTGTTCAAGCAACTTTGGAATTCGCGTGACAGGCGGCTATGTATGATTGATAAGAAAATCTAATAAACAGTTCACTTGTGATTGGGTCGTTATATAGAACGTTGCTACATTTCGCTATACACAGGTGTGTTTATCCTATGTTATAGCCTATGTTATAGCCTACGCAGTTGTTAAAAGCTTTCCACTACTTCTAAGTTAGTTTAACGATATATACAAGAGAGTATAACCTGGCATAATATACTAAATGTTTGTTGTGGTATGATTCTGTTGACACAATTTAGGAAGGGTATATATTCTGCAGTTAGGTCAAAACACAAATAGTAATGTTCTTATTAGCGTAATATTATAACTTCATTCGACCAACTTTATCTGTATATTTTTTTAAAAAATGTGCTAGATGAAAATTTAACCTGATGATAGTACATATGTATCATGAAATTGAACACAGGGAAAGAAACCCTAAATCGGCAGTTGAATTGTGAAATACACGTCAGAACTTTGGGAATAATTTGATTAACTGTAGGAGTCTGTATTGCCAATTCATTTTGGGTGTTTTGGGCAAACGGAATTCGAGGGAATTGCAATCTCATTAAAATCAGATCGTAATTAAGCTTCACTACGTTACACATATTGTATAACATATAGCAACTAATTACGGTTCGATTTTATTGAAACTGGAGGGAATTTATACAAGTTCTTAAACATCATTCTTACCAACATGTTTCAAATGGGATGTTAGTGATGATATAACTCGTACAATCCCTGCCATACGTGTACTCACTTCTAGTAAATTTCTTACGATCAATACTTGCCAAAACATAGAAAACTAAATGAAAGCAATACCATTTTAATGTGGCCCGTAATGTATGTTAGTTGGTAACTTTAAATTGAAACGTTCGTATAACCCTTACCTTTTTATGTAAATAGGTTCTACATAAGGGTGCCTACATATCACTATGGAGTACAGACAGGGACTGTTCAATAATTTCAAAATGTTAGCAATATGTTCCATGTGTCAAAAAAAACTGTATTCCTACAATTGATGCAAATGTATATATATGAAATAACAACATCACCAACTTATATAGTAATGATTAAACATATATTCTGTCATACTAATCGGCATACAGGGGGCAATAAGTGCAATTGATGATTTTAGTATTAACTGTGCATTAAATGATTTTATTACTCAACCGTGGTGAGATCACTCATTAGATAACAATGAGTTGGTTACACACAATGTGTGATACCACCGGGTGCTGTCGTAACGTCATAATCGGCACGTGACGTCATAGTCGTTTTTGGTTGACGTCACAATGTTAGTCGCGCGACTGCAATAGCGGGTGACCTATTTGCAAGAAAGCGTCACTAAGGACGATTTTCTTGCTATTTACATCATTGAGTAATAAATAAAATACTAAACTCAGTCCCGTTTGATAACATGTTTATGAAACTCGTGAATGGCATTGGTATTTAACTCGCTTTCGCTCGTTAAAATACCAAACCATTCACTCGTTTAATAAACATGTTATCAAACGAGACATCGTTTAGTATTCTATATGTAATCTCTTTTATGATTTTGCTATTAGATTTAAATGTTTGTACTTGAGAAATAATTTCTAATCGTATCTTTACCTCACACTGATGGCACCTGTTGTAGAAACGCTGCCAGGGAGTACGCGTGGAGTACGTGCCCCGCCCACCCGCGGAGGAGGGGGAGGAGAAGGGGAAGGGGGGCAAGGGAGGAAAGGGGTCCTCGGCGTCTAGCAGAGCGAGGAGTAAAAGTCCCACCAAGAAAGGAGGGAAGAGTGGAAAGAAAACAGGAGGAAAGAAAAGCGGGAAGAAGGAAGGGAAGAAAGGAGGGAAGAAGAAAAAGAAAAAGAAGTGAGAAGAAACTGTGATATATTGAACTTGTATTTATTACTGTAGGCTTTAGGTAGACTGTTTATGAGTCGTGTCTGTGTGGTAGATACATATCGAGCCAAGATGTATCTATGCTGTTATCTCGCTTCGCTCACCAATGCATCTAAAGCTATTGCCCCCAGCATGTTTCAGTTATTTAAATTTCATTCTTAAGCGTTTCTGTAATATTCCTAAACGTGTAGAAAACACATGTTTGTCGGTGTGATAGTTATTAAAGATAATCTCGGAATCCATCCAAAAACAGCTTTTTATAAAAAAAAATTAAAGGGACGCATTCAATGGTTAAACTTTGCAGATGGACTTTTTCAGTATGGACATGGAGGGATTCTCTCTAGATGTATGTTTACCACAGCGAGATAACAGTACAGCTGCTTTCTCAAATATTTCTTTTCTTGTCGAATACCATGTATATATCATTGAATGGAGAAGAATATTACGTATATTAAATATAAATGGTATTCGACGAGAAGTATCAATTGAACTATACTGGCTTTCAAAAGAAACATCCCACTCTACAAAAAAACGTGCGGATCGAATCCCAAAAAGTATCAAAAACCGATCCAGCCTGAAACCATTCGCCAAAACAAGCAACGGTATAGGCTAAAGGGCGAGCATCTCAAGAAGTCCGAGGAATTCGACCAAATGATAAAACGTTTTCCGTTTACAAGTCTTCAAATTGAGTGGGACGTTTCTTTTGAACATCAGTATATTTATCAAATTTCCAAAATAAAGGTTCGTAAAAGACGCATATGTTAATTTTATGAATGGAGTATACACGCCGTCACGTTGAATCACGGTTGTGTTATGAGGACGTCCTGTTGTTGCATGACGTCAACGATGTCGTTATATGATTGATTGTGCTATTCATTCATTAAACAGGTTTTTTTTTTTAAATTGATAAATGATACTTACAACAGTGAATTTTGTAAACATGATACAATGAGTATCTGAGTTGCGTAATGTTGGAAGAACTAATCATATTCATATTTACTACTGACCAAAGCAGGACTAGCCATATCGTATTGAATATACACGCAATACAAAACCACATTTCTTGATATTTCTGTGTACAATAGCCTTTTCACTCACCACAGAATTAACTTTAGTCATTTCTTCCCACGTAACGTCTGTTACAAGTTTTGTGAGAAATATGTGGGCCTAGCACAAGTGGAATAACTTCTCCCCGTTACGGAAACATGCAGAGTGCTATGTTTGAATAATGTCGCTGATTGCACAATTGACTTCAACCAATCAAGATTCTCTATTTCTAACCAATAATTCACTCCATGTGTAACAAAGACTCCATGGGAATAAATGAGTTAAGTTACCTCTGTGAGGAGAGAATGGCACTTATATTGTTATACATATTGTTAACGTGTGTTATTATGGATATGCCTTGAATTCATATCATATTCAGATCATTGTTTATGGTTTTGATATTGTTTCCACGTATATTTTCGTGAAGAAAAATATTACTGCGTTAATTTGTAACGAAATTTGTTTCCTCATTTCGATATACGGCCTTCAAACATTTTCAAAACCATTCTCAAAGATGTGTATTAATCATAGCAATATCTAGTTCACCCTTTGTCTCATATTTATCTTTCTACGCAATAATTGAATATTTTCTCATCATTTTATAACAAATGCCAAAAATGACAATGAATGTCAAGTTCTGAATTCCTGGTTATATATGTGACATTAAGCTTTAGTTTATCTGTGATATCTTTGCAATATATTGCAATACGTGACTTTTCACGTTTATGAAAATAAAGCGTTTACCGCTTTTAATGGTAAAATGTTGAAATGTTTGCCATTGATGAAATAAACGTTCTTATTTCCTCATTTGGCGTGTGTTTATGTTTTATTTGGCATACAATTCAGTGACCATCATATTCACAGCTTTCGCGTTCAGTGCCTCATAGTTATATCACAGGTGAAGTTTAGCGCAAATATGTTGCGCAACAGATATGAACTTCGTTCGCACATAGGGAACACTGGTCGTTCATCTCTGTTGCGCAACATATTTGCGCTAAACTTCAATTGTGGTTTTATCAACGATTGAATGTCCTGTCCACTGTTCTGAAAAAATATATACTAGCAACATTAACAATCGCAACTGAAAATTTTAAAACTGTAGCACCATTAATAAGTGAAACAAGCATTTTAAATATATTACACTGTCCTGTCCAAGCAGTCCAATAGTTTGGTACTGTATAATTACATAATTTTGATAAGGTTAGATTCACTGCTACCATGGGTTTGTCGCAGTTTGATTGATTTGATCAACATTGCAACAGAAAATCGATACAGAAATCAATGGCAGAGACATTCGATTAGATGAATTGATCAGGGGTTTAGCGAAAAACAGTCATATCTTGTACTGCTGTGTTACCCGCGTGTGTCTATAGAAACTAGCATAATGTGCGGTATTGTTGGTGCATCGGAATACAATGAATGCTGAAGGCTCAACTACATTTTAGAGCTGTTCTACATGTAGATTGTCATGGCCTGTACTCACTGTTACGTGTACGATTTGTCAACTTTAGTTGCACTGTGAGATCACAAAGTCGTACCGACTCAAACTGGTGAACACAAGTCATGTAGATACTTCAGGTTGATACTATATACTCTAACTACAAATCGTACCGTGTGAACGGGTCTTACATTCCACAGAAACACAACTGAATGTTGAACAGCTCTCATCCTGGAAGCGATGCTGTAACGTAATGAGGTCTGTGTGAAGCGATGTTGTACCGGTATGAGGTCTGTGTGAAGCGATGTTGTACCGGTATGAGGTCTGTGTGAAGCGATGTTGTATCAATATGAGGTCTGTGTGAAGCGATGTTGTACCAATATGAGGTCTGTGTGTAGCAATGTTGTACCGGTATGAGGTCTGTGTGAAGCGATGTTGTACCGGTATGAGATCTGTGTGAAGCGATGTTGTACCGGTATGAGATCTGTGTGAAGCGATGTTGTACCGGTATGAGGTCTGTGTGAAGCGATGTTGTACCGGTATGAGATCTGTGTGAAGCGATGTTGTACCGGTATGAGGTCTGTGTGAAGCGATGTTGTATCAATATGAGGTCTGTGTGAAGCGATGTTGTACCAATATGAGGTCTGTGTGTAGCAATGTTGTACCGGTATGAGGTCTGTGTGAAGCGATGTTGTACCGGTATGAGATCTGTGTGAAGCGATGTTGTACCGGTATGAGGTCTGTGTGAAGCGATGTTGTACCGGTATGAGGTCTGTGTGAAGCGATGTTGTACCGGTATGAGGTCTGTGTGAAGCGATGTTGTACCGGTATGAGGTCTGTGTGAAGCGATGTTGTATCAATATGAGGTCTGTGTGAAGCGATGTTGTACCAATATGAGGTCTGTGTGTAGCAATGTTGTACCGGTATGAGGTCTGGGTGAAGAGATGTTGTACCGGTATGAGGTCTGTGTGAAGCGATGTTGTACCGGTATGAGGTCTGTGTGAAGCGATGTTGTACCGGTATGAGGTCTGTGTGAAGCGATGTTGTACCGGTATGAGGTCTGTGTGAAGCGATGTTGTATCAATATGAGGTCTGTGTGAAGCGATGTTGTACCAATATGAGGTCTGTGTGAAGCGATGTTAAACCGGTATGAGGTCTGTGTGAAGCGATGTTGTGCCAATATGAGGTCTGTGTGTAGCAATGTTGTACCGGTATGAGGTCTGGGTGAAGAGATGTTGTACCGGTATGAGGTCTGTGTGAAGCGATGTTGTACCGGTATGAGGTCTGTGTGAAGCGATGTTGTACCGGTATGAGGTCTGGGTGAAGCGATGTTGTACCGGTATGTGGTCTGTGTGAAGCAATGTTGTACCGGTATGAGGTCTGTGTGAAGCGATGTTGTACCGGTATGAGGTCTGGGTGAAGCGATGTTGTACCGGTATGAGGTCTGGGTGAAGCGATGTTGTACCGGTATGAGGTCTGTGTGAAGCGATGTTGTACCGGTATGAGGTCTGTGTGAAGCGATGTTGTACCGGTATGAGGTCTGGGTGAAGCGATGTTGTACCGGTATGAGGTCTGTGTGAAGCGATGTTGTACCGGTATGAGGTCTGTGTGAAGCGATGTTGTACCGGTATGAGGTCTGTGTGAAGCGATGTTGTACCGGCATGAGGTCTGTGTGAAGCGATGTTGTACCGGCATGAGGTCTGTGTGTAGCGATGTTGTACCGGGATGAGATCTGTGTGAAGCGATGTTGTACCGGTATGAGGTCTGTGTGAAGCGATGTTGTACCGGTATGAGGTCTGTGTGAAGCGGGTCACAGGCTACTCTGTTTTGCTCGCTTCTCTTGCAAACTGAAGCGAAACAAAGAAGCAAGGTTTCCAGTACGCCCTATGATATAACATTGCCCAATCTCAAGTGATCTCAAAATGATGAGATAACATCTTCTTTAATGTGAAAAACACATATATTATGTACATATGTAGGTATATTTATGGTTACTCCTTCATCAGATGAAATAGTTATACAGCAGTCTGGCTTTTCTCATGTATTCCACTTATAAATGTCCCTCAAGTATTTGAACGAAATAAGGATTGATGCATTATTGGCCTAGGGGTGTAACAATACATCGAACTATCGATGCATCGCAATAGTTGGCTTGGCAATACTACTATATCGATAGTAAATACAACAAACACTATCGCTATCACAATAGTAAGGTTACCTATCGATACTATCGAAACTATTAAAGTTCCCTTAATTATGAAAGATTTACACAACCCTCACTGAATTTAATTTTTCATTTTAGAATGCCAAAAGAGAAAAACGAGAGATAGGAATTAGCAAAATGACAAACGGTCTTTCCAATTATGAATTCTTTACCGATTTTGGTTCTATAGTCCTTACATCAATTAAACATTTCTACTAAAACCTATAAGAAATCTAGCTGAGTATTGCGTATTTATACAAAATACCCTATCGCAATAGTTATTGCAATAGTGAGTTACAAAAGTATATCGTTATCGCAATAGTAAATGGCAATAGACTATCGCTACCGTAATAGTATCTTCGGGTCACCCCTAATTATTGCAATAAACTATCAGGCGGTAACATCGAGGATAGCATTATGAAAGCTTTATTCCCCCCCCCCCCCCCCCCCCCCCCCCCCCCCCCCCCCCTCAACGACAGTACAATATTACACTTACTAAGAAAAGGAATAACGCTTAGTATTTCTTATATCCTCTGTTCATGTAATTCAATTCATCTAAAAAAATACCGGTAATTAAAATGCAACCAAGAAAAATAGGATAAGATCATTTGCTTAATCATTGCTCTATGCAAGTTACAATCTATCTTTGTGATTGTGTTCATCGCTTGAGAATGGGTTATGCTGTAGTGAAGATGTTGAGGTACTTACTTACAGGACCTTTAAATCGTTACTACAACCAGAAAAATATCTATCAGTAATTACAAACTATAATGTTAGAAGACTATTTGTTAAATATCGTTTGGGTTTGTTAGCGTTAATGGTTAATGAGGGAAGAAAAACCTCTATAGAGAAAGAAAGTCGATATTGTACTTTGTGTGCCCTTGATATAGATTGATTATTCAACTGTCTTTGTTTGTAAAACATGCATTATCAAAACGAGAACTTTTACTAAAAGAAAGTGTATATTCTTAAATATGTATGTATTATCAAGAATGTTGCTGTCATTTATATGTAATAATATACTCTTCTGTATATGGGCCGGAGGCCTTACATACAATAAACTTCTTTGACTTTGACTACAACGCAGATTTCATTCATATGTATGTAAAAGTTGAAAAAACATAAACATGAATGACTGTATTGTATGATGAATGTATTATGCTAACATACTTACATTACTGAATGTTTATCCAAACGCATTTCAAAGAGACAACAGCTATTAAGCATCGTAGTAATTCCTTTAACAAACAATACATTTTTAAATACACTTATACACATCTGGTATGTGAATCGGGTTCTCGTTCTTGAACGGCGTAAGGGGGAGAAGAATACATCCACGATAAATGTTTGTTTTTGTGTGAAGAATGTGAAAGTAAACAAAGACAAACAAACATCAGAATCACACACCATTCAACCGTGTTGCTGCGAAAAAACAAAGCACGCAGTCTTTAAGGTCAAAGGTCAGCACGAAGAGGATAACCAAACACCATCAACGCAGCTAAACTTGAAAATACTTTAAGCCTGTTAAACACAAGGACTCCTCTTCAACACAGACTTAAAGGGGTTTAAGATAGTTCAGAGATCTAACTCACCAGTCAAGGATAGACAAGGTGAAGAAAATATAAATAGAGTGTTGACAGAAGGCTTGAAGTCAATTGTAAATGTCCATAAAAAGACCATTCATCTTATTAACGTTAAAAGTGGTTAATTGGTCGTTAACCCCCTCTCAAGGAGATTAGAAACACTTGTGGTGGTGGCTTGATTGATACAGTTTAAGAACTAGAAACTTCAGCTCGTATATAAACGTGTGCCAGACAGCATACGGAGTTCACATCTGAAACGTCATTGCGCGGAGCTGTCTATGATGACTTCAGACAAGGTGCACGTGCCTGTTTTATGACAATGTAGCTTCTTCACTACAAACTCTACGCATCGCTTGTATTGCGAACCCTAAAGAAATATCTAAATCGACAAGCTGGATTGAGGATAGCAACAAGGTTAACCTGCTGATTGATATTTTATTAAGGTAAGTCCAAGTTTTCTTTACCTGTAAATGTTTCAATCCACGAATGTCAAATTACAAATAAAAGACAAAACTGTTTTTACTTTAGGTAGCACAATAAATGTACGTTACTGTTTAAACGTATTATCATCAACTGCCTAAACCTCTCGAGTATCCAGTGATCAGCTGTTAAAGGTGCATACATTGTGTTTCATAAAATTTTATTTGGCTTTAATACGTTCCAACACATCATATGTGATGTTTACAATACAAACAAATGCACTAAGCTTGTATATTCATCCCCAATCGCCAAATATATCATAATTACTAGTTTCCAATTAAAATCGAGTAACATCATCATGCATGTGCAGAAACCGAAAGTGCAGGTCCTATTTACATGGACAGTGTTATATGACCTATTAAACATTATAAACCCGAATTTGTTATTTTGTGTGGTTTAAATAAGAGTCCAAAATTACGTTTGACTCATTGGCGCGCGCCACACGCGGTGAATTGTCCGGTTTTCGATCAGAAATCGCTACTTTTACCTTCATATCGTCAATATACTAAGTCGAGTATCATCAAAATGGTAGTTTTCGGTAACAGTTGGTACTTCTCGATAAAATAATACCATGTATAACGTTTGACATATTTGACCCCAAACAACACAATGGATGTACCCTTAACAACCATATTTGTATGTTCGCTATAGGAATCTTGGACGATTTACAAAAACATTTTTTGTGTTATTTCTATTTGTATTGTAAGATCTAAATCACTGGTAAATAACTTGGCTGCAAGATAGTTGAGTCTTGTGATTTTTGCTACAGAACTTAATTTGTGATAATAGTCGTTGTGATGTTTAGCTACTGCAAGGCGAGGTTTATGTGCAATCAAGTACTTCAAGTTAAGATGTCTGAAAATAACTATATTTTTTTTATAAATTTGAAATTTACCTTAATTCTCGTTATCTCGCCTAAATTCTATAAATGTTATATACCTATCTTTAACTGGAGCATGAAAACGTGTTTATGACGCACAGTTATCTAATAGTCTGTGAATGATAAATCTACCATCTGTTTCGGACAGTTTCATCGAAACTCTTATATTCTTTTAATAAAGTTGATTAAAAAATTACGCCTTAAAAATCATACCAGCTTCTAAAATGTCTCTCAAAGAAATTGAAAACCGGAGGTTATCATTTTCAGACGGGTCCCAGCACTCCGATATAGAAACATGAAATCCGCGTTGCTCTTGGCGACTCTAGTGTACTTGAGCACAGGAAGCGCAGAGAAGGTTTACACAAAGTACGGGATATACGACGGATTCACGGAAGACATCGATGGGAAACAGGTCACCAAATTCTACGGAATCCCCTACGCGATGCCACCAATTGGAGATCTTCGCTTCCGGCCACCAAGAAGTCCAACCATAAACTCTAACATCACTGTTGATGCCAAGTTGATGAAGCCGGCGTGCTCACAACCAGCCGCCATCTTTAACAAAGTGTACGCCCATCTTCTTCACACGAACAGGACGAGTGAAGACTGTCTGTACATGAATGTGTACGTCCCTGGTACAGTGGACCGGTATCGCAAGGACCCACTTCCGGTCATGGTGTGGATCCACGGAGGATCCTTCCAGTTTGGATCCGGGTTCGTCCACGACGGCTCAAGGTTAGCCCTCAGCGGAGATGTCATTGTGGTGACCTTCAACTACAGACTTGGTATTCTGGGTTTCCTGTCAACGGAGGATATGGTTGCCAGGGGCAACTTTGGACTTCTGGACCAAGTGAAAGCATTGCAGTGGGTTCAAAGCAGCATCACCAGTTTTGGTGGCGACCCTGGCAAGGTGACCATATTTGGTGAAGCTTCTGGGGCATATAGTGTCGGCTTGCATATGTTAAGTCCTCAGTCTGAAGGTCTCTTCATCCGGGCTATTTCTCAAAGCGGGACGGCAATCACGAAGAGTTTGAACAATCACCCTCTACAGAGGACAATCAAGTTAGCGGAACAGCTCAACTGTTCCAAGGTGGAGAACACGACCGTTTCTCTTGTGCAGATGCTTCGCTGTATGAGAGCAGTCCCCGTGGATGTACTGATTAAAGCAGACGGAAAGCTTCTCAGTGGACTTCCGCCATTCGGCCCGACCATCGACGGTCAGTTCATGTTGCGGGAACCTCTGGAGATCGTTAAATCTGGCAAGTTTACTGCTGTTGACTACATTGTTGGTTTGAATAGCGACGAAGGATCAATGAAGCTTGATACCTTGCCTTCAGAATTATACTTGAACGGAGTCAATAGGACGTCTTTTGAAACTCTTCTTTCCAACACCCTTCTGTCTATTCAGCAAGAACCTATCCCTGTGCCAACTAAAGACGTTGTTTGGTCGGCACTCCTTTCACACTACCTGCCAGCAGACGACAACACAACTGCACTTCGTAGACGATATCTTGATGCCACCAGAGACCTCTTTGGAGCTCAGACTGTCCAATATGTCAAGTATCACTCCGCCAAAGCCAACTGCTATGTGTATTACTTTACTCATCGGCCATCAGACTCCGAACATCCGGGATATATTGGAGCTGCTCACGCAGACGACATCCAGTTTGTGTTTGGTGACATCACAAGTCGGGGAACCAAGAGGGAGATCCAGCTGAGTGTCGACTGGATGAAAGCCTGGACGTCCTTTGCGAAAACAGGGTACGTATTGCTATAACATGACTTGAAAGCACAGGATCGGTTTTATGACAGTGATCGAGGGGATACTCCCTTTTTGTCATTAATGTATGTTGCAAAACATTTCATTTGCAATACTACTTATGACGACGAGAGTTAATAGCACGAAACGTATCCCATTTGAGTTTCGTATCTATCCCGTCGCATTATACCATTCGGGTATGATTACATCAATGACGACCATTTATATAACTATTGTTGATCTTGTTTAGTTAATATGACAGAGCAACTCCCTTCAATGTTTAATTCAATGCATGGACTTTATAGGAACGTAAAGATGTTTGTCATTGCTGGACATAGAGCCGTGTTGCAATGACTCACATCAACACCTGACTAATTTGTTTGCAAGATTTCTAACGAGGACACTGAGAATGATATTACTATCAGATGGTTAGTGAAGATATGTTTAATAAAGTAATAAGCAGATGCCCTTTTTAGAATATAAATCTAACATTTTATTTTCAAGTGTTAATAAGGACCATCCTCAAAGGCAGAATGTCTTAGAATCATCGTGACATGACATTTAAAGGAGCTGTAGCACTTATTTTTGCAATTTTATTTTTTCAAATTTCCAATTTATAATGATAGTTTGTGTCATTTATATTTAATTTAGAGGGTAAAACATCGTATTTCACAAACCAATTATCCGTAGTGGTAATAATGGTATTGCGTATAAAGCAACAATTGCATGGCGGCAATTTTAATGTGAACACATTTTATTATGTAGAATTACAAAAACAATTCCCATGGCTTTACGGAAACATGTAGGCCTAACCATCATTTTTTAACTTGATTTTTTTCGAAGAGAGAATGGTGTTTCACTATTGGGGAAATTATTTTTCAACTTATTTGAGCGAAAAAAACGTGCTACTGCCCCTTTAAAGCATTTACAAGTGTGTAAATAAGTATGATTTATTTCCAGAATACCACGCGTCAATGACGGTTCGGTAAGATGGCCGGCGTACAACGCCTCATCAGAGTACTACTTGGAAATAACTGACAATATTACTCAGGCGAATATCAAAACGAGGCTATTAGAAAGCGGAAGTATGCTGTGGAATGACGTACTTCCGGGAATTATGTCTTTGAACAGCGACCCGGATCTGGCAGCTAGTGACGAAGGGATGACAGCTCTGAGTCAAAGTAAGTGTACCGCTTGTCCATTCTTAACAAATTGACCACGTACGTCACAGTACCAGTGGGCGAACGTAAGATTAAGTCTTGATGACCGAATTTAACAGTGTCATGAAAGTCTTGGTGACCGAACTTAACAGTGCCATGAAAGTCTTGGTGACGGAATTTAACAGTGTCGTGAAAGTCTTGGTGACCGAAAATAACAGTGTCATGAAACTTTTGGTGACCGAACTTAACAGTGCCATTAAAGTCTTTCTCAGCTAAAGCAACAGTGGCAGTAAAAAACAAGATCTTATAGACAACTCCTGTATTGTGTAGAATACACGACGTTTTGGAGTTTAATTTATGCTTTCTTCGCATGACAACTGATCCAAATAGTAGTTATTACCACTGAATCCGTGAGGATTTTATAATATTAAATTACATCTTATATCTCGATCGGTTCATAAGTTAAATAAAAAACTCCCGGGTGATACGTTGAGGATCAAAACCGACCCTGAGGTTTTGTTTGCGAAAGAATGCCCTCGGCAGAGGGAAATTGGGACTTGGGAGGTTTTGATTTAACCGATCGAGGCTATATTATCGAAGATGCAATTTCATATTTGAAAATCTTCACGGTAAGACAAACACCTCTTTCTCGGACTTACCAGAGATTGTGGACCCTGAGAGTTGGTTACATCCTCTCAGGGATCCACAATCTCTGGTAAGTCCTAGAAATTGAGGTTTCTCGATTACTTAAAATTGAACTGTTCACGATGTGTTTCAGCTGCCGCTAACGACTGGGGGTTGACAAGACAGCAGGTAACACAATACAAACCCAGTAGGTACTATAAGATATTTACTCTCTACTAGTTGGCTTCATTCAACATTGAATATACTGAATCCTAATGCCTCACACACTTACTACTAAATCTTTCTCAAACTAGTCAACATCCACTTTGAAGAACCAAACAGAATGATTTTTTGAGTTATTGCCATTTAAAAATGTAAATACGTGCTGAAAAACATGAAACATTATTATGAAAAATTAAAACATTAAAATTTACTAAGATTAATGTGTCTATTAACTCCAATCATTGACTAATTCAATCTTAATGTTATTTCGTTTTTCTACTTCATAGGCAGAAGAGGTTTTGCTAAGTCTCGTTCTGGTAACAATATTTCTAACAGTGATCTGCGCAGCTCTGGTGCGCATGGTCTGCTACGTGGACAGGAAGCGGAAACAGAAGCCAAAAATAATTGGCGTCAATGGTGACCACGTGCGAACAAATATTGCCTTTGATCAAGATGTGGATGACACAATTGTCATTTCTAAATGTGATCGGGAAGAGTCTTTTATAACAATGCCACATCCCAAACTGACTGAGCTGTGAAGGTGTAATCTTGGGATCGTAGAAATCTGAAGATTTTTCATCATCCTATCTCGGGAAAAAATTGCCCTACTGCATAAAATTGGAAATGTTATTTTTAGAGCGTATTTTAACATAACTTAACATCTTAAACTATCAGTATTAGAATATGACAGGATTTGCTTTTGGATTTTCGCATTCCCTTAGATTAAATGATAATATATATCTAAAGATATATGTAAAGATATTATGTGAGTGCCCCTGTCTTACTGTACTTAAAACGAGTGCTTAATTGTCGATATTCTCGAGCAAGAGCGAGTGTTGAAAATATAGCAATATGACAACAACATGAATGAATGAATTAAAGGCGTTGAAGATGTTTTTTTGCACATAATGTTTTCTCAAATATTTAAATAACTAAAATTTGTACAAAATATTGTAACGTTAGTGGGTAAAACATCTCATTACACGACCCGGTAAGCCGTATCCATAGACAACAGTTATCCCTATTGGAAAACAGCATGATGCAAGGTATAAAACGACAGTGTTGTACAACTCTTCAGTGTGAGAGGTAGTCTCATGTACGAATTTGAGAATTTGTACCATATTTAAGCTCTACTCTGAGTGTTTAGGTATCGCTACATCAGTTAGATTATTTTGAACTACCTTCGAGCGGCCATGTTATTCATTAGTAATTTTAACCATCGGTAATACTTAGTTATATTTTGTGACAGCATTTTATTTCAGTAAGAAACAGCGCCTTTAATATCGAATGAAATATATGAGCCCCGATGTAATTATCCTCTAAAAAGTTATTCTATTTCCAGTGTAAGAAAATCCATCACATGTTAGAGAGGAAACAAAACGTATTAAAGGATGCTGAATCGTCAAGTTGTACATTTTCTGTAAATATAAGCTCCTTGATTTTTAATGTTATGCATACTAGGTATGTTATTGTATGGAGAAAATCTTGTCAGTTGCAGATTCGAATCATGGACACTTATTTCATTTATAATTTTGTGTTGCAAAGTTTGATCGATAATCTAGAATATTACAGGTAATTTATGTTCTGATAAACACAGGTTTATCATTATCAATCATTGATTTAACACTTTATATATGAATGAATGCCTGTTCTTGTTTATATTGTACATAAAAGTGAAATATATAATTATGAACTGATGTCACTGTGTTGCATTTTTTCAAAGAAACATTATTTATAGTTTTAAGATGTATTTTCAAACGTCTATACGGAAAAAATTGGCTACATAAACCGGTAAACAGATCTCAGTTGAATCGTTAATCCATATCGCAATTTAGAGGTGTTACCGCGTATATGTTATTTATATATCAGTTAGAAAGGCCGAAATTGATACCGTAAAACAATTTGGCGATGGATATACATAAGTTATTTTCACTAAACATATAGCTGGGAATTTAAAGACATTACCAAAAGAAAACGCATAGACAATTTCGTACAAATTTATGTAACATATATAATATAAAGACGATATTGCATCTTGGATAATTAGTTAATATTGCTATTTAAGCTATTTAAGACAAAAACTCTTTCATACAAAGTCTCACATGCTCATTGAATACAGGAAAACCGAAGTAATTAAAACAGGACATTAAAAAATCTATTGAAATTGAAAAAGGTACTACTTTCATTTGGTTGCACTAAAATAAAATAACAATCACACATTTAGATATTTGAAAAGGATATCATTCGGTAGAAATAACTCAGTTTATAAATTCTAAATCATCTAATTCTATATAAAGTCCTACAAAAACTTCCCGACGTCCCTAAGTGTCGACGTAGCTGATTGGATAGTTAAAAGTATAACCGAGAAATGTTTTTTCACTCTCTCCCATTGCTTGGCGTCATCTTCTTTGATCTTATACAACAAATCAACTAAGCCAGGAAACGAGGCCGAAGCGTAAGTGTTGTGGTTGCTTGGGGCGAATATCATATGTCTGAAACAAAGAAAAAATAATGCGCCGCTATATAAACCAGAGAATTGTAAATAGCACATTCCGTTCAAATAGTGACCCTGGAAATAGTTGATCGTAAATCAGCGACATTTGAATGATAAGAAATCAGAGTAACTAGTCCCGGCGATGAAATCTCCCCATACCATAGCAACATTTGTCGATAACTTGAGGATTGTATTGGAAGGTATATTTTATGTCTGCTTCAGATTTGAGATATTTCGCACTTTCATTGTCCATCAGCGAAATATATTCAAGAATATTTCGTGTTTCCAATGCAATACCAGTTATCTCTCAACTTAAACAACTTCCCTGACACTCAGATACCGTAGATATGATTACAGATACCTTATATTGCACTTTCAACACAACATATCCTCTACATATGTTATGTCCTCTTCAATGTATATATTACTAGGCACGACATTTGGATTTTCGGGATAGATAAGAAACATACTTCTCCTTAAAAATATATATGCGTTCGAATAATGTTCTCATTACTTATTATATTACTTATTTCATTCATATACATATCTTTTCAATACATGTCATATTTCTCATCAAAGATCGTAAGATTGAAGGACATTGTCATAGGTTCACTGTGAAATGGACAGTATGTGGAAACAAGTCTCCTAATAACATGTAGAAGCAGTGCGCCTGCACAATCATTGAATAAATTCCACAACAGCATTGATTCACGCTTGGTAGGAATTCCCAAGCGACAGAAAGATAATTATTAGAAGCCTGAACGACGTTTGTGATGATATTTATATAATTATCTTGAAGAAAAATTACCTTTGCTTCTATAACCTTTTACCATTTTCAAAAGTTGAGCACTTTTCCATATTGAAAAAAGTCATAATT
Organism: Gibbula magus; assembly: GCA_936450465.1. Lineage (NCBI taxonomy): Eukaryota > Metazoa > Mollusca > Gastropoda > Trochida > Trochidae > Gibbula > Gibbula magus. Next base: position 47,423,032 of record OW388297.1, read on the forward strand.
ACTAGAAAAATACGTTGGTTTTGTATTTGTCTTGTAATTAGGAAAACAGTTTCAATATTGAGGATTGCATTTCTGGAAATATTTTTGTTTTCATTTCGAAAAAGAACACCCCTTTAAATATCTAATTATAATGATAATATCAGATATTGAAAAATACCTTTCTAAACGGAAGTTATTGAGAAATGGGATTGCAAGCACTACTCACTTATAATGTGGTCTATCAGGTATTCCGTTACAGTCTAAGAATGCTCTCTCTAGTTGAATCATCTGGTCATTAATCTGTCTGGCAGTTATATCACTGAAAGAAAGTCACATACAATATTAATAGTCATCTATTCATGATAAAATATAAGCAGCACAACGGATGCTATCAATTTCAATATGTAAGAATCTACCATTTAATATTGCACGGAATAAGTGGATACAGTCAGTATCAATAGATATAGATCATTCATGCATGAAGTTTCCTACGATGTAGTACATAAGTGATTCTCCTAAAGGTCAAATAAATGACAATTTTCTTTCGTTTCCCAACACCAACAAAGAGATTTTAAACCGTTAAAATATTTTTATTAAAATTCAGCGTACTTTACCTCAAACCTCAAAAGGGCAGGTATTGAAGAAGCTTATGAAGTGAAGAGACAGGCTGATTATTTATTCTAGAGGGGGTACAAAGGACTGCGCTAGTTCGGTTCAATGGCATTTTCCTGGGGCCATGGATCCACATTTGAAATCATTATATGGTAACATCGATCTCTCAGAAGCGCCCGTAAAATCTAACAAGGAAGCGCACGTAAATGCTCCGACTCAACTAAAGATATGATCGGAGTGAGGAAAATTGCCTTCTTACTTTATGTTGTCTAACCCGTTAATCTTCTCCATGAAATCCGAGGTCGCGTCGGTAAATTCATCTACAACTTGCGTTAAGTTAGCCTCTGTGAAAAAAACATCAGTAAATACAGATAAATATTTTAGCTTGTCCTTCTTAGGAGGTAACATTTATGTAGTAATCAAGATGCATTATGAGTCAAGGATCACTTAGTAACAACTTCTTTGAGTTCCCTTCTGTGGACATATATGTAGAATGGAGCACGGCACACATAATCCAGGATCCGTCCCCGGTAAGAGAAACTTCAAAAGCCCAGGTACATCTAGGGTTATTGGTTGATTAAAGGGACACTCAATGTGATTTTGTAGTGCACATGTCGAAAATTACCATTAGTGTTTTTTTTTATATCCAGATGTATTGACTGTTGTCGAACGTCACCCTTTTTATAAAAATGTATACAGTATAATGACTTTATTAAAATGTTTAGTCGTGATTATGATCGAAAACCAGACAATATACCGCGGCCTGCGCGCGTCCATAGGTCAAAGGTCATTTTGAAAACCTCCATGAAGAAGACAAAGAGACAGATATTGGTTGGCATTGTTCAGTGGATGGATGGTATACATGTACTTGTAAATGGGGCGCATGAATTCGGCTTCTCATCATCTATTAAACCGCTGTTCAATTGTTTAAATAGAAAACAAGTTACTAAGGGATTCACATGCAAGTCGAGTAAGATCATTTGGGCGAAACTCAGCACATTTGATATTTTGACATGATTGTATCAAAGCTAAATAAATGTTGACGAAAGACGCTTAATGTGCCTTTAATAAAAAAAATATGGACAGTCAACGAGTAACTTCACATATACTCGAGGAATTATCCTCTGTGAAACATAAACACGAGATCATGCAGTAACAACCGGGGGGTATTAATCCTCGGTGAAAAATAAGCATGAGTATATTGCAATCTAAATAAATTTAGATCGACATATTTTTAAATGTTATATTGTATTAACACAAGTAGTTGTCACTAAGGTGACATGATCCCTCGCCGCAAGTTTATACTTCAAAATTTAGAAATAATGTCAAGATCAGCAAAATCGACTGTCAAACATGTCGAAAAAGTCAAAGCTCCACTGTGACCTTGAGAAAAATGTCAAGGTTACCAAAATCAGCCCTTTGTCTTTTCTAGGAGGTGCAATATTTAAGATATGATGGAATTCCGGTGAATGGTTCTTGAGATATCCCGCTGACAAACTTTACATGTACATTAACATGTCGAAAAGTCAAAGTTCCGCTGTGACCTTGAAAATAATGTCAAGGTCACCAAAATCTAATCAGCCCGTCGTCTTCCCTAGAAGGTGCTTTGTGTAAGAAATGATGGAATTCCGGTGAATGGTTCTTGAGATATCCCGCTGACAACCTTTACATGTACATTAACATGTCGAAAAATTCAAACTTCTGCTGTGACCTTGAAAATAATGTCAAGGTCACCAAAATCTAATCAGCCCGTCGTCTTTCCTTGGAGAAGCTATGTGTAAAATATGAAGAGAATCCAGCGAATGGTTATTTAGATATCCCGCTGACAAGGGTAAAATGACAAAGTCTCGTTGTGACCTTGAAATGAAGGTCAAGGTTACAAACCTCTGTAGGAACATTACTCTTCCTATGATGAACCCATATGCAAAATATGAAAAGAATCCAGTGAATAGTATTTGAGTTATTCCATTTCGTACGGACGTACGTACGTACGTACGGACGGACGGACGGACGCAGCCGAATACTATATCCCCCGCTTCGCGCTAAACGCGCGGCGGGGGATAATAATATAAGTCAGTCGATCTTAATTATTCAGATTGGAGTAATTTGGGTTATAATACTTCAATACCACGAAAGTTTATAAATTATAAGAAAAGTGTGAATACGCAAGTTGAATGCAATTATATGAACTGAAATCAGCACATTTGGTATTTTGGCACTATAACTCTAAATAACTTTATGAAACACAAGGATGTATAATTATTATAACTCACAGCCGAGGAGTACCACTCACCATATCCATCCAGATGTCCCTTCAGCGTGCTATCTACGTTAGCCACCAGTTGGTTCTTCAGGTTGTTGAGAGTCCACGCATAGTCCGACAGGTTGAAGGGAAGAAGCGCCGGCTCTGTGAGTTCTGTAACTAGGGCTAGCCAGAGCTGACCTATAGCTCGGTGGTACTGCGTATTGAAATCAATGGATCAAAATCAATCTGTAATTTTCTTGCAAAAAAACACATTTACAAAAAGTAATAGAAATCAAAAAAGCAATTTTCGACATACCAACACTAATGATGTATTTGAAGGGCATTTAGAAGTGATATACACTGATCATGTTGATCAATGTATTTGTATCCGTTGGCCTACTATAATACACTGATTCCCTGAGCCCTATGACCGTTGTAGGGCTGTATAATAATCAGTCATTGAAAGGTTTATTTGAGGTTTTAACCCAAGGTATATAAGTGGAGCGGAGCGTATACGTTTCACCCTGAGCCAGGATGGACCAATATAGCCAGTGCCCGGATGAGAGGAGCGATGTCCGATCATCGACGTTTAAAATCACTTTTCATTGGTTGAACAAATAATACTATATACATAGCGATGAGTAATATATCTACAGCAAAACAACTGTTATTGGGCTTAGAGTATCGGGGTACTGATGGAGTAGGATGGTCACATCGGTATATTTTATAAACACAATAATCAGGCATTTTACTTAATTATACCATGAAGAGGTTGATATTGTATGTTCATTGTGTTATGAGAAACATAAACGTGCAATGTTTTCACCAACTTCATATACTGGGTAATTCAAACAATGACCTGTAAAGGACAAGTTTACATGTCAATACATACGGAGCATGCTTTATCGGACATGTAAAACATCAAAAGATATATTTGGAGTGTCAAACTGAAGCTTCCCTAAATATTATTTTGAAATAAATGCTATTCCTACTTCTTCCTCCTTAATGATTGATATTACATGGATACTATTGAGCTAAGGGAAAGCATTATTTAAAAAAATATAGCTTCTTAAAAGAAAGCGACAGATGACGCGCTTATACTTTTGTGACGTCATTTTGGGTCTATGGAATGTTTACAGAACTGATGCGGTTATACAGTGACTTGAGCATCTTACACACCTTAAAGATATTCCACCATTCATCTTTCCATGGAAGATGGGAGACTTTAAGGTATGTTTGTTTGTCTTTTTAATACGTATATTTATTTAGTGACGTAAGTATTCGATTAAAAGATGTTATATTTTCGTTCACTCTCCTTTTTCTCTCTCACCCTCCCTCTTTCTCCATATCTCTCTCACTTTTGTCACTTTGTCTCCCTGTTTACTTTACCTTAAATGTTGGGTCTACGTAATTCTTCACAGCGTAGAATGTCTCGTACTCAGAGTGGTACAGTGGATAGGTCGAGAACCCGAGACCCTTCTGTTGAAATGAAATGCATTGACATTATGACACACCGTGAATGTGAGGGAAGACGTTACTTATCATGTTAGACAAAAAGACCGTTTTTATAAAATGTAATAGTAATATGTATTTTTGTTGTGCCTGATGGCAAAAACCCAATGACACCCAAGGATTCAGCAGAACATGAACGATAAAATCTAACATGGGTACCCACCTCATCTGCCAGGTACCTGATGTCCATGACGGGTACCCCTGCAGTTCCCCTCATGGTTGCGTAGTCACTGCCAGACCCCAGGTTACCATACCTGTACAGACATACAAGCAATATGCTACTTTTGTTGAGAAGACACAAAGGGTCTATGACAAATATAGACTGGGTGGAACAGCGCTCCGGGATTCGAATCCAGGCAGAGGTTTTCTGCTTTGGGGAACTGTTCTACATGTAGTAAAGTCTTGGTACAATGCTTCACTGAATCACAAATGTGCAATGCAGTATTACTCATGGTTCGTTAGTTCCAGCCGACGTTCGCAGGTTACACCGCAATACATATCCACATTGGACTTTCTCTATATGACCGTCGTGATATACATGTACGTATAGAATGCGGAATATACATGTACGTATAGAATGCGGAATATACATGTACGTATAGAATGCAGAATATACATGTACGTATAGAATGCGGAATATACATGTACGTATAGAATGCGGAATATACATGTACGTATAGAATGCGGAATATACATGTACGTATAGAATGCGGAATATACATGTACGTATAGAATGCGGAATATAGAATGCGGAATACATCCCAATCACGTTACTGTATAGCAGACAAAAATGAGTTATGGCAAATATTGACTATTTCTTTCTTGTGTAAAGGGTGCCTTATCCACAAATCTTTATTTTGAAATGCCCAAAAGAAATTAAAATATTTAACATTATTATGCAAAGGTCAGTTCTCACACAAAGACTAGTTTTTACAACTTGTTCCAATCACTATGGTTGGATTTCACCACATTGCTACACGCAATTTAATCTTTTCATTTGATGAATTGATACAACGAGGATATTTTCACGTTCCATGAAATGAATTCTCTTACCACCGAGCTTAATTACTACCTCCATATTTTCTATCGTAGCCTCTGTTATGTTTAAGCGACATTTCACTATTCTCGCATAATCTCCTGGGGTGAAAGTTTGCAAAACTGGTAATGTCCTTATCTTTGTCCAATCAAAGTCATTTAACATCTGCAACCGAATTCTTGTAAACAATATGTGCACAGATAATATAACTCTAGTCATTTCACATTTAGACAGGAAAGCCCAGTTTGAACCAACGTCCTTTATTGCATAACTAACTTCGGATGTAACCAATAAGGATTCTCCATTTTTCAGCCTAGAAATAAGCCTAAATATATCGCAATGATTGAATGCCAATAACATCACTGACTCAGACAAATTTTGTCTTCTCGTAGTAATTTGGTGCCAAAGCTACTCCACCGACAAAGCGAATAGAACAAATATAATGCCATCTATATCAGCAAAGTTTAAATAAATACTCGGTGTAATTGGAATATTATATGAAACATTGCAAAAGTCTGCCAAGGCCACGCGCCATCGCACTGGAAACGAAACAAAGGCATGAAATTCTGTCGTTTCTCGCATCCTAGCGTTGCAACCCCGAAAGGGCACAACACCATCACATAGGTAATATTCATACCTCAGTTGAAGGTTTAAAGTCATATACTTTTAGAAGTGTGTCCCGGAAACATTTCGAACGTACGGACGGACGGACGAAATCGCAGAGGACTAATAACCGCGACTATGTCGATAATGTTTTAATTTTGCCTTCAGTTGACACAAATTGAATCGATCAAGTGCTATTGCACCCACCTAGGTCTCCCGGTGTTGTTATTGAAAGAGCGCTTCATCCACTCTTGGTACAGAGAAAACTTGTTGTTCTCCTCAGAGTTGGGGGATGTCACCTGCGAGTGGTGAAAGAAAAAAGTGAATGTACATTCATAATGAACATAACCCTCAACAAGATAAATTAAATGGAGTGAAATGGTCGCCTTGCTGAAGCATGTTCACGATGAGAAGAAATATATTCAGAATCTTGCCCAAAAGAAACAATACCAAATTAAACAAAAATATTTCTGCCGGAGTGATGACTGGTGAGGATATATCTCGTAAAGAGATAAACAACATTTTATGTATGAGAGCACGAAACTCCATATTTTATATTTGTTCAAACACACATGGGGTACTGAAATTACTATTTAATAGGGATTGTTGAAATAATGTTTCATGAAATTTTATGAAAAATGTACATTATGTTAGCACAAGATGATGTCGGCATAATGTGACATTACGTGCTTCTTGGACTTCTGATCGATCACGCATCGTTGCTGTAGGATTTCATAAAAGAAGTCAGAAAACAATACTTCGACCTCTTGTAAAGGAGATCTCAAAACGACGACGTCGTGATTTTCAGAGACATGGTCAGATAATGCTTCACAAATTACAAATTTAGTTAAATTTGCTTTAAGGTGTAACTATGTTTCAGTCTTATCTTTCATTCGTAGATCGTGGTATCGTGTCTTTTGCCCCTGAGAGTATATGTTACGAACCATCTAGGGTATATCACAATCTGCAGATTGTGAGCTCACAATCTAGGAATATTTCTATACTGATGTTTAACCCTACAACATGTTAATCTTCACTATATAAATTGTATGTGAATCACACAATTTAATGATAAAATGTTTGTGTGATTGGGACAGCCATTAACATTTTTGTTTTATATTTTAAATTGTTATGATATAATGATCATTCATCGAGGTTTTGCAACCCATTTGCATTTTGTTTGTGCTTGCAAACTGTCTCCGTCACGCTTTTGGTGATTGATTGAACCATTTTATAAGTATATACTTTGATTTCAACAAATGCACATATGAGGAAATGCTTGTTTACGTAGTAAATGATGGCCCACCTTACTACTAGCCAGCGTAGCTGTTCTGTACAGGAGTGGCGATCCCCCGATACTTGGTGTGAAGCCTCCTGTGAAGACCATTGTGAAGGTTTATGAGCTCATAACATGTGCAAAATATTTTAAAAGATTGAATGATAATATTTAAACATGATTAAATCTTTAAAATATGAAAAATAATGAAATAATAAATTACTATAAAAACAATAAATGAATTAAGAAAAAATAATTAATTAAGAAAAAATAATTTATTATGAAAAAAATATTTATTATGAAAAAGTAATTGAATATATAAGAAATTAGATATGAAATAAAAAAATCAAATATGAATTAGAAAATTAATAAATTTATTAAACAATTCAATATGAATATGTAAGTAAATATAGACAGAAAAACTGAATGTATGATGCGTAATTAGAATTAATTTATTTTACTTCTCCAAGAGACAAGAGAGAACTTGCAGAAATACTGCAGTGTGATTGAATTGTCCGTGTCATGTCCGATTTGTGCCGCATCTCCTCGAAGATGTATTTAGTAGCGATCTCCGTTTCTTATTTATAACGAAGATACAGTTGGCCAATAAAGAAAGTTACCCTGTTTCTGTAACGTACTGAGTTACTAGAAAGTTTCAAACGAGTATTAAAAGTTGGCGAGTAATATAAATTTTCTGAACATTAACTTTCAAATCTGTTAAATTAAAAAAATACTGGTGTTATTTATTTCCTTGCAAACTATTTAAAACATGTATTCATTCTGAGAAACGTCACAGCCACGTGATCTCTTATACAATGTAAAACTGTACTTGTACTTTAGGCCTTTATGCCATGTATACTGAATAAACGAATCTGAAAAAAAGAAAAAAGTGTGAATAATGTAAACTTTTTGATACTCACTAGTTATACAAACTTTGTGCTAATTTGTTGCATTATAGTATCAAATCGTACTTATCGTAATCGTGCTTATTTAATTAAAGCGCTAAATGTCTGATAAAGCGCTATACAAATGGAACTATTTTGTTATCATTATTAATTTTATATATCAACTTTCCCCTTGTGCGTATAAATCATGAATCTTACCCTCAACCGCGATGTCCACATTAAGATAGGCAATTGCTCTGTTTGTCAGTGTCTTTACGTAGTCCTGCAACATCCACACAATACTCAACATTATTATCCTTTAATCAGTTTTGATATGTATGCTAAGGTTAACATTTGAACTGTTTTGCTTTTTTAAATCCGCTATATTTTAACCCGAATGAGTGATTGTATTGTAATCGTTAACAACTCCAGCTTTCGTATAAAACGATGTTAGCCAGTGCAATCGAAGTAATAAATCTACCGTCAAAAACCAAAATACGAGGTTTTGAAACCAGCTTTGTTGTTTATATACTGTTTTATTATCTTTCTGTGAAATTATCTTAGGAAAACAAGAGATTTTATTTCTGAAAGACAGGTACATATAACCCACCGATACGAACTCCGTAGAACCAATCAAGCCGTACTCTTCCGCGTCCCAGCTGCAGAACAAAATAGTACGTCTCGGCCGCCAGCCAGCTGGTGGAAAATACAGATAAATTAGAAGGAGATATATTTTATGTCATAAGTCTCACCTCATACAAATATATTGTTACTAAAGAAGCAAAATAAAATCCAAATGATTTGCTTACCTCATGGGATTATGAGAGACGATAACAAGTACACAAACGAATATTAGAATACACTAAATACACCCTACCTTCAGCTTTGATACTCACTTGATGGTGACATATGTCTCGATTAATGTAGTTCTTATTGAAGTGGCGTAGGTTCTTGGCGTTTTAGAAATGAGTGTTCTTAAAAATTCATTTATGCAGGATGAAACAAGCAGACAGAGTCGACTATAATCCCCGCCAAGTGGGAAAGTTTAAAAGTCTGTTTCCATGGAAACGGCTAAACATAAATTTTTAAAAATAAAGTAGTTGAAACCCCCAAAAGGCAAGTCTACACACGATGATTGTTCTACACACTATAAGTTTAGCAGTTTTTGAGTTCTGGCCCAGAAACGAAATTTCAGAATGTTTCCATGGAAACTGCTAACAATAAAATTACAAATAAGTCGAAACCCCCAAAAAGGCATATCTACACGTGATTACCGTTCAACATTGTGGCTGGGTATACAAAAAACAAACCCAACTCTGTATTACTGAATCTAACTGAAGATTACGTACTGTTCTTGATAGTATCGGCGAGTACTCTAGCCAACTCCATCATGATGGCGGTACCACTGGAAGGATCCATGGCGCCAAACACCCATGCGTCTCTATGGTTACCGATGATGACGTAACGGTCTGAGGAGATATAATATATATTCTATTCTTCTTTGAGAGAAAGAGAAGATAGAAAAGGACAAGTTTTTAACGATTAATAATTTTTCTAAAACTTGCAATTCGTAGCTTTAAAAAAACAACCCCCAAAAAACAGAAGTTGTAAAATCAGGACAGATCACAGGCGCCAGACCCTAAGTATACCTATAAGTTTACCTATTTATCAATATAACATATATGGAAGGGCGGACTCAGTCGGCCATCTTGGATCATGACATGAAACAGATATGGAAACTTGGATCAGTCTTCGAATTTTACCAAGCGCATTTGAGCAAGGATGGCAGTTTATTAATTTCCGGTCTCACGTCTGGATCCAAGATAGTCGACCATGTCCCACTTTCTTTATATATGTTATATAGATAGGTACACATGTAGGTAACTATACTCATATGTATATTTAGGGTCTATATATAGATAGTATATAGATATAGATATATACCTGGTTCGACGGATCCTCTGATAGAGCCTACCACATTAGTGATTTTCTTTTTCTGGTTCGTCGTTGTTACATTTAATCGAATTTTTCTGAAAAAAAAGAGAATCATTGAAACGTTAAAAACGAATTTTCTGTCGTAAGGAAACGTTCTCTAGTGCACCCTTAGTATGTGTTGAAGTGGCCTTCACCTTTAAAACAGAAGTACATTACATTCAATATGCTTGTATACAAATGGAGTAAAATGACGTATTACCGATTTATCGTTGCATGTGCATTCATCGTATGAACGCTGATCAAAATGATATCCTGGCCGGTTTATAAACATAATCCCAAATTCAACTATTCCATTGTTTATAAAATATCGCCACAATTTAGTCTGTAAGCAAAATACTCACATTCCGTTTTTAAAGGACGGTCCAAAGTTGTATGTAACATTCATATTGCCTCGCCATGATTCTGGTACTTGATCTCCAGAGAGGTATCTGAAGAATAAAGTGTTAGGTATAACAAATTCAACGAAAAAAAAAAACAATATATAAAGTTAGTCTAGGCATGGCTTTAAATTTTGTTTGACAATGTCTTGTGTACATTATATTGTCAGGCTGAGTAAAATATACATTGAAATGATAAAACAAACATGAAAACTGGATATTACTGCGTATCAGAATGTCGACATCATGTCCATATCTGTCATCCCTCTAAGACAGCTCAAAAGAACAAAGTACTAAAGGATCACCTAACGTTTAGAAAACAGGAACTGTTGACTGTAATCTTTTAAGTAAAAACACTGTTATGTTATCTCTGTCAGTTGTCAGGTATTTCCATCTCGCTGGTGTTGAGCATGCGCGAAACTCAACCAATTAAAACATAACTGGCTTGATCTGTAGATTGTCATTGAGATCATACTGACCAATCAAATTAAGCGAAGATCAACTTGATGAGACCCCTATGGCAATTTTCTTGATATGAAGTGGTAAATTCATTCTCTTCCCAAAGAGGTTACTCCCTTCAGATTTCTGATCCTAACTTCTGTTCTATATCGCTTGAAATCGAGAGCAGAAGCAAAATCTCCTAGCGGAGGAAAGCGGAATCTCATACTATATCCCCGTTCTTAACCAATGAAAACTCATCTTTCAGTGGTCATGTCGACCGAAGAACTTCAAAGATCTAGACATTTTACTCTTAGGGGTCTTGCTCATTAGCATATGTCCTTCGAATATGTCTGATGTAAATAACACAAATGAACTATTTTGTGTGTTTGTCTCTGATTTGGTCTTCTTTATTTATAAGCATATTTATAACCAATAGTTTTCACAAAATCAAATGGCATATTTCGAGGAAAACACATTAAACGAGAACACGTTTGTCTTACGTTTATTTTATCAATAACTCGTGTCATTAGAAAATGGCACTTTTACAACGGCGTCGCTGATTGCACAACCAGATTCAATGGCTACCAATCAGTGCACTCCCTTTTGACCCTCGACCAGAGGTTAGGATCGGAAATTTTAAAGGAGTAACCTCTGTGGGAAGAGAATGTGGTAAACTGGGAGGTGGTTGAATTTAAACTAATCTGTCTATCGAAGTTCGACGGGATTTAAACATTTTAAAGGCGCTGTAGCACGTTTATTAAATATAATGTTTTCTCAAATTTGCCATTTATTATTAAAGTTTGTAAAATATATTGGTACGTTAATGGGTAAAACATCCCATAATATGATCTGATAAACCGTACCTATAGACAACAGCTAGACAATTGGTAGAAAATGGTGCAACGTATAAAGCGACAGTGGTGTGGAACTCTTCAGTGTGAGAGGTAGATTTGTAGGTCTCATTAGAATTTGAGATTTCAGACAACAAGATGGTTGACCATTCCATCATTGTACCATATTTTAAACTCTTCTTTGAGTGTTTATATGCCGCTACGTCAGTCAAATCACTTGAACTACCTTCGAGTGGCCATTTTAATGTGAACACATTAAAACGGCCGCTCGATGGAAAAAGGACTCGCATGGCGTAACCGAACAATGGTTCCTTTCAGAACTCTTTTAATTGATGGTGGAATATTATTTAGGCATTGGTAACACTTATCTATATTGTTGAAAGAACGCTTTATTTCAGTAAGAAAATCGTGCTACAGCGCCTTTAAAATAACGTTTTCATACGAAACTCACTTAAAGATCTGCTCGGCCACCTCGGCGTCCACAGCGTGAGCAGGTATCGTGGGGAGGAGTTTGTTTAAATCACTGTCACCCAGACGGTAGGCATACTCTGAATATAGATAAAACAAGTAGATAAAATAAATACAATGTAGATAAAACATGAATGTTCTATCAAACACGACATGGAATGGAAGAATGAAAATTATATTTTTTTATTAAGCATATAATAGTATAGAATAAGTCCTTTGTTTACTGTTACTTGTTCTCCTACCGCTCATGAAAGGCAGTTTATAGGCCTACTGTATGATAGCTGAGAGGGGCTAATGTACAATATAACTCTGTGCAAAGATTGGTCTCATTTGATAAACTATTAAATACACCGAGAGTTGGAGATCACTTCAGGTCTAGGGCGAGAGTTCAACAAAGACGGAACAAAGTGAGACACTCTATGACCAAAGGCTTTACGTTATTAAGAATTTAGATACCCTTTGATACGCTTATCGCAGAGAAGTTGGAAAAATCATTGATAGACAGCTTACAACAGATGGGAAATGAGACTTACCTGTGGCGGGGTAACCAGGTGTGAGCGGATCCCCGTCCCCCACGAAGATGGTGCCCCTCTGGGTGCCGGTGGGAGGTAGCCACCATCCATTGGGGTAAACGGGTGAGGAGGGGTTGGGGTGGAAGTCTTTGGGGTCGGAGTAGATGATCGCCCCAATGGCTCCGTGCTGGCTGGCGATGTGCACCTGACAGCGGACAAGAGTGTAAGGAATTAATGACATGTTCTACAGATACGTTCTCTTCCCAAAGAGGCGCATCCTCGGTTACCCATGGTTTTATATATGCTCCGTTACTCTCCACTATATCACCCATGGGAAAACTTATCAGGGGAATCTGTTCTCAAATTACCCGCCCTTGGCCAGCGTGACGAAGTCAGTTACCAAAGAAAATGCTCAATGGGTGTTAGAGGTGTTAGAAACAAAGGATACCTTCTATACATAGTCCAGTTAACTTCTAATATAACTCACCAAGAGGTGCTAGAAACAAAGGATACCTTCTATACATTGTCCAGTTAACTTCGAATACGTATATCTCACATAGAGGTGTTAGAAACAAAGGATACCTTCTATACATAGTCCAGTTAACTTCTAATATATCTCACATAGAGGTGTTAGAAACAACGGACACCTTCTATACATAGTCCAGTAAACTTCTAATATATCTCACAAAAAGGTGATAAAAAAGGTGGTGACTTGGTTTAACCATGATATGAGCTTGAACAAAATGTTTGAGACCTTTTCAATAGTTTTTAAACGCAATTATTTGAAATATGACGCGATTATCAACAAAGAAATTATTTTCAATGTCTCTTCATACAACACTGTATGGTTTATATTTAACTGGATACAAAACGTTCCATGGTAGGACTAAGTATATGAACATGGCACGATATATAGAATACTAAACGATGTCCCGTTTGATAACATGTTTATGAAACGAGTGGATGGTTCGGTATTTTAACGAGTTTCATATACATGTTATCAAACGGGACCGAGTTTAGTATTTTATTTATTACTCAATGATGTAAATAGCGCTGAATTGCAAGAAAATCGTTTTTAGTGACGTTTACTTGCACATAGGTGACCCTCTATTACAGTCGCGCGGCTTACATTGTGACGTCAACCAAATCGACTGTGACGTCACGCGCCGATTGTCGACGTTACGGCAGCACGCGGTGGTATCACACATGTGTGTAACCAACTCATTGTTATCTAATGAGTGATCTCACCACGGTTGAGTAATAAACTACAGTTTCAAACACAAAATACTGCTGCTTGATAAGAGTCCATTTTGAACGTCAGGTAATATTAGAGTAATGTATAGGAGTAAACAGGATAGGATGCTTTTGATTTTGTGACTCTTCAAACAGAAACAAGGTGCTGAAATCCTTTTTTGAAAATTAAATTTAGGACAGAATGATTGACTTTGAAATTAACAATTGATGAAATATTGAAATAAGTTATAAACTTTGTGGTCGACATAACTTGGACTTTTCGGAATTGGTTGACACACCATTGCAGCATGAAGTCATCACTCTCGTATCTCGCCTTGTCAAGGAGATTCCAAACCGACATTTTAAAGGCGCGTTATTCAGAAACACGAACGCACTCGTGGAGTATATTATCTATTTTGTAGGTATCGTGTATTTAGCAAGGTTGTTTATATACTTACTTTGTCACCCCTGAAAATCTTGCCGTATCTGATGAGTACAGTTTTGTTAGTGACGTCCACGTTGTTCTTCTTCAGAACTTCGTAGTCTTCAACTCGTCCGTAGTTCACATAGACCAAGTCTCCCTACAACGAAAAAGTTATGTATTTTACGTACGCTTCCGTCAATTGTATGACGGCGATGAAGGAATAAACAAACACATGACTATTAATTATGCGATACATAATTGCTAATATTTATACCCGCGCTACTGCTGAAAATAGAAAAAAATCAAAACATAGGCCTAAAGTCCTACCTCATTGGTCCCTGGCGGAGAGTATGCAAGGAAAGGGGGAACAACTCCCGTCTTATTGTCTTCCGGTCTCAGAATTGCCTCGATGGGTGGCGACGAGTAGATCACGGCGTTGTTCTGAATTAAGGAGACGGTATTCGGCGCGTTACTGTCCGGATACGACAGAAGAACGTCGTAGTCCTTGGTATGAACATCCAGTCCCACGTCCTCAAAGTGCTTCCGGACCATCTCCCCGAGGTCAAGATTTGTTTCACTTCCGGCGATATGAGGAAATTCTGATAGCTTTCTGAAAGACACGATTACAAAATATTATTTTTGAACAAGCACTCTGAATGACATACTTTTGTTGTTTATTGTTAAAAACAACAATTTGGATCCGTTTTTTTTCTCTCACTTTTCACAGGACATTCTGGTAGCTTTCTGAAAGACGCCATTAGTGATTACACAACTTTATTTTTGAACAAGAATTTTAAAAGCATTCAAAACATATTTGTGGTTTTATTTGGTCAAGAAAGTTGCAGTATCAATGATATATAACGTGAAGGAATCACTGATAACATTAATAAACCAGCTAATTGGTGACGTGTATTTAGTCTGGGGGTGACGGAATGGAAGACAGATTGATGCACGTCCCTAAGCAGAAGATGTGATATGATCATTAAAATGAATGCTTTAAAATACAAAACATTATACAAGAGCCGTAATACTTGACCTTACAGCAAATTGTTTTCAATGTTTTTCGCATCAATACTGTCGAAGAGGGTCCCCATTATAGCGTCAGCAGACCCCGGTATAACGCCTCCGTCACCGTCATCTTCACTGTCACATAGCGGAAACATGCCTACCACAACACCAAGACCTATGCCTACTCCAAGCATGAATAGGCACACTAGGGCAAAACAACATCGGCCTATAGGTTCCCGTCTCTCCGCCATTTTGTCCACTACCCTCTAAAGGTGACCCATCTGTCCTCCATGGCGAGTGCCGAGGTTGCTAGGTATATGCCTTCAAATCCAGGATTGCCGTAAAGCTTACTTTAGAGGGCTATGCTTATTGACTTGAATAACTACACGAGAGAGATAGGATGCCAGTAGTGTAGAAATAGCTGGATGAGCATATAGATTTGGACGTGTGTAGTTATCTTAGGATAGATAGACATAAACGTATTTTTTATAACCTAAACTGTACTGAGCTTCAAAACTACTTGCTAACTATTGAACAATATTGTTGAGTTTTTTCTTTACTGGGGGTAATTATTTGTATTTTTCCGATCTTGGAGTCTTAATATAAATAAAAAGTTATAAATAACGATTTAAATATTTGTCTTTTGGTGTTTTTGTCTCTCCAGAATGATAATATTGGTATGTAAAAAAGGGTTTGGTAAGTTAGAATTTCAGAGGTTCCCTTTCAAAATTGTTCACACATACATATAGTTTTATCTATAAACATTAATTAATTGAGATAAAGTTAATGTATAAATATATTTTGTATACCGGTATACACAATTGCGTATCTTTAAAATAATGTTGTAAATCTACGATTCACCCAGGAAGAAAAACATTCTCTCCCGTCACTGATTTGTCATAAGTAATGTGTCATTGTTTATTATCGTCACTGATTTGTCATAAGTAATGTGTCATTGTTTATTATCGTCACTGATTTGTCATAAGTAATGTGTCATTGTTTATTATCGTCACTGATTTGTCATAAGTAATATAATGTGTCATTGTTTATTATCGTCATTGATAAGTCACACGCAATATGTCATTGTTTAATAATTACAAAATGATTTTGTTACACTAATTTCCGCGTTTCTGATTGGACGAGAGCTCTCAAAAACCTGCTGCCATTTCTCGATGAATGCAGATAAAATGTGCAACCATACCTCGTGCATTCATACCTTGTGACGTCACAATCCATTCATACAAACGGTCGGGTCAGCCGGTTCTTACAATTGAGCTTAACGTTTTGATGCAAAATAAGATATACACATGTCATTTGGTCTTCAACCCTACGCCAATAACTGGAATAGTCATTCCTTTTCCGAATGAGACAATTAACTTCACCGGGAACACTTAATTTTGATAGATACAAGTCCTCAAGCTTGTTCACTGACAGCGCTTCACTAACAGTAGCCATGTTTGAACGTCGCGTGATATGCTAATGAGGGTTAATCTAAAAATCCGGAATCTATAGTAAACGAACTCTGATTGTATGTATGTGAATGTTGGGGAAAACGAAATTAAATCTTCTGCCGTTTTAGATGAAGGATTCCTCAATTTTGATTCAGCCATGTATCATTGCGTGTAACAAGCTGCTGTTTCTCGTGATAAATTACAAATATATTAGATTTGTGTAACTATTTAAAGAAAAACTTGTTGATTTTGTAATTATAAGGATTGTTTTACATGTTTTGTGCCTCTATCGAAGTATAACAGCAACAACTTTTGTATAACATCGCTCCGCTACGCTACGCGATGTTATACAATTTGTTGCTGTTATACTTCGATAGAGGCACAAAACATGTAAAACAATCCTTAATTATCGTCATTGATAAGTCACACGCAATGTGTCATTGTTTATTATCGTCATTGATAGGTCACACGCAATGTGTCATTGTTTATTATCGTCATTGATTTGTCACAAGCAATGTGTCATTGTTAATTATGGTCATTGATTTGTCATAAGCTACAATTGTCATTGTTTATTATCGTCATTGATTTGTCATAAATAGCGTGTCATTGTTTATTAATCGTCATTGATTTGTCATAAATAGTGTGTCATTGTTTATTAATCGTCATTGATTTGTCATAAGCAATATGTGTCATTGTTTATGACGGTCATTGATTTGTCATAAGCAACAATTGTCATTGTTTATTATCGTCATTGATTTGTCATAAATAGCGTGTCATTGTTTATTAATCGTCATTGATTTGTCATAAATAGTGTGTCATTGTTTATTAATCGTCATTGAATTGTCATAAGCAATATGTGTCATTGTTTATGACGGTCATTGATTTGTCATAAGCAACAATTGTCATTGTTTATTATCGTCATTGATTTGTCATAAATAGCGTGTCATTGTTTATTAATCGTCATTGATTTGTCATAAATAGTGTGTCATTGTTTATTAATCGTCATTGAATTGTCATAAGCAATATGTGTCATTGTTTATGACGGTCATTGATTTGTCATAAACAACAATTGTCATTGTTTATTATCGTCATTGATTTGTCATAAATAGCGTGTTATTGTTTATAAATCGTCATTGATTTGTCATAAAGTGTGTCATTGTTTATTAATCGTCATTGATTTGTCATAAGCAATATGTGTCATTGTTTATTATCGTCATTGATTTGTCATAAGAAATGTGTCACTGTTTATTATCGTCATTGATTTGTCACAGAAGCAATGGTTAATTTTTTGCATAAGCAATGTGTCATAGTTTAATTATTGCAATTCATTATTTGTAATATTGACGATATTAGCTCTGAATAATATTCAGAGGAAGGACGGTAAGGATTGCGTGTATAAGAAGACATCGGCCCGTCTGTCACTATCAACACCAGTTGCACCAGTGAAGGAATCAACAAGGTCAGACGAGATAACGGCACTCTTAAAAGTCTTAATTTTCAAATAAAAATTCACAATACAATTTAAGATACTTTAATTAGAGCTACATCAAGGGAAAAAATGACTTGTTATATGAATGTAAACTGCTTTTAAATTTATTCGTAAAAGTTGTCATTGCAAAAAAAGCCATACAAGGTTTAATTTATCATGAACTCGATGATCTTTTAAGAAAATTAATACCAATATTTTAACTTGAATTAAAACGTTAGGGGAATAACACTTATACTACAATGTAAGCAAGCCCTTACAACTTTCATTGCACTCATACTATCGCAATGTTGTATCTATCATTTTTTTTTAGTTTCCGCGAGATTATGATTTTAGAATAATAATATAAGTATATTGTTTTCGTGATTATCAAGATTGTTATCAGAAACATTGACATTACCTTAAATGTTCTTCAATGTTCTTCGATTGCAAGGAATCAATCATATCAGTGATAAGTTTGTCGGTGACAGGTTCATCTTCGTTCGAAACCGTAGACTTGGGAGGTTTGTTGTCGGCTTTATCAACACAGATGACGTATTTGCCGATGAAGATGCCGGCGACGAATCCAATTGCAAGAGTGAAGAAACAAATTACAGCGAAACAGCATCTGCTGGTGGGATCCACAGAGTTCCTGGCCGCCATGTTTAGAGGACGGGTAAGGGTAGAGATACGGGTTCCAGTGTTGTCAGGGAGAAGGAGCCGTGTGTTATTTTATGAGCGCTTCACGAGATCTGCTATCACGAGCGCTTTTGTTTTGAAGGCAACTTTCTCTCGCAATAATCTCTGTAAAGTTGTTCTAATTAGATAGGATTGTAGAATGTTTTCTGTAACTGAATGGTAAGAGGTTTAACAATGACCTGTCGCATAACAAAGCTCGAATTATACTCGAACAATATAGAACATTTTCGTAGTTGTACAAGTGGACTACAGCTGCTGAACAAAGGTTTGTTACATTGATATGTTTACATGGCTATGGAGATTTAAGACACAAATATCAAGTTAATAATGCGTGTAGCACTATTTGGTATCAAAAGAAAGTACATTCAATAACGAATATTAATCCCTTTTATTTTTGTCAGTGGCTTTATTTGTTTAGCCGTGGGTTCGTGGACACTACGACAGGTATCTTTTGACAAAATACCAATATTCATTTACGACCCTTCAAAGCTCCTGACTTGCTGTAGACATCCCCCTAGCAACTGTTTTAGCAATAATGTCCCAGAGAGTCTAAATAGGGTTATGTCTTCGGAATTCCAAGGCTCTTCCATTATGATATGTTCTGGACTACCGAAAATGAACGGCCGCTTTTCGAAAACAGGGAGTTCATTTTGATGAAATATATTTTATTCAGAGGCACAAGACGTTCTCATTGTGTTTAAGGTCATTAATGTTCCCATTCTGATATTTCTTAGAACTGAAGAATACCAACCACCTTCTAAGATCCCAGATACCATTTTCCGACAATAGTACCACATATAGACTTGATGGGTGTTTCACAGTCGCCTCTGAACAATAACGTCGATATCTCTTACTTTGGAGACGTCTTACTTACATCTTACGGCTGTTACTAAAACATTTGAAAATATATTTGTCTTCATCAGGAACATGGTTCCAATCCGACATCCGGAATATGGGTCTGCCCTTCTCCAGTTTCTTCTCAGGTTCCTCTAAAATGCATTCAAGGTGGGTTTGCTGCAAGGGACGTAGTACATGTATTTAAACCCAAATTGTTGTAGATGTCTGGAGTTGGAAATATGACCGGTCCATAAACCAACCCTTTTATGCACAATGCTCCTCAAAATGTTAAGAGTTCAGACTCTGATTTCGTATCAATCTGTCTTCTTCATTAGTTATGTTTCTTGGTCTGCCATATCTAGCTGCATTAAACATCTTCTGTGGCATACATTTTGTTAATCATATTTATCATACTATGATCTATGACCCTGCAAATGTATATTTAGGTCCTTACTTCTGAGCTTGTATCCATTTCATTTCGGTGTGCCTGACATCGACAATCCAGGTTCTTTCACTAAAAGTTGAATTTCATATTAATAAACATAAACAATTATTCACTGCATCATATGTTGAAATAACCAGTTGTCTTGACATTTCTGCAAATGAAAACAGATAAATTATTCATTGACAATATAAATTCTTAGAGATAACGGACATCACTAATTTTCAAAACCAGTTTTAATAACTTGATAATGGACTAAATAATGTATATATTTCATTCAAAAGCAATTTATGTGTGGAAGAAATATACAATGTTTATGTTTCAAAATTTCATATGCAAAAACAGAATGCACTCATCGAGACGGAATGTCGATACATTTAGTATTCATCTATGAAAACTGTAGCACTAATTTCTATGCAACCATAATATATCTGCATAGTAACAATTACCTAACTTCATTTACATTTAAAATGATTTGACTGCCGAATTATGAAAAGAAAAGACTATGTTTATAATTTGTTTTGAAAAGAATGAAAGAAATGTTACGAGTGTTGTGAATGTAACAAACTTATTCAGCAGCTGTATGGAGGAAAGGTGACAGGGTCGAACTTGATTGATGTATCTATAATCGCCTCTCTTTTTTCTCAATACAACGTAAGTTAAAGGAAGCTGACACATTATTGCATATCAAAAACTATGAAATGGACATATTAACATTTGTCGGTTCATAAGTTAGAGAAAGCAGTGGCAAGCACTACTCTTTAGTCTTCTGTTTATAAAATCATCTCTCAAGATCGGGTAAACAACTCGGGATTATAACTTTCGTCTTAAAGGGGCAGTAGCACGTTTTTTCGCTCAAATAGGTCGATGAAATGTATTTGAAAAATAATGTCATCAATAGTAAAACACACTTCTCTCTTCGGAAAATCAAGATAAAAATGAGTTTACAGTGTTCGGTAAAGCCGTGGGAATCGTTTTTCGTACTTCGAAATAATAAAATGTGTTCACAATAAAATGGCCGCCATGCAATTTTTGTCGGTATCGGTATTATCACTACGGATAATTGGTTTGTGTAATAAAATGTTTTACCCACTAAAGTAAATATAAATGACATAAACTATCATTATAAATGGAAAATTTGCAAAAATAAAATTTGCCAAAAAACGTGCTACTGCTCATTTTAATATTTTTAAAACATTTACGAATTCGGAGCGATGTTTTCTCCTTCACATTTACCTTTATAACATTATATCATAACATTCCATCATAAATCATTCGCTTGTTGCGGTCTCATATCTCATCAGGGATGACCATATGGAGGATATCCGTCTTTTCTACCTCACGAGATGAGATAAACATTGTAAATGATATTCTATTTATTATATGATGTTGTCCTTGTAATTACGTCCGAAAAGGGTGGTTTTCTCGCCGAACGACCGCTAGGAACAGCCCGTCTCCACAACAACACTGTGACGTCATAAGCCAATTCACCCCGTGAGACCATTGTTTTATGATGTCAAATATCAGTCACTGTTCGAAGTGAAAATATCAGTTATTTTCACTGTAGCTCGATAGACAGTTTATTTCACTGATAAATCCCAGTTTCATTGCTCGTCATATAATAAAGGATACTTAGTACATTGTACATGTATTTGATTTTAAGATCTCATGTTGACTTTCCTATGTAGATATTGTTTATAACATAAGTTAATTACATAACCGATATATCACCAAATATCATATAAAAAGATTTAAAGCATTTCACCCAGGCTCGACCCATATTCTACAAACCAAACCACGCCATAAGCATACACTCTGCCTCTGTACCAGAACAGCGCACGGCAATAAAAATACATTCAATGTTATTTATATTACACTTTAGATTCTTCGAAAGCATTGTTCATCTCACTGCAAGGTGGGACGATTTCTTCAAACACAATTTTACATTGCTTGACCGTTCTTTTACATAACCTGATTATGTACTACAGATTTAACCTTAGAGTTCTCAGAGAAACTTGAAGGGGCAGTAGAGCGTTTTTTCGCTGAAATAAGTCGATGAAATGTATTTGAAAAATAATGTCACCAATAGTCAGAAACCATTCTCTCTTCAGAAAATCAAGTAAAACCATGGGAATCATTCGAAATAATAAAAAAAAATAATGTGTTCACAATAAAATGGCTGCCATGCATTTTTTAATTTATACGCAACACCGCTATTACCACTATGGACAATTGGTTTGTGTAATAAGATGTTTTACCCTCTGAAGTAAATATAAATGATATAAACTATCAATAGAAATGGGAAAGTTGAAAATTTAACAATTTTTTGGCAAAAAAACGGGCTACTGCCCCTTTAAAGGTTCATTTTGTTGTTGGGGGTCACATGTGCCAAAAGTTATAAATGGTGTTATTTTATCGAGAAGTACTGACTGTTGTCGATAATTACCATCTTGATGATGGTCAAATCAGTTTAGTGATGAGAAATAGATAGGAAAACATAGGCAGTTGATGCCAAAGACAAAATTGGGTTGATATAATATTTAATAGGTCATATAACTACTGTGCATGTAAATGGGACGCGTAGTTTCGGTTTCTCTAGATGTATAATGATATCCAGAAAATCTTCCTGTTCTTATGTATAATGATGTTGCTTCATTTTCATTGGAAACTAGTAATTATGATATATTTGGCGTTTGGGGATAGATATGCAAGTTGAATGAAAGTATTTGAACAGAAATCAACACATATGGTATGGAGGTACGCATTAAAGCAAAATGAAACCATTGGAACTCGATATCGTAATTAAAACGTAGGTAAAACATAGGTAAAAAACCTAAACCCTATATCAACTGGAGTAAAGAAGCAGCGACACCCATATTGCCGATCTAAGGGTCCATTCAACATTAGGTAAAAAGTTAAGCTAAGAATTGGGGACATTCACAAATGAACGCACGTACCAACTATACATTTCTCAGTAAAACCTGACTGATTTTAACGATATATCACCGCTAAGATACCTCTTCAAACGCAAAAATCGACTGTAAAAACCTCTACCGTGAACATTACGCCACAGTCGGACGTCTTATTGGATCTAACGCAAACAGTGCTGTAGCGAAGGTATTTTGTGAACTTTGCGGATCTCTCATATCAAGATGAAGAACGTATAACTGTCTTCTGTTAATACCAACATTTACCAAAACGTGATTGGGATACTCTTCGTTTGTTAAACTGACAGAATACAGCCAAGCGTCTGATGTTACGTCACGTGATATGAAAATATACTTCAGGAACCACAGTCTTCAATTCAAGTTCGTTACTCAATTAGGCGGTGTTTTTAAAAAGTCATTACAGAAGTTATGTATCGGTCGATTTAAGAAATGTAAAGTCAAGTCAAGTCATCGTAATCCAAAAAGACGACTTACAGTACCGTCAGAGACGGACGGACGTATAACATTACAGCTAGTTTTAACTAGATTGTTCTGAACATCAATAAAAACATATATGTGATATACTGAAGAGGACAGTTTATGAACTAATTTGTCTAAAACTACTGAATTATGTCAACATATGTATGAGATTTACTCCCATAACCTTATTTACATATTTTACCTTTCCTGATGTTTACACTTCCAACCAAGACCTCGAAGTCGTGTTATAACCTTTACAGAATCATACTTTATATATGTTCTTCTCGAAAGTCTCGACCCTGCCACTGATTTATGATGTAAAATATACAGAGTAAGTAAATGGTGGAAAGACAGTGAAGAAGAAGATAGATAAATAATAACAAATTGATTTTTTAAAATGATGACAAGGTGTGAGAACCTTTAATACAGTGATTTAAAGGAACAACGTTTGGCACTTGATCTAGATTTAGGACTTAACTTAAGGCAAATATCGCACATTAAGTTTAGATTACGTTTATCTGATCTGACCTTTACTTTTGTCTCCAAGAGACAACGTCAGTAAGTATATTGCGTTTATCCGGCAATACATGTACTTTCCACGTCAGTTAATAAGGTAAAACCCTCTTATATTATTTGAATTTTCTTGTACTCTCGATTGGAGAAATAATATATATGCCTAGCTTATACGTTGTATCTCTGAGAAACAACGTACATCATGCATGTTAGCACATGAATTATTTATAAGTTCTCTCCAAATCTTCTCACATCTAATTACATTGTAAAATGAGCCCATAACATATTAACATTTAATTCGATAAAAGTGCTCGGTATGTAACTGGCGTATGGGAGCTTGTGGCTATGTGAAGCGTCCCTATTGAGATGAACCCAGCAATCGAGTAGTAATTTTAAAGAGGGACTATTTTGAAAATTTACTTCTCTCGGAGGTTTAACCAGAATATCCCAGGAACATAATATAACGGCCGGATAAAAAAAAAACTTACACTGTTTTCTAACCCTATAAACAGCCACCTAGAAAATGCTCTCCCATAGTGCACTGCTCCTGGTCGTCTTGTCATCTGCTTCCGGTCTGCTCAGTACGTGTGCGCCGAATGAAGACCTGGTTAAGATGCTTGAAGGGATCCACAATCTGCCGTCCTACCAGCATCTGTCAGCTGACTTGAAGTTGATAACCACCGAGATGATTTCAACTGCACAGTCATGTCAGCTGACCACCTATCTGAACTCTATCGGCGTCCATAGCATACTAGCTCTCTTCAGTCGTGAGTACCCACAGGCAGACGTACATCTTCCCTTGCAAGCCAATGATCACGCAAGTTATATCATTGGCTAATTTAATATTTGCTGCATTTTCCTCTATTGTTCTGTCAAGTGTACGCTTTATGTTTAACCTTGTGGTTAAACTGTATTACATTATTCAAATCAGTAACTCCTCCTGGAGAATGTCAACACAAGCTTGCACAATGTGAAGTGCAAGATAAAAACTGAGATAAATGAAAACGCGTATTGCTTATCTTGCTGTAGTACAAGGATTTCCTGTGCATGTAAAACGCATTCAAAATGCATTTCTCCTCGCAAGCGAGCGCAATGCAAGGTTTTTACAGCTCAAACCCCACCTTTTCATGTTCTCCTTGTGCGTTTCACGCTCTTACCAGTCTAGTGGAGAACTCAGGGTTCTGACTGACAAACAATCCATTGGTTTCTAACAGCTATTCGTAGCCTAATGGATAAACGCGCTGTGGTAGCAAACGAAGGGTTATGTGTTCGAATCCAGACTCAAATTGAAACAAATTGTCATAATTTATATATTTTAAGATCCTTTTCAGACACACCAAGACTAAATACACTAATCTTAAAAAAATACTCGGCTAGTCATAAATATCTAAAAGATTCTTAAGAATAATCCTACGTTAACACAATAGAGTGACGTCGTCACCATGGATTAACTATCGATAAGGTGACATTAGCCCTGTACGAGAAGATGAAATAGAGTGTCTGACGCTTTCAAACACATGGTAACCGTAAAGAGAGGATTTGAATTCTGATTATTTAAATTCGATCTTATTTCAGATTTGAGCGCTGCTGAGGCTCATGTTCTCAACCAGTACCTGCTACAGGTATAGTGAAGTTTCATGTAATTATTTATGATAAAAACGCGAACCCCAACACAGGACGAAAAGGGTGGAATCCGACTTCCGGGTCCTTCCGGGTCCTTCCGGGTCCGCCTATTTCTTGGCAGATCTGGAAGGATCCGGCTAGTCTGGTTCCACCCTTTCCGTCCTGTACGAAAGAACATCATGTCATCAAGTCAAATGTCAGATTCAAACTCATGACAAGATAATGACAACACATATTTGAAAATGAGAATGGACTGGTGAAACTCTGGGATAACAATGACAATATGAATCTGAAAATGAGAATGGACTGGTGAATCTCCGTGATAACAATGACAATATGAATCTAAAATTAAAAAGAATGGATTAATGATGCTCCGTGATAACAGTGACAATATGAATCTGAAAATGAGAATGGACTGGTTAAACTCCGTGATAACAGTGACAATATGAATCTGAAAATGAGAATGGATTGATGATGCTCCGTGATAACAGTGACAATATGAATCTGAAAATGAGAATGGACTGGTTAAACTCCGTGATAACAGTGACAATATGAATCTGAAAATGAGAATGGACTGGTGAAACTCCGTGATAACAGTGACAATATGAATCTGAAAATGAGAATGGACTGGTGAAACTTCGTGATAACAGTGACAATATGAATCTGAAAATGAGAATGGACTGGTGAAACTCCGTGATAACAGTGACAATATGAATCTGAAAATGAGAATGGACTGGTGAAACTCCGTGATAACAGTGACAATATGAATCTGAAAATGAGAATGGACTGGTGAAACTCCTTGATAACAGTGACAATATGAATCTGAAAATGAGAATGGACTGGTAAAACTCCGTGATAACAGTGACAATATGAATCTGAAAATGAGAATGGACTTGTGAAACTCCGTGATAACAGTGACAATATGAATCTATTAATGAGAATGGACTGGTTAAACTCCGTGATAACAGTGACAATATGAATCTGAAAATGAGAATGGACTGGTGAAACTCCGTGATAACAGTGACAATATGAATCTGAAAATGAAAATGGACTGGTGAAACTCCGTGATAACAGTGACAATATGAATCTGAAAATGAGAATGGACTGGTGAAACTCCTTGATAACAGTGACAATATGAATCTGAAAATGAGAATGGACTGGTGAAACTCCGTGATAACAGTGGGTGTGCGTGAAAAAAGAAAGCCAGTTAGAAGCACCTGTCCTTCAACCATTTTCAATATAAATAAATGTATAATACTAATGACTATCTGTACGAGTTCATTCCCTTCCACAGGTTACTCCCTTCAGTTTTCTTATCCTAACCTCTGTTCTACCAGGCATGGATTTCTCGGCTCTAGCAAAATTCCCTAGCGGGGAAAAGGGGAAGCTCATACTGCATCCCAATATAAAGTCATCTTTCAGCTGCCATGTCGAAAGGGTGACTTTAAAGATTTTGCATTTGACTCTCAAGGGTCTTGCTAATTAGCATATGTAAATAACACAAATGAACTATTTTCAGTATTTTTTTGATTTGGTCTTCTTTATTTATCAACATGTGAATTATTAATTATTTTTACAAAATCAAATAGCATATTTCGAGGAAAACGCATTCAACGAAAAAAAAAACGTTTATGTAACATTTATTTGAGCATTATGACGTGTCATTGGCAAATGCCACTTTTGCAACGGCGTCGCTGATTGCATAACTAGATTCAAATGCAACCAATCAGAAGTCTCTCTTGTCTGCCGGTGATTTCAGGCCAAATAGAACAAAGGTTAGGATTGAAAATATGAAGGGAGTAACTGTGAGATGAAAATATGATAAGAGTTACGGAGCTTTCTATAAGACTAGCCTTGGTAGAACAGAGTATGTCATCCTATCACAAACATACTGATATCCAAAATATTATTTTGTTAATTAGATTAATGTATATGGCAAGATGGACAGAAAAATGGTTATTAAATTTTATAATTTAATCAACAAAGTGTACATTTTCTTTATTCTTGAATCCTAATGTTTCCATTGAAAGATGCATTTCAATATTAGTGAAATGGTATAATAAACCACAGTAGCTACCCTATGTTGTCTTTATATCTGGACAGTGCAATTATTACCAAGGACCACCTTATGTTACCCCTGATTAGTAAACCATACAAAGTGTTGTTTTAAGCGGGCTGTGTTTAGAGAAGTCTGTTTTTGAGAAGATACCTTCTAAGATCCCTCAGGTCACTAAGGTATCCAATGCGTAATGTTAAATAATGGAAGTTCAGGGTTCCGTTCCATAACAGCGAGCGCTTATAATCGCTTATTGATCGCTCAAGTAGCGCTCAAGTAGCGCTCAAGTAGCGCTCAAGTAGCGCTCAAGTAGCGCTCAAGTAGCGCTTATTCTTTCTTGAACGACACGGTGCAAATTCCTCGAAGTTTGCTCGCCTTGCTACGTAGTGCTACATTGAGCAATCGCGTTCAAGAGAGGTTTAAATAAACCTCTCTTGAACATGGCCCAGGTTAACCTCGGTGAAATGTGTCTCAGGGTTCCGTTTCGAGATTTCCTAAGACTTAAATTCACTAAGGTGACCTTTGTGTAATAAACTGCCAGACAAAAAAAAGTACTCACCCCAATTGATTTTATCAATGTATGATTTTTAATTGCAAATATCTCAAGTTTTCGATATCATAATCTAAAACTCAAAAGTATAGGTGTTTAGTCAGCAGTCAAAGAATACTTCTACGTGTTTTTTAATTTAAAAACAAATAAATGAAATTTTAAATTTTTTCAAAAAATAATTTTGATGATACACAACTGTTCATCGACATATATAAGACATATTCTATGTGAACTTAAATAAATGTGCCTGATTCTGCACTGATTCATAACATTTTAAACATGGTAGGGGTCATGTTGGTGTACATTTCATTTCTTACCCCTGTCTTCATTAGACAAAGATATTTTAAATAAAATTTAACCACAGTCACCAATTAATTCATTCAAACTATTGGAGATAAGTATTATTGTATTATGTCATAGTCAAATGCATCTGATTTCTTTTAAATATTGTATTAATCGAAACCAACTGAGGTGAGTATTTTCTTTTATCTGGCAGTTTAAAAAATAATGGGAGTATTGTTTAGTAAAGTTTAAGATTGCTTTGTGACAGAAGCCCAATGGTTCGTCACAAAACATTCTAAGACTTACAGGCACTAAGGCAACATTAGTACAACGTTAAACTATGGTACTAAGATTAACATTAGTGTTGAAGTTGGCTGGTTAACGACCACCAAGATGCTATATCAACATATTTCTATAACGTCGACCTGATTTCATTGTTCAGTTGTTTGTAATGATGTTTGGGTTGTCTCTGTTCAGCACATGGATGTGGAGAAGATTGTGTACGACAAGCTGAACCACATGACAACCCCAAAGAGTTGTTAACGTACTAGACCCATGATAGAGGTTCTGACGTTGTTGATATAGCCTGAATAAACTGTTTTCTGAGAACGTATCCTTTGTTTTCTTGTCATGTCCACTTGATGGCAGTCTGGAGCTACATCATGTACCTTTTGCATCAAAGAAGATTGGGTTAATCCTTGAAAAAAATGGTTTAGTTTAGAGATAAGTTGAAAGAATGAAAATGATCATCTTGTTCATTTCATCTGAGACATCACAGTGCTATAACACTATCCGATTTTATCCCTAACATCAATCAATGCAAGTGGTAAAATATTAACTGTGTATATCTCACAAAATGGAAAAGAAATGATACCATTTTTAAAACAATCTTCCCCAATTAATAAATAGAGTTCTAAAACGAATGGTTATGGTTCAGTTTAATAACGCGAAGCCATTTCCCATCCTCGAATCATTAAAGGTGTTCACACTAAAATGGCCGCTGGCAGTTTTCTACGACTAGGGATAATCTGTTTGTGCAAAGTAGAGATAAATTGGATAAACCTTTTTCATAAATGGCATATTTGAACATATAAAAAATACTAAAGATGTACCACAGTGCCTGTAAAACTTCTCTTCAAACGATTGGCTTGCATTTTATAATTTCTGCACACAAATGCTTTTGCCAACGTATTAAAAATGCCAAATTACATTTGTATGAAATATCTTCAACGATGATGGAATACAAATACAGTAAAGGAGGTACAGCATTTTGATGAGATTCCATTTCAATAACACATGTGGAACATAATCTGAATATGAAATTTAATTTGATGGCAATTTCAAAATAAACATTTCTACATTGTACTAACACAGTATTAACAAAGTAAACTTAATTTGATTCAGGAAACGTTAAGGACATTTAATAATATACATTGTAGGATAATGAATTGTTTTGTCACTTTGAAAGAAGCTTGCTTCTTTAAAGATTATATTTTTATGATGAACATTATACTGTAAAGCATTACTCAGTAATTTTGCATTGCACCGTGTCACTGGGAATAATATGTATATAGACAAATTAACATTATCAATATCGTTCTTTAGAGAAAAAAAACATGGAAATCATACATGAATTGAATTGACATGTAATATAATTCCACAGCACAGCCACTGTAAATATATAATTTATAAACTGAACGCCAAAAGAAATGCTACACCTCTATGAATTTGAATATCATAAAAAGTTACGTGTTCAGATGAATTTGCTTTAATGTGTTGTAACACTCCATCAGTTTAGTGTTTTGTGCTTAAATAGCAGACCTGTAACTTAAATTGTAAATAAGTTATCGCCAGTTCTTTATGGGTGGAGTCAATTGTCCCATTTCCGATCATGCAATAATTGAACGGAAAATTGAAAAAATGGTTGGAAAATTAGCCAAACTGACTTTGTCTTCTTTGATAAGTGAATGGACATTCATAAAAAAGGAAATTAGTTGTTTTTTTGGAAATATTATTCGTTATTTTGTCTGAAAATGACGATATATTGAGATTTGTTATTTTTCTATTCTAAACACATCCATAAGATTCCAAGAAAATATTTTTGTTAAAAATGTGCTTCGACTGTTTTAGGAAGTTGTGGCACATGTTTACGGACTACATTTGTTTCTAAATCTTCCTAAATAGTGAACTTCTTACACATTTTGGTTTTCATCAGAAGGATCATGTCAGCAAATCGTAGCCATAGAATGTTTTACCACGCATGAAATGCACGTGAAATCAGTTGGTAACGGGTATAGAAGGCCCCTGTATTCATTATTTCACACCATAATTCGATTACAATGCCGAGATTAACAACCGAAGAGCGGGAAAGAGCGATTGGAATGCTGCAAACTGGGTACACTGATGGAGAAGTCGCTGCCACATTCGGACGTCATCGTCTCATCATTCTTAGGCTGCGTGGACGTCTACAACAGACTGGATCGACTCAGACCGAGCTAGAGGCGACAGGCCGCCAGTGACAACCCTAAATGAAGACCGGTACCTGCTTCAACTGCATCTCAGGAACTGCTTGCAAGCCGCCACAACGACAGCTTCTACTGCACTTGGACACCGAATCAATCCCCAGACAGTGAGAAGAAGGCTCCAACAACATGGATTAAGGACATACCGGCCGATGCGCGTAATGCTGTTGACGCGCCGACATCGACAAAACAGGGTTGGCAGAAAAATTGGCAGAGAGTGTTATATTCCCACGAAAGTCGGTTCCAGATGCACGTAGCAGACCAGAGAAGGAGGGTCTACCGTCGCCGGGGCGAGAGGGAAGCACGCTGCTGCGTACAGGAAGTTATCCCTTTCGGTGGAGGCAGCGTCATTGTCTGGGGTGGGATACGCGGCAACACACCCACCGACCTCATTGTCATTGACGGCAATCTGACGGCGCAGAGGTATATTGACAGGGTCCTCCAGCCAGAGGTTATCCCATTCTTACAACGCCATCCAAACATCCCTTTTCAACAGGACAATGCTCGTCCTCATGTAGCCAGAGTGACGTTACTGTACCTCAACGTCAACAACGTCCACGTTTTGCCTTGGCCTGCCATATCGCCCGATGTGAATCCCATCGAGGACCTCTGGGATTACATCGATCGAAGGATCCGTAAACGTCGACACCAACCACACACACGTTAACAACTTATTGCTGCATTTATGGCCGAATGGAGGCAGATGCCACCTGCTTTCATCAGACGACTGACGTTTTCAGTGAGACGAAGAGTTCAGGCATGTTTGAATGCCAACGGCAGACATACCATATACTGATCACATACACTTTGTCATTAAACTAATGATTATTCTATGATTTTCTTGTTTTTGTGCACGATCGGAAATAGGAGAATTGACCCCACCGTTGAAGAACTGTCGATAACTTATTTACCATTAAAGTTACAGGTCTGCTATTTTAGCACAAAACACTAAACTGATGGATTGTTACAACACAACAAATCAAATTCCTCTGAACACGTAACTTTTTATGATATTCAAATTCAAAGAGGTGTAACATTCCTTTTGGCGTTCATTTTATTTCACGAGATGAAATACATCATGGTGTCAACTGTTCTTTTTGTTAGATTTAGGAAATTATGTATTCATGGAGTTTGTAAATGACGTTTATTGAATGGAGCATCATCGCAGTCATTTAATGACATCATCCTACATTTGTATTGTTACTATAACGTCACCTGCTTAACAGAGTTATTTCACTGAGTATAATAGCATGTTAATGCCTCAGTGATGTTTACAGTTAATTTTGCTGCAATTTGTATCGTTTATTAACCCTTAGTGAACTGTCTCTCATAATTCTTATGGAATGGCATGTGTATAATTTTTTGTTATATAATTCTGTATATATGTTATGTATACGCAACGTGAGACGTTAGTAAAATATCTGTCTGTCTGCCTGCTTACTCCTTCATCATGTGGAATGTCGTGGTAAAACAAGACAGAATACATTTATAAAAAATGTTAACCATTGTTAGAAAACTGAGTTTGTATAAATTGTATAGATAAGTATATATATATTTGGTTCTTGTATCTTATCTTGAGCCCAACCCCTTTCTATCTGTACATGTGTCACCAGGGCAAGCGTTATCTCTTCGTTTACCAGAGATCCGAAACAGGTAACTATGTTCTTTGTTGCATTGCGAATAATCACAGAATCAAAGATTACTTTGAAAATACTTCGAACTACACAAAATGCAGTAACAATGCATCAGTCCTTTGTAAAGTTTGCCATCCGAATTATTTCAGTAGCTCCCGTATTACGAAGTAAAAATGTTTTTTGGTCGGCCTCATCCAAACTATATCAAGTTGGTCGGTTCTAGATCAAGTTTTGTCAAGTTTAATCTATGGCTTCAACTCCAACAAATATTAATCGAAGCAAATATAGACATTTGGAGGTCATAGGTATTATTTGTTTTAATCATTTCTTTATTATTAAAGTTTATACAACATTTTGTTACGTTAGCGGGTAAAACATCTCTTACACGACCCCATAAGCCATATCCATAGAAAAAGGTTATCCGTATGGGAAGAAACTGCCGCGACGTATATAGCGACGAGTTTGGGGAACTCGAGAGGTAGATTTGTAGCATATTCAAACATAACAACAACTTGTAAATGTATTGTTTTGTATTCAATTTTGAAACATGAATAAACAACTTTCCCGACTTCTAATTCCTCTCTCAAATCGTTTATTACAATTTTAAAACTTGAATATTAAACATAAAAACTTGTAGATACACTTTTAAAGTTGCTGTATCACGATTTTAAAAATTTAAATAAGTGTCTGAACTCTCCAATTTGCATGAAACCTACAAATCTACTTGAGGTGAAACGGTTCACAACTACAGTAGTTGAACCGCGGTATTTTGTTTTCGGTTCGGTACACGGTACATCTACGTGATTTTTCGGTATATACCGAATATATAACTTATGTATTATTAACTCAGATGTAATTATATTTTCAGTAATAGAATTTTAAAACCAAATGATATCCACACCCTACAAACTTATTTTCAAGAAAAACACGTGATTTGTTGTGGTTTTAGTTCATATATTGAAAGACATTCCTGTACCGAAATACGAACCGAACCGAAGCTTAAGTGTACCGTTTCATCCCTAAAATCTAACTCTCACACTGAAATGTTCCACACACTGTCCCTTTTTACACCGCATCATTTTTTTTGAATACGGATAATTAACCGATTTCTATGGATACGGCTTGTCGGGTCGTGTAATGAGATGTTTTATCCATTAACATACACATACATTGTATAAACTTTTATAATAAATGGCAAATTTGAGAAAACATGATTTGCAAAAAAAGGCTACAGTGCGTCTAAATAACATTGAAAAAAACCGGGGAAATATGACAAAATGTGTACTTAAGCCTGTTTCAAACTAGAATTACTTGTAATTACAATCCAAGTTTTATATTCAATCTGTGAACTCAGGTAATTAACCTTCCCAGATATATTTCCAGACCAATGCATTTCTCTATTTCCAGACCATGCTTCCTCAAATCATTGTTGCTTCCATCTGCGTCGTGTCAGTCCTTGCTAGCGGGCCCTGTGCCCCGAATGAGGATATGTTAAAGATGCTAAACGGACTGCACAAAGCACCATCGTACGCGACCATGTCGGCTGACAACAGGGCTATGGTTCCGGAACTGTTTGCGGAGGCCCAGTCGTGTCAGCTTACAGCCTACATGTACACTGTAGGACTGCACAAAGTGCTCGGCTTCCTGGACTGTAAGTGAATAAGACAAACCAAACTACTACGTGACCTTACTTTTGGGGCAAAAACAAGTCACGTGACCTTACTTTGGCGCCAAAAAAGTCACGTGACCTTGCTTTTGAGGTAAAAAAAAAGTCACTTGACACAGGTGTGGCTGTAAAAAATCGATTTTATGTCAAGAAAATACACCAAAGTGTACCCATATCAAATCAGAAATGAACATTTGAAAATGTGTTTGAACTGAAACATGCACCGGAATAGAATAAGCACCGTTAACATATTTTTAAAGGCGGAAATTAAAAAAAAATTATAATAGAAATCATTCATTTTGAGAGAAAGGACAGTATGTCCTAATTGTGAAAGGGATGTATCATATTCCTAGTGCTTTTGTTCTTAATATTTCGGAAAATAATCATTACAAATGTTTAATCTGCATATGCTGCGTTTACACTAGGCCACGATTAGTCCATAATGGCAACAATTTGTAATTTTTGAGTGCGTGTGTTAGGGTACTCAGGACCATATAGTTGTAATTGCAAGGGATATGTATGAGCTTCAATATTTGCAGACAAGACAACGGAAGTCACGATAAAATGGAAATAAAATAAGATTGCAATAAAGTCGACAAGTTTGACTTGTTCCAGAGCCTGAGAAAGAACATTCATATCTCAGTTCGATCAGAATTAATCCTGAAATAGCATCGAAAATGATGTCGAAAATCAGGTTTTAAATAAACACTAGACATATTGTTTGAAAAATTACAATTCATAATCCAAGAGACCAATACAATGACTTTTCATTCTGTAGAAGATCATAAAACCATGACACCGAAAAGTTATCAAATCTATAAATTATAATCCCCACTTGCCAAGGTGCCTGTACACAGAACTTCAACTCTCTAGAGTTACTGATTCTGGAGAAAAAGACAAATATAGTCCTTGAGTTTGTGGCCCCTGAGGACCTTATTAGGGATCAAATGGTCACCAAATATATGAATCAGAATCTCCGCTTGCCAAGTTAACTGTAATAATGATTCCAGTTCTCTGGAATCAGTGGTTCTTGAGAATAAGACGAAAATAGGTATTAATGCTTTGGTTCCTTGGGCCCTTATTAATCAAGATATCCATGATCTAAGGAGTGACAGTAGGAGTATGTACACGAGATGCCAGCTGTCTGTAGTCACTACAGAGCTGGTTATAGAGAAGAAAGACGAAATAGGTTTTTGAGGTCAGGTCTGATGAGCTAAAACCGTTTTCAGGAGTGGCCAATGTTGCCCTTACTAGGGGTCACATGGTCACCAAATGTACAATTTCAATCCCAAATGTCTTAGGAGTCGATATTTGAACTTTCTAGCTCTTACTTCTGGAGAAAAATCCTAAAATAGGTTTTTTGGGCCATGGCATCTGAGGACTAGCAGGGCCACAAACTCTGCAAGTTACGATCCCCATTTGCTAAGGAGTATGTACACAAAATTTCAGCTTAGTTGGCCTTTTCGTTCTTGAGAAGATGAAAAGAAATTTTACGGGGCCACGACCCCTAATGACGATGGTGCCTGTACCTACAAGTTCAGTCGAAGAAGGGAAAAGTTTATAGACGCAATGCCATGCCATTCAAGCCTGTTCTTCTTTCCAAATTTGGTGTGAAAAGTAGCATTTGCTCCCTGGAAACGCTTTAAATTTTTAAAAAACTTTGGGGGGGGGGGACACTTTCCGAATTTTGAAACGTATTAGAAACGTATCAAAGCACCCCCCTCCCACCAAACACAGCTATAGGAACAACATTCTTTTCAATTTCGTCTGAAAATGGGTGTTGCCATGTCGTATTTTCACTAGAAGATGCTGTAGGATCAAAATTTTCATCCATATTAGTGTTAAAAATAGGGTGAGGACTCGTCATATTTTCTGTTTCTGAAAAAATAGTATGAGAAAAAAATTTTCTTCAAAATTGACACGTACTTTTTGCTCCTAGAAAGCGCTATTGAACTTTTTTTTTCGTGTGTGAAAAGTGGGGGGCCGTGCCCCCCCCCCCCCCCCCCCCCCCCCCCAGTTTCAGAAATGGGGGGGCCCGGCCCCCCCGGCCCCCCCCCGCCTATGCAAGAAAATGTCGTCTCCAAAACATTGAAGTCTGTGCATCAGCCATTTGTGCGCTCCGTCTCAATAATCTGAGATAGCTGACTGTACATTCGCTCTTATGGTCACGCATCTTTTCCGCATATTATCGGTTTATAAGATAGATAATCCATTATATAGTGTACTCATTTATGAGCGTTATGCTATGGGTTAAAATTGCGATGGTGGCGGTCGAGCTGAAAACCAAGGGGCAATATTTACAGTTAAAACCATCCTGGTTGACCATTAAGCTGACAGGAACTGAGCGGTGGATACCCCACTCCAGTGCTCCCTTGAGCTCCTCCAGCGAACTTGCTGCTGCTGTTGATGTTGTCAGGCTGTTCCATTCCCTGATGGTGCGTGGGAAGAAGGGGTATTTGTAGATATCTCGTCATTCGTGGGTATCAGGAAAGTGTGCTGTCCCCTTGTTCGGCGGTCAGATGATGGTAAGTATAGACCTGCTGGGATGGCTACAATGTTGTGCTGAGTCTTAAATAGCAGGACGAGGCGGGTTGGTCTAACTATTGCCTCATACGCCCTGGCACTTGCTGGTGCTCTGCAACCTCGTAGGTTCCTCCTCAGAAATCCTAAAGTTCGGTTAGCCCTCGCTGTGATGTTGTTTATAAATTCATCCCATTTAGGTTGTTTATTGATGTCAGTCCCAGGTACTTGCTGAGTCCACACTGTCCAGGCAAGGTCTGTGAAGTGTGCAGTGTGGGGATGGTATACCTTCTTGTCGATACTTGGACTACAACACACTTTTCTGGGTGAACCTTCATCTGCCATTATTTCTCCCATATATCAAGCGCTATCAGGTCTTTCTGTGTCAGGCATCTCTGTGTCGGATGGCTTAGTTATCGGTCTGAACAAGAGGCAATCATCTGCAAATACCCTGGCTTCCGAGTTGGTCACTTCTGGCAGGTCGTTGATGAAGATGAGGAAAGGCAACGGACCGAGGACTGTTCTTTGTTGTACGCCAGACAGGACTTCTGCTGCTGACGAGGTGTGCCATCCAGTCGGACTTGATGTTGTCTATTTTTGAGGAAGTCTCGGATCCAGTCCAGTGTCTTTCCGCGTACTCCATAGTACTTGAGCTTATGAAGCAGAGGTTCATGTGGGCACTTTGTTAAAACGTATACGTTTTATCCTGAGACAGGATGCGATCATGCATACTATAAGTAATATTATATGCCATATCACCATCAAATATCTATGGTAATGAGAAGAAATAAACTTAATATTGTTGATTATCAGCTATCACATTGCTATAAATTCATATTCAACAACAATTTTGCAATATGTGCACTTTGTCATAATCAACTGCTATATAATATTAACTAGATACATGAACTCGGACTAAATTGATTACTTTACTAAGTTTCATTTAAAAAGTATGCCATGTTTATATGTACACCTTATTTTCTTTAATTCGCGGACTTAGTAGACGAACTATCTCTTATTTGAATAAATAAAAAAATATTTTATTTTTCCTCTATTTTTTCATAAAGCTATTTTCTGATGTTTCATGATGCTTATAGCCATGTAACTCGTTTTGCCAAACTATACATCAAAATTGCATACGATGCATATGTAAATACATAGTCATTCTAAGGGACTACAACTGAATTTTATTCTACAAAAGAGGATACTTCAATTCGGTTTCATTAATAACTGTCACTTTTATTTCAGCTCTTACACCCGGAGAAGCTAAATTCTTTTACGCCTATTTCTCTGGGGTGAGTGTTTTTGTTGTTGTGATTTTTCATTTATATTTTTAATGTGTTCAAGGCTCAATTATGTACAGGCTTGTTCTTGGAATAAGCTTATGCTCCTGTAATTCCCGAAAGCTAATGTAACCCGTTAATATTGGTAAAGGAGTTAGTTTACACTTCAATGATCGTGGCCAAGGAATAAGTATATGTATCCAAAATATCATGACAAAGGATTAAGTATATGCTTCAATGATCCCGGCAAAGGGAGGGGTAAATTTATGTGTCAATGAACCTGGCAAAGATGTAAGTATATGCCCCAATGATCCTGACAAAGGAGTAACTATATGTACGCTAATGATCATGGCAAAGGATTAATCATGTGCCTCAATGATCTTGGCAAACGATTAAGTGTATGTGCTCAAATTGTCTTGGCAAAGGAAAACGTAAAAGTACCCCAATGATCCTGGCAAAGGATTAAGTATAATTATGCTTCAATGATCCCGGCAAAGGGAGGGGTAAATTTATGTTTCAATGATCCTGGCAAAGGAGTAAATATATGTACGCTAATGATCATGGCAAAGGAGTAAATATATGTACGCTAATGATCATGGCAAAGGAGTAAATATATGTACGCTAATGATCATGGCAAAAGAGTAAATATATGTACGCTAATGATCATGGCAAAAGATTAATCATGTGTCTCAATGATCTTGGCAAACGATTATGTGTATGTGCCCAAATTGTCTTGGCAAAGGAAAACGTATATGTAACCAAATGATCCTGGCAAAGCATTAAGTATATGCTTGATCGAACTATGATCCCGGCAAAGGGGTAAGTTTATGCTTCAAAGATCTTGGCAAAGGAGTAATTACATGTACCCAAAATGATCCTGGCAAAGGAGTTATAGTATGTGTACCCTAACTAGGATCCTGGCAAAGGAGTAAGTATATACACCCCAATGATCCTGGCAAAGCACTGAGTATATGCTTCAACAATCCCGGCAAAGGGTAAGTTTATGCTTTAATGATCCTGGCAAAGGATTTAGAAGAGTAAGTATATGGTCCTGATAATAGAGTAAGTATATATACTCAAATGATCCTATGTATATAGTAAGTACATGTATATAGTCGAATGCTAAAGACATAGATGTGTTATTTTACATAATAAAGATGTGTTATGCAGAAATCCTGCTTTCATTATGTATTTTACTTGTAAATGCCCTTCAAATATTACAAAAACATTATTTATTTCAGCACTTGAAACACGAGGTGGCCCTACAGAAGTTGTATGGTACAACAGAAAAACCAACTCGTGGAACAGCTTAACTGTCTCGTAAAGGACTCGCGGTGAATAAAAACGTCTTCATCATCACCATTGCTCTCTTGTTTCTGCGAAACTGTAACCCTTCCGGTAACCGTCATTAGAGGACATAGATAGTCAGTGTTCATTTATTCTTGATATGTTTCCGTTGATATTCTCCAAATGAGTCATTTCATATTCCAATAATGATTTCTGGTCACCGTTCCAAGAACGAAATATGATTGTATAGCATTGAAAGGGGCGGCACAGTTCAATGGTATTACCCCCATTTTACTGACTTAGGACTTCCAAAAATGTTCAACTCTATCCCCGAATCTTTCCGACATTTCGACGAGAAATGTGACATTTGGTATGTCATACGACTTACCTCCGACATAAACGACTAACATACGACACTGTGAGGATGAAGACCCGATAAAAACCCGGAACCCTCTCCGACTACTCAACCTAGGAAATCACGACTCATCCCAACTCCGATACGACTCAATACGATTGAGGCCGACCCCTCTTTCTCGACAGTAATCCGTCATTACAACTCGGACAAGGATTCTTTACCGATCCAGGAAGACTCACTCACGATTCATTCCCGACCAACTCATGACAATGACTAGTTCACGATTCATTCCCGACCAACTCATGACAATGACTAGTTCACGATTCATTCCCGACCAACTCATGACAATGACTAGTTCACGATTCATTCCCGACCAACTCATCACAACGACTAGTTCACGATTCATTCCCGACCAACTCATAACAACGACTAGTTTACAACTCGTTCACGACTCATGACGACCCAGATACAACACACTTACGAGCCAAATACAATACGATAAACACACGACTCATCACGACCCAGATACAACAAACTGGCTTATGAGCCAAATACTATAATGTTATTATAGGACCTGTAACTCGGCCAATACGGAAATACTTAATTAATGACAATTTTATTAATTAACTTCTTTTCATTATATTTGCACAACACTAGACATCTCATTTATATTGAAATAATAATTATAAACAAGATTGGTGAACAAATAGCACGGGTCAAAGTTGTGAGGCGACAGCTTCGGGCTTTCACCAAATGTGCAACTGCGCATGCTCAGACTGATATTGGCCCAGTTTGTCTCGTATTGGCCCAGTTTTCCCCGTATTGGCCCAGTTTCCCCGTATTGGCCCAGTTTCCGAATCATATGGTCTAGGCCGTAAATGCCGTATACATGCCATAACATTGATAGTTAATTAATAAAATTCGATAAACACACGACTCTATCGCGACAGTACGACTTCAATGGAATTAATGGAAGTTCCGGTCGGAAATTACGAGAAAATAATAAGATTTTTGAGCATTGAACATTACAACTCTCTTAAATACCAAACTACGGTCCATGTCGGCTTCAGCACGAGTCACCGACGACTTTCCGCCTATTTTCAGTCGGCAACGAGTCGTAGCTCAGCCTTTCCTTCAGTGACATGTTGTTGCGTATGTTGAAAAGAACATTTCGCAATAATATATCCTGTATTCTAAAAGTGTGGCGACATCACTGATATCACGGGTGTAATCTTAGTAACGTATATTAAATAGGAAAGGAGGGAAATGGACGATTCCAAAATGGGGTTACATACATCTGCAGCTGGTGATGTTATGAAACACGCAATCGAGAACAACATCTAAAGTAAAAGATTAAATGAACCTAAACGCTTTAAAGTAAAATGAAGTGAGGTTATCGATTGGAAAAATAAAAGTAAATACTTCTGTGTATATGTGTAGAATGATAGTAAACGACACACCAAAACAAAAGTAGGTAAACAAAGACCCGAGTATCGGGGGCCCTTCATACACCCATTTTAAACAAAGCTTTATGGAGAATACTTCGAAAAAGCAGCATGACACATTTTGGCCGACGTGCTGCACAAGTCCCATGCAGCTCCTCCAACGACTACAGTGTCTGCCTTGCAGCAGTTAATATCATTCATGGGACCATTGGACTATTTACAGAGACAGATTAGCCAATCAAAGGTCACGAGATCAACATCTTGATCAAGATAAACAAGCTTATGCTAGAAGTTGTACCGCGTTCGACCTTACACGAAAGCTACATTCAAGTAGTTTGATTTTATACTAAGGTGAGCAAGTCCTGTGACGGTTTCCATGGTTACGGTTTTCGAACAGCTATCAGTGTATGAATTCCTTTACGATGTTTCCTGCTGCTCAACATCTTCAAAACCTAAGACACTGCTTGTAGTGAGACAAGCAAGTAGAGTACAGCCACCATTCAACCAAACCCTCTTGAACCCAGGCCTAACGTCACTACACATTGACATCATCTCTACCCTGGTTCCTCCCGGTGTCCCGCTAGGAGTTTATTAATTGGTGCATTGCCAAGCCGAGTCTATCACAACTTCCAAACGCAAGGCATAACTCTTGCCAGTCTGCATTACTGGCTGATTTAACCCTTGCGGTATTTCCCTCGCTTTGTTCTGTCAAGATAGTGAATCGCTGCACCAGAAATGCATAGCGGGCCTGGATTTCTAAACACAGATTTCTTAAGGAAATACTGCAAGGCCTAAATCAGCCAGTAATGGAGACTGGCAAGAGTTATGCCTTGCATTGGGAAGTTGTGCCTACCAATGAAATTGGATTTGTATCAACTGCACTTCGAAATATTTTGGCATAATGTCCATTTCAAAACAGAGAGGGCTCTTGTTCTGTGCAATATTGGAAGAAAAAATATCTTAAGATTTTTCCAATACGATCTTCATATTCCAAGATCATGTAACTAATGTTAATATATAATATACACGACCTTCCGTTGTCCATTAGCTGCATGATTGGTTTTCCCACTTAAAAGTGAAGGTGTCACTGCAGTTGCACATCTTGACAATGTTGAGATGATATGACCGTTACAGCGCTGCCGTGTTACGTTTCTATGATAATCTGTGGAATAACTGGTACGCACCAATCGTTAAACTTTCTTATGACGAAATTGTTCCAAGCTCAGTCAACATTTTCATCTGTCATTTTCTACACGGTCATTTTCTTCAGATATTCATAGTTTTCTTTAAAGTCGATGTTTGTTCATCAAGGTTATTCTTTCATTAAAGTAATTTTTGTACATTAATGAATTTTTTTCATTAAATTATTTTTGTTCATTAATGTCAATTTTCCATCAAAGAATTTTCTTCAAGTAGTATTTTTGATTAAACCGTTAACGTTATTGTTTCATTTCGGAAACATCATATATATATTTTGATTGTAATATCTCAAGAATGTACAGAACAATAGTAAGATGTTTATATATATTTCAAGATAGAACAAAATGTCTGTCTCTGTCTATATCTTAAGATTTCCATATATAATTGTTAATATGATCATGGAAATGTTCCAAGAGGACAAAGGGAAAATCTTACGATATTTTTCTTCTAGGATTGTAAAGAACAACCTCACAACACGTGGCGCGTGAGTGCTTTCTGTTCTCTCCTGTTAACTGCTGATTGGTTGTCTCCAGCGTTGACAGATCTGAGGTGAGTGTTTCGTTTTTAAGAATATAAACTTCAGGGCAAAAGAAAGTACTCCCCTCAGTTGGTTTCGAATAATTCAATTCTTAAAAGAAATAAGATGCATTTGACTATGGCACGATACAATTATACTTATCTGTACATGTAGTAGTTTGAAGGAATTAATTGGTGACCGTGGTTAATTTTAGTTGAAATATCTGTGTTTAATGAAGACAGGGCTAAGAAATGAAATTTACACCAACATGACAACTATCATTTTTAAAATGTTATAAATGTGTGCAGAATGAGGCATATTCATTAGTTTTCATATAGAATGTGTCTTATATGTCGATGAACAGTTCTGTATCATCAATTTGCAGAAATTTAAAATTTAAAATTTAATTTAATTTAATAAAAACTCAAACAAAACATGTAGAAATATTCTTTTGACTGCTGACTAAACACCTTTACTTTTCAGTTTTAGATTATGACTTCGAAAACTTGAGATATTTGGAATTTAAAATCATACATAGGATAAAATCAACAGAAGTTAGTAATTTCTTTTGCCTGGCAGTTTATAACCTAGCTGATTACTAAGGTGTCAACAATATAAATTCTAAACAAAACATTCATTTTTTCATTGCATCCCCTTGTCTCCCCAGCCGGAGAAACCAAATGAGGTTTATGTCGTTTATCCATCCGTCCCTCCGTCCGTCCGTTCTTCTGTCCATCCGTTCCTCTGTCCATCCGTTCCTCTGTCCATCCGTCAATCTGTCCATCCGTTCCTCAGTCACTCTGTCCCGGAAGGAATTCATGACCTGTAAATTAGCTCCTACAACAAGTTTAATCAATCGCTTGGAAACTTGAATAGACTTCAGTGTTGCGAATATTGATAATTAAGGTCGAGTTATGGCTTTTAATTTTTTTTAAATACTTGTATGTCTTTCTTATTTCTTACTGATTCTACCATGACATTGCTGGATACTCGATTCTGATTGGTTCTCCAGCAAAATCAAACGTGATCAATTCTGGATTGAACCTCCTCTGATTTTAGCGCCGCTTCACCGCGTATTGACAAATCTACATTGTGACGTCACAATCTATCCGAACAAACGGCCGATTTTAAGGTGTGCTCTTCTTGTGGAAATCATCAAAATAACTGATACAATCAAATTAATTTTTCCTGTAGCGTGATTTAGAGTAACATCAGATAGATTAGCAAGAGAAACTGCGTCAGTATCAATATCTATCCAAATAGCGACACTTGATGCAGTTGAGAAGGCGAGCAAACGCAATGTCATTGACCCAATGGTCAGCCGGATCTGACAACCGAGCATAACGTTCAATGCAAAATAAGAAATACACATGTCATATCATCTGCACACCTAGGTCGATACCTAGAATGTGCGTTCCTTACCCGAATGAGACAATTACCATCACCTGTAACGCTTCCTTTTAATAAATACAAGTCCGCAAGTTCGTCACTCACAGCGACCGGCAAACGGTAGCCATTTTGAACGTCGCGTGATATGCTTAGCGGGTTATTCCAAAAATACGAACTTCAGGAAATACGAAACTTGATTTTGTGAACGCGAATGTTGAGAAAATAAAATTTAAACGCCCGTTATAAATGACACATATATATATGATTTTTTTAAATGGTTAAAGAGAAC
The DNA here is from genome assembly GCA_936450465.1 of Gibbula magus. Lineage (NCBI taxonomy): Eukaryota > Metazoa > Mollusca > Gastropoda > Trochida > Trochidae > Gibbula > Gibbula magus. Next base: position 47,467,920 of record OW388297.1, read on the forward strand.
TTGTGGGGGGAAACTTTGTGTATAACAACAATATTTTTGTACGAAATCGCTGCTGTTGTCACAAAGGATTTTTCGAACGTAATTCGGAACTCGCGCCCTGCCGTTGTACGCACTGTCAGCATCCGACAAAAAGAGTCCCATGGTAAAACGGTCATGGTAGAATGGAGATAAACCTACTGTGTTTGAAAATCAGAGACATGTTATACTGGATTGATAGCGAGAAAATTTAAAATTGAAACCTCACGCTACGCGTTCGGTTTCAATTTTAAATTTACTCGCTATCAATCCAGTATAACATTTTCTCTGATTTTCAAACACAGTAGGTTTATCTCCTAAGTGATCAGTGATATAATATAGTAATAATCATGTGTCCAGATACTAATGACATATGCTGTAAACTTGACCATGATTTATTTTATTCATGGACGTATTTAATGTTTTTCACTTGACCAGTCACCACTGTTTGGTCATTTACAGGTCATTGATACATGTACATGGCGCGTATACTCTTTGTCTTGTGATCGAATGTTGTTTTGTCATTATCTTGGCGTATGGCATTTTCACAAAACTGTAACCTTTGGCTTGGCTTTTTATAAGCGTATGAGACTTGAAATATACCTTGTCACGAAATATTTAGATGAAGTTCTAACATTCAAGCTGATCACAGACCATCTGATCTTAACCATCTGAAGATGTAAGTTTAAGCATACGATGTCAAGGCACTCTTGTTTAATTTGTTCGTCTATTATGAAGGTTTGATGATGCTTCAGTGTTCGTAAACTTAGCAAAATACTTTATTTATGACATCCATTGATTTACGACAATCGCCGCTAAGAGAAGCTGTCATAATTATTGAAAGCAACAACGTTCTTTTATAGAAATTTGTTTTTAGTTAAGATAATTTCTTTGCATGTTATCTGCAGTTTGAAAGCAATATTAATATATTAATAGTAGATTCTATTTTGTAATAGAAAAAGTTAGACATTGTAAAAAGGATAAGTTTAATGATTTTGAAAGGAAATGGGCAATGTACATTAATTCAAAAAATGAAAAAGTAATGTAGGTATGTAAGGGTATGTATGGGTGTATGAATGATTGATTAATTTTTTATTTTTTTTATTTCTTTATTTTATTTTTTGTTCTCTTTCACCTTGTGTTAAATTCCTGTCTCGCCTCCTGTACTACACTCATGGAAATGTAAAAGTTCTCAATACAGGAATAAATAAAAAAAATAAAATATATATATATATATATATATATATATATATATATATTAATAGTATATATTCATATTTGAATATTAATCATATACGTGAAAATGATTACAATGATATGTAAATCTTGTATAAGATTAAACGACCTACTCCTTTTTGCGACACCAGACTGTGTTGTAGGTCATGAGAACCGTCACCTGTAAATTGTCTCTGACCTTTTTACATTCACTGACCTTTCCAAAATTATAAATAAATCTGTCATGAGTAGTTTCGCTGTACTACGAATACCCTAAATTACGTTTTATTTTTTAAAAGAATTTTTAGTGGGTTTGTCTAAGTTGTAGGTTCTAGGTTGTAGTAAGCTCAACCACTAGCAACACATTATGGCGTTTTTTATTCAAATCTTATAATTTCAAACATAGCCATAAGTCGATGCCATATGGTACGCAATGATACTGTCTTATTTTAAATAAAGCTCTAAACCAAAATGACTGCACAAAATGTTGGCTACAGAGTGGGGACAGGGGTGCGTACCTGCCCATTTTTCATGTTAAAATTTAAAAAAAAACATGACTATTGAAGCTTGCAATTGTGCACCTACACCTTTTCCGTGAGAGAAGGAGTACAAACGATAATTTTCACAAATGATACTTTTAGATACTGTGAAATTTGTATTTTGATTGAGAAAAATAGAGCCATGGGCTCTGTAGCTCATCAGGGTTTATATTGTTTGATGATGAAGACAGAAATAATATTGTCTCAATATAATGCACAATCCTTAGCCGGGTTAGCCCTGAGAAATCTTAGTCTTGAAATTGAGAGAAAGCACTCAGCAAGGTCAACACACAGGAGATTATGCAATATGCTGACCCTTGGCTCTGGTTACGAGGCAGCTGTGCTTTTACAGCCAAATTATGTAATAGCCTCTGCCTTGCACTAAACACTGGCAGCACTGATCTAACTGTATAAGGCTTAGAGAGAACAGGCAATGTGATGAATCTCATGGTACATAGTACAATTTAGAATCACCTTGGCTAAATAATCTTTGCACAATTTTAACGGTTTTTAAGCCTTTTCATCCAAACATCTAAACATTCTGAACGCAATATTCCTTCTAGTTTGTTCTGGAGAAGAAGATGAAAATAGATTTGTATGTTTTGACCTGTGAGGGCCTTTTTTTTTATAATATCCACAATATTCAGTTCATAGGCTATTTAACAGTTCTTAATTCACATTGATTACATCAATTTGACAAACATGTCCATAATGGAGACTTGATCTTCAAAATATATTTCACATTCCTACTGAATAAGATTAACTGCAAAGTTACTTTTTTTCTCAATTCTGCATTTCTCAAACCCAAGTTAGGACTCACATATCTAAAAGATGAGATGACTCTTCCTCAGGTATTTTATTAGGGATAAATTGAAGACTGGTTGAAGTGCCATAAAATATCAGTTCAAAATTCTATTTCAAAGGTTTTTTTAGGCTGTGGCCTATATTTGGGGTCACAGGGTCACCAAATTTACAAGTTAGAATCCCCATTGGCTAAAGAGTTTGCACCCAATATTACAGCCTTCTAGGTCTTTTTGTTCCAGAGGAAAGGATGAAAACATGATTTTAGGTAATGGCCTGTGAGCCCTTATTTGGGGCCACAGGGTCACCAAATCTACAATTTAGAATCTCCATTGGCTAAAGACTCTTTACACAACATGACATCCTTCTAGGTCTTTTTGTTCTGGAGAAGAAGATATAAATAGTATTATCTTATCATTTCAATACCAGTCATATGCAGTTCACATATCTCATGTAACATAAAAGAATTCTTAACTCCTCTTCAATTTATTCCTTTGTGGCTTGTCACAATATTCAGTTCATAGGCTATTCAATAGTTCGCATTTCACATTGATTACATCAATTTGAGAAACATGTCCACAATGCAGATTGTAATCTTAAGCCGACATATATTTCACATTCCTACTGAATAAGATTAACTGCACAGTTACTTTTTTTCTCAATTATACATTTCTCAAACCCAAGTTAGGACTCACATATCAACAAGATGAGATGACTCTCCCTCAGGTATTTTATTAGGGATAAATTGAAGACTGATCGAAGTGCACATAAAATATCAGTCCAAAATCCAATTTCAAAGTTTTTTTTAGGCTGTGCCCCATATTTGGAGTCACAGGGTCACCAAATTTACAAGGTAGAATCCCCATTGGCTAAAGAGTTTGCACACAATATTACAGCCTTCTAGGTCTATTTGTTTCGGAGGAACAGATAAAAACATGATTTTAGGTAATGGCCTGTGAGGCCCTTATTTGGGGCCACAGGGTCACCCAATCTACAATTTATAATCTCCATTGGCTAAAGATTCTTTACAAAACATGACAGCCTTCTAGGTCTTTTCGTTCTGGAGAAGAAGATTAAAATAGGATTTTAGGTAATGGCCTGTGAGGCCCTTATTTGGGGCCACAGGGTCACCAAATCTACAATTTATAATCTCCATTGGCTAAAGAGTCTGTACACAACATTTCAGTCTTCTAGGTCTTTTCGTTCTGGAGAAGATGAAAATAGGTTTTTAGGTTATGGCCTGTGAGACCCTTATTTGGGGTCACTGGATCACTAAATCTACAATTTAGAATTCCCATTGCCCAAGGAGTCTGTATACAAAATTTCAGCTACCTAGACCCAGTGGTTCTGGAGAAGAAGTCGAAAAAGCGAAAAGTTTACGGACGGCCGGACGGATGGACGGACGCCATCCCATGCTATAAGCACATCGGGCCTTTCAGGCCTGATGAGCTAAAAATGTTATTCCAAAATGAGAAGCGTGCTTCTTTTTTTAAATAGAGAGTTCAGATATGTTCTTCCAGTGCCCTAGCTGTAGGACATTCAGGAGAAAGTTGAGAGTTCCAATGATAACCAATTTGGCGGAGGATTCTGATGACCATGTTCTTATTGTTCTAGTTCAGAGAAACACGTTAGTCTGCATACGTTCGGGGTTCTTGGTCGTTCTTGGAGGTCTCAGTGGGTCCTTCAGAGCTTGCACTGCGACCGTAACACGTTCTATGAGCTCTTACTGCGCATCTCTCGCGTTTTGCTTGATTTTTAGAACCCACTGGAAACGCCGTGAGAACGCATGCCTAGTGTCACAGGCACTGGGTGAACATAAGCTATTTATTACTTTTACAAATATTTATTATTTTGTAAATATCATCTTTAATAGATATTTAATCCTTTGTAAATTTCATTATTTCATGTAGCGAGGGGGTTACACTCATATATAACTATCTCCCATTACAGAATGATAGGCTTCATCACTGTTCTAGCTCTGTGCGTGTCCGCTGCCTGGGGGTCAGGTCAGTGTGCGCCAGACGAAGATATGTTGAAGATGTTAAACATTGAACACAACTCCGCCTCATACGCGCACCTGTCACCAGCCAGCAAAGCTCTGATCCCAGAACTCCTAGCAACGGCTCAGTCCTGTCAACTCACACAGTATGTCTACAGCAATGGGCTCTACAAGGTCTTTGATCTTCTCAATGGTAAGAGTCACAAGAGTGGTTGTCTAGTATGACCAACAGGTAACAATGTCGTCGTTTTCTGCGCTAAAGAGATAGTTCATGGGTGTATGTACAAATCTTGTTCTGATGTGTCATTGACGTCGAAAGAGTCGCAACGGTAGTTGCTGCGAAGAGGGCTGGCTGCTTGGAACGTTGATCTTATGATGCACAACGAAGGCCCCTGTCCTCTAAATTACAGTGTTGAGGCAAACCCAACCGTGTGGTCACAGAGTGGCCCATAGACTGTCTCGTAAAGGACGCATCATACGTCTCGTACCTCGCTCTCCTCACTCTTGTGTACCATTTCTCTTCTCTAAAAGATGCATTGATGACGATGCCAGTTGGCGTTGTTCACTTTATTGCAAAATAATCACCCCATGATCCATCATAGCAATGCAACACTCACTCTGCATAGTCGGTAACTTACTGGTGGCACAAGAGAAGCACGATGGTCGCTCGATTCTACATTTCGACTTGTTGATACTTTTAGACAGAAGTCGTCGCAATCCTGTATACAAATGCTATATAAAATCTAATGCGGCTGAAAGCCAAAAGGAATATTCAGATATCGTCGTAGCTGAAAGATTTTACCGAATATGTTCACATTTCGCCACATTAAAACCCAACGTCATAGACGAAACGTCATAGACTTGTTCATGACGTAACGTCACCATGACAAAGTGTTATTTAGCCTAAGGGAATCTTATAAGAAATATCGAGTAGGGCGACGTGTGACGTGCGACGTGCAAGACAACCATTTAGGTATGCTTCTGCCTACTCCATTTCGAGGAGACGCATATGAGCGTAGCAAAGTATCCGGAAATGAACGGAACTGTAGTTTTGTTTGGTACAATGATGTTTAGGACGTTTGTCGATATCTACAAACATATATTGTTTATTATATTTTTTAATTGTGTGCATTTTTAATTTTAATAATTAATCTTAGCATCATTTGATATCCGCTATAGCCATCATTTCTTGTCACTTATATCAAATATATTGAAAAGTAATAGAGTTAATTGTTTTTGTTTACAGAAATGATTCCAAAAGATGCCCACTACTTAAACGCATATCTTAAAAGGGTCAGTAAAGCATTTATAAAATTAATATTTTTTAATTTGAATTATTTACGGAGTGACGTCAATACATTACATTTCTTATGACGTCACAGACGTCAATGGTTGCTTGGCGAAATTAACAATTACAATGTAAATGACACATATAGTTATACATTATACATATATTACAAAATAAATATTAAAAGAATTAGCATGTCAAGCACTATATTAGACCTACTTATAATTATATTTTAATAACTACAACGATATTAAACTTAGTCTTGGTTTATTTACTGTTCATCTCATTTTAAACCTCCAATCTCTCCCCCCCCCCTCTCTCAAACCCTCCCCCCTCTCCCACCTCTCTACCCCCCCCCCCCCCCCCCCCCCCCCCCCGCGAATCCGCCCCTGTATGGTTGAAGTGAATCATGATTTTATGTTTGATTTTTTTTCAGCATCTAGAACTAGAAAACCGTCTCTTCAAACTGTACCCTCGAACTACGACTAGCAAACCTTGAATATTTGACTACATTGCTTGTTCACTACAATCCATGTGTTGTCAATAAAGGTGTTGCTTTAATTAACTGTTTTTTGTTTCCTTCTAGTAAACTATAAACTGCCAGGCAAAAGAATGTACACACCTTATGTGGCTTCGATTTATCTAATATTTTAAAGAAACGATATTCATTTGATTAGGGTACGATACAACACCACTTATCTACAGTTGCTAGAATGAATTAATTGGTGATTGGTTAGTTCTAAAATATCTTTGTGTAATGTAGACAGTGGTAAGAAATGAAATGTACACGAACATGACCCTACCATGTTTAAAATGTTGTAAATGTGTAAAGAATGAGGCACATTTATTGATTTTCACATAGAATATGACGTTTATGCCTATTTATGCAAATTAACTTTTGAAGAATTTTTGTTATTTAACATTTCATTTTGTTTAAAAATAATTTAAAAACGACTTAGAATTGTTCTTTGACTGATGAGTAAAGGCCTGCACTATTCAGTTATAGAATACGACGTCGAAAACTCGAAAAGATATTTGTAATTGAAAAGCATACATATGACAAAATCAACTAATGTGTATACTTTCTTTTGCCTGGTAGTTTATACAGAGCTCGAGTCGGTTGAATTACATGACGATCATGCTGTGTCTGGTTTTAGGCAAAGACATCACCTGTCTTCTCACATCCCTACATTCGATCTGCTATAGAAGTTTTACAAGTATTTGACTTAAACTCGTACCCAGCGTTTTTAAAAAAATACATATAGTTTAATGAAGAAACCAAACAATAATATTTAGTATAAGTAAATTACTATATCTTTAATTTACAATGAACAGTTTGTGGAAGGCTTTGACTTTTAGAACAAAGAAAGAGTTGAGCGACGTTTTATTTGAATCAACTTTTAAAATAGTTAAATGCAATCGGGATCTATATAATCCATATCCAATCAACCGATGAAGGGTTTTAAAAAATCGTGCGAATCTGGAATCTGGAATCCCAACTTTTCTGGAGGAAAAAGCAGTACTGCTATAAACATCGACAGCATGGACCTTTAGACTGCCATTTCTTCAAGACTTTAGCTGACTGGTATAAACTTACACATAACACCTACACCAATCATCAATTTGTGTTCAGCGATTGACTCTAATTAGACTTAACAACAAGTTAAAAGTCATGTTGATAGTTCACATACAATCCTAAAAGTTGGAAACGTGTATCAGTACGGATATGATTGTACCAACTATATGAGCACTCGGTTGTTGGTTTACAGCATATTTCATCTCTTCATAACATCCTATTCGAAGAAAAATGCTTGGGGCGGGATAGTGCAGTGGTAAGCACGTTCGATTTTAAATCAAGATTTCCAAATTTCCCAAAGGGCTCGATAACTCTCTTTTCAGATTAAATCATGTTTAGTTTTTAGTATTTAACTACCATTTCTGTCAGACATACCAATGTGCGCTGAGCGCTTTTCGATGTTCTAGCCATAGTCTTATGATTGAAGAAGGACGAAAGATTGGTTTAGCAAGATATGTACGACTATGTCCATTTTGTATAGTACGTGGGACTGAAACTGAATACCATTTTTGTTTGGAGTGTCCATTTTATTGCGATTTAAGAAGATTTATACTACCTTCTTAATATTATGTACAACCTTCATTCGACAAATTTTGTAGCCTCATGTCCTGTTATTAACAAACTAGGTAAATATATTTTCTAGCCTTTCAGAAACGTTAACTATTATTTGAGGGTAAACCATCGTAGAAAAAAAAGGTTTCATACTTAGAGCAATATGTCATACTGTGCGCTAGATACTGTTCTCAAACTGTTGCAAATGTAATGTATAATAGGCCTGTGGCCTCTTTACGGAATAACCTCATTCACTCTCTTTTCTGTTGAGAACAGTACTACATTGACATTCACGGTAGTATCAATCTCATTGAGGTTAAGCCGATGCTCGAAGGTTTCAAAGCAATACACGTTTACTACATGTAAGTCTTCACAGGCTTCCCCCTGTCGTGATATAAGTGACATTTTAAAGCTGAGTTGAATTCAAAATCAAACTTTGTCAATATCACATCGCGTCCAACTGATTACTCCCCAACATCAAAATCACATGTCAATACTGCCTGTTATGTTTATATTCAAAATGGTTTTGTAATGACTTTACAACATCTCAACTCGTGCTTTAATGGAGATATGAAGTGTCGTCATGTAAACCTTACTTTCACTGACAGCTGGTGTCAAATTTGCAGTGATTCATTCGTAGAAATAATTCTGTGTTTTCTCTCTTCCATTTTACAATTTCAAAAAAGACTTTGACACTTTTTCTATTTAAATCTGATCAATAAATAATTTATATTTGATAATTTGAATTATTATTATGGTGTTGAAATCATTATCTATCTGTTGTGAGAACCCGTGCCCTTATCTATTCTATGTATGTCACCGGTAGGATTGTCTCCTGACATCTGTCGTGATAGTATTTGGACAGGAGGTAATGTATGATGTTCCTTTTCTAATAATAATACCTCCTTTACAAGGGACGGCGACCTTTGTACATTCTTTGTGCGTTTAGTTTACAAATATTTAGAACGCCTTCATATCCCCATTCCAATGAGACCCTACAAATGTAGTTTGTCTGAAATTGGTCGAAAGTGTCGGGAATGTGTCGGGTATTAACGTCATTGGTCGTTATGAGTCGGCAGCATCGATCTTTTAGGCGAACATGTTAAAAAACAATGGGTCTATTAGCCGACCTGACAACAATGACAGCGTAACGTGATTGTAAGTTGATCTAAAGTAGTCTTGAATTGATCGTTTAACTATCGATATTGATTGTGAACAGCGGGAACGCATCAACTGGAACAAATCTTAGGCAACATTCTTGATTGCAGAAGTTTAATCTCCGAACCATTCACGATCTACAATTTCTACCCACACTGACATACTTCAGACCAAACTGTGTGTCAGCCTCGCTTAAATCGCGTCCTAACACCCATTAGATTTTTACCAAAGATGTGATTACGCTGCCGCCACCTACCTCTTCACTACCTAATCCCCCCGCTCGTATCTAGTTTAGAATTCAGAATTATGAGTCTAGAACAGCTATTCAACTGAGTTTCAGTTACAAAGAAATGAAATGATGACTACCATTGTAGAATGTTGGGCTACCTAACCGTGCTAGCTCTATGCATGAGTGTATGCTGGGCGTCAGGTCCGTGCGCCCCGAAGGAGGACCTGCTCCAGATGCTGAACCTCGTCCACAACTCCGCCTCCTACTCTCACCTGGGTGCAGACAGCAAGGCTTTGGTCCCCGAACTCCTGGCAGCGGCTCAGTCCTGTCAACTCACACAGTATGTCTACAGCAATGGGCTCTACAAGGTCTTCGATCTTCTCAATGGTAAGTTGTAGCAGGGACTCTCTCATAAGAGTTTATAGAGTCCCTGGTTGTAGTAGGATCGGTTAGAGTCTTGTACAATATAATTTTTTAAAAATGTTAAATGATATGTTATATCACGGTCTTTCGGAGACTTGTGCAAAACATGGTCTTTGCTATTTTCAATGGTGAGGTCGTGTCTGCATGTTTCATCAACTTCTACAATGAACTGTTTTCTTTCTTAATGGTGATTTTTTCGGATCTTTTAGAGACTTTTTAAGTGGTACGTCTTTTACCTGTCGATGATGTGAATGATAAGTAATAATAAGATCTGTCATAAATCAGTATATACTGCAAGGTCTTTAATGTTCCTGATTGTGAGCAATGTTTGGATGTGTCAGAGAAGTGTACAATACGTGAGCTATGAAAGTCATCAACCTTTTCAATGGTGAGAACGACAGGTTAATAATGACGTTTTCTTGCACACTATGTGGATGCCTATTTTCTTCAGTGGTTTATGTTATGATATGAAGCCAGTGGACTGTATGGGGTAATTGACCTTCAGAATGGTCATATTGAATCCCCGATTATGACATCTGTACCTCTTTTGTGCGACCATCGTGCAGGGGTAGAAACTAACCTCAAATGGTTACTGGCCATTTGGGCTAGTAGCTTTCAGATCTTACTAGCCCAGCCAACATTCTTCTAGCCAATTAATAAACGGACATGAGACGTAAAAACAGATGATCAATGGATGATCGATTTGATTTATTTCTTTTCCATTTGGCACATTTTAGTATTTGCTATTTGAAGTTCAATCAAAACAATAGACTTTTGAACATCAACAGTGAAGACATTATTGTTCTTTTCATCAAATTATGAATTCGTTAATCAATCATAAACACTGAAATCACGAGGACCTTTTTTTCTTGTTTTTGTGCAACCAGTTTTTAATTTTAGTAATTCATAATTTAGTAATTGGTGACTTTTAAGAACCGAACTCTGAAGAAAACATCTTTAATTTCAAATCATTAACTCATTTCACTTCAACATTATTATATTCCCACTTACTGGTATTTACTAGAATGTTCAAAGGACCAACAGGGGTCGAAATTAACCTTTTCAATGCAGTCGCATTTCTAAAAGTACTAGTCAAGACTTATTCCAACTAGTCAAATACATCTCCATGATCATTTCACCCAAAATTTTAACTAGTCCTTCGGACTACCAGTTTTTACACTCTATAGCCCAGCTTCTTTTTCACTAGCCATCGGCTAGCGGGCTTGTGCTAATTTCTATCCATGATCGTGCGTCGCGGGTTAGAACTCGGAAATGGGGTTAATATAAGGAGAAACCGTCATACCGAGGATATGGTAAGCATCCGAGGGTTTTCCTGACTATCAGGGTCTACAACCTTACCAATATCCGAGGTAGAATGGTTTCTCCATATTATCAACCGTTTTTAAGTGTAAAACAGGCTTTTTAATTGTTATCGCGTTATATTGAGGATCCCTGGCGTTATATTGAAGATCCCTGCCTGATATCAGCCTGTTAATAGCCGCGCTATATGAGTTGCTTTTGTACCGTGAAATCTCATCTGCCCCGTTGGCGCAGTAGACTAAGGCGTTAGCTCAGTTACTAAAGGTGATAGTGGACACGGGTTCGAGACGCACTTTCTGCAAAACATTTGCTGTTCATATGCTGTCGTAAATTTCAGAAATTTTTCAAATTACTCTTAGTTAGTTTCTTCAGATCTTTACTTTCAAGCCGTCATCTTAGCAAATATATCAGGGTTTACAGTCATTATACTTCCTTCTAACAGGGTTTACAACTGTCTGTGTAAACCCTCCTGGGGGGACTTACAATGTTGTAAGTCTCTCGTGCCGGGTGATACGGTTTAGAAAGGTCGTTTCAAGTATCACGTTATATGGCTAGTAGGTTGATAATACGGTTTCTGATTTATTTTCACCTATGAGTTGTATGTATGCCTATATGACGTTGTAAAGGGTGAAGATTGCCACCAAAGAACACCTTCATCCAGTGTCCGACCATCTGGAGAGTTTGGTATTTTTCATTTATCTTTATGGACTTGAAATGGTTGGTAAGTTGTTGATGTTTTGTTGATACATCCTTTTTGGCAAAAAGCAAAAGGTCCTCGGTTATCTGGGAAGTATGGCAATTAAAAACATCCTTGTGGACTTTTGAATGATGGTAAGATGACTATTGATATGGCATCTTTCTTGGTAAAAGGCAGTAGATTCCCTGGAGAATATGACATTTAATCTTTGTGGACTTTTAAAGGGTGGTAAGATTAAGTTGTTCTGTGGATTGATGATGCCCTACTTGTATAAGGATTCGATCAGTATGGTACTGTATGACATATTTAGGATCTTAAGGGACTTTCAGAAGGTTGGCAAGTTCAATGTCTTTGTTGATTGATATCGACTCATCCCTGGACAGTACTTACATGACAATGTGTCTCTTTCAAAATCGTTTTACTCCGAATTCTTAATATAATGGCGAAATTAAATTTGTTTCATTAATTCGCGTGAAGTGGTGGACATTTTTACTCCCTCCACAGTCTATGTACATCATCGGAAATACATATTATCAATAGTGTTGTAACATTCTTGGAATATGTATATTTTGCGTCTGTATTTTGAAGGTAACTCGAATTAATCTGTGTACGATGGCCTCTATACAAAATAAACACTTCTTCTTCTAATTACATGTATGATCGGTAATATAATTTGTTTTCTCATTTCGCATTTGACAGAACAATTATATTCCTCATCTCTACACATGTTCAATATGGTGTCAAACTAAAGAACACCGTGTATCATTACCTTAGATTAGTCTTTGCTATTTCATTTTCAGAAATGACCCCAAAGGACGGTCACTTATTGAACGCCTATCTCAAAGCTGTACGTATTTTATAACGCTAACGTTTGCATAATATCGTAATTATTGCTATTGAATAAGACGTTGTCGTGTTTGGTAAAATGGTAATTAATAGGACACAGGATTGCAAGATGAATTTACAGGTGAAAGGGATGTAATTTATCTTTTAAGAATATACACTAATTGTTTAGTTCTCAAAATGATATTAACTTGTACTTAAAGGTACATCCATTGCGTTGTTGGGGGTCAAATATGACAAACGTTATAAATGGTCTTATTTTATCGAGAAGTACCAACTGTTACCGAATACAGCTATTTTAATGGTACTCGACATAGTATATTGACGATATGAAGGTAAAAGTAGTGATTTCTGATCGAAAACCGGACAATGCACCGCGTGTGGCGCGCGCCAATGAGTCAAACGTAATATTGGAATCTTATTTACACCAGAAAAAATAACAAATATGGGTTAATAATGTTCAATAGGTCATATAACTACAGTGCATGTAAATAGGACGTTCACTTTCGGTTTCTACACATGCATAATGATGTTACTCGATTTTAATTGGAAAATAGTAATTATGATATGGTTGGCGATTGGGGATAAATATGCAAGCTAAGTGAATTTATTTGTATTGTAAACAGCACATATGGCGTGTTGGAACGTATTAAAGCCAAATAAAACTATATGAAACACAATGGATGCACCTTTAAGCAACGTGTATATCCCCCTTCTCACGTTTATCACGAAGCGGTTGTAGCATGAAGATATTGTATAAGACAGCCTCCGTCTGTACCTACCTACGAATTGGAATACCTTAAAGAGCCACCAAGGATGTTGATGAACATATAGGAAAATTGCCAAAAATCTATCTCTGTGAAATATATACACTTAATTTTTCACAGATTTTTTCGACCCAAAATAAGCCGAGTATTCCAACTAATTCGTAATTTAGGTGTTTTCCAGTCTAAATATAGAATTATTTTCAAGCGCAAAGCATTGTGGTCTAACTGACACACTGTATACAAAGACACGAAAGAATAACAAAGTTTATGAACAATGAAATAAATTGAAATATATAATTTTTGGCGCTTATTTATTTACCATTTTCTTGAATTAATATTTGCTACATATATTGGAATAATTGTTTTACCCAACTAGGTATTTTGCTTGAATTTGATAATTAATGAGAGTAACATTTTGTCAGAATTTGCTGGTCTTAACTCAATAAAAAGTACATTAAACAAGCAATAATTTGTATATTCTCAGGACATTTAGAAACATGGTTATGAAGTAGTCGTCACATTCAGTAATGTGTGACAAGGGTAACTTGCAAGAGAAGCACGTGCAGCACGAGGGTTGTTATGGCGACTTGCGCTAGAGACGAGCCTTCACGTTTCGGAAACGATTGCTGTTGTGTAGTACATTTTATGCAATAAAGGCGATTCTGTTTATATGATGTCAGATACTCTTTACGCTCATTACTCGAAGGGGTACTTCTCTTTGAAACCAAATTGCATAATGATTACATTGTCGTGATAGGAAAAATGTTTATCACATGTCATGTTGTAGATAAAAGATTTCTCTAGCTTTTGACGTTATAAGTATAACTTATTTTTGTTTGAATCACTAACATCCTTGAGGCTCTTTAAGAACTATTTACTGAATTATTTTGATAAATTGCTTGTGTATTCATCACAATGGCAGAAAATTACCCATATAGTTATCTGATTTTGACCTTCATTTCAATGTCACCTATGAAACGTTGACATATTACCCTTGTCGGCGCGGTCGCAGACCCTTGGGTCATTGCTTTTCGCACTTTAAAAATGAGAGAGAGAAAAAAAAAAAGAAAAAAGTTTAAGATGACTCCCCCATTAAACTAAAAGATTCTGAAGGCGTAAAATTGGGGGGTCATCTCAAACTTTTTTTTATTTTTAAATAAACCATTATTTAAAAATTAAATATTTTTAATTTTTAAAATGTGAAATTCAATGATCCAAGGGCATGTGGTCGGAACAGCCATTAATATATAGGTTGTCACTATTATATAACTCGTCTAATTAACAACATTCTATTTCACAGCACCTGGAGTTTGAACAACAACTGGCCAAAATGTTTCCTGGGACAACTGCTAAACCCTGATCATTTACAAAATAAAGCCTGAAATCTAAAATTTGTTTTCGTGGTTTTGATTATATTTCCAAATACACTCAGTATTAAATATCATAATGACATTAATGAGTTATCAAAGACTGATGTTTTATTTATTTATTCATTTATATTTTGTTATTAAATCCGATAAAAAATGTGCTTGAGTCAATAAATATTATGTCAAGATCAACAAGTGACAACTCATCCAAGACTGTTGTGTTTGCTAATGAAATTTGTTATGACTGAAAACGACATACATTTCAAAAACTTCGGCTGGTGCATCACAACATGAAAATTACAACGACCCCGAGCTGTGTCTCGATACAGAAGGCAATGGGATAAAACGATGGCACTTTTTTGTTGGAGATGATATGTTAAAAATATAAGTTATATAAAGTGTTCTGTTTATTAAAAAAATGTAAATTAACATCAAATGATGTAGTTGTTCACGTAGGAAAAACAGTTTGAAACAAGGCGTAGAATAAAGTAGTTTTCGAGTCACATTAATTACTTCTAATAAAGCTAAGTATCAACATTGTTTGTTGTTTATCCACAACCAAAAAGCATGATACGTTTAAATCATTTGATTCCGAAACTAATATATACACCTGTCTCAAATACACGCATTCTCTCCTCACAAAGGTTACTCTACTCAGATCTTCCATAACCTCTGTTGCATACAGACTATATTTTACGATTCTCGCATAATCCCCTGGCAGTGAAAGTTTTCAACACTGTATGGTAAAAACCTTATCTTTGTCCAATCAAACATCGTTTTACGTCTGCGACCGTCAGTATGTGTTTTTTGCCAGTTGCGGGACGCTTAATTAACATCGCAAATTGCACTACTAATGTCTGATGCAACAAATCGGGATTTTCTATTTCTAGTCGAGAAAGTGCTCGATAGGTAACAGAGTGCATTTACCATTGTGGGAAGAGAATACAAAAAGCGTTAAGAAAAAAAAGGTTGAAAGAGAAATGGTTTCTGGACAAATTCTCTAATAAAAATGATGTTTCTAAGATTGTAAATTACAATATAGTTATACGTGTGTGATAACTAATAAACGAAAGCTATTATAATTATATATATAGTCATTCATTATGGGAATGCGATGATGTTGGAATCACAGGGGGATTCTTAATATTGCCTCATGAATATTAATGAGGCATATGGAACCGCGTGCGCTAAATCGAAAACGAGGCTAAGGCCGCTTCCAAACCCGGAAGTACCATTCACATAGCATTGACAATTCGGTAGCTCTTCTAAATAACACTTACTTTTATTAAAAATAATGATAAAATCACTAGGAAAACTTTCAAGATCGATGCATCTGTCGATTATCTTCAATTACCACCGCCCAGGATACTATTTTACATGCAAGGCGATGTTTTTCGAATAATTTACGGTAGGATTTCCTCGTTGTGTTTACCGTCATTTTGAACTGTAAATCTGTCAAACTCGTTGTTGTTTCAGTGCTCTAACTTGAACAAATACGAATGAAAATTTACACACTACCCATGCATGCCAGGAAATCATTGTATATAGTCACTGGGTGGGAATAAACTGTTCAAATCTTAGCCATCATTCGGCTAAACGGTCAGCTCTTGTGACATGCCTACGAACTGCAAAGGGGTCATTCAGTGCAACTCACTGAAAACAAACCGAATTCTTGTTTTTTAACAAATCGATTTTGGAGTCTAAATTGATTCAAATTGTTTATTTGGATATAGTTTCAATTACAGTCCAATTAGTACAGGTTATTTTACGTTCTCTTGTTGAAGCAGTAAAACAGATATTATAATTCAGTCAAATATATATACAAAATATCTGTTCTAGTTTTAACAAATATTTTTTTAGTAAGCCATTTGTATGTCTGCAGTAGCAAAATAATTTTAAACAATGAACATAACGTTCTTATTTATATGTAAGAAATACATAAACATCTTTAGCAATTAATCTATTATGGCTTTATTTAATTAACAGTTTGAGGAAGTTATCAATGATCAGTCAGTAATCAATGTTATCAATGTGATGAGGATTCTAATTTGTGAGCACATGTAGATATGTGAATAAGCTTTGAAAATTTAACAGATGTTAAAAAAAATATTTCATAAGAAAAGGATTTCTACCTACAAACATAGTATTTAGTTTATTTAAGAAGCTGACAACAGTACACAAAAGCAATTAAATGAATGATGGAACCCTTTACAAAACAGGAAATAAATAGTTATAAAACAGTTGTAACTTATGATCTGTGGTAATAAATATATTTTAGCAATTTTGGAATTAAAATAAACATTAACTAAAAGGAGTGAGACTAATTAAAAAATTAGGAGATATGTAATTTTATATTCCTTGTACTTCAAAGTTGATTTTTTAAAAATATTGCATGCTTACTTTATATTACATGAATTTAATTTATTTACTGAATTCTATTCGTTTCAAAATAAAGAAACAATCTCCAAGTGCTAATGTGATATTATACCCCATGTCACACATGGCATGAATATTTGAATACCCTATGTAATATGTACCACCTACCTATTTGCAATCAGGGTCCCTTTTTTTTATTATGAATTATTCTAGAATAATAAGTCAGAATAGAAAGCATTCAGTGGGATTGTGTATCTTTAAAAAGTTTTAAAATAATTAATAAATAAAATAAAAATAATGTACATTTGAATTAATTTAAATTTTATTTGTATTTAAAAAAGAGATATACATATATTTCTCAAACATGACCACCACCTCCTTGAGCACAATCTATCATTTATATATTGTGTATTGAAACATGCATATACATGTGTATTTCACATTATATTTCATCATTATCCAGCACGACATGTATTTGTTACTTCCAAACATTAACATCAATTAAAGGTACATCCATTGTGTTGATTGGGGTCAAATATGGCAAACGTTATAGATGGTCTTATTTCATCGAGAAGTACCAACTGTAATCGAAAACTACCATTTTAATGATAGTTTTCTTAGTATATTGACGATATCAAGGTAGAAGTATCGATTTCTAAACGAAAACCGGACAATACACAGCGTGTGGCGCGCGTCAATGAGTCAAACGTAATTTTGGAATCTTATTTAAAACTAACAAAATAACAAATTTGGGTTGATAATGTTCAATAGGTCATATAACTACTGTGCATGTAAATAGGACGTGCACTTTCGGTTTCTGCACATGCATAATGACGTTACTCGATTTCAATTGGAAACTAGTAATTATGATATGTTTGGCGATTGGAGATGAATATGTAAGTTGAGTGAATTTGTTTGTATTGTAAACAGCACATATGATGTGTTGGAACGTATTAAAGCCAAATAAAATGTTATGAAACACAATGGATGCACCTTTAATTTATTTTTCATTTATATTTTGTTGGTTATTTTTGTTGGGTAATAACTATATCTAGGTAAGTGGTTTAAATAATAATTTTCTTATTTAATGTTTGGCCGGCTTTAAATTTTGCTCCCAAGGTCCTGCATGAATAAATAATCAAAAAGTACCTATAAATCATAAAGATCAACTTATGTTTAATTGTAGCTTATTACTCAGGCCTTTTAAAAAAAACATTTAAGATATTTCTGGTCATAAACAATTTATAGTTATGATTTAATGTGTCCTGCAGTACATGTGTAAATAAGTTTAGTAGACTCTACTGATGCAATGCATGGAAATGACTGACAATATTATGATAATAGATTAATAAATATATATTTTTAGTTTTATAATATATATTAGTTCCTGATTTAAATGAATATTTATTATTTATTCGAATGTCTAATTTTCTTGAAAATATTCTGATCATTAGGTCGAAACGAATTTAAATATATACCGTAGGTCTAGTTGCACTTTGCTTCAATTAATATTGTGTTCATTTTGGGGATGGAAGTGGGCCAGCACCTTCGAGAGGTTTAGTTACTGCCGTCGGTCATTGATCCACTAATTACAGGTTCCCATCTTTGGGATTACTATAAATTTAATGGAGGTCAATTTTGCCGAATGATTACGAAAAACCGACATTATTAGCCATTAACCAAAAAAGACATTCAAATCATCCCGTTTACGAGCCGATGACAAAACCAAAACTCTTGAACTTGCCACGAGTAAAACTATCCAAAACAAACGTTGTTTGCCGCTAAACCTGAAACAATTACCATTAGTTTTGTCATATTTTATTGTCAAAAACGCTTTTTTAAAAATCTTGCATTGTTGGAATACGATATAAACAAACCTATTCATTCAGTTCCAGTCGAAAGAAACCGAAACACAAGCGGCACGTACAGCCGATATGTAGCCATTACGCGAACACAGAAGCGGCCTTAGCCTCGTTTTCGTTTCGAAAGGTCATAGGTCGTATGCATGCATAAATATTGAGAATCCCCTATCGAAACTAGCGATTAAAACGAATATGAAGTCGACGATCCAGCCCCATATACTATACAAAAGTAAAGGGATGTAACGGGGTCAACACCCCATGTCCGTTTGAAATTATATTTCAGAATGTTGGCATCATATTATCATTCAATGTTATATGCCACGGCAAAGCCAATACATTTGTCTTTAAAACAAGCCATCAAACGTAAAAATCGAACGGATAATAACAAGGATATGAATTTTCAAAGCCAAAAATATTAGCACATTGCTCATGTGAGCCATTTGCCTAGCCCACCAAAATGATAAAATAATCGCTTGAAATTATTATAAAATACTTTATAATATCCTGTCAGCTAATAGTGACCCATTTACAAAGCCCAGTATTTGGTGCATCAGATCGCGCAAGAGCCTCAAATAGCCCTATGACATCATTTCGTTTCCAAAAATAGACCAATGCCAAGGTCATTCAATATGGACGTCTCACTATCAAACGATGTTTCGAAACACACTTGAGATCATCTAAAATCCCTGGTACGTCAATTACAGTGCACCCCGTGTTATCATTCTTGCGCGATCTGATGCACCAAATACTGGGCTTTGTAAATGGGTCACTATTAGCTGACAGGATATTATAAAGTATTTTATAATAATTTTTTCAAGCGATTATTTTATCATTTTGGTGGGCTAGGCAAATAGGCTCACATGAGCAATGTGCTAATATGTTTGGCTTTGAAAATTCATATCCTTGTTATTATCCGTTCGATCTTTACATTTGATGGCTTGTTTTAAAGACAAATGTATTGGCTTTGCCGTTGTATATAACATTGAATGATAATATGATGACAACATTCTGAAATATAATTTCAAACGGACATGGGGTGTTGACCCCGTTACATCCCTTTACTTTTTTAGCTCATCTGGCCTGAAAGGCCGGATGGGCTTATGGCATGGGATGGCGTCCGTCCATCCGTCCGTCCGTCCGTCCGTCCGTGTTCACATTCGATACATTAAGTGGTAGATCATGCGTCCAGGACGTCTATAAGAGGTATTTTCAGGTTTAAGTGGTATACCACTTAAGTTGAGTGTCCAGAAATGCTAAATGTGGTTCCCTGAATCGACGGACAAAGTATACCACATTTGTCAAGGACAAAAATATTATACGGACGGGTCCGTCGAGCTGACTAAAGGGAGGTTACTCTGTTAAGCTTAACCTATAACCTTTCTCAAATTCGCCTTTGCTTTTGGAATCTCGAACAACCAAAACGGTCTGTTCCGAATGCGTGGAGCCTCGTTTTCGACTTTGGCGCGGAAACCCTCTTCAGTCCTTCGGTCCCAGTCCTTCCTGCTAAGTGGTTGTACCACGAACGATGGACGTAAGTAAATTTGAAAAAAATGCGTATCTATTGTGTTAGTGTTGGTCATATTGCGATTACTTTTACATATAAACGTGTTTACTATTGTGTGTTTCTTAAACTCAGTCAGGAAAAGTCATATTTCTGTCAGAAACATAGTTCGTTGCGATCACTCGTCTAGATATCCGCAGTGCAGGTGTAACAGGAAATCGTATCCCCCTGAAAATATTGTCCTTGTCTCAGTTTTTCCTCGGAAGTTTTATCCTTTAGGGAGGATATTATGTTCAGTGGTGGTGTTGTAACTAGTAAATCTTATCCCATTAAAGCAATTTGAAAAGGAAACATTTTACAGGAATGACATTTTTCCTGAGGAAAAAACATCCTGGAGGATATATTTTACAGGGATACATTCTACTCTTACACAGAAACAGCAATATGGCGGATGAGCACGTTGTTTTAGCTATTATTATTGCAGTTCTAATTCTAGTGTTTGGTATCCTCACATTTACTTTAATGGTCGTGTATTTTCGACATTGGACATACCTGTTTGACAGCTGGAACAGGGATTACAATACTGCGAGATAAGGAAACGTTTGTATGCTTTTAAGTCTTGTTTGTCTTTAGAATTTTTCATTTAACTAAATAACGACGGTAAAGCATGTTCTGTTATTTACAGATATTGTCATTGAAGCCAACCTTTAACCGTAAAATATTTCAGTAAGGGTTTACGATGTAAGTGAAGTATTGTTTTGTAGTTTTATTGTGACAATTATTAAGTCATTTTAAAAGTGAACAAGCCTCAGTCAGATTTCGAAAATGTAATTTGACCAAGGAAACAATATGCTTAAGAGTTATTCATTTCATTTGAGTAGATACATGATTAAACACTGATTATGCCTTTACAAAAAAACCCCAAGATACAACACATTATTGTTTAAAGTTATTTATCTTTTTAAAAGTTGTAGTTTTTGCAAATTTTAGCCATTTTCACCCGATTTTTTGTAGCTGTTTTGGTTTGTAGCCATTTTAGCCAGCACCCATTTTGAATGGGAACCAGTTATTTCGTAGGAGGAACAAGTTTGTAGTAGCCGTGATTTCGTTGGAGGATTTTTTCGTAGGAGGTTATTTCGGTGGTTTCGTAGGAGGATTAATATATAGTAGTTAATTAAGTTATAACTTATCTTTTTGATACTTTATTTCTATATAATGCATGGTTCGCACGGGCCTGGAAAAGTACTTGAATTTGGTTTTGATACTGGAAAAGTACTTGAATTTACAATGCTTACTAAATGTCCTGAAAAAGTACTGGAATTTCGCGGTAATGTCCTTAAAATTTTCAAAAATGTACTGGAATTTACCCTGACATCGATCACAATCTAAAACACGGAAGTATCTTTTTAAAAAAATGGCGCATGGAAACAACTCCACGGCGTTTGCATTGGCGCAAAAATACCAACCACTGCTGGTCAAACGATTTGAAGATAGTTGTGAAAAATAAAATATTTGTAACAATGTCTGTGTTTTCCCTCTTTTAGTATCATTTTG
Source organism: Gibbula magus (assembly GCA_936450465.1). Classification (NCBI taxonomy): domain Eukaryota; kingdom Metazoa; phylum Mollusca; class Gastropoda; order Trochida; family Trochidae; genus Gibbula; species Gibbula magus. The sequence continues at coordinate 47,490,002 of OW388297.1, forward strand.
AAGTGTCTAAATACTTCGATTCGAACTGGGAAGTAAGATATCGTATGTCTATTGAGTCACCAAATATATCAGCCAATGAGAATTCGAAACGATGACACACCCTTTTATCCACCAATGAGAGTTCGCATAAATAATTATCCACTCGTTCAGACGCAATAATCTGTCATATGTTTTCATTATATTCTGCATTCGTTCTTGAATAAATGGAGCTTCAAAGTGACATAAGAATGTCAATAAAAATGTAATAATGTCAACCAAAAGTATTGATCGTGAATAAAAGTGTCAATGTCGGTAAAATGTTGCGTGTTTAGCACAATCTAACAGTTATTCCATATTTGTAAATAATACTATAATTCATTGACTTGTAAAATCACAACGAGGCTTTCATTCATAATGTACGTGACGTAATCATAGCCTGAACGTTTGATTGGTCGTTAGTTTTCTCGCATTTGATATCGCAATGCGGCACTTTGGAAAATGGCGGCATCGAAACCGAAAATTGGTATGTCACTTGACTTTGTCGTACACGTCAAATCTGTCAGTTATGAGTTGCAATCGTGGTTTGTGCGTTTTCAACGCTAAATGGTTAAGCAATCCTGTTTATAGTTGGATAAAGCTATCTAGTGACAAGAGAAAGGCTTTCTGCACACTATGCAGTCGTACCATATTGACATTTGAAATATGAGAGAGCGGGCTGAAATTTAATATGAAAGGAGAAAAACATCGTGCGGCTGGGAAATCGAAAATAATAACGTCTACAAGTCCAACTTTTTCAAAATGATACTAAAAGAAGACAAACGCAGACAATGTTTTAAATTCAAGTATGTGTTGATATTTAAGTTATATCTTTGATGGTAAAAGGGTAATTAAATTACTGCTGTGGGAAGCTTTATTAATATAATTAGTATAAATAATTCTGCGAATATATGTACTTGAAAAATGGTAAAATGTCCTTGAAAAGTCCTTGAAAAGTACTGGAATTTTATTCTGTTCTGGCTGTATGAACCATGTAATGGGAGAATTGTGCATTTACTTTGTGTAACTATTGTTTTTGTGTGTGTGCAGACGGTCACAGTGATACGAAACTAAGGGTAGCATCACATTCAATGGCATTCAGCATTCAGCACTGACAGTCTGACACTAATTAATCAACAATTCACCGTTAATAAATCACGGATTAAACTTTTGAATGGTGGATAACATTTATAACCTTTCATTCCGTTTTTTTAGGAACTGATGGAAGGAGACATCGTTTGGGCCAGGGTTCCTGGGATCACGGTGCCCTGGCCTGCACGTCTAGAAAGAGAGAGCGGTCAAAACTTTAGAGTCTTTTGTTACTCCGACGATGCATTGTAAGTAGATTACAATATTTCTTTTTTCCTTTAGGTATGTGGGACAAATTGAATTTAGAAGGGCCTTGGTGAAATAGGGTTTCTTATGAATTACATTACACTTGTGATGTCATCCCATTGTTCCCTCACTCCATTATTGTTTCAGTAATGGAGCGATGCACATGACATCACTTTTTTCAGTAGAAATTTCATCATTCTAAAGTTGTAAAGTTGTTTTATTATAAAAGCAGTAGTTCAGGTGTAATTTAAGTAGGTTAATATCCTTGTAACTCTCCATTCCTTAAAAATAATTGGCCTCTGCTCCATTACTTTTAAGGAATAGGGAGTTACTCGGACATTAACCTATACTTAAGAATGAAATCTTTCAGATAACATGTACTTTATTACTTTAAAATAATTTCTGTGAAGAGATGGATTGAGCACATCATGCAATGACTAATGATAACGTTTTGTCTAAGTTATAATTAAAACCTATTGGCTAAAAATGTTTTATTTATGTTTCAATTGAATTATAGAGTTACTACCAAGAAGATTTTCTCCTTCGGAGACTTTGAGGAAATGTCTGCTAGGGCAAAACGTAACCATTCACTTTCGTTCTGTTTTTACTTGTTAGGTTAAATTACATTTGTTCAAATTCATGATTGTTCTAACATTGAAGTATCCTAAAGATACAATACTGTAGGGTAAAGCAATGCACCCTACAGGGATAGAAACTAGCACTAGCCCGCTAGCCCATGGCTAGTGAAAAAGAAGCTGGGCTAGTAGAGTGTAAACACTGGTAGTCCGAAAGACTAGTTAAAATTTGAGGTGAAATGATCATGAAGATGCATTTGGCCAGCTGGAATAAGTCTGGACTAGTACTTTTAGAATTGCTACTGCATTGAAAAGGTTAATTTTAACCCGTCTGTCCCTCTTTGAAAATTCTAGTCAATACTAGTAAATGGGAATATAATAATGTTGAAGTGAAATGAGTTAAATTGAAATTAAGGAGTTTTCTGAATAAGCAATAAAGCAAATCATCATTCATCTGTTTTCTAAGTCTCCTGTCTGTTTGTTACTTGGCTAGAAGAATGTTGTCTGGGCTAGTAAGATCTGAAAGCTACTAGCCCAAAAGGCTAGTGACCATTTCCGGTTAGTTTCTACCCCTGCCCTAGCGATACGGGCTATTTATATCAGGAAATATTAGATATTTGTAAGTTTGAGTTTTGTTGAATTGATAGATGATTGTGGATAATTCATGTAGAAATACTGGTGTCGGTGACACTGAAAGTTCTCAAATGACTACCATTGACATTTGGTAAGTTAGAAGGCAATCTGTTTGGTGATGATATTTTGTTAAAATGTACAAATTTGTAACTAGTTTGTTTCTCTAACATGTACTTATATTGTTAAATGTATTTACTAGGTTGATGTTTGTGCAAGTGTGTACGTTTAGCCTCCGCATATCTTTACCCTACACGGCTGTACTCAATGTTTGAACTCGTTTAGAAAATTGATTTGAGTTGTTTGTTGAATGTTTATTTTCATTCCTGTTGTTGTCATGTTGAGCATGGTGTTCTTACTCTTCTTATTTCTTGTTATTTGAGTTTCATTATACTTATCTTCAGTAGTTTTAAATGGTCAAGTACTACCTTGATTGATATTGAGTCGGTGTGTGTTTCATTTCTTCTGAATTTTAGCCCATCAGGCCAGTATGGCCAGATGGGCTTATGGCATGGCCCGTTGTCTGGCGTCCGTAAACTTTTGACATTTTCGACTTCTTCTCCAGAACAACTACACCCCCAAGGCTAAGATTTTATGGGGAGGTACCTTGCACCTAGGTGATCCAAATTTGTGACATGTAGCCTGTAAATATGCAAGTTTGGTTTTTATCCCCCTTCAAATATGGGAGTGGCAGGATCTCACCCCCTCAAACCTTTTGACCCTTACACGGAAACCAGTCAACTTACGAAGCTGAAAGTTTCAGGATAGTTTCTTTGTTACATAACCATAATAATGACCGGTCTGATCATTACCGGTTACCATTACCATTTTATTTGGTATATTTTATCCTTAGAAATAATTGAATAATGGAATACCTGATGAGCTTCAGAGCCCATGGGTCTATTTTTTTTAATCATGGGACCATATTCTTTTACAACAGTAATGGTAGTATCACTGTTAATTTGCGTAACTAATTTTCAGCTAAATGTATGATTGATAATACAGTAGTGGTAATTGAAGCATATCTTTGGTTTATTACCTTTTGCGGTTTCTTTAACATTGAAATTAATACATTCCAGATGCATTGAAGAAGAAACCAAAAACATGGTCAACATGGCTGGCTGACCTTGAATGGGCTAAGCAAGGTAATTTAAGAAATCTTTCTATAAAGTTATTTTACTTGATTGGAAATATTATAGCCTAAAGCTGATGAGTTTTGAAAAGTCATTCAATATTGCTTACATTTTATCAAAACTTGTTGATACAAAACTAGGGTCAGGGCCACAATTGAGTGATCTCATAAATTTAATCAATGTCATTAATTTCAGAAAAGCATAAATAATCTTTATATATGAATTGATCGGATTGATCCACCTATGTAACTGTTTTCAAATTTCTTTTATCCTTTTTCAGAAGTGGACATTCAAAAGACAGCATGCAGAAATCAAGAGTAAGTATGATTTTTAGTACAGTACTACTATTGTATGATTAGTGAAATGTGTCAATACATTGACAGAACTTAAACAGATATATTGAACGTAAAAGTGTGCCAAATAAATTTAGTCTATTCAAACTAAATTTGATTTGAAGGTGAGTTATTAGTGTTTTATAAAGTATATTTAATGACTTGCAATACCACTTAGTCAACAAACCCGTGTAACCACTTAAGCATTGATTTGAAGGAGAGACCCAAGTCTTGTAGAGTGTGATAAGTTCCATACCTCATAGTCAAGGACTCTTGATACCACTTAGTCTACAGACCTGTGTAACCACTTAAGCATTGATTTGAAATAGAGACCCAAGACTTGTAGAGTGTGATAAGTTCCATACCTCATAGTCAAGGACTCTTGATACCACTTAGTCTACAGACCTGTGTAACCACTTAAGCATTGATTTGAAGGAGAGACCCAAGTCTTGATGTGACAAGTTCCATACCTCATAGTCAAGGACTCTTGATACCACTTAGTCTACAGACCTGTGTAACCACTTAAGCATTGATTTGAAATATAGACCCAAGACTTGTAGAGTGTGATAAGTTCCATACCTCATAGTCAAGGACTCTTGATACCACTTAGTCTACAGACCTGTGTAACCACTTAAGCATTGATTTGAAATATAGACCCAAGTCTTGATGTTATAAGTTCCATACCTCATAGTCAATGACTCTTGATACCACTTAGTCTACAGACCTGTGTAACCACTTAAGCATTGATTTGAAATAGAGACCCAAGTCTTGATGTTATAAGTTCCATACCTCATAGTCAAGGACTCTTGATACCACTTAGTCTACAGACCTGTGTAACCACTTAAGCATTGATTTGAAATAGAGACCCAAGACTTGTAGAGTGTGATAAGTTCCATACCTCATAGTCAAGGACTCTTGATACCACTTAGTCTACAGACCTGTGTAACCACTTAAGCATTGATTTGAAATATAGACCCAAGACTTGTAGAGTGTGATAAGTTCCATACCTCATAGTCAAGGACTCTTGATACCACTTAGTCTACAGACCTGTGTAACCACTTAAGCATTGATTTGAAATATAGACCCAAGACTTGTAGAGTGTGATAAGTTCCATACCTCATAGTCAAGGACTCTTGATACCACTTAGTCTACAGACCTGTGTAACCACTTAAGCATTGATTTGAAGGAGAGACCCAAGTCTTGATGTTATAAGTTCCATACCTCATAGTCAAGGACTCTTGATACCACTTAGTCTACAGACCTGTGTAACCACTTAAGCATTGATTTGAAATAGAGACCCAAGTCTTGATGTTATAAGTTCCATACCTCATAGTCAAGGACTCTTGATACCACTTAGTCTACAGACCTGTGTAACCACTTAAGCATTGATTTGAAATAGAGACCCAAGACTTGTAGAGTGTGATAAGTTCCATACCTCATAGTCAAGGACTCTTGATACCACTTAGTCTACAGACCTGTGTAACCACTTAAGCATTGATTTGAAATATAGACCCAAAACTTGTAGAGTGTGATAAGTTCCATACCTCATAGTCAAGGACTCTTGATACCACTTAGTCTACAGACCTGTGTAACCACTTAAGCATTGATTTGAAATATAGACCCAAGACTTGTAGAGTGTGATAAGTTCCATACCTCATAGTCAAGGACTCTTGATACCACTTAGTCTACAGACCTGTGTAACCACTTAAGCATTGATTTGAAATATAGACCCAAGACTTGTAGAGTGTGATAAGTTCCATACCTCATAGTCAAGGACTCTTGATACCACTTAGTCTACAGACCTGTGTAACCACTTAAGCATTGATTTGAAATAGAGACCCAAGTCTTGATGTTATAAGTTCCATACCTCATAGTCAAGGACTCTTGATACCACTTAGTCTACAGACCTGTGTAACCACTTAAGCATTGATTTGAAATATAGACCCAAGACTTGTAGAGTGTGATAAGTTCCATACCTCATAGTCAAGGACTCTTGATACCACTTAGTCTACAGACCTGTGTAACCACTTAAGCATTGATTTGAAGGAGAGACCCAAGTCTTGATGTGACAAGTTCCATACCTCATAGTCAAGGACTCTTGATACCACTTAGTCTACAGACCTGTGTAACCACTTAAGCATTGATTTGAAGGAGAGACCCAAGACTTGTAGAGTGTGACAAGTTCCATACCTCATAGTCAAGGACTCTTGATACCACTTAGTCTACAGACCTGTGTAACCACTTAAGCATTGATTTGAAATATAGACCCAAGACTTGTAGAGTGTGATAAGTTCCATACCTCATAGTCAAGGACTCTTGATACCACTTAGTCTACAGACCTGTGTAACCACTTAAGCATTGATTTGAAGGAGAGACCCAAGTCTTGATGTGACAAGTTCCATACCTCATAGTCAAGGACTCTTGATACCACTTAGTCTACAGACCTGTGTAACCACTTAAGCATTGATTTGAAGGAGAGACCCAAGTCTTGATGTGACAAGTTCCATACCTCATAGTCAAGGACTCTTGATACCACTTAGTCTACAGACCTGTGTAACCACTTAAGCATTGATTTGAAGGAGAGACCCAAGTCTTGATGTGATAAGTTCCATACCTCATAGTCAAGGACTCTTGATACCACTTAGTCTACAGACCTGTGTAACCACTTAAGCATTGATTTGAAATAGAGACCCAAGACTTGTAGAGTGTGATAAGTTCCATACCTCATAGTCAAGGACTTGTTGTACCTCATCTCCAACAGACTGGGGCTACCACTTAAATATTTTCTAAGAAATCCCAACGCTTGTAGCTTGTGTAAAATATTGTACCACTTTGTCAAGGACTTGTTGTACCTCATATCCAACAGACTGGGGCTACCACTTAAATATTTTCTTAGAAATCCCAACACTTGTAGCTTGTGTAAAATATTATACCACTTTGTCAAGAACTTGTTGTACCTCATATCCAACAGACTGGGGCTACCACTTAAATATTTTCTAAGAAATCCCAACACTTGTAGCTTGTGTAAAATATTGTACCACTTTGTCAAGGACTTGTTGTACCTCATATCCAACAGACTGGGGCTACCACTTAAATATTTTCTAAGAAATCCAAACACTTGTAGCTTGTGTAAAATATTGTACCACTTTGGTTAGGACTTGTTGTACCTCATATCCAACAGACTGGGGCTACCACTTAAAGTTAAATATTTTCCAAAAAAGCACTTGTGGCTTATTTAGTATTATATCACTTAGGTTATGATTTCTTGTATTTCATATCCAACAGTTTGAGTTACCAATTACATATATCAAACTTTACTTTCCTCTTTTAGCTCTGTAGCAGATCCAGTAGACCAACAGGATCCACCTAGCCAGTCGCCAGATCAACGAGAGACACCAGATCCACCTAGACACTCACTAGATCCACCGGATCCACCCAGCCAGTCTCCAGATCAGCTAGATCCACCAAGCCAGTCTTCAGATCAACTAGAGTCACAGGATCCACCTAGCCACTCACTAGATCCACCAGATCCACCAAGACAGTATTCAGATCAACTAGAGTCACAGGATCCACCAAGCCACTCACTACATCCACCAGATCCACCAAGACAGTATTCAGATCAACTAGATTCACAGGATCCACCTAGCCACTCACTAGATCCACCAGATCCACCAAGACATCAACTAGATTCACAGGATCCACCTAGCCACTCACTAGATCCACCAGATCCACCAAGACAGTATTCAGATCAACTAGATTCACAGGATCCACCTAGCCACTCACTAGATCCACCAGATCCACCAAGACAGTATTCAGATCAACTAGAGTCACAGGATCCACCTAGCCACTCACTAGATCCACCAGATCCACCAAGACAGTATTCAGATCAACTAGAGTCACAGGATCCACCAAGCCACTCACTACATCCACCAGATCCACCAAGACAGTATTCAGATCAACTAGATTCACAGGATCCACCTAGCCACTCACTAGATCCACCAGATCCACCAAGACAGTATTCAGATCAACTAGATTCACAGGATCCACCTAGCCACTCACTAGATTCACAGGATCAACCTAGCCACTCACTAGATCCAACAGATCCACCAAGCCAGTCTCCAGATCAGCTAGATCCAACGGATCCACCTAGCCCGTCTTCAGATCAACTAGATTCACAGGATCCACCTAGCCAGTCTCCAGATCAGCTAGATACACCGGATCCACCTAGCCAGTCTCCAGATCAACTAGATCCACCGGATCCACCTAGCCACTCACTAGATCCACCGGATCCACCTAGCCAGTCTCCAGATCAGCTAGATCCACCGGATCCACCTAGCCAGTCTCCAGATCAACTAGATTCACAGGATCCACCTAGCCAGTCTCCAGATCAACTAGATCCACCGGATCCACCTAGCCAGTCTCCAGATCAGCTAGATCCACCGGATCCACCTAGCCAGTCTCGAGATCAACTAGATTCACAGGATCCACCTAGCCACTCACTAGATCCAACAGATCAACCAAGCCCGTCTTCAGATCAACTAGATTCACAGGATCCACCTAGCCAGTCTCCAGATCAGCTAGATCCACCGGATCCACCTAGCCAGTCTCGAGATCAACTAGATCCACCGGATCCACCTAGCCAGTCTCCAGATCAACTAGATCCACCGGATCCACCTAGCCAGTCTTCAGATCAACTAGATCCACCGGATCCACCTAGCCAGTCTTCAGATCAACTAGATCCACCGGATACACTCATGTCATCTGATGAAGAATATGAAGTCGAGAGTGACAGCAGTTCTACTGACACTTTTTCTACTGATTCTGAGGTAATCCCAAATCAGGATCAATCTTTTCCATTTGACAATTCAAAAGATAAAAGCTGCTGTCACGAAGATGCTCATTATGATGAAGACAGTATTGAAAGAGATGACAAAAATGAAGGAATATTCATCAGGAAGGTCATGACAACACAAACGACACAAACAGGGAAAAAGAAATCATCATCACGTGTGTGGAACAATTATCATTGTTGTTTTGTTTGCCATAAAATGTCGACAAACATTGTCAAGCATATGTTGACGCACAGAGATGTCGAAGAAATTACAAATCTAAAGCTTTTGAGAGACTCAACGACAAAGGAAGGTCAAAAGTTGTCTCAAACAACACAAGCATTGCTGAGAAATCGTGGAGACCATGAACACAACTTGATAGTGAAAAGAAAAGGAAAAGGTGAAATGATTGTAGGAAGAAGAACTGACAATTTTCACTTAAAGGATTACGGACCATGTCCTTACTGCCTCGAATGGCTTAAACTTGACTCATTGGGGGGTAAGCATCACACGTATTGCCCAGGTATGAAAACCAATGAAAAACTCAAGAAAACGGAAGCTATGGTGAGGTCTTCAATTTTGACGGGGGGGATAAATGACACTGCAACCACAAGACTGGTTAATGAGGTTTATCCAGTCATGACGAGAGATACCATAACTGTAACAGCCAAAGAAGACGGGCTGGTCATTGCATTGGGTAATAATTGGCTGAAAAGGAACCTTGGGAACAAGTTAAAAAGGAAATATTATACCTCATCGAGGATGAGGGGCGCTTCACGCTTACTGACGCATCTTCGATCTATTACAAAAACAAACAAAACAATGAGTGACTACATCACCCCTGAACATTTTGACTCTATGTGCCAAGCCGCACTGATGTGTGCGGAAATGGAGAATAATGAGGAGGATTTGAAAAATCCGTCAACTGCTATTAAGATATCTTATGATGTCAACAGAATGGCAAATATAAAGCTTGGTTTGGCGCTTCGTAATGGAAACACTCAATGGAAGAAAGAGGCAGAGGATTTCCTATCGCTTCTGAAGTTAGAGTGGTCTACGAAGGTGACGAGGATGGCACGACTTAACTTGAGACGTAATCAAATAAGCCAGCCATGTAAGCAACTCCCTCTCCCAGAGGACCTGTCTGTGTTGGGAGGAAGAGTGGTTGATGAACTCAAAAAACTGGACACCCAAGAAAACACGAACTTCCGTCGAGCTCAAATCCTGGTCCAAACCAGGCTCCTGACTTACAACAAGCGACGCTCTGGCGAACTTGAGGCTTTGAGGTAAATTCCATTAAAATTTTAAGTATTTGATTTCATACAATTATACATAGTTTTGAATTGCATAGTCTTGTTTAAGTTTTAGGCGAGTTTGTAGGTGATATGTAAAAGACAAGTTTGATAAGTAACGGCAGTTTGTTCCTTGTTCTCTTTATTCCCCTGCCTTTGAGTTTAAGCAGGGTCAAATAGCCCAGAAAAGGGGCAATAGCCCAACTGTATCCTATGTATTATTTTTTAGGTTTTAACAAAGAAAACTTAACAATTTCACTCTTAACTATTCAAATTTATTGCAATTGTTGCTTATAAAATATACTTTATCTCCTGCTATCATGATAATTCCTATGTGATAAAGAAAATTTTCCACAAGCCTACCACTATCAAAATGTGTCAACCCATATTAATGTTTACTCACTTCGAACCAAATGACTGTTAATTTCTAAAACTGCTTGCCTTCTGCAAAATCCCATTTTCACTGACAACTTCCATTATTTCAGCCTTGAAAACTATGAAAATCGGTCCAAGGGATTGGATGACGCTGACCAAGGCTTAGTTGGTAGTGAACTGACCGACCTAGAAAGATACCTTGTGAGCAGCCAAGAACTAATCAAGATCCGAGGAAAGGTAAAGTTCATTATATATCTTAATACATATGTTGCTAAATTTGACAGTGTAATTACAAATTTACTGACTTGTATAATAAATTAGAGTTTGAACTTTCAAATTTCAAAAATCATTATCTCAAAGATGTTTATTTATATTTCTATAGGAACTATTAGCTAATATTGTTTCACATGTCAAAGCGAAGGTCTCGTTGACGTAAGTAATGAAATGGCGATCAGTGATTGGGAAGGACTATTTTGACGATGGGCCATTATCATGGCTTTAGTAATTTTCTGCATTTTAAAGGGGCCATTGCCCTTATATCAACAGTAAATTTCAAAATTTTAATGGGCCATTTTTTCAGAAAATGTGCAAATAGCCCATGGCCCCTGCCCTTCCTAATCCCTGGGCGATCCTAGGTAGTATTATTAATAATATTATTATGTTTTATAGTAATATAAGTTTTTACACTTATTATAATCAATTTGACTTGAAAGATTTCGAAAAATCGAGTCATAAAAAAGCAGGTATAATGAGTACCATAAAGCATGAGTTAGTGTTAGTGTGTTCAGAGGTTGCTGGCCTGACTCATCATCAGGACATTGTCAACTTAAGTGCTTTTGATTCTTAGAGATGTCTTTTGACTATATAGATGCTAATTCTGGTTCCAGGAATAATATAATTTTCTTGTTTTCAGAATGGCAAGATTGTTCCCATCCTTGTCCCTGGGGATTCAGTAGATGCTCTCAGGTTCATTTGTTCCCCTTCTGTCAGGGAATCTGCTGGTATCAAGCGATGGAATTGTTATGTATTTGCAAACACGGGTAAGAATATGCATCTTCTTGAACTAAATGGTTTTAAGCTTTGATCTGGATCTGCTGTTTGTATCTTTTAGAAAGACACTCAATTCAGCCTTTCAAATTGCACTCGAATAACTCAGCTGTGCAATTGGGTAGCTGAAAAAAAACCAAATATATTATGTATATAGCGCTTATGGCAGCTTCGAAGTACAATTCTGTCAAAGTTATAATGTATTGCCAGTGAGCACACAAACTTAGATGAAATAACCATTGTTATTACTATTTCAAAGCCAAAATGTTGTTTTAGTGTTTTAGAGTTATTTCTTTGTCCTTGTATTCGTAAGAACTAAACTTGGGCAATGTCTTTAATGTTTTGTTTTCCTGCATTTAATTCTGCAAAAACAAACCTTATGTTAAAGTTGCAAGGGAAAATGTTTTCAATACTGACATTTGCCTCGTTGCAAGATAAATAATTTCCTCTTCACAGGAGATGGTGTTGTCAGGGCCTACGATTCCCTCAAAGAAATTTGTGGGGAACTTAATCTGGCCGCACCAGAAAGGATTACCTCCGTCACCATGAGAAAATACATCGCCACAATTAGCCAGGTAATTAAAAATACAAAATACTAAACCGCTCTATCCAGAGGGCTGAAATTTTATTGATAAGTACCTTACACCTAGGAGATCCAAATTTGTAACTTCGGTTCTTGACCTCTGAACAATTTGGTAGAGTCCAAAACAAGTTAAGTAAACGACTTTTCACATATCATTCCTTGCTGTTCATTTAGCGGGATGCAGGGAATATAATATTCAGCAGCATTGTACATATGTACACATTACTTTATATATAGAGGATATTTGACATTTCCCGTTAAATACCATTAATGTCTCATAGTGACGTTGAAATTTATATTTTCACGAGTGGTGTGTTTACTCCCTCCCCAATGATTTTCACTTTACGAGATGAGATATACATGGTATTCGACGGGAAACTTCAAATGTTCTATTTATTTTATTTCAAAGTTCGCAAATGACATTCCTTTGATGCATAGATCATCCACAGTCGCCTTGCTTGATCGCGGTTATCTTATGTCATTCGAGTAGAATACCACTTTTTTTTACCCATATGGTTGAAAATAACCCGAGTTCATATTTTCAATATGAACATATGTCCACATACCACTTTTGCCTAGCAACGTTTGTTTCAGCACGGGTCCCCGTGTTTCATCATCTGTGACGTCATTAAAGGATTTTTCATAACGTCGCTGTAGAGCGCAGTCGCAAGAGAAGCAGGCCGTCTTCTAGCTATTTTTATGATTTTCAAATTGAATAGAATGGGTAATAAAGAAATTATTACACTCGAAAATGTGCCATGAGACTTAAACGAAACACGTGCAAATTAGTGTATAACCCACGCTCTCGCTCGGGTAATACAATAATTCACACTCATTTCGTAAAAGTACATGACCCACTTCCACGGGTAATAATCTCCATATATTACTCGGTGAAAATACCGGTTTTAATTTCACTCATAAATATCGTATTTCACAACTGAAAATAGAATAAATATAATTATCCCTTATTATACCCCGCTACGACGTAGTCGAGGGTATATAGCGCTCCGTCCGTGTGTCCGTCCGAAATCGTTTCCAGAGCATTACTACAGGCGGGGGTATGTGAGCCGCGCTCACTTTTGCCTTGTAATTATTTGAATATTAAGAAACTTTATACATGTAATTTGTATCACATGTCCTTGAATGTTTCCATCCCTGTTTGTGGAAAACTTGGATATATGAGTGAGCTTTACCCACTTATAATATTGTTCACTATGTGTGTATTATATATTAATGTCTTTTTTAGGTGATAGACATGAAGGACCACGAACTAGAGTGGTTATGCAACCATCTGGGCCACACGGTTCAGATCCACAAACTCCACTATCGATCAACAAGCGGCTTCATTGAGCGAGTGAATATCGGGAAACTGATGCTTTTACAAGACCTCAACCTTGCTGGAAAATATGCAGGGAAAAGGCTCCAAGACATTGACTTGTCGGGTAATTACTTGATACTTCAGATGATCTGTATTATTTTTGCTCACCAATTTCAGCCACTAATAGCCTATGTTGCCTTATCTGTAAACCAGTAAACCTAGGAAGCTTAAATGTTTGAAATTATTTCTTTGTTACATGGAGACTGAATTAGTAATGTCTGTTTTGATCCCTTCAAATATGGGCGTCAAAGGGTCTCACCCTCTGGCTATCAAACCTTGAAAAGGCATTTAGCTGGAAATCAGTTTAGAATATTCAATACAGTTTAGATGGAGATTCTTATAAGAATTTGTAAATTTTGTATAATTTTCATCACCTTGAACTTCAAATTTTTGTGAGCCGGAGGTGGTTTCTCACCCCCTTAAACCTTATTTTGACCTTTCCCTGGAAAGTTGGAAACCAGGAATGAAGGTACTAGTAGCATCAATTTTCAGATAACTTTCTGTGTGACAAAGACTGAAATTGTAAATTTGGTCTTCACCTCTGTCAAATAAGGATGTGACAGGGTTAAACCCGCTCAGACCCTAGTTTGACCCTGCTGTGGAACCCATTTACTTAGGAAATAATTGTAAATACTTTCTTTGTTACAAATTTGTCAAGGTCCTAACAGAACAACTGTTAACTTGTTTTTCTTAGAATTTAATCTGTCATCCTCCTCCCATGGCTTAACATATAGCAGCAAATTTTTGCTTATGTCTGTCCTTGCTATATGTAGTCCACATTATGAGGTTTTACCCCAGTGCCAATGTATAAAATAAAGTGTTTCTATAGCATTCCCTTTATTATCAGAAATAACTTTGATGTTTGATTTATATTATTCTTTTGCAGAAGTGGTAACAAATCCTCCACGTGCTCTACCTGGTATGTATTTCTTAGCCAGCACTAGTTCACCAGACCATTTTGCACCTTTTTTCCCTTCATCTCCAGAACCATTTCACCTCGTGGCTGAAATTTTGGGGGGGGGGGGGGATATATAGTTGTCAAACAGATCATCACAAGTAGTTATGCCTTTGGGGGTATCAACTTTGGAATTTTTCCTTTTGGCGGTTTCCATTAAAACGCAACTTGAAAATTTGTATCTAGAGCAGAACTCGATAACCGTTTTGCCTTGGTATATATAGAGAATACTAAACGATGTCCCGTTTGATAACATGTTTATGAAACGAGTGAATGGTTTGGTATTTTAACGAGCGAAAGCGAGTTAAATACCGATACCATTCACGAGTTTCATAAACATGTTATTAAACGGGACTGAGTTTAGTATTTTATTTGTTACTCGCTGATTCAAATCAAGCTAAATTGCAAGAAAATCGCTGCAAATGACACTCTCTTGTAAGGAGGTCACCCGTCATTGTTGTCGCGCCGCTATAACATTGTGACGTCAAACAAAAACGACTATGACGTCACGCGCCGATTATGAGGACACGGCAACTCGCGGTGGTAACACACGTGTGTAACCAACTTATTGTTATCTAATGAGTGATCTCACCACGGTTGAGTAATAATGTTAGATTATCACATAGAGTTGTGCCTTTTAGGGTTTTCAATGTTCTGAAATTTTTCCATGGAATCCGTTTTCAATTATATACTGCAAACACTGATCATTTAACTTATGTGGGGCCAGGGGATAACTTGTTTTACATGGCCAATTTGGAGACAATGTACTAATTATGTCTCATACCGTCTATGTCAATAGCCCTACCAAACTCTTAAATAATTATGATTTGCATACAATATTGAGATATAAGCATAAAACTACTTTGACAAAAACGGAAAGGGCATCCTTAAAATGTAATTGTTGGATAAGCATGGATAACCAAATTTCTACTGAAAGTTTTGAAACTTTACAGATACAGTTGATGCTGGTGACGTCAGCCATTCAGACACGGATCCTGAGTTCGTTGAAGATGTTGGTAAGTGCAAAAATTTCATTATTGGTTTAGCTCATCAAGTCTTGACCAGGTGTGTTTATTAATGAGGCTGTTGTCGAGGGTCTTGTGTCGTCCATAAATTTTAAACATTTTTTAATTCTTCTCCATGAGTTGTGCACCCCTAAAAGTTTTGCAGAGAGGGACCTTGAACCTGGGGTTAACATTTCTATATTTTAAAATATCTATAAGATTTGGTATGTTGAGACATTGAGACTGAAATGTGTTTATTTAGTTTCGACCGTAAGACAATCACATACCAACATTCAACTACAAACGGGCAACAGTATCAACCTAGGTACTTGTGGTTCTGTAGTTCCGAAATGCTTTCTTTTCCGGGCCATATCTAAAAAAACATTCAGTATTTTTTCCCAAAAAATTGGTATGGGGTTAGACCAAGTGGTGGAGTTGTGCATTTTGCCATTATGTTTATGGTTATTCTGAATTATATATTTTTCTGGTTTCCATGGAATCAATTTGAACTTAGTGCATATAGGGCTAGTCACATTTCCCATTATTATACCCCCATTACGAAGTAAGCGGAGGTACATAGTAGTCAGTCCGTCCGTCCGTCCTTCCGTCCGGTCACATACCTCCAAAACTATTTGGCCTACATCAACCAAACTTTGCAGAATTGTTAAACATGGCATTCTCATGAATTCCTGACCATTTGTAGCATTATGGAATTTTTATTTATTGTCGTTTCCATGGAGGTTATCGCCCTTTAATCTCTGATTTGACTTGGTACAACAGCACAGCACAGTTGGTGCTTCAATGGGGACAAGTTTTCTCAGTAGCTATTGTACCTAGATGAATGAAATTTTGGTTATAAATGCACCTGATGATACTCTTGATCGAGTTCGAAAGCAGATTCCATAAAATTAATTTTGACGGAGTTATCACCCTTGAATGTCTGATCTTACTTGGTACAAACAGCTGATTTCTCTGATTTGACTTCATACAAACATCCACCATTAATATATTGTTAAGTTTGCATGGCATAGGACAATACTATCCGTATAACACAAACAGTTTAATACTTAGGAATACAGTACTAATTGTTTACATGGTGGCCCCATCACAGAGAGGGAAAGACGGAGTTGTCAGGGGACGGGGGTATGTGAGCCATGCTCACTTTTCTTGCTTGTTAGGTGATTGAAAGTTCGAGCAGGGGAAATGACAATGTATCACATGTACATATTTCTAGTTAGAAACGAAGATTGGTATTTAACTTTGATAAAAAAAACAACACAATTTGCACTTGTCAATCATAATAAATTAAGTGTCAGATTTTGTTCATAGGTGAAGATGGGAGACCACCACAAAAGAAAATGAGAAAGTCATCAACAAGGGTCGCCTGGAGTACAGAAGAAGAACAAGAACTGAAGGATTTGCTGGGTGAAAACCTGAGAAGAAGAAGAATACCACGCATGAGTGAATGCTTGAAAGCGATAGGCCAAAGTAGAAAAAACAAAGGTGTTCTTCACCAAAGGAAGTGGGAAACCATTAAAAAAAAAGCCCTTAGAATGATAGACCAGTTAAAGAAAGTCACTTAGTCGCTCAGTCGCATTTCCATTAAGGGAAGCAAAATTGGAAGATGAAACACCCCTCCCAGTCACATTTATGTCAAATGTATTATGCCCCTGTATAACAAGACATGCCTATTTGAAAGTTTGAACAATCATTTTTACATGACTTCCATCATTTTACTTTTGAAAATGATAGGCAGTTGGTTGATAAACTTCAGTGGTGAACATTATAGTCCTTTTCATAATTTTATATCATGGCTGTGTGCCGAAGGCACATATTTTGATGTTCTCAGTTCTTTTACTTCAAAGATATGTTCATGTTACTCTGACATTCTATTTTGAGTAAGTGTCCCAGTAAGGTTTCATTAAGATATATTTTCTTTAACAAAGCTTTGTACGAGTTAGACCTAGTGGTACAAGTCCCATGTATATCATATGTTGTAATGGACTGTTATTGCTTGTCTGAAACCAAAACAGAAGCAATTGTTTTGTGTTCCTTACTTGACTTTGTTTCTAACATTCTATCTACAAGTAAAAGATGGTAATTAGGGAATTAGTTGTTTCAACAAGGTTGCTATGTACAAGTGTAACATAATGAAAGTCTTATTTCTCCTTGATAATAGTTTTTTTTGTTCCAATATATGAATTCTCTAAGTTGGTTCAAGCTAATTTTTAGTACTAAAAGTGAGTAAAACATTATGACATTAAGAAACTGTTTTTTATCAATATGGCCAGAGAATTCTGAATGAGTTATATAACTCTTTGTCAAGTCTTGAACTCAATTAAGGACTTTGTTACTTACACCGGTGCAACCTTATTTCTTAAAATTAATAATTTGCAACCTGGACCCTGGTCATCAGTCTATCTTGCCTTCTGTTATAGTCTATCGCTGAGGAAATATAGCATAAAGAATTAAATTCATCTTTCAGCCCACCAATTGCATACACTATTACATACAAATCTTTCTCTTTGGTTAATTTTTTGAATTACTATCCCTGTGTCAGGAGATACTACTTTTTAGTAAGTTTAGGACCCCATTTCATTTTCAGAGCAGATCTCTTTTTTACCCATCATCACAAATTTGGTATAGTGGCTGTCAAATTTATGAAGATGTTACTTTTGTGGATTTGAGGTTTATAAAAAGTAACTGATACTGATAATTATAATTATTACATCATCTTGCAAAATATTTTCAGAACACTGTCCAAACCTTGATCAGTTTGCCCTATATTTAGTAGGGATGTCACGATACACCGATGCATCGTCGTGGTACAGTTAACGATACAATACACGATACATTCAACTGTATCGTGATGAAAATTTTAGTGAATATCGTTAAATTATTTGGTGAATATCGTAAAATGTTTTGGTGAATATCGAATCAAGAAATCCAGAGTTGGTTAAATTCCTTGTTAAAGATAGCTTTAATATAGCATTAAATGACTTCGTCATGAAGAAGTTGGCTTATTTTTGTCTTAATATGCTGGTTACTCAGATAAGTCTCTTTATGAATATTAGATATAGATCCCTGAATTTTTATCTCGCCGTATTAATGTCACATTTAGTGTTTCGCGATATATATATTGTATTGTGACCTCAGTATGGTGATTCGTATCGTATCGCAAGGTACCTGTATCGTGACATCCCTAATATTTAGAGAACATGAATAGGGACTGAACAACACTGATCTACACTGCCATATTCACCCCCTTACTTTAAACTGTTTTGCCTTCCTGTGTTTTTAACTGTACTAGCCAGCCTTTAATTCAATAACATTTATTTTTGAATTTCTTTTAAAATAAGGTGAAGATTTGGCAATGTTTTTTGCTGCAGGCGGCTAAAAACCAATCGTGTATCAGTGTCAACAAATCTTATGTTCAAATTCCCATTTTTAGCTAATCAGGACTGAAAGTCCAGATGGGCTTATGGCATGGCCCGTTGTCCGGTGTCCGTCCGTCCGATGGAAACCGATTGAATTTAGTGCATTTATGGGGGTAGGTACTTTTCCGGCTTTTATCTCAAATTCTATGCAAAACTTGGTATGTGGATAGACCTAGCGATGGTGCCTCTTGCTACCTTCCTTGTTCTGATTTTCATATTTTTTCTGGTTTCCATGGGAAAAAAGTACCCATGTATAGGTTGTACAGGTGCCTTTCTTTGTTTAGATGATTGAAAGTTGAAGCGGGGGACATCAGATGCACATATTTCTAGTTATTGACTGTTACTTGTCTGAAACCAAAAGAGCCAATTGTTTTATTTTCCTTAATACTTGACATTGTGTTTCCAACATTTTATCTATAAGTAAAGATTGTAATTATGGAATGACCGTATTCGACGTAATAGAAACCCTAGGCGTTAAAAAATGGGTGAAAGGAGGCGTTAAATAAAATGACAAACTTTTCAATTTCAGTAAATTTCCTTCATATTTCCGTTCACATAGAAGAAAACATGTTTTTTTTTACGTTTCATTTTCGAAAACTGTGAAAATCTAGTTTAGGACATCATTGGTGCCAAATACAATATGTAATCTTTTAGATATATTAAATCTCATAGGTGTAATTTACGTTAATGTTGTCTTGAGAGGGGTGTTTAATAATTTTGAGTAAAAAATGTAGGAGAGGGTGTATATTACGTCGACTACGGTAGTTGTTTCAATAAGGAATCAATGTACAAGTGTACAATAATGAAACCCTAGTTTCTCCTTGATAATAGGTTTTCTTTTCATTATTCTCTAAGTTTGTTTAAACACTTCTGATTGAAGTCAGGCTTACTTTTAATACTGTTTGATCATATTCTGTCTTTTCTGTGAAAACCTATCTCGTTTACTAAGATAAACCAAATAGTATGTCCACTACAATCAACAAAAAACTTTGCTCAAATGAGGTTGTGGGACTATGTTTACGGTTTCTGTAATGATACTTCAACCATGCCTATAAGAGTCTGAGCTATCTGTGTAAAAGTGAAAGTAAAACATTATGACATTAGTTAAGAAATTAACCATACTGCTATGGCAATATTGGCCTTTAAAACGATTTAAAAACTGTGTTTAAATTGGTAAATATCAGATATAATCGGTATATTCTATAACATTTGAGGAATAAAGATATCAATTTCATCAAATTGCTTTTTGTTGTGTATCCTACGTAACTAGAATGAATACATTGATGGAGTTAAAAGATCAGAAGTGTGTACAATTATTTTGTTATGAGTTAATAATAAGAATAATAACACTTTATTGTCCTAAGTACATGTACATGGAAATTTGTTTTTGGCATTTTGCCACTGGCAGCCACAGTGCAGTGCCAGTTCAAGCGTTGTTCTATCCTTTTATTGCTGAGCGCCAAGCAAGGAAGCAACAACTCCCATCTTTTAACGTCTTTTGGTATGACGCGACCTGGAATCGAACCCCGTTCTTTCGGGTGAAGAGCAGATGCTCTACCAACTGAGCTGGGGATATTGATATAGCCCATTTAAAAAAGTAAACGACAGTTTGCTGTCTGGTCACTTTTAAGCTCATCAGGCCTGAAAGGCACGATGGGCTTATAGCATGGTCAGTCATCCGTAAACTTATTCTTCCATTTTTGACTTTACCCCAGAGAGCTGATATTGTGTGTATTATTCTTGTGTGCAGCCACCTTCTCTTGTGGGGATATTAATTTATAGATTTCGTGGCTCTGACCCCAAATAAGGGGTCACGCCGTCACAGCCATGAGCTTAAAAATCTACATATATTATTGTCATCTTTTACAGAACTAAATGGTCCAAAGCTGAAATCTGAAGTTCTTATCAATGCAAGCACATTTGCAGATTCTTGCAAACTTATTTGTGGCCGTTTCTATGTAAACGTTACGATATTAACTTGATGTAGTAAAGCTCACCGGATGTAATAAGTCTCAATGGGGAGGTTTACTCGGGAAGTATTATCAAGATGATGACATTTGTATTGCGCGTATTCCTGATGATACTCTAAGTTTGAATGCCAGTTCCGAGCAATTATTTTTTACGGAATTATAGCCCTTTGGACTTTAAGTGAACTTCGTGCACAAAAGCGCTGTAATGCTCATATATACTATATACAAATTGAATGAAATTCTGATAAATGTTAGTCCTGATGATAATCTTGAGTTCGAAAGCCGGTTCCGAACAATTATTTTTACGGAGTTATGACCCCTAGGCCTTTAACTGAACTTGGTGCAAAAACAAACCTGCCGTGATGCTCCAATGGGGACAGATGTACTCAGAACAATTATACCTAGATTAATGACATTTTTGTTTGTTTGGATGACTGATAAAACATTACGGGAATGTGAGTGAATGCAGATTCATGGTCACTTGTTTTCTTTTCTGTTTACTCACACGCTAATTTTGGCACCAAAGACAAGTGACCACTTATATGACGCATATGTGTTTACAAGCAAAACACTACTTGGTATATTTAGTATTATTTACTATAATAAGATAGCACCAGTTTTAAAAATTTGGCATCCGAGAATCCATTAACTTTCTCAACCTTCAACTTGACAAAATTCAAAATGGTGGCAAGTGAACCCCTTAAGCCCCGCCTGGGCTGTTAAAATTTGGCATACCAC